>JADLZN010005718.1:0-623641 GCA_018155175.1 Sinocyclocheilus anophthalmus | reverse complement strand
GAACTGTTTTCTCTCTCTCTCTCTCTCTATTTGTCTCTCTTAGTCTGTCGCATGCATGGATTTTTGGGGAAACAGGATGTATGTGGTACGGGGTTCAGGGCTTTGTGTTTGGCATCGGTTCTCTCATCACTACCTGTCTTATCTCCCTTGACCGCTGCTTCAAGATCTGTAGCTTTCAATATGGTAATTCTCCATTTTTCTCCACTGTATTTTTGTTGTTTTCGTTTATTATTTTATATGCAGATGATACTTGCAAGTTAGTTAAAATATAGGCCTACCCAATCATTCATTTCCAACAGGTGTTACTGATGAAAGTACAGAATTTGGTTATTCTTGTTGGACAAATAATTAGCACTATCACTGAGGGAAATCAATTTCCCCATAATCTGATACCCCTGTGATTCTCAAATAAGAACACATATCAAAGAAATAATATCATTGCCTTAGTACATAGTATTAATATTGCTGAATAATTTTTATGATAAGTGGAATCTACGTTGTAATTATATTAAATAAACAAAATCATTTTGAGCAGCTTAGTCAAGAACGAGTTTCAAGTACTTTAATGAAATGAAATGAATATGCAAATGAATGAAATATGAAATATGTTTCACTGCCCAGGCTCCAGGATCTCTGCATAGAAATTAAATTAAATAAAATTTAAAAAAAACTGCCTGCTTTAAAATCAGACATAAAAAAAACTTTTAAATCTCAAAATCTTTTTGTTGTAAATTTCTCACAAAATCATTCAACAGCACTTATTTTTTCTCAGGCAAAGAGAGAACAAAGCATGTGCTGAGAAAATGAGATCACTCAAGCTGGTTAGTGATTGAATAAATGTATTACATTATTTGCATAATTACAGTTTGCCTACTTGATTTGAAAATAGTAAGCATGGATTAATCGCATGAATAAAAATGGTAATTAACTTAGTCACAGTATGGGCTGAGTATCTCAATGTTCAAAGCTCTGCAAAATACAGGAAAATCACATTTTGACAATCTGTTGCTTTTGATGTTAGTCACAGTTTCACCCATGCTTTGACAAAATCAACCTTTGTATTGGTATGACATTTGCATATGCTCCATTTTCCCATTGCACCTTTCCAGAACCTTTAATAGTTAATGAAGAAGCCAGATTGAATCTGTACAAAGCATGAAAATGGATACTTGGAGCAAAAACGGGTTGAGGAGACTGACAATCTTCGCAGAAAAGTACATAGAAGTTTCATAATGTTTAAGTTGAAGTTCTAACAGCTTCAGTGTGAATTGCTGCTTCAAATAGGGCTAATTTTCAAATTGCTTGCTGAGATGAACAAAGAACAGTCTATCTGTTTTTCTTCCTGTCCTTCTTTTTCACCATCTTTTTCCTCAGAATCACTCAATGATCATGTTTAAAACTAGCAAACTCATGAATAATGTAATATTGTCTCGTCTTTCCACTTTAACTTGTGTTGTCCATTTGTACGTCATAAAATGTTTGTCATTACCTTTGACCTGTGGGATAAATTCACTAAACAGTTGCAGCACTTCAGCACACAATATTTCAGAAGAAAAACTAAACTAAAAAAACTGCATCATGATTATTTAAATTAAGTATTTTTTCCCAACATTTGCATAATTTAGTAAATTGGCACTAAAACTACAGGAACAGCCTGTGCAAATAAATTACGCCATCAGTAGACATCCTTCAGTCTTAGTGAATTCCTCACCCTGTGTCATGACCACACTTCCATCATTCAATCACAAGCCATTTCTGGAGAGACAGGAACATCTTGAGCCTCACTTAAAGGAATTTAAGGTCCGGCAGGTGTTTACAAGTCTGAATCAGTAAACATAAATTAGAGGAAGCCACTGTTCCTCATTAGATTATCTTAAGAATTTGGGGACAGTTGAACAAATGTAAACACATCCACTTAAGAAAGTAGTGAAATGTACAACTAATAAAATTGGTACAAAAAAACATTTAAAAAGTTTAAGTGTAAAACTCTGCATTTGCACTGTAGAGTCATTTTAGCTTCATTAATAGTTCAGGATGCATAAAGAAGTAAGTGTCTTCAATACAGTGGGGGTCATTTTGATTTTACAGTGCTGTGCTTGTGTGCATGCTGATGATAGTGAGCATTTCTGCATTATGTTCAGACCCCTCTTTGTACTAATCAGCATATTTTAACTGCATGGTTAAATGAAATATTAATTGTGCATTAATTTCATCAGATTATACACCTACATGTGCGTATGTGCATGTAAAGGGCTGAATTTGAAGTCACATTCACTTGGTTGGAAAATGAGAGGTGACACAGTCCTCTCGGCCCCAGATAGACAGTTATCAAAATTACTCATCTGCAGACAGTCACATGGACCAGTGACAAACCACTCGAACCTTCAGCCGAACCTTCGTAGGACTAGATCACAAATCATGTATATAGTATATACTATATATATAATATATATATATATATATATATATATATATATGTGTGTGTGTGGTGTGTGTAGTATAACTAGATATACTGTCTGTAAGTGTGTTAAGTATATGTACTCTATTATGTCTTAGTGCGTATAAATAAATGGTGGGTGATCGTAAGATATAATTATATATTATATATATTATACACAAACACACATGTATTCTGCACAAGAGTTACTGCTTGTTGCACTTTTAAGTTTCTTAAGTCAGCATTTTTTTCCTAACATAGTGTCTAATCTACTATTAATGCTACTGATAATAAAGTGTGTCCTCAATTTAGCATAAAAAGCTGTTAATATGACCTGGGATTTAGCAGATACACCACTTTCAATGATGTAGTCACACTCTTACAAAGCGACAACTGCACTAAGACACATTTGTGGGGACGTGTTAAGTTATCAGATAATTTGATGATGTGTGCATTGTGTGTTTTTGTCTGTGTTCACGTGTAAGTTCCACCTCCTCTTCAAATTGTGACCCTAGTGTTATGTGCATTGTCAGCAGTTCTGTGAAGCCGTTTGCATGAGGCTTGCATGAGGAAAATGATGTTTATCTGTATGTATGTGCCTAATGGCAAACTGTGCTCTGAATTCGCAGTAAACGAAGGAGGAATCAAACAGGCCTCTAACTCCTGTCCAGACCCGGGGGAACCTGAAAACGGCAAGCGCATTGGCAACGACTTTAGGTAATCACCATTAGGTACTGTGTGTCCTGATATTGGCTTCGCAAGAAGGTATCTGGTGACCATTATTACCGCATTCTCCACCAAGAAAGCCAGCATTAGGTGCTAATAATTACATTCTTATTGGTCAGTCGCAGCATTTTGATGTTTCCTAATATTCGCCATCATACATGCAGATTAAATACTGTAATATTGCAGTGCTAGTCGTCTTACCGTACTGATTGTATTGTACACTATTTTTTAGCAGAAGCTTTAAGATTATATGCAGATAAAATTAAATAATTTCAACGGAAGTCAATATTTAACGCCCACATATTTATTTATTGGAAGAGTAGTTGTGTAATAACTGGGATAATGTACAGTCAGCCCTTACATATTAAATTTTCCAAGAAGAGAAGAAACCTGTATTATGGATACAGCGCTTCTACACTGATACTTGTCATTAATATTGTAACATCTGAATATCTTGTTGTGGTGACCTCTGTTTAGCACTCCCAGAGCATATAAATCATGTTCTCCAGACCAGGCTCTTCCAAGACTTTCCCGAAGTCATGCTAATACCGGCTCCACAGGGAAGCTGACGATATGAGCATGGCTTTACCGCTAATTAGGCCTAGTCGATTCAAATTGTGACACTGATGTTATTTCAGGTTTTTGTGTAACATGGGTTTAGGATAACAGAAAAACCTTAGCAAATTCAACGGGAGCATTTGATGTTTGTTAGCAGAGGGTTTTACACACAAGATCGCACAACATGTTGCAAAATAACTGTTTGCTGTTTCCTCAAATTAAAGTGTATGATTGTCAAAATGTGAAAGCATTTGCTAAAAGCATCGGCACTTGTTGAGTGGATTGGTTGAGTTGTGCTCAGCCTCACATTGAAGGAAGTGTTGAAGGAATGGAAGAAGCTTCAAACTAGATTTGATAAAGTATCAAGACATACCACAGTATTGATTGTACACTAGCTAGGAGGATAAGACGCTATTTTGATATCCCTTCATTTATTTATCCCCCTCTTGTGCATGCTGCAATACTTTTCTCTCAAACTTCTTTGTGTATGTGTGTTGCGTGTTTGCATAGAACTGAGAGTAGACGGCATATTTAAATTAAAATTTGATATTTTTTGGAAAGATGCACAGTATTTTTCTGTGCCTTGTTGCATGAACGACTGCTACCGTGGTACACAAAGTTATAACCCAATGAACTGTGCTTTTAGCTCTAAAAGCCTCATTTTCATGTGCATCAAATTAAATATGGCATTCACCCTGATTATTCAGTCATGCTAATGGATTTGTGTTGGATCTGATTTGTTTGTCAACCTGTGTGTGTGCATGCACGCATATGGGTCCTGATCCCTACAGTATTGGCGCCACAGCCCAGTTCACCTGTGATGAAGACCACGTTCTCCAGGGCTCCAAGAGCATCACGTGTCAGAGAGTGGCGGAGGTGTTCGCGGCATGGACTGATCATAGACCTGCTTGTAGAGGTAAGTCCGTTAACTGCAAACCACACTGAACGTCTGTGTATATTTCTGTTTAAACTCAATAAGTGTAAATCAGATCAATGTTAGACTCTTTATCAGTCTTTTATCGGTGGTCTAGTCCTGCAGTTTAAAGGGATAGTTCACCCAAAATGCTTTTATCAGCATTTACTCACCCTTGTGCTCCAAACTTATGTGCTGTAAAAAGAGATGTTTAGAAGAATGTTCACAATGTTTTTGCCATACAATGAAAGTGGATGAGTACCAAATGTTGTCTAAAAAGATTCCAAAAAAGCAACTTAAAATTGGTGTATGCGACTTGTGTGCTGTGTTCCAACTTTTATGAAACCACGCGATATACTGTCAGAAAAAATATGCAAAACTCATACCTTTAGGTGTACAACAGCTAGTCACAGTAATTTATTTACCCTTTGAAATGTTCCTAGTAGTACCTTAAGGGTACTTATTAATACTCTAAAGTACTAATATTCACCTTTTTGGGGGTAGATAAGTTGTCCCTAAGGGTACTGCCTGAGTGAAAAGGTATACATTTTGCAAAAAAATTTCTGACAGTGTAGCTTTGCCACAGGCTGAAATTAAAGTTGTTGTTTGCAAAAATCTTGCCCTCAAATCTCATTTGCGCATATTTTGATATGGTGAGTGTCACTTCAGTCACGTGACAAGTGAGAACCTATGTGGTTAGCATTGCTGACATCAAATCTGGTACAATAAATCTCTGCACACAATATTTAAATGTGTACTTATGCATATTAGATTTTAAGCAGCAAAACCTGGTCACCATTCACTTTAATTGTACTGAAAAGAGCAACTTGAATAGTCCTCCCCTGCCTTTCGTTCACTGAAGAAACTAAGCCATAAGGTTTGAGAGGGAGGAAACGAATTTTTGGGTGAACTATCCTTTTAAGATTAAACCTACACAGTCTCTATATAGGTTGTCAGCCCTCAGCGTTATGAATGTGGGTCTGTCATCATGAGGAGATATTTGGTCTGAATGCTTAGTAGGATTAATTATTGCTAGAAGGGTTAGGTTAGATGTGTAATATTAATTAATTTTAGGAGTGTTTTCAGTTGTCTTGTGACAAGCTTACTAATCAACTTTTTTCCCACTGGATCTGATAGTATTGCCATGGCAACTAGTAAAATTCAGAGCAAAATTTGCATGCCAGCAGTGACTTCTAGCTTTTCACAGCCCTAATGGCTTTAAGTGTCAGTTGGCTGCCCTGGGCAAACAAACAGGAATTGGACTGTCTCCATCATTCAGGAGGACACTTTAATTATAGCTCAAATTGAAGTGGAGTGACACGGACACTTTCATCAGCCTCTAAGGATCACTGGATGTTCCGGGTTTTTTTTGGCTTGTATTTCTTTTTCATTGCACTTATTATTAATTACCAGCACAATAGTCATGAATTTATTTAGCCATAGCATTAAGTTAATTCTCATCTCTGTTTTAGTGTTTATTTAAAACAAGGGCAAACAAGAGCTATCATTGTAGCCTCCAGTCTGATTCTGTTAGTTATCAGCTTGCATCATCTTTTAATGCTCAGCTAGCCAGCAGAAGTGACTAGCCAGCTTTAAATCCCAGTTGCACAGGGGTGGAAATGTTGTAAAACTGCACCGCTGTTAGCACAAATGATGCGTTTCAATGCAATGTAATTTACATAATTTCCTTGTATGAATAAAATCATGTATTAGTGTGCATTGTTTTGACCTGTGCAGTGGCTTTGTTGAGCTACAGAATTACTATGCATGTAAAATCATAATTGTTTTAAATGACAAAGGTTTATAAATGGCTTTTATTGACATTTTAGTTTATCTTGCATGTTTTTTAATTGGATCAGATAAAATATTAAACTGGATATAATAACAAGGGATATTCAGTTGTCATATGGTCATGTAACTATGTGCCCCGCCTATGTATTTAATTAGATTATTATAGTAGACCTTTTCCCAGTGAACAATCTCTATTAAAATGTGTGACATGACTCTTCTTTTCAGTCACAGCTTTGGATAGCCGCTAATGAAAGGGCTTACATGTTCTTGTCCTTCAGCTAGTCAGGCCATCATTTTTCTTCAATTCCAGAGTAGTCACATTGGCATTTACTACTCTATTGGCTCAAAAACTTCTGTCTGGAAATAAGAGTGCCTGTGGGCAAAGATGGCATATTTCAACCTGCCAGAGAGCTCTGTACTAGCCATGCAACTGCCATTGATATGAAAGTGAATGCTAATGTTCTCTGCAGGTGTTATGGGCCTTAGAACCTAGACAGTGTGACCCCAAGTGGCCACCTAGGAAAATCACAGCTGTAACAGTTCATTTTTATATTTATTTACCAGCAGATAGAAAAAGACAGAGATGTGGCTCTTTAAAAACGTTTTTATTAGTGAGTCAAGTGCAGTAATTCTTGTCTTTTGAAATAAGAATAAGAATAAATAAATTGGTCTATGTAGACGAACGAGTACCCTTAAAAAGGTGGTATTGTGTCTTAGGTGGACTATTAATGTGAGTGTGTGTTTGTTTAGAAGAGTGTAGTGTGAGTTTTGTGGCTCAAAGGCTGCAGCATGCAGGAAAATTAAGTGTTCAAGGTTTAATGATGTCATTGATCATTCTGGGTGGCGATTGTTTTTTAGTTTGGCCTGTTCCAATGTCTTGAATCTCCTAATCTTTATGTTTGGTGCTGACTTGGCCCATTTTCCCTGCAGAGGTCAGATTCAATGCCAGGACTTGTAAAACAGCAAATATGGCTGGATATACAAGGGATACATAAAGGAGGCTGTTTTATCTGGTGCAATGGGCAATTATCTTGATTCTTAGAACTAAAAGCTGAATGATACGCTTTTTTGCCTCAGAAAAACAGCAATGGTCTCGATTTAAAAGATTTGGTAATGGTAGAATCACACTAGGCAGTCAGGGTCATGTACTTTTAAACCAAAGAGGTAGAAAAAAATTGGTAAAAGAGGAAGGAAAGTTTTAAAGTGTTATGTGCTCCTTAAATTTGTAAGTAAAACGATTATGTCAAGTCAAGTCAAGTAACCTTTATTTATACCCCCCCCCCCCCCACAAAAAAAAAAGTAGGTGAATGCATACAAGACACCTATATAACGCTTTATTCAATACAGATTATGTCAAAGCAGCTTTACAGTGTGCTGTGCTGATAATGCAAGAGGACCATAGAAAATGTATCAGTAAAAGTCAGTTCATTGTTGATTCAGTAATGTCATCATCCAGCTCAATTCAGTTCTCTTCAAATAGTGTCTGTACAACCAAGTTAACAATATTGCCAGAAATTGTGTCCACCAATTAAGCAAGCCAAAGGCGACAGCGGCAATGAACCAAAACTCCATCAGTGACAGAAATGGAGAAAAAAAAAACATTGGGAGAACCAGGCTCAGTCGTGGGGCCAGTTCTCCTCTGACCAGACAAAACCAGCATGGTGTGGTTCAATTCTGGCTGCCAACACAGAGATTGAGCAGAGGACTCATCTGGCTTCATGGTCTTGTGCAAATGGCTGACGAGGATTCACAGGGGATCGGTTATAGGTTTTCAGTGACATGGTCTCCGCTGACATGAGGGCTGTAGAGGTCGTCTCTAGGTGCTGATCCACCATCTGGAATGGATAAGGACTGGATCCAGGCGACTGCAATGACCATCTGATCTGGATAGGGACTGGATCTGGATGGCTACAGTGACCTCGGAATAAGAAAAAAGCAGACTAATCCATGCATCTTCTTAGATGTAACACGTACATCGGGTGTTATTGGAAGTGCTCCCGGTTACGTTTGTCCTAATTAATGCAGCCTAACAATCCTTTAAGGTATTTTAATTTTAGAAATGTGTTAGTGTGTTGTGTATGCCAGGTTAAAGAGATAGGGTTTTAATCTAGATTTAAACTGACAGAGTGTGTGTGCCACCCTTGAGGTCATTAACGTTTCTTCATTTGACATTGAGAGCATAGGTCAGGTGCATCAGGTGTAGCATAGGTTTAGATGTATTCAAGACACAAAAATACGGTTTTACAAATGCTAGAAACATGAATTTCAAAGGAAAGGTTACTATAGAATAGCACACCTAGGTTCCTAACTGATGACGAAGAATTGACAGCAGAACCAGAGCCATTTTTTTCAGCTATGCATTCTGTTAGTTTTGCGAATTGGTATGTTTCGTCTGGCCACAAAGAAATATAGAGCTGAGTATAATCAGCATAACAGTAAGAGCTAACACCATGTTTCCTGATGATAACTCCCAAGGGTAACATGTAAAAGCGTAAAAAGAAACTGTCCTAGTACTGAGCCTTGAGGTACTCAATACTGCCAATGGTGAATGGCTACGATACGTTCGTGCATTACTTATAACGAAATTGGATGACGGTGATGTATATAAGTATGATTTGAACCATGCCAATGCAATTCCACTAATGCCAGCATAATTTTCTATATTCAAAATAATGTTGTGGTCAATAGTGTCGAATACAGCGCTAAGATCCAGTAGCACTAATAGAGAGATGCAACCACGATCGAATGTTAAGAGCAGGTAATTTGTAACTTTCTAACAGATCATTGAGCATTCTCTGTACTATTATTAGGGGTTGCACCGACTAATCGACTAGTCGACTTCAATGCTCTGCCATGACGCTATAAGCTTGACGTCGACTAGTCGCTGGTCCTATAGAGGGCGCAACAGGATAAGAAATCTTTGAAGGACTTCCCTTTTACGCTCCTTTTCCAAACAGTTAAAATGACAAATAAACGCAGGCTCTGAAAGCGCTCCACAAGGCATGCGAGATTTATTAATGGAGGTTCGAAAGAACGGGAGAAGACACGTTTTAAACCAACTTAGTACAGGTAGGTAAGTTAAGCGACGTTTATTAATCTAATGCCCTGCTGCACGGAAAGCGGGATTTATACTTTCGCTGGTCCGCTTTGCGAGCCCTCGCTGGACTGTGCGCCACCTTCCAAAAGGACGAGGCTTTTTATCATTGGCGCGTTTTGCCGTTGTATATCGTTGAAACGGACAGGGGCGGCAAGCCTTCTGGTAATTGTTCTTTAAAACCCACGGAGGTCCGGTGAGAAGAGTAATTTGCTCACGTGAGAATCAAGGGACTCCATGGGAGGGAAGCGTTGATGAATTAATAATTTCTTTATTGTTACAACTGATAAAACAACATTACTATTGGCTGATTTTGCATCAAAACAAGACAACCGTAAGCAAATGTTATAAATAGTATCTAAAGGAATATAATCAATTTTATTACAATAAAAATAAAACATACTTAAATAAAAGCCTTCTTGGAAAACTATGCAAACTAACTGGTCATGGTTTCCTGTTTCAAAAGGTTCAAAAAGCACCTATGTTTGAACTTTACATTAAACTGCTTCTGTTTCACACAAATGCCGGCACAGACGTACATGTTCGGCAAGAATCACCCTGAACTTATGCATCTTCGGATGCGGAGCTGCACGGAAAGTTACAAAAAATGCTGTGCACAAAGCAACGCGCGCACCCAAGCGAACTTGCAGACGCGTCAAGTATAAATCAGCCTTAACGCACACACATTACAGACAGTAGATGTACATCACGCGCAGATCGCGCGCACACAGAATCATTCAGCACGGAAATGTACTGTCAACACTGTTCTATGATTTCTCAATAAAATAAGCTTAGAATCTGAAAAGCTCTAGCATATAGTTACTAACTAAATCCCAAAGCTTCACTAGAGTAGAGAGGACACTGCAAGGTAGCATTCATTCAGACAACACAATAGCATCCTAATGCATGCAATGATGTAACTTGACTGTAATCTTTACTGTATCTGATTTAGATACGGCAGAAAATCGTGAGAACATAACGACTAAAAGACGAAGAACTGCTCTAAAAACTTAGCTGTTTAGGGCGCCCAATAGCCTGTGAGCAGCGCTGTGTCATATGGCCATAGTGTACACAGGTATTTATCACAGCTACAGACGTTGACATATGATGAATTCTATGCTATTCAGAAGAGGTCATGACATCTGGAACACCCCTTTCAGTAGATACGCGGTATAGGATATTACATGTTGGTTGTGATGATTAAGAAGTTTTTTATACAATCTTCCTGTCCTATAGCAGAGAGATGAGTGTCATTGTTCCTCAGGGAACCTATGTGCAACTGTTGATGCAATACTGTAGTATGTGGACTTGCTCACAAGGTTCTAATTTGGATCGAATAGTTATCAAATTTGGAAGTAACGAAGTTCATAAGTCCAGGATGCTGGGCTGTTGGGAAATGTATGGCCTGCTGAGCTTTTTTGTTAATTTAGCCACTGTATTGAATAAATACCTGGGGTTGTGTTTGTTTTCTTCAAAAAGAGACGAAAAAGCAGATTTAGGAGTTGTTAAGGCTTTTCTGTATGTAAAAGTACTTTCCCTCCATGCAATAAGGAATACCTCTAGTTCTGTTTTCTTCCAGCTGCGCTCCATTTTCCAGGCTGCTCTCTTTAGGGCGCGAAATGTGCACCTTATTTACCATGGTTTCGGACTGTTTTCCTTAATCTTCTTTAAGCGTAAAGGAGCAGCCGTATCTAAATTGCTAGAAAAGAGAGAGTCCATAGTTTCTGTTACATCATCAAGTTATTCTGAGCTACTGGATATGCTGAGGAATTTAGACAAATAGGGAAGATTATTTACAAAGCATTCTTTTGTTGTAGAAGTGATTCTGCAGATGTATTGTTATGAGATTAGGTGGCAACAAGTGACTTTTCTTTCTAAATTTTTTTCTTTCATTCATTCAACCGATTCATATATTAACAGGAGCAAAACAAGTCAGAAATTGCATTTCTCGTTCCCTCTCAGAGAACCATGTTCAAAATAAAATAGTAACCTAAAATGTAAGTTACTAAATGTTGACTTCTTGTTTACAACGTTGAACTATTACAATATTGCACAATTGTGACAGCATTCTTGCTCATATGGTTTTGCTTAAATTTACCTTTCTATAATGCTTGTAGTGTGAATTTAGTCTATATTTATAAGTCTATATCCTTAGTTTAGTTTTTTCTTTCTTTTTCTGTTTACATTTACATTTGATTGTATCAAATACCAGTCTTACGCAAGCCAGAGGTTTCGTCATTGTTTTGTGAAGGTGGGATAAAAAGTGACAGGTTATCGTTGGCCAAGTAATGAATTGTTTGCTCATCCTGTCCTTTAATTTTATAGATAATTTCTCTCTGGCTGCTTTGCTACAGGCGAGAGTGCCAAGGCAAGGCCGTTCATTTAGCAGGCTGTAATTGAGCTGTCAGGGAAGGCACAAGCATGCACAGATATACGTCACTGTGAGAACTGATGTAGCTTGCTGGATCGCTTCCCTGAGCTCTTAAATCACCGGCTTGTCCATAAGTCGTTGTTGCTAGTATGTAAGAACAGTACAACAACACTGAGACGTAGCGACAGGAATAACAGCAGGGATGGACTTGTGAATTGTTTATGGACACCTTGTGTACACCACATCAGTGTTGTAGCTCTTAGTATCACGTGTCTTGAGAAAATTTGGAAGGACTAAGAGACATTATGAGATGAGATAACATTATGGAGAGAGAGATACAAAAGGTAAAACGAACAGCAGAAGCATGTACTGTCATTTATTGTCCAATAAAAAAAACAAGAAGACCGAACACACAGGTCAGAGAGCAATGTTTATCTTGTCAGTGTCAGTGTTTACCAAATTAGTACTGAAAATGTTTGTTGACAAAATGTTTGACGCTAATGTGGGCTAGCATTTTAAACAAATGATTTTAATTTAAAATATTGATTTTAAACTGTTTATATATACAGTTGCGTTATACAACAGTTTCTTTGATTAAAACTAAAACGTTCAATATAAAATGTAAAACTTAAACAACGGTTCATTCTATTGTAATAATTATTTAAAAGTCATTTATTCCTGTGAACACGAAGCTGCCCTTTTCGAAGTCATTAGTCCAGTTTTCAGTGGTCACATGATCCTTCAGAAATCATTAATATGCTGATTTGGTGCTCAAGAAACTTTTTTTGTTGTTGTTGAAAACAGTTGTGCTGCTTAAAAATCAGCATTTTACTCTTATATCATTTCTGTATTCTGATTTCATGTAGCATCGTCTCAGTTGGTTTGTGCTGTCTAAAGCCATAAAAAACAAATGGACACCTAAGTGACAAGAAGGTAGTAATTTAGTAGAGAGTTAAATATTTATGTTAGAAAGTATTACTAAAACAGAAAAATTCAAGAAACATTTTATATTTTATGTTGATAAATCTATATCATATCATGCTTGATTTTTAGGACAAAAAGAAAAAAAATATATTTTTTCAAATTTGCTTGGTCTGCTACGTTTTGCACATTTATTGTCACATTGACAATAAATGTGCAATGAACATGAAATTATATGTTGAACAAAAAGCTTTTCATAAATCAGTGCTGTATGAGAGGAAGAGGGACGGGTGTTGCATTTGTTTAACCACAAATAACTTGTAGCCAGGGGTAGAAATCATCCTGTGACACGCAAGTGACTTGCTAGCTGTGTCAGATTTGTGTTAAGGAGTGCCTGCAGCTATCTGGACAGCTGCCTTCTTCATTGGAGGTCTGCACGCTCAGAGAACATGACCACCTACTGCGCAGGCTTACAAAAACCCCTTCCCTCTGCAATGTTACCCACTCCAGAACCCACTCAGTATGGACGAGAAGTGTGTTTCTGCATGAGTCCACACCCCCAACTTTGTCTCTCTCACACACATGTGAAGTTTGTGTGACTATCTCTCAGCGGGTCCCTAACCTTTAGCTCTCGACTAAATCACTACCTTCATGTCACTTGGGTGCCTGTTTGTTCCTGAAGCTACAGGCTGCACAAACTAATTGAGAAGATGCTACATGAAATCATGCAGAAAATTGCCTGGATCTATGCTATTTTTTTGACATCCCAGGGGTACACTGAGTTAATCATAAATTTTAGTTCATCCATTTATTGTGTCCAACACCTGACATCCTCCCTTTGCATTCCCTTTCCTTTTTTGGGTTGTTAAAAAGTATATTGTGAGTAAACAGAGAAATGTGTTGTTATGTGAAGTTTGTAATTGTGAAGCCTTACTAGAACAGACCTCTTAACATTGTAACAGTCGTGCGCAACTGGTGGGTCGTGACAGAAATGTGTTCTGATGCGGTCATGGACAGCAGGGAAGATACAATGTAAAATTAAATTCATAAAATGAACTAACCATTAATCATGCATACCTAGGATGGCAACATAAATACATAAATACTATTTGAGATATTTGTTATGTACAGTAAATATGATATTATTTCTGTATCACTCTGTTCTAAAGACTAGTTAGAAATCAGGAGATTAATCACAGTTATTGTAATTATTAGCACAATTATTATATGCCATTGACAGCCTTAGTTTTTAAATACAAAAAAAAAGGTTTATTATGGTTTATTTGTTTAATATGCTGGAAAAAAATATTTGCTGTATGTGTTTCATTACAAAAGTAGACAATTTTCAGATTTTTAAAATCATGTATTTTATTTATTAACAAATTATTTAATCTAGGGGAAAATGTTTTTAAAATACCATGCATTCTTTTTTACACATTTTTTTTTATTATTGGGCCGTGAAAAATATGAGAAAATGTGACTCAGACAACATTGAACAAGAGATTGCTTTCAACAGGGATAAATATGATTTGTACCAACCACAAAGTTTTTAGTGCAGTGAATTATTGGCTGTCGAGAGCATGAAGCCATTAAGATTCAATTTTGTATGATGGACACTTTTGGTCCTTGATGTACCACTTGCTGTCCAACGTGAACTTAGGGGGTTTTTGTTTGTTTGTTTTTTGTTTTTTTATACAGTTCATGTAATGCATATGAGTCACAGGATACATATGTAACATGAGGTAATATTTTACAAATTGCCAAGCTTCATAATACTGTATATTATTATTAATAAACACACACACACTCTTTGCCCTCAGCTCTAACTGGCTGCACATAGGTTTATTGGTATTCCTCACATGACTGTGTTGGTAGATGATTCACACAAACATCTCATCAGTTCAAGCTAAAGTTTATTACGGATGCCAGACTGGAGAGGGCTTGTCACAGGATACTTCTCTAATTAGGAGCCCCTTGACGAAAGAATGACTTTCAGAGGAAATAGAATGCTTTCGGGCCTGAAGGAGCCTCACGGTTCCCCTGCGCTTGCCTGAGATAATGAGTTATTCATTTTCAAAAGCAATCAAGATGTCAGGAGCCGATAGTGAAACCTGCTGCCATTGGAAATAATGCCTCCTTGTCTTTTTATCAAAGCCCTGTCACTTTGACATCAACCATGATAAATACAGCAAAAATACAAGAGACTGGATTTGAGAAGGCGTAAACCCGTAGTTGTCAATTTTAAGATATCACTGTCACTGGCTTTGGGAGAGAAACACCAGAGCGTGTCTACTTAGCAAATTATAACTGACGTTTCTATATTAAGATGACGAATCAGGCCCAAGTGTGTTTGGCTAAGCCTGCTTCGAATTAACTCATTTAGCCGGCATGAAGTTAGTCATCTGAGGATTTGATTGAATTGCTAATCGTTGACAAATTAAGACGGTCATGGATGACTGGTGGAGGCTTGTGGCTTATATTCCAATATGAGCCGTGCAAATCCCACAAAAACATTATGAGCGGTAAGTGAAACTCAATCCCTCGAGATGGCAGGGTCGCAGACTTTTTTTTCCTAATTATCGAATCAATAGTAGAAAACATTAAGTGGCCGCTGACCACAGCTGAAACCAATTAGCTAGGACTTTGATGTGTTTTTGAAGAGAAAAGGAACTTTCCTGATTTTTTTTCTGACTGTTTTCTCTTTTTTATCTCTCTCTTCCTCTGTACAGTGAAAACTTGTGGATCTAATCTTCAAGGTCCATCAGGGACTTTCACCTCACAGAATTTCCCCATTCAGTATGAGAGCAACTCCCAGTGTGTGTGGATCATCACAGCCAGCAACCTAAACAAGGTAAAAGCAAAAATGTGTCTTTGCTAATGCTGTAATACCTTTTATATTCTATGACATTTAGGTGCTACAAGAACAAATGTTACGTAAGTATGTTACATCTATGTTACAAAGTATGTTACATCTGTTGCACTCTCCTCTTACTCTGTTTATTCATGCTTCACAAGTCAAGGATTTTCAAAAACAAATGACTGTTCCATATACAGTAATCCAAAATATTTGAATATATCTGATAAGCAGCAGTTCTGCTTCTGTTTTATCATTATCAATATTATTATTCTTTTTGCTCCATCAAACTTTGTTTTTTTACTGGGCTCATTATCAGGTTTTAATTTTGAAGCCGAGCATTGCTGAGATTACTTAATTTATCAAGATAAATTGAACATTGACCAGTTCAACTCCTTCAAACAAGTTTGACTTCATAATTGATAATCAGCTAAATTTGCATTTGATTTTAAAAAGATGCAATGCATTTGCAAGTCGTACATCACTAACCAAAAATTAAATTAAAGATGAAAGCTTTTCATTGTCATGCTTTTGTTACAGAGTTGTTAAATATTTAAAAAGTGACAGCTTGCATGTTTTTTTTTTCTTTCCTGTGAACACTGCAACCACCAGAAGCATCATGCCCATTAGAACTACCATATTTTTGAACCAAGTGTATTTTAAATGAAACTTCCAAAATCATGGTATCTTTTATAATTAAATTGCATAATTATTACAAGCAAAAAGTGTGGAAGAAATCACCAACTCATATTTAACGTGTCCAATAAAGTTGCGCCTTCCGCATAATGCTGAAATGTATGCCACCATTTGCTTACCTTTATATCACTAGAAAATTGCTTAATAAACACTACAATTTAAAGTTTTGGGGTCAGTATTTTTATTTGTATTTATTTATTTTAATTAACACCTCTGTTCAGCAAAGACACATTAAATTGGTCAAAAATAAGCTGTTTCTATTCAATTTCTAATGTTTTGGTTATATTTATGGTCTGTTTAAAAATTTAGCTTGGCCACATAGTTTTTATTAATGCATTTACTGTGTTTTTGATCAAATTGGTGAACATAAGAGATTTCTTTCAAAAAGACCCCCCCCCCAACTTTTGAAATGATAGTGTAGTTTTTAAAACTTTTGTTTAGATGTTGAATGTGATGAGGGGCTGAACATTTTGTGTCAGGTGTCCAAGGTTCTCCTACCACTGTACCACACCTAGTTGAGTCTCTGTCGTAACACTGTGGTCCACAAGTTAGCTTTAGTATTCTGGTGTGACTCTGCTCAGCTTCTTGTACACGGCCTGTGGTGATGCTGTCGCTGTATCAGAGAGAGAGTGCATGGGCGTCTGCTCCTTTGACTGCCCTGCCTCTCCTGACCTTCTGTGTGATTGCTCCTGGCCTCCTCCCTTGTCCTTTTTTGCGTGTTATTGTGGCCTTGCCCCCTACAAACAGCTCCCAATCCATCCCTTCTTCCTCACAAAGCCCTTACACTTTTATAGGGAACTGCATGATGGGCTTTGTTAGTTATGTGTGTGTAAAAATGAACCGTATCTGTTTTATTGCACTTGTGGATTTTATAGCCACACTTCAGTTTAATTCCAACATTTTGAGTTGCACCCCCACAACAGCTACATCGAGGAGAGAAAATATGAGTTTGTGAATGTGTGCAGGGAGATAATCACTGTATAAATATGTGAATGTATGGGAGAGAAAGAGAGAGATGCTGCTTGTGTAGGGTGGCGAGGACAATTCGGCGATGAACAGAGAGTGGAGTGAATAGGCATGGTAATAGTAAGAAAGTAAGTCATTTTGATTTGTTTTAATTACAGTTCTATGAATTCTTCTTTTGAGTTTGAAGAAGAAATATTTGAATAAATTTGTAGAAATACAGATAATTGCAATAGTAAATATAAAGCATAGAACAAAAAAATTGGAACAAGAGGAAGTTAATAACTTAAAAGAGTTTCGAAAGAGTCTTTTGCTTCAGAATTGTATTTTGTCATGTTTTTGATCTACTAATATGAACTCATGGGATTCATTTACTTAAGAATCTGATTTTACAGGTTGAGCTGTATGTTTTTGACTTACTGAATGAACTGGTTCATAAGAGTCATTAGTACAAGAAAATTTCACTGGCTACACTGTAATTTACCAGCTCATAAGACCCAGTTTCTGATTCATTAAAATGGACTGGTTGGTCACACTTTATTTTAAGGTCCAATTCTCGCTATTAACTATGACTTTTGCCTCAATATACTCCTAATTGCTGCTTATAAATAGTAAGTTAGTTGTTAAGTTTAGGTATTGGGTAGGATGGGATGTAGAATATGGTCATGCAGAATATGTTTTTTATAAGTACTAATAAACAGCCAATTGCTAGTAATATGCATGCTAATAAGCACTAGTTAATAGTGAGCAATTGGCCCCAAACTAA
The DNA here is from genome assembly GCA_018155175.1 of Sinocyclocheilus anophthalmus. Classification (NCBI taxonomy): domain Eukaryota; kingdom Metazoa; phylum Chordata; class Actinopteri; order Cypriniformes; family Cyprinidae; genus Sinocyclocheilus; species Sinocyclocheilus anophthalmus. The sequence goes on along the minus strand of JADLZN010005718.1, from coordinate 605,551 downwards.
AGTTTTACAAGACCGGTCGTAAGAATCATTATCTTCAGAATCACACTTAACTAGAAAAGAACCATATCATAAGAGTCATTCGTTCAAGATTCAGAGTTTTTGATTCACTTTAAAAAAAAAAAGAAAAAAAGAAAAGGCTAATCCGAGTCATTCGGACAGGGATCAAAGTTCACTGGTCTAATTTTTTTTATGCTTCTCAACCCTACTCATGGCATATGTGGATTGATAGCTCTCTCCCTTACATTTGTAATGACAGCTAGGACAGCACTTCAGCCATGTCTGGATTTTCAAATGATGTGACTCGCTAACATTGCAATTCGTCTTGAAATAGCAGATCTATTGACTGCAAACAAAAAAACGCTGAAAATTCTTCCTAACCTCAAGTCAAGGCCTATGCGAATGACTCTTGCTGTGGTGGAATGATATATACAGGCAATACAACGAACAAACCATGTTCTAGGTTTACAAAGTTTCACCTTCTCCTCATCGGCCTACTCACAAGTCTATAATGAAGTTTTGTTCTTATCCAGGTACCTTCAGGGGGCAGTTTGTAAAAGTAGAGGGTCCTGGTCATGCCAACATTCACGTCTCCTACTTTGACTGTTCATTCATACATTTTCCCAAACTTCTGCAGGGCCAAAATCACCCAAGGTTTTAGCTGGAAAGCTGTGTTTTACAACCTAACTTTCTCAGGACCATTTAAATGTTCAGAAAGTCGTGATGAAATCGTCTGGACATTTTCCCATCGTATGATAGATGGAGGGTAGCATGAAAGCCTCGTGGGCCATAGATAGATTTTTTTCTGTTCCTACTTTTTTTAGTTCGCATTTGACCACTTTGAAAGGTCTGGAACTCTGCCAGCATGAATAGAGACGCTTGTGTTGTTTTCCTGCAGCCTTGGCTTTGGCATGTTGTTTTCAATAAATCAAAGAGTTTGTAGACACTACCCAAGTACCATACTTTCTTATCCCCCATCTCCCCCCTCTTTTTTTTGTCAGGCTGGAGTCATTCGCTCAAGAATCAAGTTTTTTTATTCATAAATTTAAAAAAAATGAATGAATAAATATATTAGTGGCAAGTCACATTTAATTGTTTTTCTCTTTCCTCCAGTGGATATTTCTCCGGTTTCATTTTGAAGGTCAGTTCCTGTATAGACACATACCTTAATGTGTTGACTAACTTTTTTTTTATATCTTCACCTTCAATTTGAAAGACAGAGCAGTAAGTTCCTTGAACACACCTTTGTTCTAATGGGGCATGTTGTGACACTACATGGGGGAACTTGAAGTTAAACAGCTTATTATACGCTTTTTGGCTCATTTAAACAGTAAGATGAAATAAAGCACAATTCATTAAAGAACAAACATTTTGGTAAAATACAAATATATAAAGTTATTGTTGTGCCCAACCGAAATACAACTGAAATACAAGGCTAACATCAATTGATGTTTCGAACAGGTAAAATGTGATTGAGTATATTAGGCTTAGCACCTGTGTGACGACTAGCCTCTGTCTCCCCTGCTTTTTTCTTTTCAAAAAAATCCCATATTCAACAATTATGGTACCAAGTCTAATTTACTCGTCCCCATTTTACCTGTTCAAAAAATCAATTGACATTTGTTGCAAGCCTTGTACTAATTTTAAAAAAAATTTCTGAAAGTACAATTGATTGGTAGGTTTCACTAAATTACAGAAAAAGCATGTGGCAAAAGCCATTTATCTATAGAAGAGAAATGCATTTGGAGCACAAAGGTGCGTTTGAGTACATCAGATCAGAGATTTAAATAGAGCTCGGTCAACCAGCAGACCACCCTGTTTCAAGTGAGCAATTGCTAATTGTCTCTTACAGCCTGGGAACAGTATTGTTCACTTATATTTGGCAGACAATTTTAGGGTGGCGATTTATTTATATTGCACTCTGTGCTTTAACCTTGGTGAGAGTGGCTTGGATTACGCCGGGCTAAATTCAATTTAGAGTCCTTTGCCTTTGGATTGTGAGAATTTGGGATACAATGTCAGTTAATTGTTTTTTTGTTTGTTTGGTTGGTTGTTAAAATGGAGATATCGAAAATAATAAATGGATCACTGGTTTAACAAGGGATTGGTTAACTCTGCTTAATTCGGTGCTCGCCATGCATATAGAATCAAGGCCATGGCATTAGACACACATTGGACCATATTCACAAGTAAAGCAAATTTCTGTGTAATTTGTTCATAAATGCAGTACATGCATTGAATTCAATGGGACAAATTACAAAGAATTTGTTTTATGTGCGATTTACACAGTAATTGGCTCGTGTTTTATGAATAAGGCCCAAATTTTGTCCATCCGTCTTCATATTTACAGTGAAGTCAGCATTAAACGTCACTCTGTGCATTTGAAGGTGGTTGTTTTTCAAAGTTCAGTTATCCGTTCTGAATGGAGCATGACCTGATTTATCAAGCAGAAACTAAAATGCTGTCGCTTCATTGGTCTTTTGTTGGAGATTGATGCCCAGATTGGGCATTAACCTCAGAGGGAGCATCAACGGTCAGATCACAACAGGCAGAAACATACGTCCCCTCATCCATGTTGAGACTGTTCAGTTCAAGTTGTCATTTCTTTTTCGTTTCTTCTCTTCTATTTTATTTATTCATTCATTTTTATGAAAAAAAAACCTTTTATATTAGAATAGAAACGGCTAATGTAATGTATAAAAACTAATCAAAGAGAGAGGAAAAAAAATAAATGATGATAATTAAAAAAAATTGATGCAAAGGGAATGTGTTGTAGTTCAGGAAGATACATAGTTGTTTATAATCTTTTCAATCGTTCCTTTTATCTGTGTCAATAATGGGATACCCAGAAGCACATTTTTCAGGATGTATTCTATCCTCACATCACACTTGTATCAGGGGCTTTAAAAAACATTTTCAAGGGTTACTAATAGCTTTTCACTATCAGCGATGAAAGCAAAATATATCATTCTTTGTAGCATGTTCCTGTCCTTTTGGGAGCCAGAACAAAAACAGACCCATTTTGATATTTTGAAGAGAAACTAAAAATGTAATGTGGGATTTTAAAGGCCCCTATTGTCACTGCTTGTGATCATGTAAATATTCAAATCATTATTTTCATCAAAGCTTCAGCCATTGTTGAATTTGTTGCTTTCATACAGCCTAACAGAGGAAAAGGTCAGTTTAACTTTTTTTTTTAAAAATATATCTTTACCTTCCATTTGCAGGACAGAGCAGTAAGTTTCTTGAACACACCTCTGTGGTAATGGGGCATGCTGTGACACTACATGGGGGAACTTGCCGTCAAACAGCTTTTTATATGCTTTTTGGCTAATTTAAACAGAAAGACGAAATAAAACACAATTCATTAAACAACAACATTTTTGGTAAAATACAAATATATTACACTATTGTTGTGCCCAACCGAAATACGACTGAAATACAAGGCTAACATCAATTGATGTTTTGAACAGGTAAAATGTGAATGAGTATATTAGGCTTGGCACCTGTGTGCCTCTGTCTCCCCTGCCTTTTTCTTTAAAAAATTATATTCCCATATTCAACCATTATGGTACCATCAAAGTTTCAGCCAATGTTGAATTTGTTGAAAATAAGTCTTTTGAACTACATTTTCATGCTGAATGTCTTTTGTTAGAGCAAATTGAATTACATTTGTTCATCAGTACTGTCGTTTGACATGGTCCTGACTTGACAGCTCGCCGTCTGCTGGAGGGCTGACATGATAGTACTGAAATACTGCTCCAGGTGAAACTACTGAAACAGTCTTATTTGAGTGACATTATTGAAAATTCATTGAACAGAAGTGAACATGATGGTAATAAAAATTCTTTATATAAAGCTTCTAGGACAATAAAAAATAAACAGAACACAGCGTTGAACTAAAGTTAAAAGCCATGACAGATGACAGTGATTTACAGCGTTTTTATTTCATTTTAGGGGTGTTTTTAACCATGACACAAATGTAGATGTAAAATCACTCTGACACAGCCTGGAGTGGATTGTTGCATTTAATAAATGGCAGCAACCACAATATTATTGAAGTATGATCATTAAATTACTTATATTAGTGGTAATAATAGCAATACACATATTGTCTACGTATGACAGGCACAAGTTGAAATCAAGTTTAAAGTCGACTGATGTGCTGTTAGTTCTGGTTCTGATGACTAAATGAATTATATCTAAAGAAGCTTTACAATACAACTTATTCAACCTACTAAAACTGTTTTATAAAATCTAGAAATATCAAATAACATATAATATATTTATATATGAAAATCTTGATAATTATGATATAATGTTAACCTTACTATAATTATATACTTTTGACAGTATATTATTTATGTTATACTTTAAGCATTTATTATTTAAATCACTTGCTGTTGAAGTTTGTTCTGTATTGCCACTGGACATCAGAGTTTGAAGTTACACTCAGCAGTCTGTATTCCCACCCCCGACCGGATTTTTGTCCGCGGATGAAATTCCGGAATAAACCGGTTAGCGTTCGGTACCACCCTCTGTGTAAATTGGACGGGACGGGCGTCTAACCATATCCCTTTCCTGACGTCCCATTTAGAACAGCCTATCTGCACGTATTCTAATTGACACCAGTACCGCTGCGCTCAGTTCGGCGCCACCCTTAATTCTGACTGTTCTCACGCGCTGCAATCGCCACCGCACTTGCCCCTTGTAACGCATCACTAACCACGTTTTTATTTGGCGTAGGATGCTCTGTGCTTGCCAGCCTGCTGCAGAACCGTGCTTCCGCAACACTCATGCTGTCCCCCCCCCCCCCCCCCCGGTGGTAAATATACGGCCCTCAGACAGAACAGGCAGGTTGTCGATGAGTGACCGAGCAGAATAAGGATGGAGCAAAGTGTGGATGCGCTGTCCTTGAAGGACGTTCAACTCGTTTTGTTTATATTTTTCTTAGCCTATAATGTTAAATAAAAGATGTTGTATTTATTTATTTTTCTCTGCGACACTTTTCCTACTGTGTTAACAGAAAAATGTCAAATGAATTTAGTATTTTGAAAAGACAAATAGGCTCTGCTATTTTGTACAACCTACCATTTTAATTTTTTTCTCTCTAGACACCTGTTTCCCTCTTGTTTGTCAATGTTAAACGCATTGATCCTGACAAGACTAACAAATAAGAATGTTTTATAACAATTTTATTTTCTCTGACCTTTTTTTCCTACTGTTGTCCATAAAATTTAAAACAATTTTGTTCTTACATTTTATTCCCAGACATGAAAATTCCAATGATGTGTCATTAGTAACCATTGAAAACTAATCCAAAATATTTTTTTTTTTTTTTTTGGAAAACTGTGAAAAATTGTGTTTTATGGTCGGTCACAATTGTGACCGGTGGGATAAGGTGAGTAATGAATTAACATATTTCTGCAGTCATAAAAATAGTTATATATCTAATCCCAGCTATTTTAAACTGTTTGATCATATTCTAGGGTTATTATTATGCATAAAAAAACTTTATGCAACATTGATAGGAACACTGAGATAAAAAACAAAAAAAATTCAACCATCAACGCATTTCAAAAATTGTTAATTTTTTGTAAAATATAACATCAAATTTTTATATTAGTGCTACCAGTATTACAACAACATAGGTGGCGTAAATTTTTTGTAACGTTTGAATTTTTAATTTAGTGCAATAGTTTGTCATTGCAACATTTTAGTGTAATTTTCCCTAGCAACTGCAACTGGTTTTATATTGTAAACCTAAGTTCACTGTTATCACACCGGTCACTATTGTGACCATCAACATATTTACTCATTCTATGACCACACTCAACAAAAATAAATATATGTGAATTCATATATTAATAATAGACACCTTAAAAATAATGTGTACCAAAAATCTTTGTCATACCTTTATGTTAACATACTTTACTAGCCCTTCATTTAGCAGCTTTGATGCAGCCATCATCTTCTCAAGGTGCAAACAGGAAATAAACTACTGGTCATGTGACAATTTGCACTAACCATGAGACACTGCACATATTTAATTGACACCATTTATTTTTTTCCATATTTGCAGGAAGTGCACTAAAAACTCAGTCAGTAAAGGTTTTGAAATAGAGCTTTTAAAAATTTACCACCTTTTTTTACAACCCGGTGGATTAGAACGGGCTAAGATAATTCATATAAATTCAATTCAAAGTCAATTAATTCAAGACTCTTGACAAGACAAATAAAATAACTTACAATTGTGTGCAGACTACACTGTTATTTGTCAACCTTTCTCTCTTTCTTTCAGTAGCGGAAATTTAAATGTGAGATTCTGGAAACTAGATCTAAATTTAGCGGGAACGGTCAGGAAGAAAATTATTCTAAGCGTACAGCGGGTGAACAAAGAGTGAATATAAAGCGGGAGCGGGTGGGTGCGGAATATAACCTTGTGACACAGGTGGTCTGGACGTGCTCGGAGCCGAGGCTGGATCTTGACGTACGAAAAAACAGCCCCGCGCTCTGCAGAACTCTCGTACTTGCAGACAACTTGCATTTTTTACCCCATCGTTGGTGTCAACCATTGCCTGCTTATGTTTTCATTCTTGTTTTTAAACTGCATCTGTGAAATGTTTGGGTAATACTACAGCCATGAGTCCACGCTGGCAGTAAATCCCAGCAGGATTGTGTGACAGTTGAAGTAGTCTGGTTTAGAGAAACCAGTGATCCCATCTCTGTGAACTCAGTCTGGGGAAATGACACTATGAACAGCCCTATGGGAGCTTGACATCCTGGCAGTGTGTTTTCTGTTTTCACCTTGAGGAAGCATCAGATCCCCTTGTGTTTGTGTATATTGTTACATGTTTGTGCGTTTGGAGGAGTTGCATTGCCATTCTTTGTGATTACACGTGAATGTTGAGCCGACAATATAATATACTTTTTTCCCAATGCACATACAGAAATGTTCAAACGTTTGTGGTCAGTAAGATTTCACCAAAGCTCATTTATTCGATCAAAAAACAGTAATATTGTGAAATAGGATTACAATTTATAAATTATTAAAACAACCATTTATTTTGAAAAAGGACATTATTGTCAAAAACTTATTATTATTGGAAATAATAATCATTCATCCCCCAAATTCTACTACTGACTTTAATTTCTATTGTATGTTTGGTCAAATTTACAATGCTTGTGGGTCTGTTCCCAGTCCACATAGCAAACGCATTGCTATGCTTGGAGGCTTTGGATAAACGCTCTGTTTAAATACGCAATGTACAATCAGCATCGTTCCGTTTTTCTTAGCGGGAGACAATAGTACATGAACAATCCATCCCAAAATAAGCAAGAAAAATCACCATTTACTAGGTAGTGTGTTGTGTGTCGGCTTGAGCTCCTGTATGCCCCTGTGTGTGTCTGGCCTTCGTGTCCTCTGAACTACACGTCTGTATTGAATAGCATCAGGCCAAAGCAAGATATAAGCGCCGTGTGAGGAACACAGGCATTGAGCGCGTTTTTATGGGCACACATCCAGGTGGATTAGCCCTTAAAAAGATTGTCGCCGGATCCTCTAGCTTGAAAACATCACGCGTATTACCGGTACCAAGACGCATTGTAGAGTGCTTGCTGATGGGAATAGACCGGCCGGAGTACGCAGCCTGTACATACATTAAAGGTCATCCTGGAGCATTTTTCACTGGCCGACGCCCTCTGCTCCGATTAGTCTACCAGAAATGCCTCCGGATCATAGCTTCCTGACACCTCAGAGTTACCACTTGTTCCGCAGCAAGTCAAGGCCTCTGGCCTTCCGCACCTGCACTCCCACCGAGGGCACGGACAGCGGGGCAGTCATTGAATACAATGTAGTTCCTGTTCTTTGCGATGTGCTATCGTTTCACTTCACATCCCCACGCTCCCCGCACTCTCTGACCCTCTTCGCGCGCTGGGGGCGGGGGACCCGGCGCTCAGGCGCGTGCCGCCATGCTCGCGCTAGAGGGCACGGGCGTCGCTCCCGCCGGTCGCCGAGTTGAGGTGGTGTCGTCCTGTTAAATCCTGCGTCTCTGCTGCAGCGCTGCATTTGTTATTTGGTGACCTTTATTGAGACAGGGACTCTGGAGTATTTTGTATTCAGTTACATGGAAAAACAACTTTATTATCTGTGCCGAGATGCTGACTGGGCATCAATCATCAGTCCTAAGTAGCTCTCATACATCCATACCTGCTAAGCCCCGGCTATGGTGAAGAGCCCATCGTCATGGCAACTAATTCCACCCAGTACCTCTCTATGGGTTAATCAATATAGAAAGTTCAGGCCTCTCCATATGCCTGTGGCTCTTCCACACCGCTAATCCCTGTTTCTAAAGCCTTGGTTCTCCTTTCCGAACTCCCAGTTATCCAAGAGATGCTGTAATCTTGAAATAACTACATCTGAATGAATCAATTAATTGTGCTGCGTGTAATGGGTATAATTAGTCTGACTTTTGCATATTGATTTTTATTTTTCATAAGGATCAGTTTCCCACAGGACAGAGAGAAAACTGGAAGCACAAAGGGGGGAAATAAATGTAAAAATGTATTACAATTACAATTAATGTCCCAAGGCAAGTTCATCATGCATGAACGCTCAAAGCAAACTGGAGTACAATTTTGACAAAGGTTTTCTGGAAAATAAAGGTGGAGTTTATTTATTCTCTCCAAAATTCAGTAAAGAGAGTTTTGGCCGTCTTCTCTCTCTCTCTCTGTTTCAGTCTGCTGACAGGATTCAATTATGCAAGATCCATAAAGTTTAATTCAGTTCATTTGACACATCACTAAGCATTATGCCTCATTTCTGCCGACAGGTGATTCAGATTAACTTTGAGGAGTTTGACCTAGAACTGGGCTATGACACACTAACCATCGGTGATGGAGGGGAAGTAGGAGATCCGAAAACCATTTTGCAAGTGTGAGTTTCTTATCCACCGTCTGGGACGGTAAGATGATACATAATTTACACAAGTAGGACATTCTGTGCTGTTCCTGAAAAAATATTCCTATCAACCAGTTTCATTGCTCTGTGCAGTGTTTGTTTGATAAGAATGATATTCCGGCAACAAAAATGAATTTTGAATATCCTACTAGTGTAAATAACCATGTTATGTCTTCAGAAACCATTCAAATGTTTGTTCTCCTCCTCTGTTATCATTGGAGTTCAATATTTGTTTGTCTCGTTTCATGAAGTTAGTTATTAATACGTATAAGTACAATCAAATATTTGGCATCTGGGATTTTGCTTTTTGACCTTTAAAGACATTTTGTAGACAAATAAAAAATTGTGCCTACGAATGATTTTTTTTTTTTATATATAAAAGAAATTACTGCTAAAGCATTGAAATATATGATGTATTATAATAAATTATAATTAAACTAATTCTGAATTTTGACAAATTGATTATTATTTTAAAATATGCAAAAAAAAAAGTAATTAGTAATGAGCAGGCATGTTCAGTCTTTTGTCTGGTAGTGTGCATTCAGTATGATGTGCTTCTGTTTTGTTTGTGTGTCTAATCTCTCTCTTCTCATCAGTCTGACAGGCAGCTTTGTTCCCGACCTCATCGTTAGCATGACCCATCAGATGTGGCTTCACCTCCAGTCTGATGAAAGTGTGGGATCTATAGGCTTCAAGATCAACTACAAAGGTACCTGAAAACATCTGAATATTATATAGTCGCTTTGGGAATGGTCTAAAAAATAACTAAAAAGCAAACAGAGTTGTTCTAAGAAAATTAAATGTCAGGGTTATGGTTTACTCGATCTTGGTTATTGGAGATAACCACACTATATAAATGTTAGACTTGTTCTGGCTTGTTTGTTTGTTTGTTTTATTTATTTAACTGAAAATATATATAACTGTTCTTAATCAAAATTATTTGTACAACAAATAGTTTTGTGACTCTGGCAATTGTCAAGGTCAAATAGAGGAAGTGTGGCAGAGTGCAAAAAAACTAAAACAGCTTCATTTGCAACTGCAAACAAACAGAAAGGGAAAACAGGGCTGACCAAAATTGTACAAACAACCTGTCTGGCATAAGCCCAGATTCAATCAAATGTCCAACCTTGTTTTCTGATCGAGTGAGAGTGTTTTTCACATCCACTGCAAAGCAGTTTAGACATCAAAAGGCCAGACATTATTTACCTGGACATGTCCACTATTTCCTGCATGAGTATTCAGCATACATTCTTAGTAGTCAGTGTGCGTAAAAGCGAAGCAGTTCCCACAAATCACTTCAGTGGTCTCTGCTGAATGCACGGCAACTAACTTTCATCCCGAACACATGAGCTACATTCACTTGATAGAAGCAGCAATCCCTACAAAACCTATATCTTTGATTATCTCTCCTCCCTCGAGGTTTTGTAATAAATTAGTGTCGGGGTGATGAACAGGGTGCCATTCAGTATAATGAGAGAGACTGACTGAGGTAGACAGAGAAAGAGTCAGAGAGAGCAAATTAATCCCCTTAAGTGCAAGACCAGAGAGAGAGAGAAAAAAACTGATTACTGTATGATATCCCTAGGAGAGACTGGCAAAACATTACAGATTGTATTAGATTTGTCTTTTTTTGTTTTTCTTCTCTACGCCTATTATAATTCATCCTATATACGCCACAAACAAGCACAGTGGCTTTGTTTCTTAATTTTCGATTTCTAGGTAGATCTAATTGGTCCCGTCAATCATAAATACGTGACGGTCATACATGAAGTAATAAAAAATAAATTCTATAGCTTGGACATACATAATGTAGCACAAATGAGCTTGGTGGTTTTCAGTGTGCCACTATTATGGGCTGCAACACTTAAAATAGTTTGTTGCGCTTGATTAGTTTGAGCTTCTTTATTATATTTTTATTATATAATATATCTATTAGATATAATATATGATATATATACTATAAGATATTATATATATATAATATATGACCGTTTATATATGGTGTTTGTGTGTGGTGTGTGTGTGAATGTGTTTGTTTATATTTATTTAGATGTATTGTTTCTTTATTGTATTTCAATATTGTTGATATATTCACTATTATACTGTCCTATTACAGAATAGTATTTTAGAATTATTCAATAATATGGAACTGTTCGTACTGAAAGAAATCATGGGTTTAACATGGAGTAAGTTGAACTGAGATTTGAATGTCAATTCTGTTATATAGATTGTTTCCAAACCATAGAGTACAATGTAACACAATGAGGCCACCATCTATATTATGATTTTAGTATGTTATGTGATATATAATATAAATCAAGAGCCCTTTGAGTGATCCGAGAGCCACAAAATGAACACATTAATAGTTCACAGCACTCATTCATTCAATGGAAGAAATATTAAAGTTTTCATTGTCTTGTTCTGCAGTAGTTAATTTACCTGTCAGGTCACTATTTTGCACAAAAGGGTCACTTCAACATGAAACAGATATTATTATATTATATTATATTTTATGCAACAGTTCGTTCTGGTTCTCAAATCACGGTTGAGAACCGTGAGATATTGTGCTGGTATCGCTACAGGAACGCCCTTTCACAATTTTTTATCACTCCGCTTGTTCTAGCCGGGTCTATGTTCTTTTTTTTTTTTTAATTCATGCGCTATCGTAGAGTAATTAGTTATTATAAGCAAAACTCTAGCGGCGGGTCTCGTCTCGGTCTTTTTGAATGCACGTCTTGGCCGCATTGGTTCTCTCTTATAAACCGGCTTCTTTCCCTATAACCTAAACTGAAGCAGCACATGCCCTTGATAACAATTCTAAAAGTGACGTATGTTTAACTGTCAACTTGAGCTTGAATCCGTGGCGGAAGGAAGTAGTTTCGCACAAAAGAGGGTTTTATTAGGCACACCGTTGTTTCTTGTTTATGTTCCTCGAACTTCTTTGTATAAACTCAATATCACTACTCTCCGTACTCTGCGATAACCCTCATACAGCGGCTGGTTATTGCTCCGGCTAATCCACAGCCATGGCTGATATAGAGCGGTATCGCTCTATAAAGAGTGATGACGCTCATATATATATATTATATCAGTGGCGGGCCGTGCGTTTTACACCTAGGCCTTCAGTGGCGTCCTGCATTAATTAATCCATCTCTTCATACCATCAGAATGATACCATGGCTATAGAAACCATAAATATTACACAATAATACAGTATAACAGGGCACTACATAACAGACAGGTATCTTATGTAGCGAGAATGAATGCCATTAACTAAAGAAAGAAACCCAATTAACAAATTGCGCAACACATCATCTGTAGCTGAAGCATTAACCTAACAAAATAACACAAATACAGTCCATCCGATGTTCTTACAGACATTTAATCACCCAAACGCATTTATACCTTACAGAAGCATTGGTAAAAAAACAAATAAGGGATTCAATGTGGTTAAATGTCTGCTTTATTTCGTCTTCATGAGTCTCCCCGCCGGTCTGTCAGCGCGCTGCGGGAGGAAAATACTGGTTAGCACAGCTTTACTAGGAAAGTGAGCAAGTAACATTAAAATAATTCATACAAGACGATGAAGAAAAGTGTATACATGCTTTAACGTACCTCTGTGACTCTCATCTCCCCGCTGGTCTGCCTCTGCCAGCGGCACTGCAGCCGAAGGAAAAGACCGGTTAGTACAGCTCCACTCGGGAAACAGATATTCTTACAGAAACTTAAACCTGTCTTTATATCGCGCAAATAACATCAGAATACAACACATAAAGCGATAAAGTCAAACATGAAATTTAACCTACCATACTCTAGTGATTTTTCATCTTCACAAGTCTTTCACAGAGCCGGTGCCGAGGAGGTGTGTGGTTGTTTTTCGCAGTCATTAGGAATACTGTTTTTAGATTTACTAAATATAGTAGGCAAATATTTTTTCAAAATGCACTGAAAATCTAAACCTAACAAACAGTAATAAAAGTTTTACTAAGTTTTAAAAAATTATTTACAATGATGCTGTTTGCTAGCTAGTATGCTAACCATCCAATCAAAGGACGAGAAAATAATGACGTTATCGTTAGCCAGCTAGATGACCCTGGTGCTGCCAGCTCGAAATCTGATTGGTTAAAGCAACGGTTTCATTGCCATTGATTCAAGCTAACAGCGCACCTGCGCTGTTGATGTCTGAAGGCCTTAAGGCAGATTATTTTATTTGACCCTGGGCAACACAATTGCTGAAATATGGATTGATAAAACGCTCTAATATAACATAACTGCTGAATCATTGCAACCCAGAGAAAGAAGCTAGAACGGGGGAAAGAGAATAGACTATTGGAATTAATTTAATACACATTCATGGAAAAAATATATTAAACTAAATCAGTGATCCTGATAGTGTTTAGGCCAGCAGAGAAAGCTTTGCTGGCCCTGACGGCCCACCACTGATATATATATATAAAGTATATATATATTAAAAGACGAACGTCACTCAGTTAAATCAAGGCTTTTGAACCTTTTTGGACGGACTTTAGATGCTTATTTTTCTAATAATATTTTCCTTGAGCACATTTTAATGTATTATTCTTTAATGCATCTCTATACAGTAGACTATTATTTTGGTGCCTATGGCTGCATTTACACTGGCAAAAAAATGTTTTGCTCATATCCGACATAGATCGGAATTTGTTGCACACATGTAAACACAAAAACCCGCACGAGATCCAATTTTTTTGCATCCGATCTGAGCCACTACCAAATGTGGATTTTAATCGGATACAAATCTGATATCTGGACATCCGACCTACTTCTAAACACACATATCCGATTCCCCTTCAGGAACTCGAGCTGCGTCGAGTCGCTTTGGGAACGCCCTTGCATGACCGCATTCTGAAGCACGTGTCAAATCCGTCCAATGGAGCAGCGCGAGATCACGAGCAGGGGGACTAAGCACCAGAGCAGTAAAAAGCACATCCTCCACAGGGGCGCAAACCAGCTTCTGCTCCTCAGTAGCGCTCTGTGTATGTGTCTGTCCATTTACTGTTGTCTGTCCGCACAAGCACTCATATATATAAAACAATGAGAAAGTCTATGGCGAGCGAACGGCATTACAAACGCTGTGTTTCTCCCTTCCCACGATATCTGGCGGCGGGGGATACATACGATTTGTGTGTCGTTTGTTTGGGAGTGGAGCATGCACGGTCAGCTTTCGAGGGGGCTGATTGTCATCACTGCGAGCTCTCGCTGTGTATGCTCCGCTCTCGCCTGGCTGTGTTTGATGAGAGCGGCCAGTCTCGCGATCCCGCTGGCAGCGGTCCCCTGTTGCCGAGGCACAGCGCAGACTGTTGTCGTGGGGATCGCGGGTGGATTTAGCGGAGGGATCCGAGACGGGCTCGTCCTTTTCTCGGTCCTCACCCGCTAGATCCGCGGCTCTCTCTCTGGTTCCCTTAGTAGATTTTCTGGTAACGTGGAAAATTCTACCAAATATCTCAAAATGGGTCATGCAGATTGTAGAGAAAGGTTACAGAATCCAGTTCAGTTCTTGTCCGCCTCTTTTCAACGGGGTCATCCCCACACTAGTGGGCTCTGAGCAGGCTCTGGTAATGGAACAAGATGTAGATACTCTCTTGAGGAAGGGGGCTATAGAACGTGTTCCTCCTCTCTCGAGCGCGTCCGGGTTCTACCTGTTCCTCAAATCGTTCCGAAGACGATGGGGGGGTGCGACCTCGGGCCCCTCAGGGCTCAATTGAGCTCACGATTGAAATTCCCAGCTGCTCAGCCCCAACGCTACGGCAACGGAGAGCTCGTCCCTCAAGTGAGGGTGCTACAGCGGTCAGGTCGGTTGTTCCTTCAGTGCCTTCATGGAGGTTAATTTATACCCCTGCCACCTCGGCTCTTCAGGGCTCAGTGAGCTCCGGCGAGCGAAATTCCCAGCTGCCGCCCGGCACGGTACGGCACGGGAGAGCTCGCCCCTTCAATTGAGGGTGCTACAGCAGTCAGGTCGGTCGTTCCTTGCCGGTCATCCGCTTCAGGGCACCGAACTGGCTCCTCTAATAATACCAGACTCCAGCCTCGAGAGGCTGGTTCCCTTAGTATATTTTCTGGTAGCGTTGGAAACTTCCACCAAATATCTCAAAATGGGTCCTGCAGTTTGTAGAGAAGGTTCCGAATCCCCCCCCCCCCCCAGTTCGGTTCTCTGTCTGCCTCTGTTTCATTGGGGTCATCCCCACACTAGTGGGCCCCGAACAGGCTCTGGTAATGGAACAAGAAGTAGATACACTCTTGAGGAAGGGGGCCATAGAACATGTCCCGCCTCTCGAGAGAGCGTCCGGGTTCTACAGCCGTTACTTCATCGTTCCTAAGAAGGATGGGGGGTTGCGTCCAATCATAGATCTGCGTCTGCTGAACCGCGCTATCAAACGGCTTCGTTTCAAGATGCTCACTATCAAGCAGATAGTATCTCAGATCCAGGCCGAGGACTGGTTTGTTACGATAGATCTCAAAGCCGCTTATTTCCATGTTTCCATCCTCCCTCAGCACTGGAAGTTCCTGAGGTTTACTTTCGGGGGTGAAGCGTACCAATATCGTGTTCTTCCTCTTCTTGCACTCTCACCCCGCACTTTCATGAGGTGTGTGGATGCTGCTCTGGCTCCTCCGCGACTCCAGGGCATCCGCATACTCAATAACATCGACGATTGGTTAATACTAGCTCAATCAGAGCAGATGGCGGCTCTGCTCGGAGAGTCGTCCTCGCCCATACGAGAGGCTGGGTTAAGACTAAATGCCAAAGATGTTCTTTTTTTTTTTTTTTTTTTTGTTTTTTTTTTTCTTTCTCCACTACAGAGAACCACTTATTTAGGCGTGGTGTGGGACTCAACCCCGATGCAGGCACGTCTGTCTCCTGCTAAAATAGATGTGATTCTCATAGCCGTAAGGAGAGTCAGAGAAGGCCAGTCACTCACTGTCAAAAAGTTTCTGAGGCTGTTGGGCCTGATGGCATCGGCGTCCAACGTGATACCTTTTGGCCTGCTGCACATGAGACCCCTACAGTGGTGGCTCAAAACCAAAGGGTTCTCCCCGAGGGGAAACCCGCTACGCATGTTCAAGGTCACGCGGAGATGCCTACATGCCTTAGACATGTGGAAGAAACCTTGGTTCCTGGTTCAAGGCCCGACGTTCGGGGCTCCTTGTCGTCGCGTAAGGCTAACTACGGATGCCTCTCTCACGGGCTGGGGAGCGGTCATGAGTGGCCGCTCTGCCCAGTGTCTGTGGGAATGCCATCATCTCTTTTGGCACATCAACTGCCGGGGAATGCTGGCCGTGTTTCGAGCTCTGACACACTTCCTTCCAGACCTAAGGGGGTATCATGTGTTTGTCCGCACAGACAACAACTCGGTGGTCTCCTACATCAATCGGCGTAGTTATGGAAGCTGTGGGCATGGCCCCGGAGGGGGCACAGCTCCTAGCATCTGGTCTCTCAACTGAGTTTGTTGAGACTATACTCCAGTCCAGAGCTCCCGCCACTAGAAACAGTCTGCCTTGAAGTGGAAACTTTTCGCTTCATGGTGCGGACAGCGACTGCAGGACCCAGTCAACTGCCCAATTGGTACAGTTCTGGAGTTTCTGCAGGAGCGATTCTCCGCAGGGTTATCTCCCTCCACTCTGAAGGTATACGTTGCGGCCTTAGCTGCTTACCATGCCCTTTTGGGTGGTCAATCATTGGGAAGACACCTACTTGCCACTCGTTTCCTCCGTGGCAACCTGAGGCTGAGGCCGGTACAGCGCACCAAGGTGCCCTCATGGGACCTGGCTGTGGTTCTGGAGGGCTTATGCAATGCCCCCTTTGAACCCATAGAAGAAGTTTCGGTCAAGTTGCTCAGGCTCAAGACCATCTTTCTCCTCGCTATTTCCTCACTAAAAAGGATCGGGGATCTTCAGGCACTTTCTGTTTCGTGCTTGGAATTTGCTCCAGGCATGGTTTGGGCATTCCTTTACCCGAGGGCCAGGTATGTCCCTAAGGTGCCCACTTCTTCACAGGGGCCCATAGTACTTCAGGCATTCTGTTCTCCTCCGTTCCAGGAAGTAGGCCAAGAAAGGTGTAATCTGCTCTGTCCAGTTCGAGCACTGGACGCTTACGCACACAGAGTTGCCCCGTCGCGTAAGGCAGATCAGCTTTTTGTTTGTTTTGGTCCGCCAAAGAAGGGATTTCTGGCGACCAAGCAGACCATGAGTAGGTGGGGTGGTCGAGGCCATCTCACTAGCCTACGAGTCCTCTGGCCTCCCATCACCTATGGGGGTCAGAGCGCACTCGACCAGGAGTATGGCGGCCTCCAAGGCTTTCAGCTTGGGTGTGGCCTTGCAGGACATTTGTGCTGTGGTGGGCTTGTCCTCTCCACACACTTTTGTCCGCTTCTATAACCTAGACATGGCTTCTACCCCAGGTTCCCAAGTTCTCTCTTCGTGATGTGCTCATAGGACACACACACAGGCAGGGACTTGGTAGTATGGCGCAGTTGGTATTCTCGTTCCCAAAGCGACTCGACGCAGCTCGAGTTCCTGAAGGGAACGTCTCTAGGTTACGTATGCAAACATGGTTCCCCGAGGGAACGAGACACTGCTTCTCTTTGCCATACTCCCTGCATCCCAGCAGGCGCTACTTCATCGAAGCTGGTTTGCGCTCGGCCGGATGTGCTTTTATGCTTTCTTGTGCTTACGTCACCCTGCTCGTGACGTCTCGCTGCTCCAGTGGACGGATTTGACACGTGCTTCAGACCGCGGTCACGCAAGGCGTTCCCAACGCGACTCGACGCAGCGTCTCGTTCCCTCGGGGAACCATGGTTACATACGTAACCTAGAGACATTCCCCTTCAGGAACTCGAGCTGCATGTTTGCCAGACTCATAGCCTCGCATTTTATTTAGATGGAAACTTTATGTAGGCTAGGTAAGAAGTTGCACATTCAAGAGCTGATTTTCAACCCATGCCCCGTGAATTTTATAAAAACAACAGCTTTGCTAAAGCTACATTATATTTCTTAGCAATGACGTGATAACTTTCACTTGTTCGCAAGCTTCACGCTCTCTCTCGCTCTCTCTAAATAAATAAATAAATATAATCTTGGCGCTACTTTATTTCACTAAAGAATTCTACCTCTAACAAGCTGTAGATAAATTAGCCTAACAAATGAAAATTACCGTTATTTTCCGTTATTTATCGGTTCAGTCAGATTTTGTGCTGCAGAACATCCATGACAGCTGTTGTCCATGCTGGCAAATAATAATGGCCACTTGACGTGTATTATATAAATAATTTTAATAGCACAGCCATTCAGAACTCGAGGGTCTACCATGTGCATAGTAAAGCGATCATTGACTATCATTTTGGGTGGGAATTATGTAAACACAGATAATGGATACCAGTCGTGTCTAAAGTGGATGTAAACAGACGGGTCAAAAAATTGGATATGGTCAAAGGATCGGATCTGTGCATTAAGACTTGCAGTGTAAATGCAACCTGTAATATCTCCAAACATGGAGTCTTTGATAACTTAGTGTAGGTGTGCTAGGTTTATATGTAAAGCCAAATTCTCTGTTTAGTTATCCTCCATTTGATGTTGGTAGACTTGAACCTCTGCTTCTAACTTA
Organism: Sinocyclocheilus anophthalmus; assembly: GCA_018155175.1. Taxonomy (NCBI): domain Eukaryota; kingdom Metazoa; phylum Chordata; class Actinopteri; order Cypriniformes; family Cyprinidae; genus Sinocyclocheilus; species Sinocyclocheilus anophthalmus. Next base: position 586,958 of record JADLZN010005718.1, on the reverse strand, counting down.
AAGACTGCAAGTTTGACTTTGAACATTGAAGAGACAGCTGTTATGGAAAGAAACTAGTGGTGAATTTGAATGTAGACCGAATGCCTGAATACTGACTGTTACCAGTTACAAGAGTTTTAAAATGGCCTTTTTTAAACTTTTGGTTGAATAATTCAGAGAGGAACAATCTACTCAAGTTTTTCTTAAGCAATAGCGCTTATGCATTACTGAATATTTTTTAGTGCAGTTTACCATTGATTATCCATAGCTGAACTCTGCTTAGGCACACACTTTCAACGCACCAGCATATGGCCACGCTCATTAACATCCCTTCTTTTAAATATAATTTTGTTTGTATTCCGTATGGCCAGAACACTTCAGTATCTTCAACATGGTTTAAAAACCTAATTTAATTGAATGCTTCAAAGAAATAAAACCAGAGATCCGCCTGGGAGTTTGCCTGTGTGTACTTGACTCATGTGACTTGTGTTTTAGAAGTACCTCGTTTTGTGTCTCGACTCCAGATAAAACTCGACTTTGCGATAATGAGGACTTTCTTGAGAGAGATAAAGTCAGCATTATTGAAATGAAACAATATCCATGGGATACACAAAGGGAAAGATAAATTACTTGCCATTTTCCAATGAATAAGAAATGGTTTTGAGATTAAATTTATTTATAGGCTTTTATGTGAAGGCCGGCTTAATGAGTCCTGCTATATGGTAAATGCTTGGAATGCTTTTTGATGTATTACATGCCAAAGTTCACTGATACTTTGTAATTCCCCGGCTGTTTCAGGAAGAAAAACACAGGTCCCAGACTTCCCCTGTGTGGGCCGTCTGTGCTTACATATACAGAATCAACCTTTTGGATTTGATTGGATAACTTGTTAACACAATTGATCTTCACAGAGAGGTCCTCAGGCTTGCAAGCGCACAGAACCCCATCGCATTAAGCGCCATGAGAGAAGCGTAGGGGTGCACATCTAACACGCTGACCTTACGTTGGAGTGTAGCACTGTCCGTGATTATTCACACACATCAGCTCCTACAGACAATTTGTACTCTATTTTTTGCCTCATCATAAATACAAAGCAGTAAATATGGCCTAACCTTCCCCTAGCCACCCTCACGATTGACCAATGGAGTAAAGCATTGTGGTAGTCATAAAGAGACTGTCATGTCGGAAATTAATGCCATACATCAAGCATTGGCCAAAGACCTCCATTATACCTCAGGAGAAATCCCCTTCCTACATGTTCAAACTTTGATTTGGCTTTAAATGAAATTTAGTGGAGGGTTTTTTCTCTCTCTCTTACCAACCAAATCCTCAAGCATCCTTATTCGGAACTGAGTTCATAGTTCAATTGTGCATGGCCGTGCAAAATGTCTGGGAAGATGTATTGCCCATTCCAGCAGCCTGCCGCCCACTGAGTCAATTCTATGCAGATGGAAGGTGCTATCTAGGTATAGTGACCCCCAGACTTGGTTTTTGTACTCATGGTGGGAATGTCCTGGACGGCCGACTCTACCATCGAAGGGTCCAGGTGCTGGAGCTTATCTAGGCTGAACAGAGAGTTTTGGTGGCATTCTGTTCTGGTCAACTTCCCTTAAGTGCTGCGAGGTTCAGAACACCATGAAATCAGTCCATCATTGGATTTTTGCGGTGCGATTCAGTGCCAGTTTCAAAGCTGCAGTTCAGTAATTTGCTTTAAGTCTGTAGATTTATCTTGCACTTTAACATGGAGAGGAAGTGACAGTTAATTTCTCTTAACTAGCTCAACCACTAAGACTTCCTTGAGCCAGAAGCTGCACCAGAAAGATCATGCTATCTGATTAGCTTCTTTTTTTCCGGTGAACAAAATAGCAGTCAAAGCAACCAGGTTAATGAAAATTAATACTGAATTATTTATTATTGACGTTTTTATTTAGGATTATTGTAGTTTTTGTAGTGTTATTGTACTTTACTTTTCAGTTTACTGTTGTTTTTGTTCATTGTTTTTTTGTTCATTCATATATACACTGTATATACTGTATATACATTTTTTGTTTTTCCAACAGGGAATAAAAAGTTTGTTCCTTAAACTGCAGCAGTGGAAAGAGGAAATGTGATGTTTAGCAATCACTATTATTTGCATCCTTTCTCTGTAGAAATCGACAAGGAGAGCTGTGGGGACCCAGGCACCCCTCTGTATGGGATAAGAGAAGGAGATGGATTCTCTAATGGTGACGTGCTACGCTTTGAGTGCCAATTTGGATTTGAGCTTATTGGAGAGAAGACAATATCCTGTCAGAACAACAACCAGTGGTCTGCCAACATCCCCATCTGCATTTGTGAGTACTGTCAATGCTACTGTACGTTGCAGACTGATTAATTGCTTTAGAAATGTTTTTCCTGTCCTAGTTTGGTGCTATAACGACAGTTATTATTATTATTATCAGTTATTATTATTTTACTGTGTTAATCAGGAAGATTTTGCTACATTTAAATTAGTGTTTGTTTTATATCCTCAAATCTATTCTATTTCAAGAAGCACTATCATGAATTTTTTTTCCCTTTTCAAGGTGCTATAAAAAATAATGCAGCAAACAGGGGGGGCATATGTTAGCTGACCAGAGGCAGATATGGAAAGTGTTTAGGAATCAAGTTTGAAAACAGTCATTAGTTGTGACGCTAGTGGCACATAAATCACACACTTTATCTTTTTTTCTGTCAAATTTGTCATGTTCTATAAGAATTTCCTAATAACTGGATTTTATTAACTTTCCTGTCTTTGCCTTTTCTTCAAAATGTATGCAGAAATCTCTGAGGCAGCTGAAATAATTGGCTTATATTCAGCCAACCTGGAGAATTCTTCTTAGCTGCAGTGACATCTGCTATATTTTGATACTTCACCTGTAGGCTCTTTGCTTAAAAAAAAATGCATAGCTGAAATTTCTCCACGTCTAATTGGAAGATTGAACAAATCAGCTCTATTTATAGCCTGAAGTCCATCTATGTCATGAACACAGTTTGTCAGAAAGCGCAGCACCTAATCAACAGTGGAGTGACAGTCTCCATATGGCATATTAATCGCATACACATGGCTAAGTGCTGTATCATTTATGCTGATGTATGATGTGGCATGTTTTTATATGTTGCCGGCTGCCGGGGTGTTTTTTTCTCAGTCATTATGGTAGAAAAAAACATTTTAATATGAATGCAGTTACTTTAATCTTTAGTTAAAAATTACCAGCTATTCTGTTCTGTTCTTTCAGTTCCCTGTCTTTCAAACTTCACTGCACCCATGGGCACAGTCCTCTCTCCGGATTACCCAGAGGGCTATGGGAACAACCTTAACTGTGTATGGCTGATCCTATCAGAGCCTGGCAGCCGTATCCACTTGGCCTTCAATGACTTTGACCTAGAGGCTCCATATGACATCCTGACCGTGAAGGATGGAGAGATGCTTGACTCGTCTGTGCTTGGCCGTTTCACTGGGGCGGAGGTGCCATCCCACCTCACCAGCAACAACAACATTCTCCGGCTGGAGTTCCAGGCTGACCACTCCATGTCAGGCAGAGGTTTCAACATTACCTACACCAGTGCGTGTCCCACCTTTGGATTGGTTTCTAATCTGCATTATGTGTACATGGGGCATTTGTTAAGCATATATGTAGCATGAATTCTGCATGAGACACAATGTTCGTTTTAAACGTGTTGTGTATCAAAGTGTAATGATAGCAGTTACTGCTCTTTCTAAAACAGGAAATGATTATTAAGATAATCTTATCTTTGAATAATATGTTTTTACAGTATAATTGACAGCACAAGCACAGTACAATAATTTTCATAATTTGATGAAATTATCAGCTGCTTACAATAATTATTCAAAAAAAGTCAATACAATACTTTGTCATAATTTTTGTCTTTTGATGAAAATTTCCTTTATATTTAGTCAATATTCTTTAAATTTGTGATAGGACAAACAAACAAAAATGAAAGAGTGTCTATTAACGTCCACTTCCAGGCATGTTAAATACAAATACATTTGTTCCGCCAGCGCACCAAATCTCCCCTCCGCCCCACATTAGCACATACATGACTTTAATCTACACAATGACTTCTTGATGGTCCTTCTTAAAGGAGATGTGAAATGGCACGATAATCCATCAAAGTCCTTAAAGTAGACATCGGTTTGCATGCATATTTGGTGCGCTACTGTAGTCGTTAAGGCGGAACGCTAATATCGAGTTCTTTAACAGACTGACACTTAACTGTTGTCTGTTAAGAGCTGTCAGTGCCCTGAGGGAGCACGTTAAATCTGTATTCATTCTGACAAACGTCATGTCCTTCTTGTAGGCCTTTCTTGTCACTAGACATCCATCAGGCACTCAGGGTGTTGTGGGGACAGCCTCATTCTTGGCCAGTCACCTTGGGCCTCTATATATGCTTCATGGAGTTATTATAAAAACAGCTGGAAGGTCAATAACACTAAGACTAATAAACAAAGCCTTGAGTGGAAACCTGTCCTAAAAAGTATCCTCATATTTCGAGTGCAAGGTAAACTGAAGTGCACCACCTGATATTGCGCGAGTCCCACCACCTGGGAGTGTCTTTCAAACTTGTCAACTTTCTAACAACCTAGTTTTTAACTCATCCACTTGTTAAAGTGATACTTTTTTTGTTAGTGACATTGTGGTGTCATAGATTCTATGACTACCCAGAAAACCTGTTCATGACACTTCCAATTCTAGAATACTATCTTATGTCATTCATTCTTACAGCGTTTGGCCATAATGAGTGTCCGGATCCGGGAGTCCCCCTGAACGCCAGACGTTTCGGTGACAGTTTCCAGCTAGGCAGCTCCATCTCAATCATCTGCGAGGATGGCTTCATTAAGACCCAGGGAGCAGAAACCATCACTTGTGAGCTGAATGGTGGCAAGGTGATGTGGAGCGGCCCCATCCCAAAGTGTGAAGGTATTTATTAGGGCCAGTTGCCACCAAAAGTAGACAGGAGTCCCCAATAAGTGGACAGTTTTCAGTGCCTAGTTTTTTATGTGAATCTAAATGGAATCGACAGTCACCTGTGGGTCACAGAGACGGGGGTTAATAGGGCATGTAAACCAGAGGGCATGTGGTGGTGAGCAGCCTGTCGTCTGTCGTTAAAATCCTTGTCAATCCCTCGAATTTCGCTCAGCATGTTTCTAATTATGCTGTAACACTATTCATATGGTCAGAGGAATAGAATGACAGACTAACAGTGTCGCCCACCAGCAATTTTAACACCTTACTGTAGGTTACGTGGGATTGTAAATATGTAGGATTGTATATATATGGATTGTAAGTTAGGTATAAAGAACAGTCAGCTGGTCTTATTAAACTGGTCTTAAGTACAGATACATGTGATTATAGTTAAAATAAAAACAAAAGCTGGCTTTATGTGAGTCAACTAAAATGCATCTCCGTTAACCCTCTGTTCTTTCTACAGCTCCCTGTGGAGGCCACTTCTCAGCTCCTAGTGGAGTTATTTTATCTCCTGGGTGGCCTGGTTACTACAAAGATTCGCTCAACTGTGAGTGGGTCATAGAGGCTGAATCGGGACGCTCCATCAAGATCACGTTTGAGAAGTATGCTTTTTTAATTTGAATAGATATTGTTGCTTTTCTATATAATTAAATTATTCTGTGAAAATTTGAACTTTTTGAATTGGAATTTTCCAACAACAAAGAAATCTGTGTACTGTAAATACACTACCATTAAAAGGTTTAGGGTCAATAAGTTTTTATTTAGCAAGAATGCACTAAATTTATTAAAAAAGAGATTTCAATTACAAATAAATGCTGTTCTTTAAGAAATTTTTGAAATCCTGAAAAAAAGTATCACCATTTCCACAAAAATAGTAAACAGTACAAACAGTGTCTTTACTATGTTTTAGCATTGATAATAATTAATGTTTGTTGAGAACCAAATGAGCATATTAGAATGATTTCTAAAGCATCATGTGACACTGAAGACTTGGGTAATGACTGCTGAAAATTCAGCTTTGCCATCACAGGAATAAATTCATTTTAAAATATATTCAAATAAAAATCAGTTGTTTTAAGTTGTAATAACGTTACACAATATTACTGTTCTTTTGTTGATCGAATAAATCCAGCCTCGGCGAGCATAAAAAACTTTTTTTATTTTTTAAATCTTACCGATCCCCAAAGTTTTCAACCGTAGTGTATAATAAATATGATAAAGTTGTATCATTGTCAGCAAGGACATTTAATTATTGTCTGTTTTTCCAACCAGATTTCAGACAGAGTTGAATTGTGATCTCCTGGAGCTTCACGATGGGCCCAATCTTCTCTCTCCTCTAATTGGCTCCTTCAATGGCACCCAGGTGCCTCAGTTCCTTTTCAGCAGCGGCAACCACCTGTACATGCTTTTTACCACTGACAACAGCCGCTCAAACAGTGGCTTCAAGATCCTGTATGAAAGTAAGTGTACAGTAAACTTTCCACAGTTTCAAAACTTGCCATTTAAAAGCAACTTGTGTTAATCTAGAGCACCAGCAGGCAATAAATACAGTAAGTGAAACGCTCTCAAAATACTTTTCTTCTAAGTTTCATCTGTCTTGCTATTCCTAGGCGTAATGGTAGATGCCTACTCATGCCTGGATCCAGGGATTCCACTCAATGGTCTTCGTTACGGTCAGGACTTCTCCATCGGCTCCACCGTGTCCTTTGGCTGTGACTCAGGCTACCGCCTCAGCCACGAAGAGCCATTGGTCTGTGAAAAGAACCACTGGTGGAGCCACCCACTACCCACCTGTGACGGTTGGTCTCCTGAGACATTCGTAGTAAAAAAAGAGCTGTTAAGCTTAGTGGCCTACTGACCAATTAAACTGTTCATAAAATAAAAAAGGTGATGTGTTGATTTACATATCGAATAAAAGAGGTTTAGAGTCAGTGACAAAAAGGGCTTAATAGACCGTATTACTAAAGCAAGACAGCGCTAAACAGCAGGCTTGTGCTGGCAATGAAACTTCTGCTCAACCCTGGATGAAAGACGTTACCGATGTCTTACCCCGTCAGAGCTCCTTAGGCTGCCTGTCCTTCGGCTATTTGATTACGTTCTTTCGCTTTGCCTTCTCTAAGGCATCTAAACTGAAACAATGTGATTCAATGCAAGGCCATTAGCCCATCGCTGAGGTGGACTCTGAGAGGCAATTTGCTGTGAAGGCTGCTTCAGCTGATAGGAACTGATGCGCTCACCAGATTAGACATCCAGGGGCACTTTTTACTGCGCACAGTCATCTCACTTCCATGGGCTCTAAATGCAGCATACATTAGAGACATGAACCTGCCTGTACTGCTGTCTCAGAGTTCTGATCAGACAGAGTTCTGTCTGATACTGTAGATCCTTCCTCCACTGAGCACCATGCAGTGTTTAAGATATAAAAAAGCATATTTGTACTGATACAATTCAAGCATGCATTGTATGAGGTGAGAGAGATGACATGACATTTTTAACCAATATGAATGTTTTCCTATTCCAAGAAATAGCTCAGGCAGTTATAAAAGTCAGGCTGCTTTTGTTTTTTTGTCATCAATTTTGTATATATTTTTTCTTTTATTAAGCTCCATTTTGCACAAATATTTCTTATTTAAATATAGGCTACAGCATCCCAGCGGCGCTACATAGGAAAAGTGGTTTTGAAAATGGGTAGATGGATGAACGGAATTGTACAAGGCATATTGTAAACTGTAAATTGAATGTTACATATTTTTACAAAAAAAAGGCTTTTTAAGTTTTGGCTCACTGTAAATATATAGCTTAATAACAGCTTTATCACTCAAATCCTGATCATGTTACTTGTAATGGAAAGAACTTAATGGAATTAAAGTGGGAAAGTGTTTTTCGATACAATTTTTTATGTTTTTAAAAAGTCTCCAATGCTCACCAACGCTGCAATTATTGATCAAAATACAGTAAAAACAGTAATATTGTGAAATAGTATTACAATTTAAAATAACTGCTTTCTATTTTAACACATTTTAAAATGCAATTTATTCCTGTGATGGCAAAGCTGAATTTCGGCAGCCGTTACTCCAGTCTTCAGTGTCACATGATCTTTCAGAAATCATTCTAATATGCTGACCGGGTGTGCTGCTTAATACTTTTGTGGAAACCTAATACATTTTTTTTTCAGGTTTCCTTTATGAAAAGAAAGTTCAAATGAACGGTATTTGTTTGAAACAGAAATAACATTGTAACATTGTAAATGTCTTTACTGTCTTTACTTTAAAAAAAGGGAGAAAAAAAGAATTAATTATTTTAAAGGCACAATATGTAATTTTCGCCGCTAGAGGGCGCGTATTCAAAATAAATAAAGAAACAAAGGTGTAGTTTGATGAGCGTGACTGAGTGTGGAATCATGGGAGTAGTCGTCTTCATCCCCACAGCCGATGCAATCCGATGGGACTCGGGCAGAAATCATGTTCATGGATGAGCTAATGATTTGTTAACGTAGTAAAATGAAGCAGGGTGAGGCTGAAAGCTGTGAAGCAAAACGAGGCAGCTGAACGAGCGTGACACATGGCTCGAAAGCAGTGGAGCTTTTATTATGCCACAGTCGACCGCTTCCGCTCCTTTCGGTCGTTCGTATGTGGGGGGAAAAAAGCAGCACTGTTTTATCATACTAGATACATTTGAAAGTTCTGTTATTATGCTACTCTGTGTGGTTGTCACCAGTCTAATAAAACGCACAACATATTAAAGCGTTCCATGTTTTCTACAAAATAAAACTGGAAATCGAGGGTGTCTGACGTCATTGGCAGGCGACACAATGACACTATCTACACGCTCTGTGTCACTAGTTAAAATTGTTTTTTTCTCTGGATTTAAACATTCTTTGAAATATTTGGGATAATGTAAGTACACAAGTGAGCAAAATATATAACACTGTTCTAGTGGTTTTTGTATATTTTTATAAAAACATCTTACATATTGTGCCTTTAAGTAAAAAAAAAAAAATACTGACCCCGAATATTTGAACGATAGTTACAGTATGTAAGTGCTTAGAAGTTTCAGTCACAAGGAACTAAGATACAAATGTTAGTTCCAACCTGGTCTCATGGCAAAATGTACCCGGGGGCACATTCTCGCGCGACGCGAAATACGTACCAATAAGTACATATCAATGCAGTTTCCAAAAGAAATGAACACTAGAGGCAGTAAAACACCAACAACCTTTATTCCTTTTCTTCCCACAAATTTACAGAGTTTCGATTAATAAAGCGTAATTTTCGCACAATTACTTGAATAATATTATGTTAATTATAATTTTAATATGCTGGGAGATTTGAAAATTGATGCTTTTGAACGTTAGCACCGCACATATCCAGCTTCATATCAATGGGTTTTCATTGATGGTAGGTTTGTTCGGTAGCTCACGGAGAACGGAGACGTACTTGAAAGGTGAGGAGCTCTGGTTCGAATCCTGTGTAACTACGGTTCGACAAAACGGTTCAAATCTGCATATAAGTAAGTTCAAATGACACGGTTGCATCAAAAAATGTGTTTTTATATCAGTTTTGCATTTGTTAACACTATTGGGTAGGTTTAGGGTTGGGTTTGGTGTAGGGCATATTTCCAACACGATAGAGCATTAACTTTTAGCGACAGTCCCCGGATATTTGAATTTTGAACCGCCGCAATACGTACCTGAAGCAGCGTAATAAAAACATAGCAATACGTACCTATATCAACGTAATAAAAACGTGCCAGGGTTCACGTATTGAACCCGTGTTTTAGCACCACTCAGTGGACATTTCTCTTTGAAACTGCGCGAAACCTGCAGTAAGGTACGTAAAAACGGTGTTGCAGAAAAGCACCCAGAGGTATGTATTTTTATGAGACTGGGTTGGTTAAGTCACCTTTGACATGTTAACTGATGAGCCCAGTATATGGGCTGATAGAAGAATGAAATGCTTTGCATTTGCATATATTAAATTTAAGTGAAAGGTCTGTTTAAGTAAGTACCTTACTCCCTCTGCCCTTTAGCACTCTGCGGGGGTGATGTTCGAGGACCAGGAGGCACCATCCTGTCCCCAGGATACCCTGAGGTCTATCCCAGCTCCCTTAACTGCACCTGGACTGTGGAGGTCAGCCATGGCAAAGGTAAAGCAGCAATTGATATACCTTAGCTGCAATTTGTTACCTACTTATTGAAAGTTAAGCATTCATTTTGAATGGCCAAATGCTAAAGAATAATATACAAATTGATAACTGGATGAAAAGCAAGTTTCAAGAGTTTATCACATAGTCTTGCTAGAGCCAGCCGTAGGTACAAACTGTCATGAATACAGATTTAGGTACTTGTCCATGCCCTACTCTGAAATATCATTATACAACCTTTGAGTTCAGAATAATGAAAGTTCTTCTGAATTTTAATTTCCCATGGCTGCTAATGCATGGCCATTATGTTTAGTGGACAGATCAGTTGGAACTAAAAATACACTTTTCTCTTTCTGACACAAAGGCAAAAAAGGGTCAGTATCAAATTTCCCTGTGTTCTACATGACCTCAGCCAAGGGCCATTGCTTAAATTCACAGGGCCCGAGAAAAGAGTTTTAATGAATGGGCCTCCCTTCTCCTGGGTCTAATGAGTTGGCTACACCCTTAGTGTGGCCCACAACTCCCTCCTGCCTTATGTAATGAAGTTGACCCTTTATTATCTTCTCTTTTTGTCTTGTTTTTTCTTCTCCAAGCTCCACCAGACAGTGATGTCAGAAGCTGACCAAAAACTTGAACTATATTATTAGTTGGTTCAATTGTGTATTGCTCTTGTTTCCCCAATAGGCGTTCAGTTCACCTTTAACACCTTCCACCTGGAGGATCATCATGACTACCTCCTCATCACGGAGAATGGGAGTTTTGTTCAACCACTCGCCCGCCTCACAGGTGCAGAACTGCCCTCGCCCATCAACGCAGGGCTCTATGGCAACTTCAAGGCCCAGCTCCGCTTCATATCTGATTTTTCCATCTCTTACGAAGGTTTCAACATCACATTTTCAGGTGAGGGGTGTCCTGAGAATAGCCCCTCTGAAGGCCACAGGGACAGTAGTTGAGTCCTCTTACAGTTTATACAGTATTTTCAGAATCAGGCTACTTTCCTACCTATTGTGTAAACATTCTAATATTTTTCTAAAACCCTAATGATTTGTGATAGAACTGGCAATGGTGAAATAAATAAAAATTATGATTTTATATTAAAAACTGAAAAAATCAAATGTATTTAAAAAAAAATAGAGGCATAATTAAAATCTGAACAAGAAAAGACAAAAACAATATAAATATTTTCATCTTTTCATGTTCATTATGTTAACCCCCAACCCCTAATAAATATTACTTTTAAAGTGTAATCTTTCAAATTCTGTTTTCCCCAGAATACAATCTGGAGCCATGTGAGGATCCAGGAGTGCCACATTTTGGGCGCCGTAACGGTTACAGCTTTGGCATTGGAGATACTCTTACATTCTCTTGCAATATGGGCTACCGCCTGGAGGGAGCACCAGAAATCATTTGCCTGGGAGGGGGTCGGCGCATGTGGAGCGCACCTCTGCCAAGGTGTGTTGGTACGTTGTCAGCTGTTTTCATTCATTTTAACTTTTATTCTCTTGATTCATTACCAAATGGCACACCACATGGACATATTGCTGATTCTAAAGAAAGATAATGCTGACGTGTTCACTTTGACTGTGAAAAACGCCTTTAATGATGAGCCTGTTTTTTATGGGGTATAAATCAGAGGGTTCAAACAGTGAATGGTTTAAAGTGACAGTTCGCCTATAAATGAAAAGTCTGTCATTATTTACTCTCCCTCACATCTATTCAAGCTTGTATGACTGTATTCTTCAGTGGAAGACAAAAAAATAATTTTTGAAGAATACCCTGGCCATTCCTTTCAATATAATGCAGGTGAATGAAGTCTAAGGCTGTCACAATAAAAATAACATTAAAAAATAATAATATGATTATTTTAATAATACACAATAAAAAAGCACAATATATAATTAGAAGCACAATTTTTGAACCAAGTCATATAGGGTGAAATGAGGGTGAGTGAATGATGACATGAGCTTCCGTCCAACCATGGTCACATTCTTTGGTCGAGCCTGATTATGATTGCTTCCTGCTGTTTCCCTGGAAACACACAGAGAGTCATTGTGTTGCCGTGCAGAGGAGTCACGTTTCCATTTTGGTTCCCAGAGCTAATAAACTCCAGGACAGGAGCGGTTTGCCACACCAAACTTCCTTCACAATTCAGCTTGGCTAGCTCCTGCCGAGAGCATTTGAAGTGATTTAGTGCTGCTATTGTCATGTTTCAGTGTTTCTTGATTGTATCTCTCAGTGTATCTTGCTCACCGGCGTCAGTAAGTAACTCCTCTGCAATAAAGCATTCATCAGAAGTAGACAGAGTGGGCTGAAGCGGCATCAATTGGAAGTTAGCCATGCATGTCACAAGACAGGGACATAAACAAAATAGCAATTATATTAATGGAGAACTTTCAGAGGTTTGCTAGTGACTCTACACTCTTCTCTGGTCATGAGAGGTCACCGGCCATTTTTCACATTAATTGAATAAAATAATAACTGCATTTATCTTGACTGTTTGTGTTCAAATGTATTTATTTATATTGTTCTAAAAAAAAAAAACCCTCAACCCAAGAGTTATGGTCCCCACATTCGTCTTTCTCCTGTGTTGAAATTGTCCGTTGCTAGATAAACGTTTTCCTAGTCTACGTATGTTACCACATGGTTTCCCGTCCCCCCCTCCCCCCCCGCGATGGAATGAGACGCTGCATCAAGTTGCTTTGGGAACGCCCTTGCGTGACTGCATTCTGAAGCACGTGTCAAATCAGTCCAATGGAGCCGCGAGACGTCACGAGCGGGGTGACGTAAGCACCAGAAAGTATAAAAGCGCATCCAGCAGAGCTTCGATGAAGTAGCGCTTGCAGGGAGTAATTTGCAAATAGAGCAGCAGCGTCCCTCTTTCCCCCTCGGGTGAACCATGGCACATACTTACCTATAGACGTTTCCCGCTTCAGAACTACCATCTCTAGCTGCATCGTAGTTTTCCGCTCTTGTTAACGATAACTACCCACTCGCTAGGTGGCCATACTAGATGGCACATGACACAAACTCTCCACAGATTAATTTTCCAATTATGGATGTGCGTCGCGCTGCCTATATCAGTGTGTGTAGTCTTGATTGCTGAGCAAAAAAAAACGGTATCTTAACAAAGAGAGCCTGGACCTTCTGGGGTAGATGCCAGGTCTAGGTTGTAAAAACCGATAGGTAACCGGGAGGGGCCAGCGTACTTCCGCGTATCAGTGAGCTGTGGCTTTGACCACCACACCCCATACACATAGTCCTAACTTTTTGGTCTTCACCGCTCGGTGCCACGCCGAAAAATGATTCCTTTTCCTTGGTGACCAAACCAGTGGGGGGGGAGACAAAAGCCTGATCTGGTGTCTGGCCTGGTTCTGCTGTGCCTTAACTACAATAACAAAAACACGGCCACGGGGGGTCATCTCTGTGTGCTAAAGCCGTCCAGTGCTTCTCGAACTGGGAACGAGTTAGTATTAGGCGTTCCTGTCCTACTTCCTGGTACCTGAGGAGGACAGAAGCCTGCAGTACTAATGGGCCCTGGTTAAGAGTTTGCATCTTAAGGGAAAACCATAACCCGCCCTCTACCGTTCGGGTAAAGGAATGGGTCCCTACCCATGATTGAGGCAAAATTCTCACCAGGCAACGAACAGAAGTACCCCCTCCTTGTGATCCCCGAGTCCTGTATTGAGGAAATGCGAGGATAAAGATTGGTCTTGAGCCTGAGCAACTTTAACGAAACTCTTCTATCTCTATATGGGTTCACAGGGGGGATTGCATAAGCCCCCCTCCAGAAAACCACAAACACAAAAAGGCCAGGTCCCATGTGGGGCAAACCTTGGTGCTCATCCACTCAGAAGGGTGCCACGGAGGAAACGAGTGACAAGTGGGTGTTGTATTTTTATTCTTTCCTTTTTCTTCCCAATGATTGACCACCCAGAATGGCGTGGTAAGCAGCTAAGGCCGCCACGTAAACCTTCAGAGTGGAGGGGGATAACCCTGCAGACAATCGCTGCAGGGTGGTCGTGTGTGTCCTCCTCACTGAGCAGGAAACCTCCCAGAACTGTACCATTGGTGCATTTGACCTGGGTCCTGCGATTCGCTGAGGGGATGTCGCGCAGAAGCACGAACCATGAAAGCAAAAGTTTCCCTTCCCCACTTATCAAGGAATCACTGTTTCCTTCCTAGTGGCGGGAGCTCTGACGGGGAGTATGTCTCAACACCTCGTTGAGAGACCCGAATCCTAAGCGCTGTGCCCCCCCCGCAGGGGCCATGTGCCCACAGCTTCCAGTACAACTCCGGGGGGGGTGAAGAATGGCGCCCGGCCCCCACGCCCCGTGCCCCCCCCCACCCGCCTGCCCCCCCGGCCCCCCCCCCCCCTTCCCCCGCGCCCCCCTCCCCCTGGCGCCCGCCTGCCGCCCCCCCCAGCCTCCTCTCCCTCCGTCCCGCCGCCCCCCCCCCCGCCCACACCACCCCTCGCGCCCCCCCCCCCCCTCCCCCCCCCCGCCCCCCCGCCCCCCCGCCCCCCCCCCACCCCCCCACCCCTGTGTCTTTTGTTTTGACCTTGGCATGTACCCCCAAAACGCCTGAGAGAGGAGGTGCCTCCTGATCGGAATCTCCAGCGGAGAGCCGGCGAGGAGGGACACCAAGTCCGAGAACCATACTCGGGCCGGCCAGAACGGGGCTACTAGCAACAGACGGACCCCATCCCGGCGTACCCGCTACAGAACTCCCGGGAGCAGAGCGATCGGGGGAAAAGCGTACAGATGAAGCCTCGGCCACGTCTGCACCATGGCATCAAGCCCCAGTGGAGCTGGATGCGTGAGGGAGAACCAGAGCGGACAGTGTGTTGTTTCCTGCAACGTAAATAGATCCACTTCCGCCTGGCCAAATTCCCTCCAAATGAGCTCCACCACCTCGGGTGGAGCCTCCATCCCCCGGGCCTCAACCCCTGTCTCGACAGGATATCTGTCACCTACGTCGAGAAGGGAAGGGGGGGGGGGGTAGGGGGGGGGGGGAGGGGGGGGGGGGAAGGGGGGGGGGGGGGGCGAGGGGATATAAACTGCTCTTAGAGAGAGGAGCTTCCCCTGAGCCCACAGAAGGATCTGGCGCGCCAGCTTGTACAAGGGGCGCGAACGCATACCCCCCCTGCCGATTGATGTAGGAGACCACCGATGTGTTGTCTGTGCGGACAAACACATGATGCCCCCTTAGGTCTGGAAGGAAGTGTGTCAGAGCTCGAAACACGGCCAGCATTTCCCGGCAGTTGATGTGCCAAAAGAGATGATGGCCTTCCCACAGACCCTGGGCAGAGCGGCCACTCATGACCGCTCCACAGCCCGTGAGAGAGGCATCCGTCGTTTGCATTACGTGACGACAAGGAGCCCCTAATGTTGGGCCTTGAACCAGGAACCAACGTTTCTTCCACATGTCTAAGGCACGTAAGCATCGCCGCGTGACCTTGATCATGCAAAGCGGATTCCCCCTCGGGGAAAATCCTTTGGTTCTGAGCCACCACTGCAAGGGTCTCATGTACAGCAGGCCAAAAGTAACCACGTTGGACGCGGCTGCCATCAGACCCAGCAGCCTCTGAAACTTCTTGACAGTGAGTGACTGGCCTTCTCTAACTCTCGTGACTGTCGTGAGGATGGACCTGCTCGATTCGAGCAGAGACAGACCGTGAATCCCACACCATGCCCAGATAGGTGGTCTTCTGTAATGGAGAAAGCACATTTTTCTTGGCGTTTAGTCTTAACCCCAGTTCTCTCATATCGGCGAGGACGACATCTCGATGCCGAGCCGCCATCTGCTCTGATTGAGCTAGTATTAACCAATTGTCGATATAATTGAGAATGCGGATGCCCTGGAGTCGCAGTGGAGCCAGAGCAGCATCCACACACTTCGTGAAAGTGCGGGGTGAGAGTGACAGGCCGAAGGGAAGAACTCGATATTGGTATGCTTCGCCCCCCGAAAGCAAACCTCAAGAACTTCCAGTGTTGAGGGAGGATGGAAACATGGAAATAAGCGTCTTTGAGATCTATCGTAACCAACCAAGTCCCCTCGGCCTGGATCTGAGATACTATCTGCTTGATAATGAGCATCTTGAACCGAAGCCGTTTGAAAGCGCGGTTCAGAAAACGGAGATCTAAGATCGGATGCAACCCCCCATCCTTCTTCGGAATGATGAAGTAACGGCTGTAGAACCCAGAGATGTTAACACGTTCTATGGCCCCCTTCCTCAAGAGAGTATCTACTTCTTGTTCCATTACCAGAGCCTGCTCGGGGGTCCACTAGTGTGGGGATGACCCCTTTGAAACGAGGCGGACGAGAACCGAACTGGATTCTGTAACCTTTCTCTACAATCTGCAAGACCCATTTTGAGACATTTGGCAGAAGTTTCCACGCTGCCAAAAAGATCTACTAAGGGAATCAGTCTCTCGAGACTGACCTCTAGTTTAATCAGAGCGGCTGGCTCGGTGCCCTGAATCGGATGACCGCGAACACCGACTCGAGTGCTGTAGCACCCTCACTTGAGGGGGGCGAGCTCTCCCGTGCTGTACCGTTGCTGGGTGGCAGCTGGGATTTTCGCTCGTCGGATCTCACTGAGCCCTGAAGCACCGAGGGGGCAGGGATATCAATGAACCTCCATGAGGGCACTGAGGAGGATTGGGCACCGTATACCGAGGTGTTATCCTTTCCTCCCCAGGTGGAGAGCTGACAATGGTAGGACCATTTAGCCAAGGTCCTCTTAGGCAAAATAATGGTCTGCAGATCCGTTTTCGGTCTAGAAGACCCCAACTGAGAGCCTCGCCCCGACCCCCGATCTTTCTGTGGAGGGGTGCGGGTTGCAACGCTCTGTCTTTGAGACTGGCGATATGAGGAGCTTGATGGTTTGGGCTGCTCCCGCTCAGCAGCCCCACCCCTAAGCAGGTCAGCTTTGTATGCTTGTAACACCGCCATGGTCTGCAAACATGCGCCAACCTGGCCTGCCGCCGTATAAGCTTTCCCAACAAGATTTCGATGTAAGCCTAACGGGCCTGGTGGAAGCTTCGGGGCCTTCAGGGACAATGCAGAGGATGGGGAGAGATAGCTCGCAAGAGTCTGCTCCACCACTGGCATCGCCCCACATACCTTATCATTCAGCCCCACGATGATCTTTTGAATAAATCAAGACTGTGGGGCTGTAATACGGGATGAGTACGATCGAGTTTCTCCCACGATCTTGACACCTCAACATGGAGATCGGGGAAAAACGGAAGGCCACCGTCGTGAAGGCTGTGATCTGGATTAAGAACATGCTCGTCTAATTATTTTTAAGACGAGCGTCCTGTTTCTAGGCTTGCCAAACAATATTTTATTTTGGCGAATGCACGAAACACACCCATAATCACGAATCACACCCTCTAACGGAGAGGACGTGGTTGTGGCGAGTCCCACAATCCTCCTCGTCCTCGACACTCATCTTCACAGCCACCGTCCTCGGAGGAGATAGATGAGCGTCTGGCCTCTCTCTCTCCGGGGGGTGGAAGAAACCGCAAGGTGGGCTTCCAACAACTGTGAGATGAGCCAAACAAGACGCGATCTAGCGGGTGGGTACCTAGAAAAGGACGAGCCCGTCTCGGATCGCTCCGCTAAATCCACCCGCGATCCCCACGACAACAGTCTGCACTGTGCCTCAGCAACAGAGGGACTGCTGCCAGCATGATGCGGCATGGCCGCTCTTATCAAAAACAGCCAGCGAGAGCGGAGCATACACACGCGTAGAGTAACTCGCAGTGATGACATCAAGCTGCTCGAAAGCTGAACATGCTCCTCGCCTAAACCAACTACCCCAAATCTGTGTGTACCATCCCCCCCCCGCCGCCCAGAATATCGTGGGCAGGGAGAAAACACACCGTTTGGATACCGTTCACTCGCCATCGACTTTTTTCATGATTGTTTTTTATATGCTGTGCGGGAACGACAACAGTAATAGACAACACATACACAGAGCGCTACTGAAGAGCAGAAGCTGGTTTGCGCTCTGCTGGATGCGCTTTTATACTTTCTGGTGCTTACTTCACCCCTCTCGTGACGTCTCGCGGCTCCATTGGACTGATTTGACACGTGCTTCAGAACGCAGTCACGCAAGGGCGTTCCCAAAGCGACTCGACGCAGCTCGAGTTCCTGAAAGGAACTAATCAGTTCTGGAGATCAAGGATCACGTCCAAACAAAGTGAGTACATCCAGTGGGGGTTTTATGTATGAACACCACTGCGTTCTTTCACCGAGGTGACACGGGGCACCTACACAAAAACAGCACTCTTTTTTTTTCACTCATTTGCTTGTCACATCGATTAGGGCTGATATGATATCAGATTTTCAATGCACGATTATCATGGCCAAAAGGATTCACAATAGCAATATTATTGTGATCTATAAAAGTTCTGGAGAAAGAACCAGTACTATCATCAGATTCATCTTTAATTTTATTTTGTGTTTTCTCTTTTTTAGCCAATGAATCACACTGAAATATGAGTGTAGGTAGACAGAGATGGAGCTTGTAACCATAACTATACGAAAGCGCACAACATATTCGGAACTTCCTGCAGACTGGAGCGTCTAACGCATTTATCTATTTATAAAATAAAAAATAAAAAAACTCCCACACTGGCGTGCAAACTTTTTTCAAGCATGTATAGACTGTTTCACTTTTGTCTGTCATCTCTATATGGCAGTTGTAGCTACACACTGCATTGTTGTCTACTGCTTTTTTCTAGTTTATGACAAGTGGCGACCATCATTATATTTTGGAGTGCCAACCAAATTATGTGTATTATAAACATAATATCAATCTTAAAATTCACAGTATGCTATATTGCAGCACCCCAAACATCAGTGAAATCAAGTCACCATGTGACTTAACCTTAATCTTTGCCACATTTTTCACTCCTGATGAGTTTGCATCTTTGTACTGTAACACCTAGAGGAGCTGAGGGTATTTTTAGTTTTGGATTAAAACCATACCTTCCACTTGAGGGGAGGTAGACAAAGGCAGTGTATTAATCAAAATCACTTGACAGTAGCACAGGCCTCGGCTTTCCCTCCCATCCATCACAACTATCGATTTTACATTGCAAAATCGGTGGGGGTGGGGCTATCTGTTAGGCCTAAACAATGACCGACGAGGGTTTATTTATTTTTTCAGTTGCATTTGTTGATACTGGTGGCACCAAAATTATACAGCCCAGCTTTAAACATTTAAAGTTCCTCCAATATGTTTGCTTTAAACAGTAACCTCACAGATCTGTTCAAGGAGAAAAATGTTAAAGCCAATGCAAAACCACGGAGAATGAGCCAGCTATTTTTCACCTTGATTTCTTTCATCTATTGCTTAAGATCAATATTTTCCGCTGGTAAAGTCTCCTGCAGCATCCGATCTTTCTCTTATTGTGCTATTAATCATATGCGGCTGACCTTTATGAGTTGAGCCAAGCTTGTCCAATGGGTTGCAATAAGAATTACATTATCTGATCACACATTACGCTTTTTCTCATTCAGAGACCACAGGCCATCTTCCTTGACACATACTTACTGTTAACGTGAAGTTAATCGCTTAACTTGAGTATTAACACATATTATGCAAGACAATGTGCTGCTTTTGTATGGTTGAAATTATGCTGTGATAAATCATTATTACAGGCATGAGGTTTGAGATGTTAAGCACCTTGGGATTTGCTAGTAAAGCACTCACACAGATGGTTCGTTTTATAGATACGATTTGAATAGATTAAGAATGTCTATTTGTATCATGGCAATCTAAGTACTGACTTCATGTGTAAACGTTATTCATTAGCCAGAGGTCCAGATGTTGTGAAACATGAAGATATCAGTATCTCTATATAACCTCAGGCAGTGGTCTAATCAATGGGAAGCTGTCCAAAAAGGCTACATTTCAGTTGAAGTCATAACTCAAATGCAGTGCTGTATAATGCATTCATTGGTGATCATGCACTTCGAACAAATAACCAAGGCTAAAGTACAAGGCTAAGATAAGTGCCCAGTCATTGATTTTAATATTTACTAATTTGTTGCTCATAAATAGTATAATAATTATAATGACTAATAATAGATTAGTACTCTGTGTCATGTAAGGAGGATGTAGTGTTATGGCTGATTGTGACAGACACTGGTTGTAGCTTTTGTTGCATGAGATTTTGTGATAGCAGATGGTGAAAATATATGGGGTTAATGGTAGATATTTTAGTATAGTACTTGTAATAATACAATTGTTATTATTATTATTAGTATTAATTATTATTCTTTTACTAGGGCTGGACAGATGGAGTGTACATTCATTGTTCCCATGATCACATGGATATTTTTTATTTCTCTTTTTTTTTTTAAACAATGCAGAGTAGCTCAATCTAAGCTGCTTACCTCATAAAAATTATGCTTTAGAATGTGCCAGACTGCTGATTTGCATGCTGGTACATATTCATCATAGCTAACGGCACAGATTGATAAATTGTGTTTCTGAGAGGAGTTACTACCCAGTCACATGACTCTTAGTATATGATGACATGCTTTATGAATGTATAATCGCCTTATCAATTATTCATGCGAAATCATCCCTCATATCATTCGTAATTCATAATGTATTCTAAACTTTAATTGCAGCTGTGAAAAACTGTTCAATATGTTGATCCCCATCGATCTAGCTGGCAAAACTTTCATGGCCGTCTCGTTTTCCACCATTTGTTCATTCCTTTTTCACTGCAGAGGAAGGATTTATCATTAGCATAGATATTAAAACTGTATTTTTAAGGCTTCTTTGTTGCAAGCTATGTCTTACAGGGCACGTCTTGTACATTTTTAATGCATTCAGCTTCAGTGCTTCTATTGTAAATGACAGGGAGAGACATTAACTGAATCCTCATGATTAAAGCACTTCTTGAGTTTCTCATTTGAAAATGGACTTCAACATCTTGTTCTGTCTTACTTCTAAAAAAAAAAAGTTTGCACCAATGATACGGTGCTAACGGGGATATTAATATATATTTATTCCCCAAATGGGTGATTGAAGATGCTCTTACGTATACAAACTCAAATGTATCATTCGTTCTTAATGTTTTATGTGTAATTCATGACTGTGTATTTTACAAAGCTGTGAGAGAGTGTGCATTGAGGTTACAATTTGTGTGTAAAAGAGATAAAAGCAGCTGCATTCCATCTGGAGAAGGGCCTGTAGACCTGTGTATTGCTGATGGAAAGAACCTCCTAAAACTTGCACAAACTGTAGGATCACAATCTTTATTGTGTAATTGTAGCTAGCATACTAACTTGGCATGTATTCCCCACCAAAGGCCTTAAATGATTTCAGTAATTTAGCAAAGAAATATATTATTGAATCGATAATTGTCATGCAGTATAATGTTTTTTCTGTGTTATATGTCCTGGATTCATTATCTTTTTGTAACACATTTTCTAAATATAAGCATTTCATGTCAGTTTTGATGTTTGAATTCAGAATCCTTATCCATACAGAGGTGTCCAAAATCTGAGACCACATTGGAAATGCTATTTATAATATAATACAAATGTGAAGTGGTACACTAGAAAGTTTTAAGATTTTGAAAAAAAATAAGAACAATAATAATTAAAACAAAGGGAATATTAACAAATTAAATAAGAATTATTTAAGATTTAGCATTTTTTCCCAGGAACTATTTAAATACATTTTCCGATAAATAAACAAATGTGCTGTTCACACAAGCAATGGCATTGTCTTTTTACCAGTAAGATTCTATTCACACATCAGTACCAAAAAAAAATAATGTAATTCATCAGAAATCATGTTTAAACGCTGTATTGTTTGCTTCATCTACCTGGATGAGGAGAAGCACTTTAATTTCATCTGTCCAATTTGACAGCATTTTATTATTTTAGTGTTTGGCATAAAGGGATGATCACACAGAACTTAAAAACATGAGACACATTATAGGTACTATAGTCAGGGGTGCACCTAAGTTTTTCAGTCTGGTTCTCATAAGAGAACCTGGAGATTTGGTTTGGTCCTCACACTGCACATAGTGTAACACATTAAATACAACTATAAAAAAAGGAATTAATCGTACTCACTGTAATATTACTTCTAGCACTTATTTATTGTATTTACAGTTTTTTAAAAAATAAAAAATAAACTAAATAATCGCGTTAAAGTCTGTGTGATAATACTATTTATATTTCTAAATCAAAAGAGAGTATTAAATACAACTATTTTATAGTAAATTTAAAAATAAAATGCTAATATTTACTTCTTCTTTTTTATGAATTTTATCATTTTCTAAATTAAAATCAGCAGGCTTTTATTTTGGCGGGTTGCCGGTAAGTAAGTATATGTGCTGCCGGTTTTAGCGCTGCCGAGTGAAGCGTTTCAGTGAATGAAATGTCACAGTTTTGCGTTGTGCTTTGAAACCGGCAGCACATAACCTAGATTTATGCTTTCAATTTGGATGGACATCTTATAGAGTATTGCAGATGGTCGATTTAAAATGGTGATTGTGCATTAACAGCTGTCAACCATGTCGGTACGCAAATGCGCTGTCAGAACTTATTTACACAGGGCATTTCTTATTTTGGACCTGCGGACCACTTATATGCACCCCTGATTATAGTACACAATACATAGAAAAACAATCAAAAGCAGCAGCACTTGCTGTGAACCAGTATCATCTCTGACAGAGCTTTATGATTGGCCCAAAGCAGACTTCTTACATCAGTGTGTCCAGACCTTGTACGTGCTCATACCAGTAATCCTATTCTTTGTTCACACATAGCATCATACCGGTAATTTACTGTAATGTTAGAACTGCTCTTACCAGAAAACTGCAAGAACTGATTTACTGGCATTTTTGAATGTACTGATTCACCAGTAAATGGAAACTAATTTGTGCAAAGGTCGGATTTCTATGCTCTGTAGCAAAAAGAAATATTTTCACTAGTGGTTTTAGAGTTTCTGACCCCACTGTATGTTTCTGTCTTGCTAAACAAGAGCAATGCCGGGTAAACTAAAACCTCTTTGGAAAGTCCATCGCATAGTCCTCTAAATGGGTAGCTCATTATGGAGCGATGCATTTTGATCAAAAAATGGTCCACATGTCAACATCTTGTTAAGGAGAACATAAAATCGTTCATATGTTGTTGAGACTGAGAACTGCAGGACTATAGTGGAGATACTATACATGGTATTGTTGTGAGCATTAAACAAACTTTGCAGTCAGTCCGCTTTGTATTGATGTCTTTTAGATGCTTCACCCAGCAGGGTTTTTAACTTTCTTACAATGTCTTTCAATGTCTGTTGCCTGTCTCCTCCTCCTCTCTTTTGTCTTTTCAATACAACAGCCTCTTCCTTGGACTCTTCCTCTCCTCTCTCTTTCCAGTCCACAGAGAGAAGTGCACAGCTCTCCTCTAATCAGTCTAATTGGTTTACAATCCCGTTAGAGTGAACTTTAGGCCTATCAAGCTTATGGAAAATGTCAATATTGCTCCCTTTAATAATCTTTCATCTGACAATAGGCTTGGGTAGCTGTGACTTCACTTTTGTGTCGGGCTCCCTGAGGGGTTTAGAATGGCAAAATCTCATCTCGTGCCGCATTAAGCAGTTTGCTTTTCATTTAGGAGTAAAAGGATAACAAAAGGATTTCCACTGATTATCGTCAAATAAAAAAATGTCTCTGCCAGCTTAATCCATCCTAGTGCTCAGTAAGGAATTGTGAGGAAAGCACGGGTTGGCAAGATCTTTCTGTCATGTCTTTTCTGTTCTGTTCCGTCCGTCCGTCCATCTGTCTGTCTGTCTGTCTTTCGTTCATTCATTCTATCCATCCAGCCGTCCGTCCATCCGTCCATCTATCTGTTGTTCTGTCCATCTGTTTGCATGAGTAAATTAGAAAATAGGTATTTTCCAGTGAGGCTTAATGCCATTGTTGTTTGTGCTATGTGTTGACCTTGCTACATAATGAGTCCATCATAGAAGAATGTGAAGAACACGAGTATTTATTTGTGTGTATGTGTGATTATGTAAGCCCTTTCAACTTGCTCTGCAGACTCACACACAGAGATGCAACTCCTAACTGGTGTGTGAACAGGTGTGATGTGTTTGGAATTTAAATTGTGTTTCAGAATTCAGTTTACCTGATTATCTGTCAGGGAGGTTCGAGCTTCTGACCCACACAAACACTGCATTGCAGATTCATCAGTTTTGGTTTCCCTTCATTTTGGTTTCCTGTGGTTCAGAAGGTCATATTCCATCATAAAGCAATTTCAGCAATGTTTCGCCTGCGTTGCTACTGCATTTCAAATTGATTTGTTTTTCCCAAACACCCCAATTTAAAATGTGCTTGTTTCCTGTGTTAACAAAAGGCCTGGTAAATATCGAAGCCCCCTGATGGAATGTCTAGTCATACCATAAAGACTTGCCACCTGTTTTTTTGTTTTGTTTTGTTTTTTTTACTGTTTACTCCAAGGATTAAGCTAGATTAACACAGACCAAACCAGGGAAAAAAGTGAAAAGTGAAACGTGGCTTCGTTGAACCCTGTACCAATGGATCATTTGCTGTGAAAACCATTTCTTACGCTAGTCGTCTGAGTTGTCTGGCAACTGCACATCCAAATTACAAGGGAATTAAGCAATGTGCACCCCATAATGCTTCGATGATGATAAATGCATAGATGAGTTAGAATACCATCTTGCACTTGAGGCGGTCCACTCACCTCTATCTTATGAAAGAAATGGTAGCAAAATTGCCTCTCAAGGCGCTGAGCTGTATCAATGAGTTCATTATGTTATTGTGCCAGATGACATGCTCGATGGAAATACAGGTTATGATATAGCCTATAGTACAAGAGCTTTCACTTTGCCTTTCATCATATCAGCCTTATGTTGCAAAGCTCCCATTGAGGAGATGTTGTGTTACTCATAAAGGTTAGAAGCATGTTCTATTCAAGAGGTTTATAGCTGATATTTGTGGGTTTATCAAGCATATGGATTTTAAGGCTTGTGGCTCCAGATATATGAGTAATACAAATTCAGGGTGTTCATGTGAATACAGCTTTTCATAATTCATAATTCATTCCCAATTCACACAACTTCACTAACCTGCATTTTAGCACTTAGAAAATTGCAGATGCACTTATTTGTCTGTTTTGTATTGTTTTTGCTTTATTTACAATCCAAACATTACTTTTAGAACTTTTTTCTTTCTAAACATTTTTTTCTTCCTGAAAATATCTATTTTTTTCTATGACTATGACCAAGACTATGAATAACTACGATAACCAGATGTTTTTCCTCTTTGTTTCCTACCTTGCTGATTATATCCTGTTTTATATTTCTATAGCAATAGTATCTTCAGGATTGTGTAATACCAGGAATTACATTTTAAATTAAATTTACTTAAGTGATTTATAATTTTATTTCATTTGAAAGTATGAAATATTGTTTGTACTTTTTTTTCATATTCAGTCAAATGACACGTGAATACATGGCACGGGTTTGAAACCATTTGCACTATTAACGTTTTTGTTGTCCATCTACATTTTATTTGCAGTAATATGAAGATATGTTCTATGATCAGATCCATCTTAAAAATTAGTTAGCCGAATTAGTTAATGTGTGATTCAGGTTGCTCTTTTACCCATTTTTGCACATTTACACAACAGCAGTTTCTCAGTATTTGAGCTCATGGCAGTCTTTGGTCATGCGGCCATGGGCTGAAACATCCACTTCTGTCTGAATGAGCTTTCTGGACAATCTTTGTCTGTTTCCAAGCAAACCAAACAAGAGTCAGGCACGACAACACAGAATGACAATAAATGCGAGCCAAACAGCAACATCAGATAGAGGCGGACATTTGTGTCTGGTGACTGTTGTCTGAGCTCTCGTCCACTGATTGAGCAGAGCCTTAACGTTACAAGAAACCGATTGAAACTGCTTCAGTGGCTTACTTGAGCACACTGAATCCTTTCTGTATACCCCACAAATGATGCTGTCACAAAAGGGAGTAAAGCCCCGTCTCTTTACCAGAAGCAGATCTTATCAGACTGGCCTTTCATGGTGCCAGGCGACTGGCTTAAAGAAATCAGACACATAGATTCAACAGGCAAGAATCCCTTTCCACTGGATTAGCAACAAAACACTTGTTTGCAACGGCCATTTAGTATGCATGCATTTAAACACTGCTTATAAACCATTTGGTTGATTGATGCTTGTTTTGTTTATAGTCTACAAGAGAATAGGGATTAGTGTTAGGCTCCACAATGCACTTCATTCATCGTTTAATTGTTTTAAATGAGACCATTTTTCTAAATGACACCATTTATCTTTTTTTGAGAGGATGTTATGTTCACTCTATCCAGCTGATTATTGCTTATTATGGTTTCTTATGAAAGAGAGTCATACTTGTAGACGCTAGTGTTTGTTGTGTTCTTTACATAGGCTATATTTATATATATACAAGATGTATATTAAGATGTATTATATATACAGTATATATAATTATTTATATATATATATATATATCTATAATATATACAATGTATTTTAATAATAAAATTATTTTAAGAAGACAGTAGTTACTTATCGTCTCATGCACCATGACCGTCAGAACTCATGTGCTATTGTTGCTGTAAGTAACCTTTTTAGTATTCAGGATTCTTTGACTTAAGGACAGTTCAAACAACGGCATTTATTTTAAGTACAAAACATTTTTGTAACATTATAAATTCTTGACTGTCACTTTTGTCCTAAAACACTCTAGCTGAATCAAAGTATTCAAAAAATCACGTGATGCCCAGATTTTTTGATGGCAATTTATATAACCTATTGCATTTTGCTATAAACTACGATTTAATTATTTGCTTATTTTCTTTTCTTACTTGTTTTTTCCGTAGTCATTGATCACATGGATCAATGCAAGGATTCATTAGTTACTGGAGTAACCTATTTAATAATAATAATATATAATTATAATAATAATAAATAATATATTCTATAATATACTATACTTTAATAATTTCTATAAATATAATCCTATAATTGAAACTGCATATCTGTGTATACCTCACTACAAATTTTGAAGGTGGCACGCACTTTATTTTGTGATTTGATTAAGCTGACGTGTTGTGTATGAAAATATCATTGCTCCATTAACAGCAGAATTGGAGTGCTCATCTGATGTATGCAGGAGTGGCACACAGGGGATACTGCTGCCTTAGGCAACTGCCAATATCGCCTGTGCCAGAATCCGCCACTGAGTATCCTTCATTCTTTTCACAGATGTGTGTAATGATAGTTAAGTAGGCATAAAACTGTAAGTTCCCCAATAACTGAAGGTCTGTGCCAGGGGCGATTCTAGGATTTTAGTCTTAAGGGGGCTCAGATCCTGACCTGAGCTTGAGCTTATGTGGTTCAGAAGAATAATTATTGCCTTAAGTGTGAGAGATTGCAAGTTTGAATCTCATTTGACAGAATTGTTTTTTATTAAAATTTCATGTATTTGAAATATCATGTATATTAGTAACAGTGGTATTTGGTTGTATTTTATGTCTGTGACTTTACTGGAATATGGAGAATGAAGTGTGCATCTGTGACAGCTTTGCATGGCTCCAGGTGAAACATTGCCACCGGCTTATGACACGGCTCCACCATTGACTAGTACAGGGGTGTCAAACTCAATTCCTGGAGAGCTCTGGCCTTCCAGGAGTTGAGTTTGACACCCCTGGACTAGAAGGAAGTAATTAAAGTGACAACTATCTATTATCTATTAAAAAGCAGCAAATTAGAAGTTTATTGAGTTAATAGTGAATATGTGTTCCCTAATCTAAAGTGTTACCCAATTTTTTTAACATTTGGTAAGGAGAGAAAGGGATGGAATAATCTCAGATTACTATAGCAGCAAATGTGAAGGATTTTTAAGGATGCTGTCAGCTAAGTTAATCACGAACCCTAAATATGTTCTAGAAATGTCTATGGTCCGAGCAGCTATCAAACCTCTCAGTATCTCCCAGTTCTGAGATGCTGCTTCCCCCAAGCTCATCTCTGACTTCCTGCTCTGTCAGATTAAACATCACTTCATAAACTTTGGCATCTGACTTGATTTCTCAAACTTCCAGAAACTCACATAATTTTCTGAACATACTGCCTTCCTCACTGAAAGTAGAATTTTGAAGTACCCCGTTTTTCTAAACACAAGAGTCAGTTTCAGTTGCCTGTCAGACTGGATCAGGTTGTGTGAATGAAGCAAGCGTCCAAACTCCCATCCGCAAACATTACTTTTGACAGGAGCGCTTGCAATCCCAGCCCAAACCACGTTCCCCGGGCCACTTCAAAATTGCACTTAGTTATTTTATCATTGCTATGCTCTGAACAAAACACATGTGAGTACAAGGCAACAAAGCACTGAAAAACTCATTCTACCTCACTATAATTTCTGGGACGGCCTCACTTATTCAGATTGCAGGTCAGTTGTTAAACTCAACGAGTCAGTCACATTGCTCTAAAGTACTTGTTTTCTCCAGAATTGAATGAAAGTTAGAAGAAGGGCATATGGGAAAAACGAGAAGTCTCGCCGAGTGTAAATTCACATCATGTCCTAGGCTGACTCACCGAGGAGGGGGGTGTATGTAGGTAATTTACTAAATGGAGGCAGTAACTGGTGATTTATTCAAAATATGACACTGGTAATATCGTCATAACATGGAGCGGCATGAAGAGAAACGGCGAGGGGACGTTAAATAAATCAGCCGGGCTGTGTTGCGCCAGAATACATGATGGATATTAATACACCTGTTTTTACTGTCTGTTGTTCCATTAAATCTACATTTGATACTTAATGTTGGGAGTCGAACTTACATCCCCTAACAATGTGGGATTTTGAATTAAAGCTACGAATGGCTCGACTCAGCTCTGTCGATCTCACTTTCCGGACCCGCCATCACACGAGCACCGCAGACTCGTGCTGTCCAGACCAATCGTTTTGAAAATGCCAGATCTGTATTAACACATGGTGAGCTTTTACAGCAGCAGTATGTCCATCTGGTGTGTTTGTGTGCAGCAAAATTTTAACTGAATATCTTAATATAATAATAGTAGGTGACGTTTTGATTACTTGCTTTGTGCTTTTGTTACTCCATTTTTCCCCAATGTTCCATGGTTTTATTTCCCATCTCTAGCTGAGTGCGGCTCATCTGTCATCAACAATGAAGGGATTCTGCTATCACCTAATTACCCCATGAACTACGAGAACAGCCACGAGTGCATTTACAGCATACAGGTGCAGGCTGGGAAAGGAATCAACATTTCTGCCAGAACCTTCCATCTGGCCCAGGGTGACATTCTGAAGGTATTTCTAAATTTATGCCAAATTTGCACACCAAAGGTGGCACAGAAGTGCTTCTGAAGTGGCATTTAGGTGCCTTTACATAGACTGTTTAATGCTGCTCAGAGGTAGCTTAAATGCATTTACACAGCAATTACAACTATACTGTATATGTTGATACAAGACTATGTGTCCCCCATGGCGGCCCGCAGGATTGTATTTGGAATCTGACATTACTTTAGCCTGCTTTTAGTCGTCTGCCTTGTGCTTACACTGAATTTTGAGCTGGCACAGAGCAGCCTTATCTTGGCTATGTAAAGATGCATCTTGGTTACCAGGACTGCGTCGAAAAATCTATGTCATCCCAAACCTTTGCTTCTGGATAAATCAACAAAGTCGCAAATAGCCATTTTACTCACTTACTTCTATAGAATGCAAAAGGCAAAGACTATCTGGGTCATTATTTTGCAGTATATTTTTTTTGTTAAAAAGTTGGAAAAGGGACAGGGATTGGAGCTACTTCAAAAATTATGCAAAGTCACCATAAAATGTTGTAGAAGTTGTACGTAGGAATCATGTGTATAGTTCCGTCTCCGAACAGTCCTAAAGTCAGTGAGAGCTTTGTGTGTGGAACAACCCCCAAATCGTCAAGTTGGTAAAGGTGATATACCTCGACAAAATCTGACTTTGCCTGGTTATTACAACAGGTCTAGATCAGATTCGCCACGATTTCAGGGATCGTCGTGAATATTACCGCCCCTTTAATCTGTAAGTTTCCACCCACTGCGCCGTCATTTGATTTTGCAAGCGACAACGGTGTACTAATAGCTCTAATGCCATGGCGAAAGTTCGAGCAAAACTGCTAACTGTTCTGTCTTTGGCTGCACAGATGAGCACAGAACACTATTTACAGTCCCAGCCTCAGAGGAGAAAAGAGAGCAGTGGATTTATTGATTTATTTATTGTATGTTGCTGCTTCCACACAGATCTAAAATAAAAATGCAATTTATTTCCCAGCTGTTTACCTTCACAGACATAACTGACTCGTGTGTTTTTTGTACTCATGTGTTTTTTTAACGTAACTTGTGTGTGAAATGATACTTCGTTTATGTACTCCACGACTGCTGTGACAGCCGCTTCTCTGCTGATCCCTCTTTCTGTCCGTGTGCTTTGGATGTGTGCTCTCAGAAAACCGTATATCAGAAGTTTAAACTCATATGGTTTAAAACGCACGATTTCAGCACGATAAACATTATAATCAGAACCCAAACAGTTGTTTTTTTTTGTAGCATATCCACGCTAGTAATGCATCCAGCTCTACTTCTATGGGAAACGGACGCGGGGGCGGGGAGCAGTGCCCCGCACCATTAGGCATTTTAATGAACAGCGGCCACCCCGAAAAACAGCGCTTTGCTCGCTCGCCCTCATACACAAAATAGCCGTTCTCAAACAGTATGAATATAATGAGTTGTGGAGAGGTTGAGCTGAGACGTGCTACACAGACACATTCTGGGGACACCAGAGACTTATATTATATATTGTAAAAAGAGCCATAATATGTCTCTTTTAATCACTGATAATCTTCCACTTCAGTAAGCTTTTAACTATAACGACTGGATCATTGAGTCAATGGATTGAACTCTGGATCATTATGAGTTCTGAACTAATCATTTACATTTTATGGATGCATTTGGCAGACTCTTTTATCAGAAGTGAATTACAGTGAACGCAGTATAAGGCTGATGTCAAGAATTTCAATGAAAAGAAAACTCTATTTCAGTCTCTTCCACACACAAAAATTGCTTCAGTAAATGTTTTGCTCAAGCCATATGGACCTCTTTTATGAGGTCTTTTTGTAATTTTTGGCTAAAATCCTCAAACACTTTCATGCTCCACAGAGGAAACTAAGAGATATACATTTTGTTATTTGTGAAAAGGGATTTAAAAAGTACAAGTTGTACCAGTTTAAATGTTCGTGTTCATGAATGTCACATACATTTTTATTTTTCCTTTCATCTTAAGACATACAGTATGTGATTGAGAGGATACAGCAGATGTTGCTATACACATCCAGATAATCAAAGAGCAAGAATACAAAGCCTATCTTAGAAAGGCTGTTCAAACAATATAGATATAGAACAAACATCAGGCAGCATTTTCTTTTTATCTTGCTTTTATTTGTGATCTTCATTTGATCTTGCTACCTTCCAGATCTATGATGGTAAAGACAACGCAGCTCACATGCTGGGGGCCTTCACCGGTTCATCTATGCTGGGTCTGACCCTCATCAGCACCTCCAATCACCTTTGGCTGGAGTTCTACAGTGATGCAGAGGCCACTGGAGAAGGCTTCAAACTGGTCTATTCCAGTAAGTTATTACACTGGCCCTATACACTGCACCACAGCGGAGGCTATGCAGCACAAGGAGCTTACCTATCAGTATCAACATGATCTCTCGAGTTCACTCCAAATAAAGTGCCTGTCTTAAGTAAGTACGCCTGTCAATCGGTGACGAGTCCAGCCACACATGGCAGAGATTTCACAGCAGACTGCAGTAATGGATAGGTTATTGCTTATTTGACCAACAGAGAGTTTCCTACGGGCAAGTGATAGTTGATGATGGCTTCTATATTATCAGCATATCTTGCATATTGCCACATTGGCCATTAGTGAGCCACTTTATGAGTTTTTTCGGTGATATGGAGCAACAATAAAGCAAGAAACAAATTTACATGTTACTTTTTCAAACCATTTTATCCAAACAGCGGCACAGTTTCGCTATCAGGACCATAAATATCTGATAGCTGTTACGCATTATATCATAGTGCTATCAAAGCTTTAGGTTGAACGCAATGAATCTTTTTTAACGGGCACTAATGAAAAAGATGGCATGAATCCATAGAATGAGTTTTCAGGAAAATCACAATTCACGATTGTTATCACAGTCTGTCATGTATTGTTTATGCTATTTTGCATTTGTCTGGGCAGTACGCAGCCATACTAATTTCCCTGTTTAAAAACAATGCCTTACATATATACTATGTAAATTTAAGGATAAAAGATATTAGGTCCAATGTGGGACAGATAAGCGATCTTTGTCATTAATTTTATCTTTGGCATTAAAAAAAAAAATATGAAACCAGATACCGCATTACAAATGCACATAATATGGGCAAAGTGACAAATCAAACAGTGGCCTTTAGTTTCAGGTACAGCAGGTGTATGTTATCAGAGCACCTCAAAGAAATTGAAATTAACACTATAACAGATACACCACTAGTATGCATTTTAACTGTATTCTTATCTTGAGTCTTATTAAGGCACTGTATTAAAGAATTCTCAGCCAGAGCAGTGAGTGGATTTTCTCTTTGTTTTTGTGGTATAACTTTAAGGATTGTTCCAAACCCAAATGAAATTCTGAATCACTCACTCTCAAGTTTTTTTAAACCTGAATGAGTTTTTTTTTCTTTTGTTTGAACCGTCTTCTTTTTGAAGAATGTAGGTGACCAAAATTGCTGAGCTACTCCGTGACTTACCATCATTATTTTTTTCTATCAAAGTCATGGAGCACCACACTGTTTGTTAACCCACATTCTTCACAAATTGCTCTGGTGTTGGTTCTGGTCTCAAGAAAGAAATTAAACAGGTTTGGGAGAACAGAGAGGAGGTTATCCCCGCTTGTGGGGGTGACACTCTCCCCCTTAATGCCAAGTTCGCCATGTTTCACATCGAATAATCGGCACAGCACCCGTGGCGGTTTTCTCTCACTTTATATCTTCACTCTATTACTTCACTTTAGACATAACCAACTGTCTTTCTTTTTAATGATACACATTGTTGTGTTTAGAGTATTAGCACAATCAGAGATGACGATAACATTAGTCTCCAGTAATCGGAAAAGGGGCGCGTGTTTGACAGGCTTTTTAGTGTGCACACGCTTCAGTTTTACGCATCCACGATCACGTCCAGTTTTAATTGTCCACCATCAAAATGTGTGTAGTCTCACCCACACCCTACTATGATTGTCATTCTGATCCATCTGCAATCTTCTAGAATATTATGAGAGTTTGTATAATAATGAAACTGCCCTCACTATACTGGCTCTTGCTCAATTCCAAAAGATTTAATTTCCTCAGAACTCAACAACCAATAGATAGGAAAAACTTTTTTTTTTTTACACAAGAAGGACATAACAAAAGCTTGAGAACACCTGAAACAATCAGCTTTTGGTCAGCTCAAAGGGATTATCAGAAAGTGGACCAGGAGAAACATGACTGTCTCTCTACTGACCTTGGCTTTGTTGGCCCAGAGCCAGAGTTGTGCAGGCACTTGGTCTGAATTCGGTGCGCTTTAATGCTATTGTGCTCGCAGTGTGGGATTCAACAAGGTTTTAGTTCCACTGGGGGGTAAAGTATTAACCTGCTGGTGGGCTATCTCATTTGAAATCGACTAAATCCCTGTCTGTCTACGATTCCATTCCCCCTGAAGGATTAGCCATTTGAGTGTATAATAAAGGTCAGAGAGAGCCAGAGAAGCCTGGCCACTTCCAGTATCTAGATGTTGTAATTTAGAGGCCTGATCCAGGACAGGGGGTGAATGCAGCTGATTAAAATAGCATTGTTTATTTGGCTGAGTCCTAATCTCAACCCAAGCGTGCTGTGAAACTACGACCTGTAATCAACTAGCAATCAAAGTTGGGTGTCAGATTTTAGTGAAGTTGTTGCCTCCACCTACAGTTGATGCTAAGTGCTGTTGTGTTTATCTGTACTTAACAACTTGCAGCTTAATGGTGGACCGCTGATAAGCTGTACAAGTCCCCATGTGGTCATTTTAAGAGACCTTTTTTCTTTTTGAGAGCAGTGAACTCTGATATAAGAGGATTTTGCTAAACCATGAAGACACCCTCAGTCTTTGTAACACTTTAATAACTTTGTCAAAGTAAGGTTGATCGTGTTACAGAGCTGAAATGTGGTAATTAATAAATGTTATTGAATTAAAAAGCATCTTATAATGCTTGACTGATCATTACATATGTTATAGTAGTTATTGTATCAAAATTCTATCAATTGTTATTGCAAAAATGGCAAATGCCATCGAAAATTAAGTATGACTTGTGTATACTACTGTATATATTAATATTTGCGTGTATATGAAATCATAAAATGCTAGTGTTTGTTAGTAACTTATTAATGAAGGTAACTATAAAAAGGAACTTTGAAAATGTTGTACTTATTTAGTATTCTGTGATATACTGTGTGAGCTACCATGTGTTTTCGGCTATTTCTGAGTACTGGCTGTTTAATGATAATGAGTCATAGCTACACAATTAATAACAGGATGTGTTGCACAGTGAGAGTGTCTGTGCTTTGGTTCTGATTATGGCTCCAAATTAACCAAGCAATTAATCTTAATTGTTCTGCCTGCTTAGCAAGAGACCATCTCTGCCTACCAGCCCAGTAGGATCTAAACTTCAAATTGTTGCCGTTAATGATCACATTAATGGCAAACTTTTACAGCTTTGCCACAGAGCAGCATGAAAATATCCGGCAAAAGGAAAATTTCAGCAATCATCGCTGTAATGACCTCATAAAGCTGAATGTAGTTCGGTTTGTTCTCAGTCATATTCTGAATCTAGTCTTACACTTTTCATAGTTCTTCATTTTTGACAGGTTTACACAGGAATATTTTAATAAATGGCTCAAGTACAATAGAAGCACTCTTCTTAAGAAAATATTGACATTGTCTTGAATCAAACAGCCATCAGTAATCTAACAGTCATAATGTCTTTCAGGTTTTGAGCTCTCTCACTGTGAGGACCCTGGGGTGCCCCAGTTTGGCTTCAAGGTCAACGACCAGGGCCATTTCTCTGGCAGCACCATCACCTACAAGTGCGACCCTGGGTACACATTGCACGGCAGCGGCGTGCTCAAATGCATGACGGGAGAGAGGCGGGCCTGGGATAATCCTCTTCCTTCCTGCATCGGTAAGACTTCAGTGGCTCAAAATGTGTAGAAAAGATGTGCAGTAAATTATTAGAGTACTTCAAAGCAGGGTCAAAGTCATAGATGATTATAATCAGAATAAGTACAGTCTTTAAATTCTCTCAGCTTTGACTATTGTGTGAAAATACAAAGTCACTATTTCATAAATCTTGGATGATAAAAGCCTTTCCACATCAATAAATTTTGCAGCCTTATGATTCTGCTGAAAGAATGTAAGTGATTTCTTTGTAACAGCACTGCTATTTGCATCCTTGTAGTCTGCTAAAGCCAGAAAACCCACAGTAAAATGCATATTTGATGTTGTACAATGAACGTGACTTGCAGGGTAATGCATATGTTCTATTATTTTGCATGGTGTGCTTATATGCAGGTAACCTCGTGAAAAAGCGACTCTTTGCATTGATCCTGATCACTCTGTCTGGGTTTATTTTGCAACATAATATCCAGTAAACTGTACATTAAAAGTATTATTATATCATATCAAATCATATCATATTATATCATATTATTAAAGTAATGATTTCAAAGACTTAAGAAGGAGAAAAGGAAAAGGAAAAAAGAATGAGCTGTTAATTTAGGTTGTCAGATGCTGAAGCTCTTTTCAAATATCTTTTGAATATTATCTTTGGATTTCAAATATCTGTTTATTAATATCCAATGTAAATGTCCTAGTACAAATATAGACTAATGTACCGAATTGGCCCGAATATAAGACGACCCTGATTAGACACCCCTTTTTCCGATGTACCTTTTGGAAACAGTGCTTTTTTAAACAGCCAAATCTTGTTATTTTTCAGGAAAAACACATTTGGTATTCAGATTCATTTTCATATTGCAGATTTTCTTCCTATTTTATTTTGTTATGGCGAGAATAACGTAGTACGGACCTGGTTAAAGGGAACCGGACCGAAAATGGTATCCCAACAATAACATTTTAAAAAATACCCCACTTTTGAATACATAAAAAAAAAAACCGGTCTCCCCCCCCCCCCCCCCATTGAATAGGCATCTCAATAGAGATTGCACCCAATAATCTATGAAACCAGGTGCGAGTTTCCGTCTTCTGTAGTCTTCAATCTGGGGTACTGTCTTAAGGTTTTACAATCCACAAAGAGTTGGTCCCATCAGGCTAACGTGACAGTCAGGACTCATGCAGCTGTAAGGTTTTCTTCTTCTTTTGTTTTTACTCAAAAACCGAGCAGGGAGATCTTTACAACACGCATTACATTACGTCTTTCATGGCACACTCGTTTTATGCGTATTTGGCGCCTCCTATTGTTGTGGGTGTATTATTAACATGTCAAAGTCTAGACCCTGAATATAAGACGACCGCGTTTTTTCAGATGTGTTTCCAAGAAAAAAAACAATGTCTTATATTTAGGGTCCCTACGGTAATTGTCTATCACGCACATGTATGTGGTTAGAATTAATAATGTCACAGTGACCATGAAGGTAAAAGATAATTACCCGAGCTTAACACAAGGGATCCAGTACAATATCTTGGTATAAATGGTTCACAACCTGGGACGCGCAGACCTCATCTGAGCATGGGCTTGAACATGGATTAAAGTTAAGGCTGTCAAGGTTGTGTCTGTATGAAAAATGCCATTTCCATGAATGTTGTGACTTGCGAGGAAAAAGAAAGCTGCGATTCCAATAAAAGCAAAGATAGTGCAATATACGAGAGTTGTTGTAAGTAAAGAGCAAACACGATTTATATATAAATTAAATATATAAAAATGAAATAATTGTACACTTTATTTTTCTCCATAACTAGGCATGGCTATTACTAGCCTATTGGCTGTTTAATATTTATTTAAGATATATTAAGGCTTAATGCTGCATCTATTAATATGTTAATGTCTGCATGACCATATTTTAGATCCCTTAATCCTCTGGGGTCTTGAGGGGATTTTGGGGCCCTGGAGAAGTTTAGACATGCCCTGACATTTGTGCTTTTTTCTGTATCTTAAAAACATAACATAACATCTTAAAAGCACCAGAGTTTGGTGTATTACGGACGTGATACAATGACAGTTAGTAATTTAGTTGCTCTTCGGCCCAAGTTATAGGAATAAAAATGCCACAAAAGCGCGGCACATGGTCGACCGAGAGAACTTAAACAATACCTTACTACCTTTCATAGTGAGCAGTATGAGCTATTGAGTAAAAGTCGTAGTTAATAGTTAATAGTTAATAGTGAGAACTGGACATTAAAATAAAGTGTGACCCAATTAATGTCAAATGTACAAGATGACATTATAAAATCAGTAATTGTCAATTATAAAAAATAGTAATAATTGTCGATTTTTTGTTATTCATGCTTTCTTTTGACTTTTGAAAAATTCAAGAAATATTATTTAATGCAGACAGGTAAATTCATGGACTACAGAACGTATTCTATTCTTATTAGAAATAATGATCTCTTTACCTCTTTAACATCCTTTTAGTGCATGGACAATTTTTGTTGTCATAGAAACCACATTTAAACTTCGGTATTGGCGAGTATGCATCATTCCATCCTGATCTCTCCTTGTGGTTATCATAACTGAGCTCAGTGTTGCTCTCAGCTATTTGTCATCATTATCAAGGGCTGCAGTATAAGCCCCTCCCCATTTCTGTAGTTAGCAAAGCTACAATATTGCTCATATCTTGCACAAGAAAAAGCACCGTAGAGCTTTTAAAAGGCAGCAAAATAGCACAATAGTAGAAATCCTTCTTAAATGAATACAAACGGCAAATGTTTCTTGACAAAATTAGCAGTGGTGGAAGCCCCTCGCACCATCTGGGATTAATGGTGCAGGTTGTTAATATTATAGTTAATGC
Organism: Sinocyclocheilus anophthalmus; assembly: GCA_018155175.1. NCBI lineage: Eukaryota > Metazoa > Chordata > Actinopteri > Cypriniformes > Cyprinidae > Sinocyclocheilus > Sinocyclocheilus anophthalmus. The sequence continues at coordinate 548,651 of JADLZN010005718.1, read as the reverse complement.
AGGGGGTCTCGGTTGAGCTATGGAGATGATTCTTCATCAAGCGTAGCACATGAGGGGTTGAGATAGGACTGTGTGCTGCTATTACTTCCTTCATTTTCCTGATGAATGGTGATTATGGGGATATAGCCTCCAATGAGTTGGATATTGGTATGTCTACTGACCCCAGATCAGATTTGCTCACTATTAGATTTAGTCTTAATGAGGTCTGATTAGACTCAAAGCGCTCGTCCAAATTGCTTCCGCACAGCAGATGTAGATAAAACACAATGACTTTCTTGTGTTAAACACAGAGATTGTTTTTTTACTCACATTTGTCTAATTTCTCCGTCAAAACCGATGGTAGGCTTGCAAAATTCTAATCAGCCCTAAAGTTTCAGGCTGATATTTTGCAGGCTTATGTGCCAGCATTAATAATACATACTTAATAATGTGGAGGATATTTAACTTCCTTTGACAGGCGAAATGTGCGGGTCATTTGATGTGACCTTTTGCAAAAGTGAGATATATCAAAATAGTGAGAAGGCGTATCCTTTTCGCCATTCCCTTTTTTTTTTATTACAGATGAAATATTTAAGTATTTTTATATTTTTTCATTCAAGTCCACAGGTAAAGGGTGTGAATGAGACCTTCCAATTCACCCGTTTCTGCAGAGGAGGCTACACCACCGCAATGCTAAATCAGCATTCCTCTCAGCAGCAGTGCCATAATCTGTGGGCTGAAGCGCACAGTCATAAACACACCTAGCGTGAGACAGCTCAACATGGCATGTTGTCATAATTGCGCTAAGAGAGGACATACAAATTTTCAGCCTCAAAACCAGAGGGCCCCGTCAACTTCCAATCTTCCTGCACTGATTTTCAACGCGTGAGCAGCCAATCAGGGGTGATTGAGCACTCCTAAAAGTCCAATGACACGTGATTGAGCCGCTGTTTGATGAGCGATGAACATGGCAGGATGTTGGTTTAGCGAGAGGCTGGGGAGGAATACGTTTGGAAGATGCCTCTATTCCGGATGTCTAAAAACACTCTAATGTTCAGATTAATCAAGTCGCAATCTGAACCTTGTTATTCAGGCTTCATTGAGCTGTGCGTCCATTGTTTGTCATGTAGATGGTTTATGCAAATGAGGCTCTGTGACAGGAATTGCTGAAAAGGGAATCATTAAGAAACGGTGCATGTCTCTCTCGAAACTGTTCCTCCCGGCCCTTGCCGTTTTTTACAAGAGGGAGAATGGGAGAGACAGGATAGGGGAAGATAGAATAGGGGTCTGAGGGGAAAAGAGAGTGCCTGCAATTAAAGTTTCCTAATAAAGTGCTTGTGAAAGCCGACTAATAATGAACCGAGTACAGAGGGCTAAAGTGGCAAGTCTGAATGCCATCAGGAGGCATCAAAATGGATGTCAGGCTCATTTGTTCTTTTGATTGATGCTCTGACTTGAAGCTGACAAATCACCATGGCTGCTTATTGGGAATTTGAGGAGAATAGAGGAGTGGTGAAACAGACGAGGTGAAACAGTTCCAGTCTTAGCCACCATTGTTGCGCGTATTTCCAACTATGGGTACTTTTAACCTTATGGACTTTTAGATATTAAACTTCCTTAAAATACACTTCAAACTCAGTATAATACAAAATACAACTCAAACTTGGTTGTTTCATAGCTAGCATTTTATTAATCCTAAAGATACACATTTTATAAATAAAATAAGGTGTCTGCAGGTGCAGTGTGAATTTTATATTTAATATTTAAAAAATATATATTATTATTACATAATTTGAGTTTATATGTTCCTCCAGAACAGTTATAGAAAATATATAAAATTATTTTATTAGCATTACTTCTAAAATGTAATATTTTCATTTTTTCTGATGGATTTTGATATTTTCAGAATTGTTTGTTACGGGAGGTCAACATAAAAAAAATGGTATTTACAGTGAACTCCAGCACTGATATAGTCAGAAATGTGTCAAAATGAAGAGAAACATTTGAATATTTTAGTAAGAAAAACACGCCTGAAAGTTATTTAGTGTTTTTTTTTGTACTGTCAGTTTAATAAAATAAGCTTTAAGAAGCCTGCACACCAGACACTGAAGACGATTGAGATGCCTGTGGAATCACACATCAAAATGCATATGTTTACATCAGATTTTATTCTTCAGATTTTATTAGAGATAAAATAAATAAGTATGTTTAGTCTAATGGGACTGTTTCCAACCGCAGTAAAAACCAAGCTTCAATACATGACACATTGCTGACTGTAACTGACTGAGTTACAGGCTTTATCAATATATATTGATCATATAAAATAAAATACGAGCTAAACGGGGATGCTGGGAGAGGTAACTGGCTCAGTGCACTTTAAAAGCAAAAGCTGAATTATTCAGCTTCAGTAGTTCAGTTCCCCTCTTGGTGTTTACATACATCTTTTTTCGACTTTTTTTCAAATAATAAATAAATTGTTATTCTGCATGTTCCAGAAACTTTTTGCACTGTGTTTAGATGTCTGAAAACCTCACGGTGCTTTATTGATCTAACTGCGCGTTTTACACTGCTTTTTATTCTCAGACTGCCCCACTCGTGTTGTGCTTGTTTGCCAGGCACCCCTAATTATTTCAGTGCTTGCCTGCAAATCTTCAGGGGCCATGATGTGTTTGTACAAGTGTGAGAGTATGCATAAACTGACTACTGTTTAATTCTTCTTCTCAATTCTCTTTCTGTCTCTTCCTCCCACCCCATTTTGTCCTTTGTTTTTCCCCAGCTGAATGCGGTGGACGTTTTAAAGGGGAGACATCAGGACGCATTTTGTCGCCAGGTTATCCGTTCCCCTATGACAACAATCTGCGCTGTACCTGGGTCGTCGAGGTGGATTCGGGCAACATCATCAGGTGCCGATAAGTATTTGCTTCCAACTGTCCATCTGCTGTCCGTCTTCCTCTAGAGTTAGGGATTGGAACATTACTGAGCCCATAAGAATGCAGCTAGCAAATTCAGCTGAGACTAGAGGTCTTTATCTATTAATAAAGCTCTAATGGCAGACCTGGCCAGTGATGTACAGAGAGAAGAGGAGACATCAGATGAGCTGATGGTACCTCGTAAATCTCTTTGTTTACCACCTGCACGGCCAAATTCACTATAAAGCTTAAAACGCTGTTGCACCTTTAATGTTGCACTACAACCTAAAAATGTGTCCTCTTTCCAATTCTCTGTGCAGCAAAAGCTTTTTGAAATCACATAGCATTCATTATTTATTCATCTGCGGCTGATGTCTCGATCAGACCAGATTGCTAAAGTGTTATCAAGGACCGCCGCTCAGAATGGAGATGTGATTGTTCTCCTCAATTATTGAACCAGGCGACATAAATTGTGTATGATTGTCTGAATACCGTTGTGTGATTCGATCACGGTCCGTTTGCAAGAATTTTGAGCATTCCTTTCTGCCAAATCAAGCAATTCGGTTTTATCTACTGTAGTTCCCAGTTGATCCATATCTCGACTAATCTGCTGAGCGATTGATTTAACTAGGGAACACTTAGTGTTATCTAGGTACAGGAGATAAATATTATAGGTTTCTTTTTATGTATTTGTTTTATATTATCTTTTCTCTTTTCATTTTCATTTTAAAGTTGTAGTCATTTTGTTGCGTTTTTGTCTTGTCTTTTGCTGTTTTTTAATGTCTATAAAGTTTTTATTAGTTTTTAATTAAGTTGTACTTTGTTATTTTAGTATATGTGACCCTGGACCACAAACACCGTTTAGTCGCTGGGGGATATTTGTAGCAATAGACAAAACTACCAATTGTATGGGTCAAAATTATGATTTTTCTTTTATGCCAAAAATCACTTGGATAATAAGTAAAGATCATGTTCCATGAAGAAGTAAATTTCCTACCGTAAATATATAAAAACTTAATTTTTGATTAGTAATATGCATTGCTAAGAACTTCATTTGGACAAACTTAAAGGCGATTTTCTCAATATTTAGAATTTTTTTTGCACCCTCAAGATTCCAGATTCTCAAATAGTTGTATCTCAGCCAAATATGGTCCTACCCTAACAAACCATACATCAACGGAAATATTATTTATAAAACTTATTTTATCTTTTCTAGATGTGTTCAAATCTCAATTTCGAAAATTGACCCTTATGACTTGTTTTGTGGTCCAGGGTCACATATCAAGTTAAACTACATGAAAATGAGCAATATTGCTTACTAGTTGAAATTAAGTTGAAGTTTTTTTCAGTTAACATTTATTTAATTTCAAGTAACAAAAGTGGTTTTAAGGGTCTTAGTTCTAGTTAACTATAATAATCTTTGCATGCTTTTTGTTTTATGCATTGGAAGAATAATGAACGACACATCTGTCGTATGTCAGACAGTCCTTTGTTTCTGTCGCTGTACATTGTGCATCTAATGAAGTATGACTTGTATCACTGGATACATCTACATGTATTTATTTTTATATTAACAGCCTGCAGTTTTTAGCCTTCGACACCGAAGCTTCCCACGACATCCTGAGGGTATGGGACGGGCCTCCAGAGAATGAGATGTCTTTGAGGGAGGTGAGCGGCTCTCTGCTGCCTGAGAACATCCACAGCACCCTCAACATGGTTACCATTCAGTTCGAGACAGATTTCTATATCAGCAAATCTGGATTTGCCATAGAGTTCTCAAGTGAGTTGATTTATTTTTTAGCATTCTAATTAGAGTCCTGTATTTCGATTGACAGCATACATACAGTAACTGCTCATAAGGTGTTAACTGACTGTTAATTGGTTTGAATGTGATTACAGGTTCAGTGGCCACTGCCTGCAGGGATCCAGGAGTGCCTATGAACGGCAGTCGTAATGGAGATGGTCGGGAGCCTGGAGACATTGTGACCTTTCAGTGTGATCCTGGGTATGAACTCCAGGGAGAAGAAAAGATTACCTGCATACAAGTGGAAAACCGCTACTATTGGCAACCAAGCCCTCCTGTCTGTATAGGTAAGGGTTTATATTGGAATTTAATTAAAGGAATGAATCTGTTAGAATGAGTATTTGGCTTTAGAATTATACAGGCTTTACCACGGCTACACGAACGTAACACTGCATTCAATCAATAATATTAAATAAACATTACAATTAAATAAACTAATTTTTTTAAAAAAATAAAAAATAATTTATTGATGGTCATTTTCAAAGATTATAATTAGCAAAAATCATGTGTGACACAATTAAACATTCACATTTTAGTCATTTAAATTAGTTCATTTTGTACTATAATAAATTGACTACCCATTCAACAAGTTATCCCCAAATTATGTCTTTAATTGTTGTACGACTTTAATTGTTAGATACAGTCAAAACGATTTCTGATACATGTGTGTAAAACTAGCTACTTATAATAAACATATAGTATCTAACAGTTCACTCAACAAAACATGGGATTTATACGTTTTTCAGGGATCAGGGATTTGTGTCCCTGATGCTTTCAAAAGGCATGATACACCAAAGTGTACTTTTTTGTGCTGATCTGTAAACATTAGACAAAGCCTCATACATAAGAAGTATTGTTTTACTCATTTTCATAATGCATATTCATGATTTTGAGACATCTAAGAGGCTGAGTTAATTGGTACATATTGCTTTAGATGTTGACAACAGAACTTGTGTCTAAAAAGTGCTCTAAAATTAGGCAGTTTTTATCAGCCCATTCTCATGAGTTGTATGCAAACTGAGGGCCCCGACACAATTGAGATTCCTTATCATCTCAGTGACATGAAAGTGTGCCCAAATGAGTGAATATCAAATTACGAGATGCAGATTGTCTCTTCCCTTCAAAAGATACATCATTTTGGAAGCAGGAAACTGAGGGTACAGAATTTTCGTTTTATCCTTTCATATTCTAAATAGCCTTTCTCTCTTGCTGTAGTTCTCATTCTCATATATAAGATATGAGCGTTTTACATGGCCCGGTTCCTCAGAGGAGCTTAAAATGTTCTCAGTATCTCTGTCTCTGCATGTTCACTCCAGCACTCTTTCTCTGGGCTCCTGGTTCGCTTGCACAGATGTTCAAGCCGCATGTTTTAATAAGAGATTCTCCTCATGTGTTACTAATGCAATCTAGATGCTGCTAGTGGGACAGTACAATCTGTGTTTCAAGCTCAATGTGGGGCAATCTCACCAGGTTCCTACTGTGTTTTATGCGCACCACACACTCCTCAATCATCCCCACATCAGAGCAAGGACTGTGACGGCTCATAGCCGGCAACATGACTAAGTCCGTCTCTGCACTTCATCAGGTAAAGAATGAAATCTATAAAACGTACGATGTGTTAGGCACTGTTGTACGGCTTTAGCTATTGAAATAAGCCCTCTTTGTTCTTTTTTTTAGTCGTGTGCAAAAATTAATTGGAATGCAGAATAGAACGTATATGATAAAGGAGATAGTGTGTACATATTTTTTATATTTTCTTATATAATAATTATTACTGTTATTGTATCGATATATATATATATATATATATAATATAATTATATATCTCGAATGATCTTCTCTATATATTAAATAAACTATCTTATATATTTTCAATGTTTTTATCAAACTTGTGAATTAATTCTGAATGTCTTGGCTGAATTTGACGATGGTAATAGGAAGGACATTCGTATGCACTATTTAATGGACAATCAGATCGAGCAGTTTCAGGGTAGCATTTGTGGGCAGAAGTAGAAGGAGGTTGAAGACTTACCATAGGGCTCAGGCAGTTTTGTGAACAGACATGCAGTTCTTTGTCAAAGGTTAAATCAGCCGAACCCTCTGTTGGTGGGGTCAGGAGGATTTAAATGGTGGCGCAAATGCGAACATTAGATGCCCTAGCGGAATAATCTGCGTGTATATCTGGCAGTGTGTTGTATGACTCACTTGAGACAATAATAAATTTTTTCTCAAACTGATACGTACGAGTTCATGAGAGGGCTGCTGTGTCATAATGCTGAATTCAAACTGAGCGCACCCACGGTGTTCTTCGACATGGCCACAGTGACTGTTGAGTAATTCACGTGTAGCGCAGGCGATGCTACACTGTCTCGAATTTAAAGATTCATGTCTGGGAGAGATAGGAGTAATGAAGCCCAGCTGGGAATCTTTGTAATTTGTTTTTTTTTGTTTTTAATGAACATGATCAGGTGTTTTTTGTTTTTTTTTAAGCTCGCATCGTTTGCCTTAAAAGGTTGCAATAGAAAGGCGGTGTCTCTGCCTGCGGATGTGACCATAGTCTGAAAGCAGGCTGTGTTTGAGACAATCGCGTATCGAAGGGTCTGCATACAGTCACAACTCCCCTGTTGCTCATTACGGATGACCTTAGTTATTTTAGCAACATGTAGCGACGCGCAGTTGCAAGCAGGACTACATACAAGAGAGACACAGGAGTAGCGAGTGCCGGGCGAGGTCAGACAGGAAGGTCGGGGCGGTGCGTGGTTTAAGCGGGAGACCGTGACGTGGAAGAGGGCGCTGTCGATGCGTCGTCTGCGGCGGAGAGTTTGTTGTATTTGACAGTCGCCGTAGTCCTCCTTCCATGTTAATGCTAATAGCGCCGCTAGCATGCGATTCCCTTCTACCTGGATCAAAGGGTGTCGTGAGGGTCTAGTCCAGGCGTGAGTGCATGGAATATTAAGCAGGATTCACACGCACTCAGCGGAAAAAGAAGTGCTTAGGTTTCAACATTTCTCCCTCTGTATATCTGTTTCTCACGCTCGCACTAGCAGACTTTGAAATATCGGCGACTGTTGAACGTTTAAACTTTGCCTCTTCTTCCCTTTGACTCATCATCTAAGAGCAGTTCTTTTAATGACATCAATAACTCCAAAACAATCTTCGGTTCTGCCTGTGTGTCACAGTTTAGAACATTCATCAAAACAGGAGCTGCCATTTGAGGTTGTTTTGTGAGTTTCCTGTGCCTAATATTTTTCAAAACCTTCACAGCTACTAGTTAAAGCCATACATCAGCCCCAAAACAGACAATGAAGAACTTGAGTGTGGGTGTTCGTTTTGTTTTTTTTACCCAGCCAAAAGACAGGGGGTTTAGTGTCATTCTCATGGTTGGCGTTACATTTGAAATAGCATCTTTCTCAGTGAAATTTCGTCCTCTCCGAGTAAATAAACATTTTGGAGTTCTGCCAGAAGGGCAATGTCTCAAACAGGTTTCTAATAAATAGCTCTCATTCGGTTCCATCTCAAAGACTTTCATTACACAGTCCATTACTGACTTCTTTCTCCTTAAAAAATCCACAATATGAAATATGTCCATAATGAAATTGGAACTGAACAATATGCGCACACCACCCCTCCGAAAAATGTGACCTCTTTTAGTAACATTACAAAAAAAAACTCTGTATTTAGAAACAGTACAGTTTGTGCTTTCAATCTGATTACCGCAGAAATAATTGTTTTCTGATTGACAGCTACAGAGGGTATTGAGTGGGGAAAAAGCCCAATGCATCTGTTTATCAGAAATTAATGGCTTTTTTAATGTGGTGTAAAGGATCTTATGCTGTGTATGAGTTATCCTATAATAACCCCTAAGCAGTGGATTCTGACGCAGTGAAGTGTGGAAGGCATGCTTAGCATTCTCTCTCTGCATATTAAGGGGAAAAGGGGGTGTAAATCTGATTCAGTCACAATCCATCTCATGCAAATGACTCCACTGATGGGCGAGACCCTATCATTGCACCTTACTGCAAATGAAAAGATGCAAGTGTTTATATGTGGGACTCTCTGTCTTTGCAATCTCAGAGCATAGCTGAGCTGCTGATACTGTGCTGGGAGATTTTACATCTGAGTTTTAGAAGTGTGTGAACGCTGGCATTTAGTGCCTGGTTATTTACTGTATATGTTCGACCTTAATGTGCAACTGTTATGCAGGCCATATGGATATACAAAACCTATATCTTACACAGCAAGTTAGCATGCATAACAGGTGTTTAGGTGGACAAGTATCTAATCCGCTCTCCTCTCTTTGTAATTCCATTTTATTTTAAGTAGTTTTGTGGTTTGGTTGGAAGCACCTAATTAAAACTACATTATGAAGATGATAGATTTTAGATTATGTGAATAAAATTTCACACACACACCCAGACACACATGTATATATTATTTTTGATGTTGTAGTTGGTCTCCCTCTCCCCTATCACTCTAAAACAGGCTCCACTTGCTTTGTACATATTTTACTTTATACTACCGTCTGCAGAGTTGATCTCAGGACTCGAATAGCCAGATCACAGTCTAGCTTTTGATCCCTCTATTCATAAAACTCCTCTTTGATCATCTATCCTAGCTTCAGCATAGAGCCCAACTACGACTTCTTGTATATCTACGATGGACCGGACAGCAACAGCCCACTGATCGGTAGCTTTCAGGACAGCAAGCTTCCAGAACGAATAGAGAGCAGCTCCAACACCATGTACCTGGCCTTTCGCAGTGATGGCTCTGTCAGCTACATCGGCTTCCACCTGGAGTACAAAGGTAGACCCTGACATTTCAAGACCCGAAATGTCTAAACCTTTAATTAAATACAGTATATTACACATATATTGGACAGCAACGCGAAGTCGAGTTGTGAAAAAGTGAATTTAATTGTGACTGGTATTCAGCTGATGGTTTAAAGAAATAGTTCACCCAAAAAGGAACATTCTTTCTTCATTTACTCACTCTTACCTATTGTCTTTTCCCTCAGAACATAAAATAGAATTTTTTAAGAATTACACTTCATAGTTCATAGTTACCAGACAAGCTTCAAAACCCCCGAAAAGTCTTTTTCTTTGAAGTAAAATGTGTTCATGTTGTAAATAAATCTCAGTTTCAACCAATAACTGTTCATTCTGCAAGCTAAGATATGCCTAAAGTGATTTGCAACCCTTGCTTTTCCTGCACCTTCTCTCCATCTCACACAGCTAAGCTGAGGGAGTCATGCTTTGATCCTGGTAATGTGATGAATGGCACTCGGTTGGGCAGTGACTACAAGCTGGGCTCCACTGTGACCTTCTACTGTGAGGCAGGCTACGTCCTCCAGGGCTATTCCACGCTTACCTGCATTATGGGTGATGATGGCAGGCCTGGCTGGAACAGGGGGCTGCCCAGCTGTCAAGGTATAGTCTGCAAGTAAAGATGGATGTGTAAGAGAATCTCTGAGAATAAACAGTTTGGGCCTGCTGCTGCAGACCAAACAAAATTAATCAAACTCGTAAAATGACTTGAGCATGCTGCGCTAGCCAAGATCAGTTCTATCAAGGCTGGTGTCTCAAAAATAGCAGTTCATCATAAATGTTGAAGCACAGAGTAATGAGTGATCTGGGTGTTTGTGTCAACAGCACCATGTGGAAGTCGCTCTACTGGGACAGAAGGAACCGTGCTGTCACCTAATTTCCCGAGGAACTACACAACGGGACAGAGCTGTGTGTACTCTATCTCTGTACCCAGGGAGTTTGGTGAGTAACTTTAAATCCGAAACAAAATTGGATGCAGTTTCGCCACTTTTAGCAAAACGCAGCAAAGCCAAAACACAGTGGAGTTATACATTTAATGTGTTTGGTGTATTCAGCATACAAATTATAAGGGCTTTTTCTGACAGCAATATTATTTTGGGTGAATTGGGCATCTCTCTTTATTTTGTCTGAATATGGTTTTAAACGTTTAACCATAACATGTTTAACACACACAGCTCTACTTTAAATTACAAATCTTGAATACCTCATCATGTCTTGTACATATGACACTAGTACATACAATATGGCTTCAAATTAATGCTCACAGTCATTTTGAGTTATTTTGAATATCATACTTTATAATTAATAGTAAACAGTATGCCCTTGTAAAAAAGATGTGTGCTTAATTGAATGTACACTTGTAATGTACATAAAATTTTGAAAGTAAGACTGTACTAATAGATAATATTAATATAATTCAATAAAGGCCACTTAAGTTGTACTTAGTCAATGTTCATGACTGTTTATTACTTAAGCTCTTTAAAGTCCATTAAATCATTGTTTTGTCTTTTGGTTGATTTTCAGGACAATAGAAGTAGTTATGAAATTTTACATATAAAATGTGGCTTAAGATTTCTCACTTAAAGTGTTAGTTCACCTAAAAATGAAAATTAGCTTGTGTTTTACTCACCCTCGAGGCATCCTTGGTGTATATGACTTTCTTCTTTCCAACGAATCCAGTCGGAGTTATATTAAATTGTCCTGGCTATTCCAAGCTCTATCGTTGCAGTCAGCGGGTGTTGTAGTTGAACAGTCCACAAGTCGTCAAATAAAACTTGCGCATTCATAATAAAACGTGCCGCAAACGGCTCCGGGGGAGATACGTCCCCGAGCGAATCCAGGTGTTTTTGTCAGAAAAAGATCCATATTTCAAACATAATAAACACTTTTATCTCACTTCCGTTATCTGTCATACGCGGAAGCCGTTCCGGCGGATGACGTAAGACGTATGCACAGCGTGCGCGCCTCTGAGATATGCTAGTCTCGCGAGTTTGTTTGCAGGAGCAAAGGAAGCAAAGTTTCCGTACTTTAGCAAAGGAAAACCAGTCTCCTCTTGATTTATCACTCGAAATCCTCTGACATTTTTCCTTTGCAAATCCTCGGTTTGTACTTCTAATTCGTGACCGGCGTTTTGTTTTGTTCTCTCTCTCCGCGTTCGTCACTAATCACGCAACGCCGATGTGCTGCGTCATCCGCCGGAACTGCTTCAGTGGATGACAATCAGCGGAAGTGAGAGAAAAGTGTTTAATACGTTTTTAATATGGATATTTTTCTTAAAAAAATGCATCGATTCGCTACAGAAGGCCTTTATTCATCCCCCGGAGCCGTCTGCAGCACCTTTTATTATGAATGTGCGAGCTTTATTTGACGACTTGTGGACTGAAGCACTGCAACACCTGCTGACTGAAATGATAGAGCTTGAAAGGTCAAAGACAATTTTTTTTATATAACTCTGACTGGATTCGTCTGAAGGAAGAAAGTCATACACAGCAAGGATGGCTCGAGGGTGAGTAAATCAAGCCTAATTTTCACTTTTGGGTGACTTAACCCTTTAAGTGGTCAAAAAGGCATTTTTTAATGTAAATTTTAACTAATACATTTTTAATGAATTGCAATTAATATACACTGTTAATACTTCAGTTTGCACTTACTGTAAGTATATATTTTTAAATATTATTTACGTAATAAGTACTCATTTTAAAAGTACTCAAGTGTGAGTCTCATCTGAACTATTTTAAAGTATACTATTCTCCTGTATTCATTTCTATACATTTAATGTGCTATGTGAATAGAAGCAATTGCATAATTTGTCAATAGTTATATGCCACCCAGTATCCTTGACCTGCTGTATTCCAGGGATACTTGAAATGTTTGCAGACAGCCTATGATTGTAATATCCAGGCGCCAGTTGGAAAATAGTATAGAGATGAAAGTGTGAAATGAGAAAGCACTTCAAACCTCCCGGCCCCGGTCTCTTTTCTTATGGTTCATTTTTGTGCTAAAAGAAAGCCACTTTGTTATCTCAGTCCTGTCCCAAGAAGGCTGTGGTGTTATGAGGTATGTGGTGTTGAAAACCCTCCTCTGTAAATGTTGCTGTCAGTTTAGCTGTTATGGGGATTTTGGACGTCCCTCACAAGCATTGTTTGGAATTATGTGAGCGGTATGTGATGTCTCCCTCAAGGCCTCTGGTCATTGGACTGTTCGCACTCTGATAGAAGGTCCTAAACGAGATAGATGTCATTTGAAATGAAGCCTTCATAAAATGCAAACGAAAAGTGAAAAACATTATAGCTGTGCAAATGAAAAGGCGTGAAAATGAATAGTCAGCAGCTGAGGTGTTTTAGCCCCTGAAATGCATACATCACACCATTGAACTCGCCATGCATTTAACACATTGGCATATGTACACATATATAACATACTTTGAATATTGCTGCCTGTTCAGTTCAAACTACTTGACATATGCAAATCTCTACTATAGCTCTAAGTTTTCTGTCTAATGTGCGGGATACATGTGGCAATGCTTTTTTATCTTTCTTTCTAGAACCCAGCAAAAAATATCGTACCATCATATACATACAATGGAAACAAGCATATTTGACATTTGGCACAATTCAATTAAAAGGATAGTTCACTCAAAATGAAAATTCTGTCATTCTTTTTACTCACCCCTTAGGTCGTTCCAATCTTGTATGATGTTTTTTAGTTCTTCTGTGAGCAAAAAATATTTTTTTTTAAATACACTAAATGTCAATGAAACGTTCTTCCAAATCTTCTTTTATGTTACACAGAAGAAAGAAAGCCATAAAGGTTTGGAACAACAGGGTGAGTAAATTGTGACAGAATTTTTTGATGATTTTATTTTTTGAGTGAACTAGCCATTTAGAAATTGCCTTAATTTTAAATTCAGGAATTAATTTGTAATTTAAAAGGCATTCTTAATTCAAATCCGAATGGTGCACAGACCTGTTGCTCCTAGGGACAAAGTAATTGCTCAGGTATTTAGATGGATTTTAACCCCAGGTAAATAGTACCTGAGATCTAGACATAAACTATTGCATCAATTTGTCTTGTTCCCCAGAGCTGCAGTTCAAGCCATTAGTAATGATTGGAATTGCAAAAGGGCTGAGGTTCTTTTACATTAACAAATAATTAGTAAACCATGCCTATCTTTCAAAGTGATATCGCTTAAGGTTATCTGCAAAGGTACATCCATTATGTTCAATTAACAGGCAAATGTCACATAGTGTGTAACATAGTGTGTTTAAAAAATGAATAAATGCGGTCTTGGGCAAAATACTGTGCAACACTTAACCGAGTGCTGCTTTAATTAGTCCTCTTTGAGTTCGGTGTACATTGATCATAAGCAGTTCTGTTAGTTCAAATCACTCAATGTGCAAGTTAAACAAGTTCATGGTAATAGAGCAGAAGAAAGAAAAACGAACACAAATAGACTGTGAAAAAAGAGAGAGAGATAAAAGAAATCCAGGACGGGAGATCCATGAGTCTAGTTTGTGCTGATGCTGCTGAGCCTCTACATGGTGGACACCTGCTGGGAGGGGGAGCATTCCATTATCATGCACCTGAAGTATCGTCAAACATCCAGGCCAAGAGAGGGAACGATTAAAAGCTTAAAATGCCTTGTAGAACAAAGCCTGGGCTGAGCGCTTGTGTTTGAGTGGAGAGAAATATCTTATGGTTGTCATAAAAGCTTTTGTTTCGTCATATTCAAAAATGGCATGGAGGCAGATCATATAAGCCAGAGAAGTTCAGCTGTGTGTATTGATCCCTAAAATATTGTGAAACCGGTCTGCTGGTTTTATTGGTGACTGTGGATTGGGCATAGAATGGCATACACAATCTTTTGAGACTGGAAAGGAATCATAAAAACTGGCATTGCCATTGCTGTGACTAGTTTTTTGGCACACAAGTCTGGTGGTCAAACCTATATGGGTTATTTAATGGCCAATACTGGTGTCTAGAGAGCAGAGTGCCTGATATAATGATGATATGTATACATTTATATAAACATTTAATTATTTGGCAGATGCTTCTATCCAAAGTGATCAACAAATGAGGATTAATAAAACAAAGTCATTCATCCTTGAGAGACAATACTGTAATACAAAGTTTCCCAGTTGCTGGGAAAGCATGCACAAGATTTTTGGGAAACACTGCAAGACTAGAGATTTGAAAAGAGTGGAGAAAGAATAGGACTGTTCTAAGTACTGTATGTGCAGTTATAGTTTTGAGTGGAGTGCTCATGAAGGAGTTTTTTGAAGGTAGAAAGGGATTGTGTTGTTCCGATCCCGTTGGGAAGATCTTTCCACCATCGAGGTTCACTGACTGTGAAGATTCGGGAAGGGAATTTTGTGCCTCTTTTTGGTGGTACCATGAAGCACTGCTCTTGAACTGACTGCAGACAACATGCATAAGCAGAAGTGAGTGTAGATAGAACCGTAGAGATCCAGTGACTATGTAGTGATGGCAAATAAGATGTACACAAAATTGCTGGATTGGCAATATTTATTTTACATACATTTGTTTCTTTAAAAAATCCACTAAAATGTATGCAATTACAAAACATAGTTTCTATACACTACCATTCAAAGTTTAGGGTCTGTAAGACTTTTATATTCCTCACAGAAATCTTTTATGCTCGTCAAAGCTGCATTTATTTGATAAAAAAAAAAAAAATTATATGATTGTGATTTAGTAATATTGAAAATAAATGTTTTTCTGTTTTAATATATTTTAAAATGTTTTTTATTCTTGTGATGGCAAAGCTGAATTTCTTCAGTCATTTCTCCAGTCTTCAGTGTCAAATGATCCTTCAGAAATTATTCTATAATGCGATTTAACATTTAAGGCGAGTTCTGCTCAGAACATTCCATATTATTGCCAATATTGAAAACAGAGTGTGCTGCTTAATATTTATGGAAAACCATGGTGGCACATTTACAAGATTCTGATAATTGAAACTGTCCCTTTTGATCATTTAATCTCCATTACGGAGTATTTTTTTAAAACTAGCTTAAAATTAAGTCCGGTCACTGCCTCAAATCATTTGTCCTGAGGGCATGTTGTCTCTTTAAAGATATAAAACATCCACTGTCCGATAGGTTTCCTATTTATGCATAACTTAACAATATTTTCTGAGCTTTAGATTTATGCGTACATTAAGAAATAAATTAATTCAAGATATGTTTTCTAGAATATCATATCATCTCTACCGTTTTTGCTTAATGTCTCTGGGTTTAAGGATGTTTAGATATGCAGTAGATGTACAGTTATTAATGAAAGATTTTCTTGCAGTGTTGAAGAAACAGTAATTATTACAGATGCACATTACATTCGCTGATCTTTAGGATCCCCAATCACAGTGAGCAAACACTTCAGATTTTGCATTCTTTAGAGAGAAACTACCACACAAATACACACACATAAACGTGCACATATACAGTATGCACAGACGTACCTTCCTCCATCGGCTCTGATCGGTAGGGCAGAGCTCTGGGGCCCTCTGTTAAAAATGCAGCACTCCACTGCCTTTTTTTAATGTTTCATTATCCTGTCACAAAGAATGATGCCGGCAATATTTCAGACTATGACAGGTTTGGTCTGAGAGATGCATTATTCAGAGCATGCACCCCCACCCCATGTTCCTGTCGGCTCCTACCACCCCCGCTGGCCCCGGGCAGTCAATACAAGTATGTAGGGGAATCCTTGCTTGCAAATGGTTGGAGGTCAGGGGGAAAAAATCTAAATTGATGATCTCTGTCTGTTAAATATTCCATGCTGAAGTCAAAACCTTCAATTACGGCTTCATTACTGCCTGGGTGTTTTGGAAACAGTTTTCTGCAAGCTATACAAGTGGGCAGAATGTGTTTTTAACTGGTGATCAGAGTTCTGCATGATTGAGCATGGTTTTCATATCTTAAGATAGTAAAATTTATGTTGCCAAACAGCACTAAGCCTTGGGTGTTGGAGCTGCAGAGTGGCATGTTGAAGAAGTAATCAGGGCCGCCTCTCAGTGAGATGTTAGTTTTACTTCAGAGCATTAATTATGTGTTAGCTTGTCTTGCAGATTTCCTTTACTTGGGGGGGCCGACGGGGTGGCTTTAATGCTACGGCCAGATCGAGAGCCTTACTTGAGCTGACATATAGCTGTGCCATAATAACATCAGTGTGCACGTGCCTGCTTTGTGGTATGTGGTGAATGTGAAGAACTCGTCTGGTAGCCTCGGGAGGTTATAGCCTTCATAGTGTTACTTCAGACTTCTCTTATCGTGACGTTTTAATATGTTTTCTGAAGTCTGATTTTTATCTGCTGGCTGCTCAAGGCCAAATAAGGTCATTGTATTTCAGTTGAAATCATATTCATTCGAGTGATTTTACAAATTTAGCTCAAAATAAATTGCAATAGCATCTGGTTCCCCAAAAAACCGTTAGCCTGTACCATGACAGTGAGTAGTGGCAAAATATTGCAAGAATTATCTCAATTTTAAACTGCAATATAAAATCAAAATCGCCTTTTCCTGTCATTCAGCTATCCTGTGGGTATACATTTTAATATTTATATACTGTAGTTGTATTGAAACTAGGGCTGTCAGGTTCATTGTGATTAATCGCATCCAAAATAAAAGTTTGTTAACATAATATATGTGTAAATGTGTATTTGAGGATATATATCTCGACACATCCATTATATTTCTGAAATATATGTCATTTTATTTAGTATTAATAAATATTCTTGCATAAGTTTACCAGCTATACATATTCTAAATAATATACATATTTTTTTTTTAAGAGGACGTGACTTGGCCAAGTATGGACCCATATCGAATTAGGCTCTTAGTGCACACCACACAGCAGTGAACACACACACACCCGTGAACACACACCCGGAGCAGTGGGCAACCATTTATGCTGCGGCGCCCGGGAGCAGTTTGGGGGTTCGGTGCCTTGCTCAAGTGTCTCACCTCAGTTGTGGTATTGAGGGTGGAAGAGATCACTGATCATTCACTCCCCCCACCTACCATCCCTGCCGGTACGAGACTCGAACCCACAACCTTTGGTTACGAGTCCGACACGCTAACCATTAGGCCACGACTTCCCGATATATGAGTGTACTTATAAATATACACAGTACACACATACAGTATATTATGTAAACACCAACTTTTATTTTGGATGTGATTAATCAGGATTATCCTATTTTGACAGCCCTATTGCCTTTTATATGGTGTGTGTGTGTGTGTGTGTTGTGTGTGTGTGTGTGTGTGTGGCGTGCGTGCGTGCGTGTGTGTGTGTACTCAGTATATTTATGTATCAGGGTTAATACAGATATAAAAAAAATTATTAAATTAAAACCATAACAACATCATGTTTCTTGAAATAAATAACATTAGCTAGTGCTATTGCCAGGGCAACATTTTGACTTTAATTTAGTTTGGCTTGATGTACTAAAATATAAATTTACTATAACTTTTAAAGAGGCTAATAATAATAATAATGACAAAAGCACACAACAAAATTACTATAACTAACATGAAAGTGGAAAATATAAAAATAAAAACAGTTTCAAAAATAAAAACTATAGTAGTATCTCAATGATACTAAAATAACACTCGTGGGGGGTGTGCTTGTGTGTGTGTGTGTGCGTCTCGAGTGCGGCGTGCGTTTTGGACCATATGCAGAACACTGACATTTGTATAGTCTTGCCGTGTGTATCAATGGTATTACAGCGAGAAGGTGAACTTATGAGACATTCCCCATTCTCCCACTTTTCAAACTGCTCTAGAAGTCCACAGAATTGGGGTTCTTTTTTTGTAGACGTAAAAATAGAGGTTGTCCTGTAGATGTAGGTTTAGGTGTTTGTTCTAGGGCCATGCACAGTACCGTTTGTACAGCCTCACCAAAACCATTTAACGCTTATGAATGTCCCAACAAACAAACTGACTGATCCCAAACTTTGTCGCGCGGGGATGCCCTTGTCTGTGTGTGTGTGGTGTGTGTGTGTGGTGTGTGTTAGAAATTTTTAAAAATACTTAGTTTTGCCCATTATATAAAGGGTGGGTGGGTGTGTATATTACTTTTTTTAACTGATATTTTGTGGATGCTTGTCGATTTTTTGTGGATACATGAAGACGTGTATGTATGTACTGATGTAGCATAACACACCATATTAATATTTCAGTATTTCAGTTGAATATTAGGAATTTTCTTTGGGGTACCATCATATGGTGTTGAATATAAAAAAGACTTTCAGCAATGTAGTAATTCTAAATTAATGCACAAAGAGATATTAAATAAAATCCCTTTTTGAATGCCCGAAGCGACCAGCGACCATTAGGCCAGTTACACTTTCTATATTTTCTGTCATGGCTGTCAGTTAGAAATAGTCAACTAAATAGCTTTTCCCCTTGCTGACTCTGACCTCCATATAAACACAAACACACACTCAAAACAGTGACAGTTTCATGTCTTTGACATAGACGCTGTCTTGGAAAGGGATCACTCTTCTCTCTACAAAGCTATTCTAAAGCCTGTGAGAATTGGGAATTGCAAGCCCCTGAGCCAAAACATCAAAACAGAAAAGAAGTCAAGGCAAAGTTCATTTAGCAGGGAGAAAGAGAAAGCAGAGGAACACCAGGTCTCTGTATAATGCTTTTGTTGTGTTTCCTGACTCCAGTCAGACCAAAGGTGCTAAAGTTCTCTCCTCTGGTTAATCACAGTCAAGCAGGCAAAAAGTGCCATTTCTTGACATTGGCTAAGGGCAATTAAGCACCGTGCTTTTCCTAAATAATTCTCAGATTATACTCAGGCATTAGGGTGGTTGTGGTGCTTTCCGCTTTAGTTGCAGTTTTTCCTTTTATAGTATCGACTAAAGATTTTTGACCAGCTGGGGAAATAGTTGTACAAATATTGGTTTCAGACTACAAATGGTCAAGCCATTATAGGATAGTTCACCCAAAATGAAAATTGTCATAATTTACTCAACCTCGAAGCAAGCCATCCTGGGTGTATATGATTTTCTTCTTTCAGACAAATACAATCAGAGTTATATTTAAAAATGTCTTGGCTCATCCAAGCTTTATAATGGCAGTGAATAGAGGTTGAGATTTGAGTCCATACGTCCATCTTTACAAAAGTACGCCACACGAGCAACGGGTGTTCATAAAGCTCTTCTGAATCGCATTGATGCGTTTTCATGTAGGAAAATTATCATATTGTAGTCATATGTGATTTCAAGTTTTCCTTTCTCTTGGAGTGTTACAAGCTCTTGGTGCAAAAAAAAGATCTGTAAAGTTGCAAAGAATAAAGTATCAAATCCAAAGAGATATTCTTTATAAAAATTAAGACTCTGCCACGCCCCCCCTAAAATGGCTCGTTCTAACACGTCCCCCCACATATCTATGTCACTATGTGGGAATATTTGCATAATGTTCCCAAATGTGCATGCAAAGAAAGAAGTCGTGGTTTCAGTTACCGCAGTTAGTGTTGAAGCAGCAATGTCAGGGAGACGCTGTGTGTTTCTAGGCTAAAGCAAAAGCACTTTATTTGTCCTTCCGGAAGTAGATGCATTTAGGAGTCTTTAAGATTACTTACAACAGAGCAGCAATGCATTTTATGGATGACCGGTTCGTGAACCTAGGAGAGGAGGTAATTCCGACTTTGCTATGACAATCTGGCACTTCAGAATCAACTACTGTTTTGTTATTAGTTTAAATAAGTATTTGCTATTGACTGTTCAAAAGCGGAGTTTTGCGCATCGTGTGTGTGTGGTGTGTGTGTGTGTTGCTCCGCCTGCCGAGCGAGAGCGATATAAGCGAGAGAGATAGAGTAGAGAGAGAGGAGAAAGAGTGGTGTGTGTGTGTGTGTGCGTGCGAAGCGGAGAGAGAGAGAGCCGACACATCCCAGTGGGATTCAGCGTTCTTAACCGTGGCTTGTGTACTGCAAAAACATATTCATCACTGTGTCTGTCACGTGACTCTGTTCCCCTTTCTGGTTCTGTTTTTACATTTATTTTGAAAGATGAAGCGCGCATTATGGTACGGGCGTTACATTTCCGACGAGTGCTTGGGTGTTCGGCCAATCACAATGCACGGGGTCAGCTGGCCAATCAGAGCATACTTCGCCGCTTGTCTGAAGGAGGGACTTTGTAGAAAACGAAGCTTTTTTGAGAGGCGGGGCATAGAGGACCTACATAATGTACAGTATTTGAAAAATGGTGTTTTTTTTGACCTTAGGCAGTCCACATATTCCTGTCATGACCCCAACAAATACACAAAATAATGTTTTTTTTAGCAATGTCATATGACCCCTTTAAACATTTTTACATGTTAAAAATGGAACATGTAAATGTTGATGTTAGTGGATGTTGTTTGACTATAGATAGAATCCTAGGATGACATAGTGGCAGTAACAAATGCAACTGTACTTTAGTCATCAGTAGATGCTTTTGTCTTAAGTAATTTGGAGTACACCTATTAGAGAGACAATGATGCAAGGCACTTAACCTCTGGAGCAACCTGGTGTTAAGTGCCTGCTCAGATACGGTGATTATGGTTCGTTGTTTTTGGGGATTTGGGTTAAGTCCACTTTCCCCAAGGTTTGTGCGTGCCTCAAAGACTCCCCGCATTCTACATGATAATGACCTTTCCTTGTATCTACCCTTGAAAGCAACTGGCTATTAAAATATATAGTCGTGTGACTAAGAATAATATACTACTAACAGTCATTTGGGATGGATTTTGATTAGATTGTCTTTCACGCTGCAAATTGTCAGCAATGTGGTTTCAGGTAACAACTGTTTTAATTAATCCAATATTACTTTTCTGTATTTTTACCTGTGATTATAGTTTTTAACTTGGAAAATCTTTTGAAATAGTTTGATTTTACTAAACTTTTATTTATATGTTATTATTTTATTTGTTTTTATATATTATTTTTTTTTTTACTTCCTAAAAATATTGAGATGAAAGATTCACTTTTTTGCATCTTTGCAAAAAAAGAAAAAAAATCTGGAATGTATGCAAGTTTATTTCAATTATTGTTAGAAAATATTTCAGAGATTGACTTGCTGTTTTATGTATTTTTTAACCCTTACTTAGTAAATATACATAACACTGAGTCTGTGAGTGTTGACCACTACACCACACAACAATAGCTTACTTAAATAGCCAGCCAATGTTCAGAGCTGCCTGAAGTGTTTGTTTCTCCCTCAATTTAATGTAATGACAAAAATAAAAATCTTTTCACCTGCTGCAATGTCTATGTTTAGATATAAACAGACTTTTAGAGCTACTCCCCTCCATTTTCTCATTCTCTACATCTGCGTACAGCATGTGATGATTCCTCTGTCCCCACCATGTGGTGAGCGGGGAAGGTGCTATCTATCCTCGGCACACAGCACTGCAGATAGAACATCCTTCACTGATAACAGGTGCACAGGTGGTGCTTTTTCGCTACCTTGCTGTATTTTCATTCCTTTCTGGATATTTGTGTGTGTGTGTGTTGCATATTGGACCAGGGGTTCAGTGTCCACACGTGTTATCTATCAATTATTCATATGCAGGGGAAATGGCTTGTGGGTCATGTATACAGGATAGTATTGCATATGTGCAGTGAGAAAGAACAAACCCTGAACCTTTGTGGCATTATTGGATACAGATGTGAAGCTGACAGCTTGAAAGAATATAGTTTTTGGAGAAAGTCAAGTTTGAGGCTTGAATGTTTCTGCTGATTTGTCAATCTGCAGTGAAGGTTGCGTGTGTGTATGTCTCATCCTCGCTAGCTTTTCGTCTGCACATCCAATGAGCCCTGCGGAATCTCCCACCTCAAAGAGATCCTGGCAGATTGTGCGAGAGCATCTCTGTCCCTATGGGACCAGGCATTGATGTGTGAGGAAGATGACCAGCCCATGCCTGCAAATCCAGACAGGTGTGCTAGGAATCAGAGCAAAGACCTCTGCCATCTAGCCTCGAGTAAGATGATGGCCCTGGGGTATAAATATCTGCTTGAGTGACCTCTCTCCTCAGAGTCTAACTGAGAGCCCCTCGCTGTAAGGAGAGAGTCTAATAAGAGAACAAAGACATGTAGAGGCTAGGACAGCATACTGAACAGTGCTATGTGCCATATGCACCTTATGGCCCTGGTGTGTGTGCACATGTCTGGATCAGCGAACTTGCTTATTAACTCAGTCATGTATAGACTACTCATGCATCTAGTGGAATAATGATCTGACCATTCATTTCCATGGAAACAGCACATGTCTGCTAAAGCAGTGTTTGCCTGTCTAAGAAAAGACATCCGAACAATACCACCATTTTGATGCAGGGTTGACGCCTCACAGCCGCCTAACAACACCAGCTGTACACCTCCACCAGGGTTACTGTAGTTGTAGTTGTTACTGTGGTAACACTTTAGTTTAGTGGCCAATTCTCACTATTAGCTAATTGTTTATTAGCATGCATATTACTAAAATATTGGCTGTTTATTAGTTTGTGTTACTATTTTATTCTGCTCGCCGCACCATTGCACCCCCCTAAGGAAACAGGGTATATCTACATATAGTATATAGTATATATATATTTATATACAGCACTACCGTCAAAGTTTTGGATCCGCGTTTTTATGTTTTTTACAGGTAGTTTCTTATGCTCATTTTTGCTGCAGGCTGGAATTGAACTGCAGGTTTTCGTCGGTACAGCTACAGGAGAACTGGCCCCCCGAGTGAGCCTGGTTTCTCTCAAGGTTTTTTTTCCATTTCTGTCACCGATGGAGTTTTGTTTCTTTGCCGCTGTCGCCTCTGGCTTGCTTTAGTTGGGGACTCTTCATTTCCAGCGATATCGTTAACTTGATTTCAAATGATTGCAAAGATACTATTTAACTGAACTGAGCTGGATGATGACACCACTGAATACAATGATGAACTGCCCTTAACTAGAAATTGAGTGGTGAACATTTGTGTCCTTGTTGTCATTATTGAACACGATTTTCCTAGTTATATGCGGTAAGTTGTTTTGACATCACAATCTGCCATGGTTAAAAGCACTAGATAACTAGCACCCACTGCTGACTTGTGACTCATCAAGGCTTGCATTATTTGATAAACAATACAGGAAACACATGTAATATTGTGAATTTATTAAGATGTACAATAACTTTTTTTCTCTATTTAATATCATATCAATAGGGATGCCACAAAATGAAAATCTTGCGAAGCCGAGACCGCCAATTAAAACTGGCCGAGGCCCGAATAACCAACACCCTGTGTTTTTTTTCGTCGTGTTGTTTTATCCCCATGTATTTTGCCAATTTTTGGGGATTTTCACCATTGCATAAATTAAACAGCCAAAATGTGCTTTTTTTGTCTTGCTTTTCAAAGAAAAAAAACAATTACAAAACAACAATTTAAAAATATTTTACACTGAACCCATTTTTAACATTCTAGCAGACACTATATCAACAAACCACAATTTAACTTAAAATTAATAAGTTAGTAAAATAATAATTTTTGGCCATAGACCCCCTTCTTGAATCAGGCATGTTTTTTTTTTGTTTTTTTACTGTGCAATTAAAAGCAGCCTTGCTGAGAAGCGACTTCTTTTAAAACAAAACATTAAAAAAGTCCTTCTACTATATTCCTAATTTGCGAACACCTGCTGTGTGTTGAATTGTTATACATAATGTTACTTCTAAAACAAGCGGCGATCTCATGTAACTGCGTATTATCAGTATTATTGTCTTTACTTTTTATTTTAGTTTATTTACAGAACAACAGAAATTTCAATCTAATATTTATTCGGAGATAGGGTTTTTTTCCTCACTTGTCTTCCCTTTGGCGAAACGCCAGGAAGACCTCTATGCCTACTTATTTCTTGTTTACCCAGATTTAAAATGATCTCTACGCAATAGGTCGTACTCTCCTCGTGCCGCATTGTCACATGACTTGTAAAACCCCCGAATCATACAAACTGTGACTGAGCAACTGACACTTCGTTCACGCAGATTTTCCTCGTGCTTGGACTTCACACGAGTCTTGCTCAAGCTGATTTTTGAGCATCTACTCCCATCTCTCTTCGGTGTCACTGATCCTTCCTCAGAAATCATTCTAGTCATATGATTTACATATCAGTGCTCAGTAAACAGTGCTTGATATGTTTGGTCGTCATGGAACCAAGTGATACCTTTGTTTCGGAGTCTTTGATGAGAAAATGGGGATTTGATAAGAGAGCATTTATGTTTCAAATAGAGAATAGGTCGTACACTAAGGCCTACACTCACCCTCCAGGGCAATAGGTTTGGCTCGAAATTTAGTATTCTGTTTTTTTTGAAAGGATTAAACTTTTATGCAGCAGGATAGTGTTAAATGGTTATAAGTGATAGCAAAGCTTTATATGTCAGCAAAATAGAGAATATTTGGCACACAACTGTTCCAGCATTGATAATTCTAAAATAAATGAGCTATAGAATGATTTTCTGAAGGATCATGGAACACTTTACACTGGAGTATGACTGATGGAATCACTTTACATGACAATTAATTATATTTTAAAGTATTTTAAAATAGAAAGCATTATTTTATATTGTTATAACATTTTGCAAGATTACTGTGTTTTTTCTGTATTTTTGATCAAATAAATGGAGCCTTGATGAGCAGAAGAGACTTTTCTTTAAAAAACATTACAAGTCTTACTGATCCAAAACTTTTGACCGGTTGTGTGTGTGTGTGTGTGTGTGTGTGTGGATATAGTCTAATTTTTATAATGTACACTTAGAAGACCTTCAGACTCCTTGATCTTCTGAGATACCGACAACTACAACATTCTGGTTCACATACAGACATCTGTTTTTCAGTGATCTCCGGAGAGATGATGCGGCAAACTCCTCCTCACCTCGTACAATTTGTATCCTAGTCATCCCACCTTAAGTTCACTCAGAATGGTCAATAGTATAATATAATGTTCTACATGAATGCAGGTGATATTCACAGTCATGTTTGGTATCATTTGAAATGTCTCTGTGCGACTACTACAATGGTCTCAATCTTACAAGGACTAAACTAAAAGGTAATACAGACCCTAAGAGTTTAGAGATATTTTGCTCACTGTAGATAAATAGTACTGGTATAACCTCTGATTATTGTTTTAGCTTTATTCAGGTTGTACGTAGTTATTTTAACTATCGGGGGGCTAGATAAAAATACTATTGAAATATTTGCATATTTCATAGTACTACTATAACCTCTGATTATTGTTTGAGTTTTATTCAAGTTGTATGTAGTTATTTTAACTATCGGGGCTATATATACTAGCATAACCTCTGATTATCATTTGAGCTTTAACTAAGTTGTACATACGTGACTTTAGGGGGCTAAATAGAACCACTATTTAAAGAATGGTAAGCATGGGCAACCTATTAAATAGTATTAGTCATAACCTCTGGCTAATGTTCAGACTGGCGAGTTTGTGACCATGAGGTCCGCGTAAAACGGCCGATGCGAGACACTCTGAGCGACATAGATTCCTAATGAACAAGAAACGTCTAGGTGAAGTAAGGGTTAACCTATAATCTAATCAAGCTTCGTCTGAATATATAAGTAGCAATGGCACAAAAACCAGGCTCGTTGATTATGCAACCTAAATTCTGAGTGTGATGGAGTCAGATTAAAATTACTCGTTGCCGCACAGTTGAAAAGACCGCGATAATACCCGCGGAAGCCTCCAGTCCCAGACCATCTTGGATACTCTCAGTTCCGTCCTTCGGGCCATTGGATTGGTACCATTACAATACAGACCCTAAACTATACCATGTTTAAAAAAAAACTACGATCATTTTTATTTTAGTTAGTCTAATGTATAGTTAGTCATGAAAATGTATTATAGTTTAGCTTCAGTTTGTTCCCCCAGTAATGTTTTTCTTTTAAAAAAGGTTTCATTTCATTTAACAATTTAAAAAGTATTATTTTGATTTTGAAATGCTGAAGTGCATTTTTTCTAAATTTTTTCAACGTTTTTTCTCATAGCCAAGCTTCTTATAGAGCAGGGGTAAGCAAGGAAAAAATCAATGGCACGCCAAGCATATGCAGATGAATGTGATATTTATTTCAAAATTAGTATTACTATTTTTTTTAAGAATTGTTCTGGTCAGATTTGCATGAAAAATAACATAATCCATAATCAAGATTGCATATTTAATTAGTTATAGTTGTTTTTTTTAAGCATCCCCACCAGATTGACCCCACAACACTGACTCAACCAGTGGTGTGAGTTTGTGGGCGGAACTGTCTGTTTGACCATCCACTGAATTATGGAGGGCAGTGAGAGTATTTGACATTATTTTAACAATTCCAGTTGCTGATGCTAGTGGTGCTGAAATTACACACCTCCCATTTAATCCACCTGAGACACAGGTACATTCCACTCTGTCCTCATAAGTTGTTTCCGCCATTGGTACACTCTTATCCCATCAAAGATGGATGGCTGCAGACTAATGGAGAGGCGTTGATACACATGTCTTCAGAGGGAAGACGCAAATCAACAGATTTGTCCACCCCGTCTCTTGCATTGACCCCATTGCAGACTTGACTGGGGGTTATCTAATTAAGGGCCTTTTGAACCTGAATAAACACCTGAACTGAGATGGAGATCCAGGCCTGAGGTCTAAAGTGCAGTGTTGGTGTGCTGTGCTTGCATTTCAGTAGCAGCCAAGCTTTATTGCACCTTCTGTGTTAATTAAGCAGCAAAGGAAAGATCCGCCTAGCATCATTTACTTTTCAAAGGCAAAGAGTATTAGCTGAGATCTTTATTAGGTCTCCAGGAACTTGGTAAGGACATGAGACTATTATATTGCATATGCTTATATATTCCATGGTATTCCTTGGCGGAGTTTTTAGCATGTTGGGAAACGTTTTAGCTGGAGCACTCACATTTTAATTGCATTTTTTTTCTCTGTACAGAAAGGTTTATGGAACCCTTAAGATATTGGGTTATTGCCTATTGTCAACTGTGCAATATGACTGGACATTTCCGTTTCATTGTAATTTCATGTATTAGACATTTTCACAGTTCTTCTGAAGGTTTTATGAAGGTTTTATTGCACTTAATATGAGTTGATGACTTGATCAGCCATCTCTAATTCAATCTTAACCTAACCTCGAGTCATGCTTCAAGCTCAAAACTTTTAACATATGACTTTACGATCTGAATTCTTCTTTTTTTCACTCTCTTTGCTATGACATCCATGTTCTATTCAATTACTAAAGGCATAGTTCATGCAAAAATTAATAGTCTGGGTCACTTTTTTACCCTCATCTGTTTCAAACTTCATTCTTCTGTGGAACTCAAAAACAGATATGACATCTGGACCACAACCATCCTTCAGTCACTGGGTATTTTGTACATAGCCAAAAAAAATTGTATGTGTCAAAATTATTGATTTTTTTTTATGCCAAAAATCGTTAGGATTTTAAGTAAAGATCATGTTCCATTAAGTTTTTTTTTTTATTTCCTACTGTAAATATATTAAAACAATTTTTGATTAGTAATATGCATTGCTAGAACTTCATTTGGACAACTTTAAGGCGATTTTCTCAATATTTAGAATTTTCTGCACCCTCAGATCCCAGATTTTCAAATAGTTGTATCTTGTCAAATATTGTCCTGTCATAACAAACCATTCATCAATGGAGAGCTTATTTATTCAGATTTCAGGTGATGGATAAATCTCAATTTCGAAAAATGTACCCTTATGACTGGCCCAGAGTCACATATTTTAAAGAATTTATGAACTGTTGTTTTCTGTACAATAATGGACCCCACTCATTTTGGACACCACTGACTTTCATTGTATATGAACAAAAACCCCATGTCGTTCCAACACCTGTAGACCGTTCGTCTTGTGAGAAGAAAGTCATACGTTTGGAAGACATTAGGTTGAGTACATATATGACACATTTTATTTTGGTTTAACTATTACTTTAGCATTAGTCTAAATATTAAATTTAGTTGCTTGCAAGGTATTTGGTTGCTGCCACAACAGGGGGATTCTGTCCAGGGTTATTTTTATTTTGCTCTAACTGCAAGAACACTGCAGGACTGGTATCCCAGCATGCTTTGCAGATTATGCTAATGAAAGTAAATAGAAATAATGCCTCTCTCCACCTGAGTTGTCACAGGGAGAAGGAAAGGTGTGTTTCTTTCAGAGAGCAAATTGAATTGGTGATCCAGTCCAGCTTCAGAGATGGAGAGACAGGGGGAAAGGCAGGGAACCACAGAGCTATTTTTTATTTCTGAATTGTGTAAGTCATGAGAAAAGAGGGAAAAGGTGTGAATTAATCACAGGCCTAATTTCCATAGCAGCCAGTAAGCATCTGTCAGAGTGTGTTAAGCGTAAGAGGATGTATGGAAAAGGGCAATCTTCTGCAGTGGTGCAGTGGAGAAGCAAACAGTGAATTAAAGCCGCAGCCCTGTCTGAGAGCGCTTGCATGTGAAATACAATCTGCATGTTAGTGCTCTTGCATATACATACGTTCATCACAATCGGATGCTTCTGCCCTACACGGTGGCATGAAGAACATTGTAAAAAAGCACTTTCCGGGTTTATATGGTCCAAATTAAACTCTTTTTTTTTATTTCTTACAAAGGTCACAAAAGAGACAGTACAATATCTTCCATCATCTATCACTGGCTTGAGATTAATTTATCTAAATCCACGATCATTCAGCTGTTGGCGGGTAATTTTTGATTTTATGTTTTTTACTTCTCTTGTGCTCAAACATGCTGCTTAATTTGATTATTTTATTATTATTATTAGTATTTCCCATTCTTTCAGCTCTTGAATAGAAAATTCCAAAAGAACAGCATTTATTTGAAATAATTTTATTTTAATAATCTGAAAATCTGATAATCACCTTTGATCAATTTAATACATCTTTGCCTAATAAAAACATTAATTTAACTTTTTTGAAGTTTGAGTTTGAAGTAAAAAATGTACTTACCCTAAGCTTTTGAATGGTTATATATCTAATAGATCTCACAACACAAAATGGAGTTTGTGCATCTAATGTTTTAGAGTGCTTTTAAATGCATTTTAAAGTGATGGGACACAAATTGTACCCTATTAGTGGAAAGTGCCAATACTATAAATAGAAATCTGCCCAATTAGTATACTGTTTGTGAGCTGCTGGAGTAGTGTGCAAACTATCAGAGCTGTGAATATTGATTCGTGCATCCACTCGTTTTATCTATTTTTTTTTTTAGATTTCCTGTCAGAGTGTCACAGAGATGCACAGACCATTGCTTCATCTCGAAGCTCTGCTAACATTTCATGCACACATCCTGCTTCAAATGGCACTTCTCAAAAAATGGCTACACGGAAGCAAAAGGAATTGTAAGGAATGGCATCAAGAAGCTGAGGAAGAGCTGTGTATGAGGAATTACTGAACTCTGACTCTTGAGTGCTCTGTGGATCCTGCAAAGGAAACAACCTTCTCAGTTGTCTGTAAATGTAGTCTGAATTTCCCTCCAGGAAACTCCCTAGACTTTTTTTTTTTTTCGTTTTCATAAGTAATCTTTTTAAAAGTTCTTTAATACTTGAGAGAATTGAGCCTACTTAATGTGTTATTTAGAAGTGAATGCAGCTTCACTGTATTTAAATGATATTGATTTTGTGTCGGAAATGGATCAAGTTTTCAATTTAGTAGCACTTAAAGTATGTCATTTTGTAAGGTCTGACATCTGAAGCACATTAATATATACTTATTTTGAGCTGTACTTCTACTAAAATGCACTTTAGTGCAACTGTTTAGTTCTGAAACACATTTTGCACTTGACGTGTGTTTTATTGTAAAATATACTTATTTTGAGTTCTGCTACTTAAATGCTTTTTGACATTACATTTTAATGTCATATGAATGTTACATAAATGCATTTAGTCTACATTTTGTTGTCCCAGAACAGTGCATTTTAAGCACAATTTCTCTCAGCTTCACTATACAAGCACAGTCCCTGATGAAGATGTCACCCTGTCTTCATCTTTTAAACTTTCCCAGAGTAGCAAAGCGATGCATTAGTGACCCCTGGCCTAATGTAATTATAATGGGTTGAGTATGATTGCAACGTGTACTACTTAAGCCTTGTACATTATTAATAGGTGCGTAAAAGGGATCTGTCTTTTGTTGAGGATCAAATTATAAAATAAATGAATAAATAAACTGTAAACTGGCACAGTAACATTGCATTTTTCTCCTTCCAAATTGATTTGTTTCTTCTCATTTCCCCCATTTTGTTTGGTGCATGTGAGCAAAACCTTAACGGGCACAATTGTTTTCTGACATGAAGTGGTAATTGTCTTGGCATCGCTAAAGCCTTGGAGATGGGGAAACTCAAGAATAATGCATTGAGGACTGCCATTATCTTCCCTTCTATTGTTCTTATCAAAGGCATAGGGGACAAGTCAACTCCCAGCACGCACTCTGGCAACAGACTTGATGAGCCATGATTCATTTTCTAGAGTTCGCAGCCACCTTCAGTAACAGCCTAATTTCATAAGTACACACAATGCACACTTTAGCTCAATTTCCAATATAGAAATCTGCCTGCTGCCTACGTACATAGGCAGCTGCCTTCTATGATAGCATCCTAACTGAAATTAAACCTCATAAGAGACAGATTTGGAACTCTCTACATAGGCAGGAACTCATACAAACATTAAATGAGACTTTTTTTTGTAGAGTTTGAAGCACACAAATACAGAGTAAAACTTTTTTACCTTACTCAGCCAATGGAAGTCATTCACTAGCCATGCATTAAAGACATAGAAGTATAATAAATGTAAATGAAAAGTTTTCCAGTGATTTCAGTTTGCTTTTGAGTTCACTGACCAATATCACTAGTTTCCCTTTCATGGGAACTTCGAACTGTGTCTTCTAGGGGTCGCTATGGGGAATGCCTTGTTGTGACCCGTGTCTGAAGCATACATTGGAAAAAACACCAACTCGTTGGCCGGCGACAGCCCATGACGTCCCTACCGTTGCGACTATAGTATAAAATCGTGGCGCCGGGAGCCACACATCATTCTCTTCTTCTCTTCATTGACTGTTTTGTTTGAAGCGTGCATTTCTGAAGAAAATGGTAAGAGCAATCTCTATTTATCTCATTATGGCGAGCACTAGCAAAGCAGTTAAGGATGTGTGCATCCATGTTGACGTTGTTTAACATCTGATGACACACACGATCTATGCGTTATTTGTTTGGGTGAAGAGCACGCACGCGATGCCTCCGAGGGGGCAATCGGCGTGCACTGTGAGCGTTTTTCCAGTGAAAAAGCTCCGCTCTCGTTTGTCTTTCTTTTCAAGGAAAAAGGGGTAGCCATCTGCTTCCCGCGATCCAGGACCCACCGCTGCTGAGGCACGGAAAGGAATGAGCTCGTGGGGATCGCATGTGTATCTGGCCGATGAGTTTGAAGAGGGGTTTTCCCTCTCGCGCTCGTCGGCTGTGGATGAGAATGAGCCGCTGGAGGATGATGTTATTTCATTACCATTGTCTGATTCAGGGGCCAGTGCTCTGCTGGAATCATCCCAGCAAAAGCAGGAAATGTCTGAGGGGGGCAAAGAAGCTGAGGCTGAGCCTTCCCAATCCTTCTTCCCTGCGTATGATGAGCTTTTGGAAATTATGGATCGGTTTGAGGATCAGAGACTGGCTCAAAAGGCTAGTGTCGCGGCTCGCGCTCCTCCCCCACCCGCTGGTAGGGGTAGGAAGAATCGCGGGTCAAAAGGAAGGTGAGTAAAAGACCTAAGTGATGTGATCCATACAGGGCGTCAGTGCTTTTGTCCAGATCAGAGTGATACCTCAGCATCTACTAATTTCCTTCGGGGGTCTTACATCTGCACTTATCTTCACCTTCCTAATTCCCCTGTAACCACCATCTCTGCACCTGACCTAGGTTAGGTGGGAAATTTCCTGCATTTTAGTCTCCTATACTGGAACTATTAGGTTTGGTTGGTTCTATGGCTTCATATTGACCACCTTACTGATGGTCCGGACCAGCGGCTTCTTCGGACGGGGCTCCGACACGGGAACCATGGTGGGTGCGTACGACCTAAATATATGTATATAAATATATGTATGTGCTATGAACTGGTGGTTGTGTGTATACCCGTCTGCTAGTTTCTTTGCAGTGTTTCCCGGGACCTGTGTGTTTTTGTTCCTTTTCTAGGGTAGGTCCTCGATGGGCACCTCGACTTGCAGTGTTTATTTCACTCGTCGAGATATGTTCAGAAGGTAAGTAAGGTTTCGTTTTCATACTTCCTGGATCATGCGGCCATACACAGGCTTCTGCGGGAGCCTTCCTGATCATCAGGCCCCCGGCGCGTCACTGCAAAAATTTCCTGGACGTCCGGGCTGGGTTTATGCTTTCAGGCTGCCCTGTCTGGTACATCGTATCTAGGTCGTCCTGAGGGGCTTCCTGGTCACCAGGACATCCCCTCTTGCTGAGTCATTGAGCGGGAGGTATAGGTGGCATTACGATAACCTTCCTGTGTAAATGCTGTCTCGTGCAGTGCTCACCTCACCTTTGAGGGTTTTATTTGAGCTTGCCTCTCCCGTTTAGCCCAGTACTTCCGGGTATCTGTAAAAAGATGCTCGAAAACTCTAAAATCCAAAAACTATGGTAAGTGCACACGTTAAGCTTTACGCACTTTCTAAAATCCACATAAGTGGTAAGTGTGCACGTTATGCTTTGCCCACTTTTCTGAAATCCTGTATGGTAAGGGTTACGCGTTATTAGCCTCGTTCCTTTTCTCTGAGTTGGTTTAGACCCCGGTACCTTGGGCTCCACTCAACTAGTGTGTCTCTGTCAACACACTCTGGAAGCATCGCTCCCCTCACCATTGAGGGTTATTGTGAGTATGGTGTTTCTTTCGAGCGTTAATCCTCTCTGAGGAGTTGGATTCCTCGCTCCATGTGCTGTCCTCGTGGTAGTTTGAGCAGTGCTCCCCTTTTTTTTCAAAGGGTTACCTGGAATGAGCAACTTTATTCCTCTGAATTCGGAGTTCTCCTTTCACATGAGAAGTTTGAGTTCTCTGTTTCTCCAGAGCCCCTGGAACCAGCAGCATCAGGTGGATTAGGCCCTTACTCTGCCTCCTTGATGCGCTGAGTGTTTGGCTAGCTTGCAGTACGCTTACCCTTCTGATTTTACAATCACGCTGTAGGTCGAGCCCTCCTCTCGCTGAGAGCTGGGTTTGTGCTCCCTCAGCCAAGGTAAACTACTGCTAGCCGTTCCAGCATTGGAACATGCTGTAGGTCGAGCCCCCTTCTCAACTGAGAACAAGGTGTGTTGCTCCCACAGCTAAGTAAACAATTGCTAGCTGTTCCAGCTTTGGAACAAGCTGCAGGTCGAGCCCCATTCTCAGATTGAGAACTGGGTGTATTGCTCCCTCAGCTAAATTTATTGCTAGCCACTCCCGCCTTATCTAGCCGTCTATTGACTTGATTCTTCTCAAAATCGCGTTTTGGGATGTGCCATTTCCATCTATGGGCTGCTCTTTCAGAAGTGCCAACGGAACCCCTTAGAACGGATTTTAATCCTGTTTATGGTAGTGGTGCATGAAATTCTTTTGTCCACTTTTCTTCCACATATCTGTTAAGTGTGCACGTTATCTTGCCCACTTTCTAATCCACATAAGTTGTAAGTCACGTTATGCGGTGCCCCTTTTCTAGAATCCTGTATGGTAAGAGATACGCGCAAAGACTTCGTGCTCTTTTTTGAGTTGTTTAAAACCCCGGTTCCGCCTTGGGCACCTCTCCTCCTACGTATCCTCTGAAAACTTACTTTAACAGGATGTTGCTACTAGGGGTCTGTTGAGACAGTTCCTTCAGCACATACAAAGAGAAACGTGTGGTAGCCCCTGTGTGACAGGCCAAGACTAGTATGATTCTCGGCTCTTGGTCGTATTCCCTTAAAGGGATCTATTCCTGATTCCAAGCCTTGAGCGCTACCCCGGGCCCAGGAGTCTGGCCCTAACAGGTAAGTATTTTGGGGTATATATCCTAGGCCTTTGGCCGTAGGGAATAATGTCACTGACAGCCGTCTAACGTCCCGGGGCAACTCCCATAGCAATATGGTAAAGTTGGTACTTAGTGCTCGACATGGTTCCGGCATGCACTCCCCTCAGCATGGTGGATTGGGTATACCGTTCCCCATAGCGACCCCTAGAGGACGCAGTTCGATGTTCCCATGAAAGGGAACGTCTCAGGTTACTTATGTAACCATGGTTCCCTGAGTAGGGAACGAGACACATTGCGTCCTCTAGGTTTCTTGCCATGCAGCGGACGCAAGCTTCAGACGAAGAAGCGCATGATGTGTTTGCCTCCGGCCAACGAGTTGGTGTTTTTTCAATTTATGCTTCAGACACGGGTCACGACGAGGCATTCCCCATAGCGACCCCCAGAGGACGCAGTGCCTCGTTCCCTACTCAGGAACCATGGTTACATAAGTCACTCACGTTTTGTTGATGTTGTCGTGAAATCAACTGGTGAAAATGCCATTTGTTGTAGTGAACTGCGTAGCAGGTGCCACTGTATGCAATGCCAATAAAGCCAATCAGGTCTAGGTAATCAAGCTCTTTGTTTACCTCAAATGACAAATAAATCTTTTTTTTTTTTTCAAAATTGGTTTCTGCAAGAGTTTGATTACACGCTTGTATTACCAAGCAGAGAACTGTTTAATCACACAGTAGCTATGCTGAGCATGTGAGGCGCTCCATCGATCCTCAGAGCCCTGATCTGGTGAATCACTGGAATCTGTGTCAGATTTCAAAGACATCTGAGACAGCAGTGGCCCTGGAATCTCTGTTCATTCACTCAATTTATACTGTATCATGGCTTAACAACTGTATCTGTGCCCAGAACGTATTTCTGCATTTTGACACTTGAGGTTTCTATATTTAAAGCTGTTTTTTCAATTAATTTCACCATGGCAACAAAAGAGAGATGCCATTGAGGTCAGTAGAATCCATATGCGTACAACTTTCTTTTTTTTTCAAAGTTTTGGTCGTCGTACAATGTTTTGTTCAATCTT
Organism: Sinocyclocheilus anophthalmus; assembly: GCA_018155175.1. Lineage (NCBI taxonomy): Eukaryota > Metazoa > Chordata > Actinopteri > Cypriniformes > Cyprinidae > Sinocyclocheilus > Sinocyclocheilus anophthalmus. The sequence goes on along the minus strand of JADLZN010005718.1, from coordinate 513,051 downwards.
CTCTAATCCTTAAGATATACCGTAGAGTAGGGATTTGATGTAATGATGATGAGTAGCATACTAATGATTTTCTCCTAATGGTGGAAACATCAAAGCATCGGACAGCAAATGAGACTGTAACAAGTGCACCCAGTGGAGGACAAAACCAATGCACAGTAGCACTCAGCATGGTACCAACACATAATAGGGAGATGTTACAGCATGATAGCCAATTTAAAAGATTTAAATAAACATACAGCCTTATTAACTCTGAGAGCGCTCGCTGGTTTAAAATGTGCAGATCTATTGAAGAAAAATTATTCTGCATAATGTTCTTGCATACAAGTACTTAGTGGCATCTAATTAGGAATCTGAATATGTGTGGAGTAAATGAAGAATACATGCAGAAAGCCTTTCAAGACACATTTGCTGCTTGTAAGCTTCTAGCTGGGATCTTAACAGTTGAGGGATCGCTTGGGTTAGTGTACGGTTTGTAGTTTTTGTCATGCTGTGGTCAATGCTTTGTGAAATATTTTGACACTTTGCCTGTTTTTTCCCCGTTTAGTTCTATTTGGACAGTTTGTCCTATTCCAGACATCATTGAATGATGTTGTGGACATTTATGATGGGCCAACACAACAGTCCTCTCTGCTGTCCTCTCTCTCTGGGTCTCACTCAGGTAAAGCTCAAACCTGATGTCCTATTTTTGCACTTCCCATACTTTAAATCGGATGCATTACCATTCATTACAAGCCACTGTTCAGATGTGATATTGTTATTGCAAAACATAAAAGAGGTGCACAAAGAAATAGTGTTGCATTTTCTATGCTTTAGAACTGTTCTATGTTATTTGCTATCTATTTCATAGCATCAACACACTGAATATATTCAGAACATCACAAAACAAATCCTGTTAACAAATACATGGTCAATTTAAGAAGAATGAAATAGCATGGAAGGAGAAGAAATAACTGCCACTTTGGTGTAAGAGTGACGAGGCAGAGCAAATTCTGTGCGTTTATCTCATAATCTGTGTTCATCACATCTGCTGGATCATCCTGTAGTAGAGGCATCCTTCAGTGGCTTATAAGCTGAAAGCCGGTTATTGCCATTTGACTGAACAACCACATGGGATTTCAAAGTAAAAAGAGACCTTCTATTCAGGCATTTCCCCTTTGCAAATATACTTCTCTATCAGGAGTCTTTTGAAGCCAAAAGAAGCAAAAATGATGCTCTGTGCAGTGATTTTTGATGTGTGCAGATCTCTCCGAAATGCAATTTTAAGATTTATTTTCTCCCCTGTCTGTTTTCCAGGCGAATCGTTGCCCTTGAGTACAGGAAATCAAATAACTATCAAGTTTACTACAGTTGGACCAGAAACTGCCAAAGGCTTTCATTTTGTCTACCAAGGTCAGTTTTCAGCTCTATCAAAAAAAAAAATTATATATATATAGTTGTGACAAAATTTAGCACCATAAAACCATATTACTCTATTTATACACTGTCAAAGACTATTGAAATATTTTTGGTACTTCCTGTAACACTGGTCAATATTTCATATCTACTTTTCAAAACGTATAATTATCGAGGACGTTTGTTTTAGTACAGTTGAATGCATCATAAAGCTTCCCTACAGCTTTTCTTTGCTAAATGTGGCATGGAATACACTTTTTTCCCTGGGTATTTAGCCTTTTTACATCGTTTGCTACAACCAGATATTTTGTGTCACTGTGATTCCTGCTTTATGGACAAATCAATATTTATAGTATTGTCAGCACTTCACTTTTTAAATTAAAACAATAAATACAGATTGTATTAAAATCTTTTACATTCTGTAAATAGCCACACAGGCCTTGAAATATAAAGCCCTTATATTCTTTAGCATTTCAGATGTCTTTTACTGCTTTAACCCTCTCCCACACATCTTTATTTTGGTATTTTGGGAGTCAATCAAACTGACTCAGCCTCTCAGTGACTGAACGAGTCCAAAACCAGTCTGTTCCAGTTTAATTATTTTTTTTCTCCACCTTTAGATTGATTAGTTTTGTTTGTTTGTTTTTGCCCGGTTATGTCTGTGTTTGATGTGGTTGGGTAGTGATTTAAATTGGCATTTAAAAAAATATCTCCATTGTTAGAAGCAAAGGAATCGTGTTGAAGCTAAAATTTGTTAGCAGGTCAAGGCCTGACATTTTCAAGTTGTGTTTGTCCCACTTACATTGAATAAAGGTCTTACAGATACTTGTTATTTATTTATTTATGATTTAAAAATTCTACCACTAATTCTGCCACTATTCCACCTCAAATGCCTTGAGCCACAGTCAAGGCCATTTCATTATTAGTAGAAATGCAAAGATGCACCTTTACAAAGTAAAACACTCTAAGCTGGCACGTTTCTCTTGTACGATTATATCACAGCTGTACCACGGACCAGCGCCACGCAGTGCAGCTCTGTTCCAGAGCCTCGCTTCGGCAAACGCATTGGCAACAACTTCGCCGTGGGCGCATCAGTGATGTTTGAGTGTAACCCGGGCTACACACTCCACGGCTCCACTGCCATTCACTGCGAAACTGTCCCTGATGCCCTGGCTCAGTGGAACGACACGTTGCCCACTTGCATTGGTAAGTTCAAAGTTCAAACCCCGCCAGCCCCTGAGAGTGATGCACAATCGATGTGGCCTTTTGTTTTCACAGATTTGGTTGTGTAAGCATACCTAGCTGAATGATACATCACAGCGAAACAAAATGCAAGCTGAAGTAAAGCTGTGCAGAATGTGACAGGCAGTTTCTTTTTAGTTATTTACGCAGATTTTATTGGAGTCAACACAGGGAAACAGGCTGAGGCTGGCAGAGTGATAGCCAAATATCACAATACAAACAGAAACCTCTTCAGCTGTTTACTCAAGTTTCAGAGAGGTGTTTAATATTATAAAAGGTCTGATTTTAACAAGGCACTTCTCTTTGTTTTGCTTGTTAGTCTCTCTGCCAATCTTTCTTTCTCTCTTACTTTGGATTTTGGATTGCTAAAGAGTTGATTATTATGCTTTTCATGTCATATTTAGGCTAGGTGAAAAGAAACCCTCTCCAGTACAAACACTCAAAATAGCTGAGATAGCAGGCCAACCATATAGCTGTATGCTAAATCAGAAGGCTAATCAGCTGGGTAACTGTGTGTTAAGCTGTCAGGCTATCATTAGTGGCATGTTGATATAGATGGCTAGCTGTATGGAATAGATATAATATTTATAACTTTATATAATGTAATTTGTGACACAGTTTAATTTATTATCCGGCACTGAATGGAGTACCTTTTAAAGGTCATTTCAGCCAATAGAAATTAAGGGTCCAAGGGGAGCCCCTTTTCACCTAAATTTGGGACTACCAACAAGCAACCAATTATTTTATTATTATCGTTTTATTTTTATATATATATATATATATAAATTTTTAAGCAAACTATTATGTTGTTAATATGCACTATGATTCAAACGTTTTTAAAGTTTTTGAAAGAACCTTTTTCCTGTTTCAATACAATAATTTTATAACTATAATTTTTTGTGTGTGTGTTCCTGTGTCTTTTATTTGTTGCACCTGCTATTTGGGCATTATTATTGTCACCTTTTCACATCATTAGTCAGCAATCTCTCAAAAACACATAAAACACATAGTGGTCATTTACAACCCACAGTCATGGAGGTCCACCTTTAAGTTCACAGAGCTAAGTGGTTGCTAAGTATTTTAATTTTAGCAACCAAACTTTATTTTGCCATTACCCCCCTAACAGTCACTGCATGCTTTGGGTAGGACCTCAATATGAGCGCATGTAGCTGGTCTCGCTGTTGGTATTACTTTAGCAAAAAAAAAAACAGAGGAGGAGCCACACCTGTCACAGACACTAATAAAATATGGGAATACTGGGAATACAATGATCAACCATGTGGCTTATGTCAGGCATCTGCTTTATCGTGTCACACCTTGTTTTATTTCTTCGCTCATTTCAGTGTATTCTGCCTGAAAGGTCAGCAATCTGTGATATTTTACACGATTACCTGAGCACATGCTGTATTCTATATATCACTGGTTAAAAATGAATGACCCCAAAATTGCAGGGAAGTGAATTTGGTGAATAATTTAAGGATCTGACACAGATATATTGAGCCCTGCTGCATATCTGGCCTCCCTGTTTCTTCTCCCTCTCTGTCCTGCACCCTTTCTGCTACGTGGGACATCAATCAGGATGTCCCTACCTGCTCGTAGGTGTTTAAACAAAGTGATTGGCTTTGACCTCTAGATTATCCCCTTGTCCTTGACAGATAGCATCTTACCTAAGCAAAGGATAACAAAGACAGTTGTGCCCCGCCAGAGTCAGATAGCAGCCTGTGCTTTTTTATTGACAGATCCACTCGGTGGCTTCTAGTGCTGCTTTAGACAATAGTTGGCAGGACTTCAGCAAACAGGAGAAAATTGCTAAACCAGGCTTCTCCTGTGGGAGAGAGGTGACATATTACACAGTCTTTTCTGATGTATCAATGCTACATTGCGCTTTTTAAAGGTTCTCCCAAAAATCAAACTTCTGTCATCATTTTCTCACCCTCAAGTTGTTCCAAATGAGTTTATTTTCTTCTGTTGAACACAAAAGAAGATATTTTGAAAAATGTTGGTAATCAAACAGGTTGACATGTACCATTGGTACGTACCATGTATTGGAAACATACCATTGGAAGTCAACTTGTTTGGTCTACCGATATCTTTTGGTTCAACAGAAGATAAGAATCTCATACCGGTTTGGAAGTACTCAAGGATGATTAAATGATTACAGATTTTTTTTTTTTCACTTTAAATGCAAGACAAATGAAAGAGTGTTATTTAGTGTGTAGATCAGGGGTCACCACACTCGGTCATGGAGGCTACTGTCCTGCAGAGCTTAGCTCCAAATTGCCTGAACACAACTGCCTGCAACTTTCAAGTATATACCCAGTAAACCTTTGATTAGCTGTTAGTAGGTTGGTCAGCGACACCTTGCAGACACCGGCCCTCCAGGACCGAGTTTGGTGACCCCTGGTGTAGATGAAATTACAGCAAGTTCATGAGAACTTTTAGAAATTAGAAAGTAATTCACCCAAAAAATGAAAATGATGTCATCTATTACTCACACTCATGTCATTCCAAACCTGTGCAACTTTCTTCAGCAGAGCACAAAGTTTTAGCTGTTTTTATCTATACAGTGAAAGTCAATGGGTTCCAAAAGTTTCGAGCTCTAAAAAGGACCCCATTGATTTTCATTGTATGGACAAACACAGTTGAGACAGAAGTTATTTAGTCTGGTTAGGATTGAAATGAGGGTGAATAAATAATGACAATTTTCATTTTTTTGTGAGCCGTCTCTCTTTAAAATGTAGGCTGACTAGATGCCTAATCATATGTGGCTCATATCTTGTATCGTAATTTTTATCATATCTTCTTTTCCATTACTATATTATGCATCTATGCGTATATTATAGCACACAATTATGGTTTTTCCATTTAATTTTTTTTTTTTTGGAAGCTGATTACAGGACATGTCAACCTTTCTCCTCGAGTATCTGTTTAAAAAATCCACGTTATATATTTAAAGGCACGTACTCAACGCCTAGTCGTGAGTAATCATACAGCAAAGTTAGCTTTGATTATTCATCAAAAGTTGCTTCTCTTTTGTACCTAGGCTGATGAATTTCTTCCATTTACACAACGCTGAAAGTTAATGCCTGTTGTAACACACTTTCCTGTCTTTTGATTCGTCTACGCAGTGCCTTGTGGAGGGATACTGACGATGCGTAAGGGGACCATTTTGTCCCCGGGTTACCCGGAACCCTACGATAACAACCTCAACTGTGTGTGGAAGGTGTCTGTTCCTGAGGGAGCTGGAATCCAAGTGAGTGGAGGAGCTTGTTTGAAGTTCCTCAAATTAAATGTTTCAGACAAGAAGTGTCAGTGATGGAAAAGTTTCAACTATAATAAAGGGAATTCATAATGTCTAATTAATTATGCATAAGGCAATGTTTAATTTAGAAATGATGGGGAGTACAGTTCTACAAACTTCTGTGCCAGTCTGCTTCTTCACCTTGCCTTAATTAATTAATTAATTTTTTTTTTATTTTTTATTCACAAAATGCCAGTAATTTTGTTGATAGATCGCATTAAGAGGCATTTATTGAATTTCACTCACACCTCAAATGGACTCGAGCGACATGTTGCAACTCCAAATACAACCCCTCCCCCCAAAAAAATTACTCTCATTATACATTATAATCAGGGACGCTGACAGTCACCCAGTCACACAGTTTCTATATTTATTGCTGCATTAAAATAATATACTAAGTGTAGATTGTTTTGCTATTAACATTATGCAATATATATTTAAAGGACCTTTCACAACAATATCAAAGCCATTTGAAGTCTCTGGCCTTCTAATTGAAAATCATCTTTTGGTTCTAATCATACATGTTTATAGCAATTGTAGTAACCACTGTATCAAAACAATGTGTAAGATACAAACCTACACTGCTATTCAAAATTTTAAAGCGTGTATAAGATATTTTAATATTTTTGAATAATCTCTTATGCTCACCAAGCCTGCATTTATTTGATCAGAAATACAGTAAAACTAGTAAGGTTGTGAAATATAAGTACAATTTTAAATAACTGTCTATTTTAATGTATTATCTATTTATTTTATTCATTCCTGTTATGGCAAAGCTGAATTTTCAACTTTCTCCGTGTCACATGATCCTTTAGAAATCATTCTAATATGCTGATTTGGTGCTCAAGAAACATTTCTTATTATTATCAGTGTTAAAATGTCAAAAGTGATGCTTAATATATATTTTTTTGGAAACCATGATACATTTTTTCAGGATACTTTGATGAATAGAAGGCTCAAATAAACATCATCTATTTGAAATACTGTCCTGTTTGTGATCATTTATAAATAATATAAAATAATATTAGTTAATGAAAAAATCTGAGCTCAAAACTATGTGTTTGTAGCAATTGTCATGTTATAGAAAGACAATGTTTAAAATTCAAATTTAAAAAGTCAGTTGTACGTCTATACGATTATCTATAAAATTTTATTTTAATTTTACAGTTCCTGTAGCCTTGACTTTCCAGCATGTTAGTGCAATTTAGTGAACATTCTGAGCCACCGGTTGCAACCAGTGTAGATTAGTTGTCCAAGGTCTGTATACAGTACATCACAGAAAGGAGCAATGTATGTTTGTGACATTGTCTGTGTTCTTTTGTTCTACCACTTCTTACTCATTTCCTTACTTTCTTTATAAATCAGATCCAAGTTGTGAGTTTTGCCACAGAACATAACTGGGATTCTCTGGATTTCTATGATGGCGCAGACAACAATGCACCACGACTGGGCAGCTATTCAGGTGAGAGTTCTGCTGCAAACACTACATTTTTTTCCTGTTTTGGGATTGAAATATCTTGCCTGAACATATATTTTCTTTCACTCCAGAGAACCTTCATCATCATTATATACTCTATATCTTTTGCAGTGATTCCTCAACTTTTTTTCCTACTGTTACCACATGAGATTTTAATTTAATATTTCTATCATTTAACTTTAAGTCAGTTAATGGTCACATGCGGACTAAAGACTGGACTAGTGTTGCTGTAGATACTATACATTTTTGTAATCATAATGAACGAGGTTGGTTAGGCAGCATTCCCCTGGACAACGTCTTTATTCAAAAATCTCACTGCTGAATGCCAAGATTGACCAATCAGAATCAAGTATTCCAGAGCACCATACAGTATTAATACACTTGTGTAATTTAGGTCTTAATTAAAATTACAGGAATATTACATTAGAAGTAGTGGAATTCCTCTATCCAAACAAAATGATCTTTGCTCTTAGTCTTTACAAGAAACGAATTTAAATGAAAACATCACAGATTCCTCGCCAGAACTTGATATCATTAATTGAGTCATACCTTGAAGAAAGTCAGTCGTTTGTAATTTTTGGAGCCAGGAAGCTTGGAGGAGGTGCATCATGCTGTTTTTGGCTAGCTAATTAATTGCTATGTCTGGCAGTACACCTTACCACTCAGCACTTCATTTGTTTGTAAACAGAGCGGCCAGAGGAAGTCTACTGATGCTAACAGCTTGTCATTGCTGAGCCCTGATGGTTTAATGGTCTTCTTGTCGTCGAGAGACAGTGTACAGTGTTTGGAAGAGTGTTTCTGGGCTGTTCCTGGAGGATGGGAAACACTGCTTTATAGTGTCCTGTTGGGAACAGTGACTTTATCTTGCTTTCAAGGACAGTCAAGGTTTTTATGGCTGCACTGTGGGAGCAGTAATTGAGATGGTTCCAGCAGCTCAGAAGTTGGCCTCAGAGTTGAACTGTACAGCAGGAAGTATTTAAAACAGTGAGGGTGCAGTATCACAAAGACAAATGTTAACAGGTGTACCAAAACTTTTCTTCACAGCATGGACATTAAAGATGTTCCCATTAATACAGTCTGATGTGGTCATAGGCCACACTTTGTTATGCTCTAAACGTCTTTGCTTGGTAATCCACTTTATCTGATTCTTATTTCCAGCCCAGCTAATGTGATTTTGACTGTGCAAAAGTAAAGAATTGCAGCTTTTCATAATCTTCTGCAGTCCATTGCATGCATAACACAGTTTTTTCCTCTATCAGGAACCACCATTCCTCAGCTCCTGAATAGCACATCTAACAACCTCTACCTGAACTTTGTGTCAGACATCAGTGTGTCAGCAGCCGGCTTCCATCTGGAATATACAGGTACAACTCAACAGCAGAGTGTAACAACATTACTCTATTGATTCCTTTCAAATGACCGGGTCCAACAGGACACTCAGTGTTAAATAAAGCCTGCATTTACAACCCTAGACCTTGACCTCTTGGGGAAGTCTTTGGTTTTTCAATTTTCTTTACAAGTAACGAGTATTAGATGGATTGATGGACAGATGGATGGACAAGTGATAGATAGATAGATAGATAGATAGATAGATAGATAGATAGATAGATAGATAGATAGATAGATAGATAGATAGATAGAGACAAGTGGGAGGATGGATGATGATATGAACTCAGACCAGATATGTTCCATCTTTTTTTATGCCAAGTAATCAAAGGGGTTAATGGCAATGGAAATAGAGGTGGTCTCAGCGAGCAGACGTATTTTCATATCAGAATTTGGCCAAATGATCTGTATGTCTGCAGGTGCTGAGCCAAAGAGAGACACCTGTTCCACACAAAACAGAGCCAGATGTCCACATTTACATTCATAAAATAATTAGCCAGAAAACAGTTCTTCTAACCACATGTTTTCAGTTACCAGCTCACCAAATCCTCACAGGCTTGCTGAAACACAAATCTATCCTTTTAGGAGATTTCAGCATCCTGAAATCTTTTGCACGCAGTAGCTGTCAGTGCTATTCTGTGGAGATTTTTTATATGCCAGATGACTGCAGCAGTTTTGAACTCTGTGTGTTTACAGCTATTGGCTTAGATACATGTCCAGAGCCTCAGACTCCAATTTATGGGATTAAAGTAGGGGATCGATACATGGTGGGAGATGTTGTCATATTCCAGTGTGAGCAAGGATATTCCTTACAGGTGAGGCCAATGTGTTGTTTAAAACATACAGTGCATCTGACTTATTTTGTGCATTGATCTTCTCCTTCGCAAACAGTTTTGCCATACATTCATTGAAGCACAGTTCTGCATTTGTGACTTGAAAATAATAATTGTGATTTGAAAATAATCTGTTTTGTTTCTGTCTAGGGAAATGCTCATATCACATGCATGCCTGGACCAGTGAGGAGGTGGAATTATCCGGTACCTCTTTGCCTCGGTAAGGTCTTACAAAATGGGTTGTGGAAGATTGTGTTTCTCAGTTTCAGATTCCCTTTCATCAGCAATTGAATAAGAGGCTCTACGATGGGTTATGTGAGTTTAGGCTGAAGTTTGATTCATCATCTCCTCCTAAATTCCTCCCGTCCCAGCAGGTTTTATTTCATTCCAATCCTAAAATGCAGAGCGTGGCAGAGTTTTCGATCACACTTTACAATATTGTGATGGATTATCTGGTGTTTATTTATGGGACCGTTTTTAAAGTGAAAGCCAACTAGAGCCTTTATGTTTCAGTGTTTGGCTTCATTTTTCAACTGTTTTGGCCTCAGCCAAGTTGAAAATCCTGAAATACCCAGCTCAATAATTTACCACCCAGCTGCTCGTACACATTCTGAATGCAAGCGCTCCCACAACTGTGACTTTTTTAACACTCCTTTCTGAACGGTTTCTGCTCAATTCAGAGGTCAAAGATATCTCTAAGCTTGAGTTTACATGAGTACTGTTGTTTTGTCACTGCAAAAACCTTTTTCCAAATGAATGTCAAGCTTTTTTAACACAAAAATGACCAGTAAAGCATTTAGATACATTTGTTTTTCAGCACACTTAATAATATGTGGATTTTTAAGTAAGTTAAAGTAAATAAATAAAATTGTAAAAAAAATAATAAAAATAGCTTAAATCCCACACCTGCAAACTGACATTCACCTGAAATTGTTCTTATATGATCATTCATTACACTTGGATATATGTCACAATATGGAAGAAAAGATCTGTCGCTACTTCCATTTCGCAACTTTAAAGGTGAAGTGATTTTGGTGCCTCTAATGGCAACAAGTGGAATTGCAAAAATAGTGATTTTTATCATTTTTATTATCGTTTTTGTTGATTAGCTTTCAAACAGGTTCCCACAAACAAACAAGACAGCCCCACCCCCAACTGACGCCATTGGTTGCATTATCATGCACATTTTCAGCTGTAAAATCTTGGGTAAACAAGGTGGCCAGGGTATCCCTTAGTACAGTTGATCTTTTGCCCGTCTGTAAGCCTTCAGTGTTGCAAACATGAAATATAATGAATAGAGTGTGAGCAGAAATGATTAGTTTGGTCAATGATTTGTATGTGTTCGCGGGGGACGATGACAGAAAGATGGAGATTCTCTTTGACTGCCAAGCTGATGTGCCAGACAGCTCTCCCTTTCACTGCATCAGCCCATCCTGTTTCTAGCATATCCTGTGTGGCCAGTAGGCTTACCTACAAGACCAAGTTTGTGTCTTTTTCCTCAGATCAGTCCATCACTGATCAAGGGCCCCTTGTTTATCTTTTATGTTGCTTTGGCTCATGTCTGAGTTGCCCTTCCCTTGACCTGCCCAATTCCCTTTGCCTCCTGTTTTAAAGAAGTTGGAAGGAAGTTTCTACTACTGATATATGCAGCAACGTTGTCCAGTCTCTCCTGTGCCAAAACTAGACTGTTTGCTGTGATCTCCATAATACCGTTGGAATCACGACTTAAATCCCAAGACATGTTGATGCTTTTGATCATGTTCTTCATTCCTCCAAAAGAGACAATAGGTTTTGTATTTGTGCCAACAAATAGACTGCAGATCTGAATTTCTTTTTTAATTTCAGTGTGTTTATAGCTTTTATTTCTGTTTAAGTGCGTTTTCTGCTATTTTGCTGCTTCTTAAGCAACAGTTTAATCTAAGACTAAGTGAAAGCAAAGGACTGAACACAAGGGAGTTGACGTAATATGTAAATTGAATTACTCTTGCCAACTGCAGCTTTTACACTGATACAGTCATTTAGCAGTCTGAGGCACATGTTCTCAGTCAAAAAAAAAAACGTTTTTGGCCAAGTGCGATCACACATACAATTTTTTTTCTGGTTTACAGGAACTCTCAGCACTTTCATATATATGCTTACGGACAGTTAGGATGCATCACCGCTAGGGCTGTGTGACTGCTTGTTCTTCAAATTGATCTTATCTCAATTATTAGTGGATCACATGACCTCAGTTGCACTTCTAATTCCTGTATCTATATAAGTTTCATAAAAGCAGCAGTGGAATTTAAATTTTTAATTTAAATTCAATTTAAAATTAATTTGAATTATAATTAAGACTACTCTATATTATCAACAGACATCAATTCATATTGATCAATAGTAGATTTATAAATTAAAATTAAACCTAGATTAATAAATTCTTATTTATTAAATAACAAAAAAATTAATTCAGGATATTTAATGCATTAATCTAATTAATGCTAATAAACTGAACCTGAATTGAGAATGTTATCAAATGTTCGGATTAAAAGACTTTTTTAAGGTACATCAGTGTGTCCTATTTGTCAAAAAGTACTGTTCGTTTCTTATTGGGAAGATTTTTTTAAGGGGTTTGACTTGTGACATTTTTTGTGCTGTATTCATTCAGTGATGCAGTAGAGATGGAGTGCATGATGTGCAACACTTTTGGCTGTGTATAAAGTAAATCTTTATCTGTATATTCACAGCTCAGTGTGGTGGAGCAATGACGGACGTTAGCGGAGTGATTCTGAGCCCTGGTTTTCCTGGCAACTACCCAAGTGGTCTGGATTGCACCTGGACTGTCACCCTTCCCATTGGCTTCGGTACATGCATGTCATTAAACTGCGTAGGAATGAGCTACAAAATGTTGTGACTCCAGACCTTTTATCAGTGTCACTTACCGTGGTCAACATGTTGTTTAAGGAATCCACGTGCAGTTCCTGAACTTCTCCACTGAGGCAATCCACGACTACCTGGAGATCCGAAGCGGGCCTAGTGAGACTGGTACAGTGATTGACAGGTTCAGTGGGCCGCAGGTTCCTGAGTCACTCTTCAGCACCACCCATGAAACCAGCTTCTTCTTTCACAGCGACTATTCCCAGAATAAACCTGGATTTCACATTACATACCAAGGTGAGACTTTGAACATTTCCCAAGATCCATTAGGCGTCTTATTTTGTATTAATTCTCCTCAATTGTTTGTCTTTCTCCAGCCTATCAGCTGCAGAGCTGTCCTGACCCCCGACCCTTCAGGAACGGTATTGTAATAGGCAGTGACTTCAGCGTGGGCATGACGGTGTCTTTCGAGTGCTTACCCGGTTACTCGATCATCGGAGAGACCTCTCTAACATGCCTCCATGGAATCAGCAGGAACTGGAACAACCCTATACCACGCTGTGAAGGTGGCTTTTTAATCTTGTCCTCAATTTAAAATCTTTATACTATTCACTATTGAAATTGAATGACCTCAGTGTTTCTTGCATGCAACTGCTCACTGTAAGTTATTATGAATGTGTCATCACTTGCTTACAGCTGATAACATTATACGCAAGCTCACGAGTGAGATTTATTGCCTTATCTCAACAGTATTACTAGATTATGCGTGATGTTAAACAGCGCCATGCATCTTTATGGTTACAACAAATTCTCAATGGCTCACCGATCAACATTATTTCCCAGAGCAAAAAGAGGTGATGTCATATCAGAGCGATCGCGGCTAGGAGATGAAGGTCTCCCTTCTATATGTTATATAAACTCTTCCTTAATAGATGTCACTCATGGTCATTCATTGTCTTAGTTTCACACGCAGCGTCCCTGTTCATCTTCATAAATCAAGATGAAATGCTTGGATTATATACTGACATCTAATTGCTGAGATTGGCACTGGCTGATTTGTTCTGAAAAGTGCAACAAATTATTTTTTTAATTCAAAGTAAAGCCTTTGTTATAGAGATTGAATTTTTGCCTAATTCCAAATAAATCGATTATGATCCACAACAAATGTAAAGAGATTAACAAAAACTAAACATATTGACAAATAAATAGAACGAGATACACAAATAAATCGTCATTTCACAAACATGAATTAAAATCACAAATAAATAAAATGAGATTTGCAAATAAAAAACAAATTCACAAATAGCTTTTCATGTCACAATAACAATTTTGCCTGGCATTCATTTGTGAATGGCGTCCTGTGCATTTGTAGATCACTGCATGCATTTGTAGATCACTGCATGCATTTGTGAATGGCGTCCCGTGCATTTGTAGATCACTGCATGCATTTTTTGAATGGCGATCCCTTGTCATCTGTTGGGTTAATCACTGCTGCATTAAAGTGCTGTGAGTGGCGCTTTTTCACTGTGCATTTTTGGATCGTGTCCTGTGCTGCACACGTTTTTGAATTGTGAAACATTTCTAGCGTCAAGATGCTGACAATCCACAAATGTGTGGACTCCACCCACCGTCTACTCAAGCCAATCAGATAACAACCACATTTTGCTCCTCAGGTTAATAGTCAGGTTAATAATCTAGGCATGTTTTAAATGAAGATGTTTATATGCACCAGTATAACTATATATAGAAATAAGCTGCAATATTTGCCTAAATATATTTTACAGAAACATTGATGTCACAAAAATGTCACACAGAGACTTCCATGAATATTTTTGAGTGATGACATGAATCAGAGATTTAATTTGTTGAAATGGACAATATGGTTCACTAAATCATGGAAATGAATTGAATAACATTAATGACGTTTTTGCTACTGATTTTTACAATCATACTTCCTTATAAGTAAGGAAGAATTACAAATAAATCTACTTAGTCACTGTTATGGGGTTGTGTGTTGTTTACGTTTTTTTAATGACTGTTCTTTTTTGTGTGTGTGTGCAACAAAATTTTATACAGATGTTCGATCTATGCACAAAATGTATGGTGTCAACATTACTTTTTTTCTGTCTCCCCAAAAGCTCTGTGTGGTGGAAACATCACCTCCATGAATGGCACCATCTTCTCACCCGGTCACCCAGCTGAATACCCCAACTTTCAGGACTGTGTGTGGAGTGTCCGGGTACCCCTGGAAATGGCATCTACATCAACTTCACTGTCCTCAGCACTGAACCCATCTACGACTACATTACTGTGTGGTAAACTCTCATAGGAATCTCTTAAATATGTCATGATGACCTTATTAGGAATCAGTTAATATTCGTCAGTGTATGATAAATAACAATAACACTGAAGAGTTATGGAACTGTATGTGCAGATGAATGAGCCACAAGAACAGAGACCACACTCCAAACGTCCTTGAATGTAAGACACTCACTCTTGTGTGCAAAACAGCCTGCAGTCCTCTGAAAAGCCTCAAAGCACACATGCTTGTGTCTGTGGAAGGAAATCATCCTTTAAATCTCCCAAAAACACTTTTATGACTAGCTGCCACCTAATTTGCTTGGTTAGGCATCACAGTATCTCTCAATTTGAAAAGTAGTTATATAAATTGCCTTTGCACAGTTCCTCAAGTCAGGAGACAATTTTCGGGATTAAATTCAGTTTCGCTTCTGCATTCCCTGATGTGGTGTCTTGTTACTAAATGGGAAACTTCACACTTGTTTTGTTTGACTTTGTCTGGTCTTTGATGACACTACATAGAGGTGCCATTAAATTGCACATTAGCTAAATATTTAAATCTATGTTTCGATACATATTTAATATTTCAGTGTAGGAAAAAAATAGATTATAGTTCTATTTACCATTAGTGCATGTTTATTGTTTTTAATTTATTTTTTCGTATAAGTATACTGTTTCATTTTGTTTAAATATTTTTTTTATTATGTTCTACAAGAAAAAAATGTACTTAACCTTAAATTTACCTTAATTATTAATTATCTTGGTTTGTGGGCATAAATGACTTTCTGCAGCTTTTTGTAATAGTTGTGCATAATTTCCCTTCTGAGCTTTGTCTCTTTAACGTTGCAGGAAAGATTTTTTGCTAATTGGGTATACTTCATTTTATTTGCTTTCTGTAGCTACTGGTTTTGGCCTCCTCATGGAAATTAAGCCCATTTGCTCCAGTATTTTAGACAAAGGGAGTGTGTCTTCAAACAAGAAGAAAAATCTCTAGAGGTTTGGCAAGCTTAATATAAGGAATAATTAAACAACAATACAGATTTTATACTTAAAGTTCTTTGAGGAATAATTGCTAAGTTCAACTTCCAGGTTCCCGAATTGAAGCTGTTTTTGTAGCACAGCACTCAACTTTTGAAATTATTATCTTCTTGATAGATTCTGAAAGAAAGAGTCACAGATAACAGCACGCTTTAGCCAGAGTTTGTGTCCTTATAGAGTCAGTTTAGGCCAGTTGGTTGTTTGGAAGAGCAGAGGCTTTTGACTAATTGTCCTTCACATCGTTGTGACACCCAGTTGCGGGGGAGATGGAATAATGCATTGAATGAAACCCATGATGAATCCAAAAATTAATGTCAGCTGTTCACTTTTCATATCAGAAGTCCCTCTTGTTTAAGAAAAATTCCAGAGGGTACTTTTATTTATTAATGGATTTTGCATACCCTACACGCACCGTTGTTTTAAATAATGCATTTTCACCACGGATAGAGGTTACATTATTGCATTTTTTTTCTTACTTTTTTGCTTGGTACAATCTGTAGTTGAGATTGCTTTTATGTTACATGTTGCAGTGCTTCAGTCTGTCCCAAAAACTGCTAGACAACGTGCTCTACTAAAACTTGTGAACAAACTTACAACCACACCTCTGTATTTCTCTCTCTGGGTGCTCCATCAGTTCCTCAGTGTGCTGCTCCTAGTGATCATCCCATGCATCATAGGTGACCTAGATAAAACAGTGTCTCCTGGTTCATTAGTCGAGCTCTATCGTTCATGTACAGAACAAAGACTTTATGCATTTCTGCTAGGCTGGCCTAATGTAAAGACAGCAGCAGAAATGGCAGGAAGATAGTTTAATAAACTACAAGACATAGAGAAATGACTGCCTGTTTGGAGATGCGCTTCTCGCTTTTTCTTGCAGTCAATAATAGGGGAAATATTGCTGTCTCCGCTTAAAGTCCCATTTCAGACAATATGGCTCATAAAAGCAGCGTTCAGCGCTGTACTGCAGCAGAGATCAGTCTTAAACTATGAAGCACGTAGTTTATTTACTCTCAGTGTAATTGCAGTGTCATTACTTTTGCTGGGCCACTAGGTTAAAGCCGTATTTCAGTGACTTAAGGTTCATAAAAGCAACCTTAAGTGATAAAGTGCAGTGGAGATGAGTCTTAAAATGTTTAATTTATTTACTCTGTGTGTAACTGCAGAATCTTTACTGGGTGTTTCAGACAACACAAAAAAAATTTATTTGCACTTGCTGTATGTGTTGTTTTAGGAGCCTACTTTAAATGCAGAAAGTATATTTGATTTTATACAAAGCTTTTTTCCATCTTTTGTTCATCATTTAATAAATTACTGCATGCTGCTATGATCAACAGAAGAACTTTTAGCAAATTCTCTTTACCACCCACAATAATAATGCAACGTTAACTGTGCCAGGTGAACAAATTCGTAAACAAGGCAGAATGTATAATGACCTTCATTTCCCTAGAAAAGAGATGTTTTCGCTGAAAAGAGTGACAATGACTTAATTTTAACAGTCAGGCTCCATTTATTGTAGATTGCAGGTTTTTGCGCCGAAAAAAAAATAAACGTTTTTAGAAAAAAAAACTTTGTTTCCCATTGCATAAGTTGACTTAGGCCTGTCTAATTAAAAATAATAAGATCAGTAATTTTGGATGTAGCTGTGGATAAATTGTAAATCTCGCTCCATTTCTGTTTTTTGCAGGGATGGTCCTGACCAGAGTTCACCCCAGATCGGTCAGTTCAGTGGTAACACAGCCCTGGAATCTGTCTACAGCACATCCAATCAGATCCTCATCAAGTTCCACAGCGACTTTAGTGGAAGTGGTTTCTTTGTGCTTAGTTACCATGGTGAGATGCTCCACACACTTCAGGTTCCATTCATAGACATGTTTTACCAGCTTATCCAATCAGCACCTCATTGACCGCTATGGTTTTTAACAACACAAATTAATTAAACTGTTGACCAAACTGTTTAAACACTATATCATTTGCCTCTGTGAGAGACTGAATGATTTACATTTTTTTATCCGTTCAAAGGAATTTTAATTGAGGGCAGGTAATATATTCAGACTATGTAGCCTCATGTACTGTATATGGAAGCCACCTAATAATACTTGCACTTCTGTCTAAATGACTCCTTAAACTTGTTTAATTTTAACCTTGGTACTAAAAAATGTAAGATTCTTTTCAAGAACCTGAGATGATTTGTAAACAGGAATTGGTGAAAGTTGCCATTACTGTGTCATTTCAATCCCCACCAGGCATTTACATTGGCTTACATTTACACTTACATTTACATTTTCATATTGACTTGGGTCAGACTGCTGACTATTATTTATAGTTTGTTACATGCTTGCATATTGATCCTCGGTGCATGTCAGCTGTCATTCTGGGCTTAATGATCCTGAGATGCATTGAAAGAAAATGACCATTTCAGACTGTGAGTCATGCCAGCAATCAAAATGTTATGCATAGAGTTCTCTGATTAGTCTGGTTTGTATATTTCCATTCAATTTCTCTAAATCCTTAATTAAATGGATAGGCTACCTAAAATGAAAAATATTTCATTTAGTCAGCCTCATGTCAAAAATGTATAACTTTCTTTTTGCTGTGGAACACAAAAGGAAAGGTTTTGAAGAATGTTCATGCTGCTCTCTTCTATCCTGTCCTGAAACCAGCATATGAGAGCTTTATTTGAGGAATAGTCTGAAATTTAAGTTCTTAATCACCATTCACTTTCATTGTATGGCAAAGAGCAGCAACGCATTCTTCTTAAGCTCAGGGCGTTTTTTGGTATTTTCGCCTAAATTTAACATACTCAAATTAAAATGTTTGCCCTACACACATACAATGGAGGAAATGAAAAAAATGGTTTCATTGTAAAGAAAACCCTTTGAACTACAAAATATGAGTGTAATTCTTTATAAATAACATTATATACTTTTCAAATATTACTATAAACACAAAAAAAACATTAGGCGCTTTTTGAGTTTTAATTCAATATATATTTTTTGAATTTTTCTGTAATTCAGGTTCTATTAGGCTCTACTCTCTGGAATTTACTTTGTTTGATGCCACTATATGCCAAAAAGTACCAGAGAAAAGAATATTTCAAATAACAGCTTCTGAACAGGAGTTAGAACAGTATTTGTGAAGCGATTGAAAATGTCCAATTCTGCATCTAAATGTGTCATGGTGAGTTTCCCTTGCAAAAACAGGCTTTATGAAACACATTAACCCCACAATCCTATTGTATTTTGTGCCATAAGCACTTTAATTGATTATTGATTGAATTATGTTTCATTTTTATGTTTTTCTAAGTAGTAATATACGAAATGGCACAAGCGAATTGGACCAAATTTCATATATTGTGTATTCTACAATGTTTAATTATTTCAGGATGCACAAGACTGTATACATTATAAAATATATCTGGTTTATCACAATCTAAAATAGAATCCATGTCCTCCAGCTTTATATCATTCCATTTTATATGCATTCTGTATTGGGATAGTGATCATAGCATCTCTCACCTCAGCATCAGTTGAGCACCGCATCTCTCTCATCCTGCATCCAGCTGTGCTTGCCTCCGTCGTCCAGAGCTGGGCTAATCCGCTAGCATACAGCTACATTCTACATTCACAGCGTCAAAAAAAACATATGTTAGCTCATCTACACCGCACTGTAATAATCCATTTATAACTTTTACTTGTATATTTACTGTATATTCACTGACATGCATAATGTACTGTACTTTTCTGTCAGCAAACAGTATATCAGCGTGCTAGTATAGCTAACACGTTTCATAACAAAGGGAAAAACTCTCAAACACAAAGAATCGCTCCTAAAGTCTCCCCAGACGCACGCCTATTCCTCTCCACGGCGCCGCTGACCGTTCTTCATCATATATAACTTGTAATATGATAATCATAGACTAATATGATCTGAGTCGCGTTCGCTACAACTCTTCCGTGGCGGAGAAGAGCCTTCAATTCTCGCGTTCACGAACTACAACGGCCAGAGAACACTGACTGGCCGACCGGATGGAGACCCCCCCTCTATCGCCCACCCTGGTGACGCAGCGGTATCAGAGTTCACAGAGTCTGTAATGGCCGATCTGAGTGACGTGTAATTGCAGCCCAGAACTGACCGCAGATCTCTATAACATCAGAAGGGCTCCATGCGCGCTGGAATGAGATGGAGAGCCATCATCTCCTGACACGCTGGATTCCGTTACCTGGACAGAACGCGAATATCTCACAGATGGAAGCACGCAGAAACGTGAAAAACATCTTGTTTGAAAGAAGAGATCCTAATATAAAAGATAATATAGAGTATATAGATATTTGGCTGTTTGCGGCTGACTGAAGCAGTTGCTACGCTTAGAACTGTACACAATACACTAATGTTTTTTTTTTTTTACAATCGTAATTCCATTTGAAGATATGCGATCTAGATGTCACACAACGAAATATCTACTCGCTCCATTCTGAGAATGAGAGCTTTCTTGTGATATATGACTTGACAAATCAATCAAATACACATTCTTCATAAAAAAGTTCGCGTGTGTTAGGGGAGCGGAAAAATCTTGTGGTGGTACGAATAATTTCTAAGATTAAGTGTAGCGTCTTTATGAAGCTAGTCAGAGATGCCCACCCAAAGAGAACGTAGTATTTGTATGAAATACACTCCAACTTGTCAAATGGAACCCATATTGGGGCTGATACCAAATAAGGAAGGCTATGTAAATGAAGCATACACATTTTTAACGTGACTTTGGACCCGTATCCGGGTCCGCAGAGTTTAACTGGTTTTAAATAAAACCTTTTTTGTTACACCAAATAATTTTTTTTAGATTAAGACATAAGGGTGAGTAAATGATCACATTGGTTCTGTTATTCTTTTAACACTTTATACATTTAATGTTGTGTGTTGGCAGTAAAAAACTTTTGTTGTGAGATTTTATGCTCCAGACCGTATTGTTTTGTCACTCAATGAGTTCTGTTTCTTCACCTGTCTTTCGTGGATTGAATTGCAGATGACTAATTTTGCATCTGCAGATATTTTAGACTGCGATGCGCATGCATAACAAAGAGAAAGGATCGTCTATATTTACTCAGATTTGCCCTGGGAATAACGCGTTCCATCATAATGAGTTTAGCTTTGATTGCGTTTGATTCTGAATAAATGGGGCACAGAGCCTGAAAGCCAACTTTATTTCTACCAACTGCTTTGATATGAATTAGTAAAAATTACCATCCATTAAACTGAAATATTCATCTAGTATTTAGTATGTTATCTAATCATATTAGGGCTATGTTGGGTCTGCCAATCTGCTCTCTGATGTCGCATCCTCTAGTGTTTTAAAGCCAATCTACCCAAAGCAGCTTAGACAGGAATCTATGGAATATGATTATGAGCTCGGAATGGGCTCTCAAATGCAGAGATCATGCCCTCCAGATTCACTCAGGTTTATTAGCGGGGCTTTACTCAATATTCCGTCCAGACACCAAGAACATCAAAGAGGCATCTATGAGTTAGAGAAGCACCAAGTAGCCCATTTTAACGACTTAATTCCGAAGTCTCATTCTAATGGCTCTCAGAAGTATACACACTTACAAACTATCCATTTCTGCCTCGCCGGTCAATGATTCATCAAAGAAAAACTCTAGACAACAGCAAAGAAGGTTTGTAATTGAATAAATTTATTGTGTGGGGGTTTTTAAAATACAACCCTCTGTTGTTTTTTACCCTCCTTTTTCACACCCACTTGAAAAGCCTCTTGTAGGGATGTATAGTGTCTTCAGCCACATGGCTGCTGATCAGAGCATCCAACCTCATCTCCCCGGGCTGCCCGTTTGTTGCCGTTCCATTTTGGCCACTTACCCCAAAACACAACAGGGAACCCGTCAGGAAGCAAACTGAGAAGGAGCCACATGCTAAGTGGGCTTCAATAGTTAATTAGCTTGTTTCCAACTCGGCCTTCTGAAACCTCAACTTGGCAAGAGAAGACAAAGCCTCATGATGGAAGACTCCGCTCATGATAACCTCAAAGCGAAGAACTCAAAGGTTTCTGATATCCATCTTAATCAGTGTGAAGTCGCTACAATTATGGCTTCATGTCAAACTTCGAATCAGCTCGACTACTTCGAGGTCCTGTTGCGTTTGCAGTTTTCATTAACACCAGAATAATTAACTCGCCAATTATGCTGTGCAAAGCTACTCGGTAATTATCACCGACACTCGTGGCTATATAGATTGCACAGGAAAGGGCCACAGTGCTGTTTATACTCTCACAACAAATGCATTACTCATGCAATCCGTAGACGGATAAATGTTCAGTTAATTCCTTCTCTTCTTAAGTGATTCGCTCATTATGTGAGTCGTTTTGTTCTTGGCTTCTTCAACAACCGTGACATGCTCACTTGCTAGCATGTGTATCCCGTCATAGATGTAAGAGATTGATAAGGCTCTGTACTAACATCGCAGAGCGGCCCGTAGCGCAGTGATAGTCACCCTTCCGTGCACCTCAGTGTCACCCTACTTAATCATATCATTATTTGTCACGGCAGGTTCCTCTGTCATTAGTACTGTCTAGATGCCAATGCAAATGTGCTGAACATCACACTGCGCCAGGGCGTTTTTATCAGAGGCAACAGATTTCAATGAGAAAATAATGGGCTGAACCAAAATAAAATGAGAAGTATTATGAAATATGACATTTAATATTATTTACATCAATGTTTGTCTGTTCAAAAGCAATGCCAGGGGTGCAGCAACTACTTTGCCTTCATAAAAAATGAGGGGTAAAAAGTCACATGAGGAGGCAGTGCTTTCATGTCGCTGGGATTGGCTCATTGTCTCAATGTAATCATGTGTTTGACATGAAAATAAGTTTGGCCACACACATGCACAAACATGAGGTGCATTCACATAAGTGAAATTTTAGTGGAATTTCAGTGTAGTGATGTATGAAGCACAGTTCACAAAGAAATCACTTTAAAGCCAACCATCTTTCTGTTGATCAATGCGTTGAATCTGCATGACCAGCTTGAACCCATTGCGAAATCTGCGTGGGGAAATCACCTTCACATTTCACTATTTTGAGATGGGGCAAAGTGATCTTTTAGAGATAACTTTGTACAGATGAATACATTGATAAATACTGTATAAATGCTAATTATGATTTTATATGTATTTTGTATGTATGCTTTTATATGTATTTTTCATTACATTTCATTTCATTTTTAAGAGTTTTGAATCTCTTAAAACTCATCAAATCTTTGTGACCACATCTTTTGTCCACTTATTTGCAGCCTACCAGTTACGAGTGTGCCAGCCTCCACCAGAAGTGGCAAACGCAGATATCCTGATGGAGGATGATGAGTTAGAGATAGGTATGAACGCATGCTATTGCTATTGTTAATAAAAGTGGTTCTGATTCTGTTCAGGTCTCATTCCAGCCAACTGTCATCTGCCCTCATTGCCAAAGTGACTACTAAAATAGTACTCTAAATAAGACCCGTTCGTAGCATAAACATTTCACCCACTGGCATGTTGGCACAAATGATCAAGCCTGGCTTTTCTGGTGCTTGAGAAATTAGGACAATACTGTAAACGAGATAGATTCACTTTGCCCTGTTGCCTAGACACTGGCAGTGAATTGGAATGCCTCTCTGCATAGGAACACTTCAATGCGTCAAACGTCTGATGTTTTCCAGGTACTTACGCATGATTATTTTTAGATAAGCAGTGGTGGCGGGGTTGTCATGCAAAGCCAATACAAGCAATTAATTAGACAGGGCTGCAAACGCTGCTGTTTTACAGCTCAATTATCAACCTCTTCAAGTTTAACCTTAAAATATATACATCACGTCCATATCTCTGACATCTGTCTCCATTAAAACCAAGAAGGTTCGCTGTCCCACCTAATTAAACGGACACTTAATCATTGCGACTCTCTTTCTCTCTTTGCATCTCAGGTGATATTATCCGCTATCGCTGTCACCCCGGATTCACCCTGGTGGGGAGTGAGATTTTGACATGCAGGCTGGGAGAACGGCTACAGATGGACGGACACCCTCCTTCCTGCCAAGGTGGGCATACTCTTCAAGAACAAAGCCCCTTATATGACACAGACCCACCAGCTTCCATTTACCAGGATTACGTGCCTAATGCATCCCCTTTCAGACACCGGAAGGAGTGCAGAACGGGGGTTAAAGGTTTCAGCGTGTTGCCACGGAAACTTCCAACCTCCGTCCACCAGTAAATTGCAGGATATTGGGATCACTAGACTATAAGCTCAAATCACTCAGACGAGCATCATACATGTAATGGAGGGTAAAATGTGATCAGAGGCGATATTGCTGATAGCCCATGAAGAGCTCAGTCATTCCCTGTCACTGCTCCTTCCCTCAGATTCGCTGTTGATGAGTGATGCGGCTCTTGGAGTTTAGTGGCTCAAACAGCTGCTGCCATTAATCTTTCATGGCTCCCTCCTTCTTTCTGCATCCCCACGAGAAAGCACTCACTTTGTTAGAATTTGTCCTGTGCTTAGATTCAGGAAAGTGCCTGGAAACTGCAGTTCAATCATTTGTCATGCACATTAAAGCAGTTTCGGAGCAGAATAAACAAAGTGAGCCATGGAGCAGGAGAGCTCAAGAAGTGTTTTGCAGAGTATGTAACATTTCAGGCTGACTTGATGAAAAATTGTGGCTTCTTTTTTTTTTTCCAAGATGACAGACGATGGCCGCCATCTACAGTTTCTGAGGAAATATGGTACCAGGAAAATGATTTGCTGTTTTAAAACTAAGGAATTATTGTGATCAATAGATACCAGACCTGATTTCATTAACTATCAAACTAAACTAATTCAGTTCACAGCTTTAGTCTTGGAGTTTAGTTGAATTTAGTTTTGTTGAATTTGGTTTGGCTGATTAAGTGTAGCCAACTTTCATTTTGTTGAGTCGAGTGTAGAGTTCTCTAGTTTAGTTTCGTTTCTCTGAGCTGATTTCAGTTAAGTTTAGTCTTTTTCTAGGATTGCCGAGTCAAATGTAGTCTTGTCTTGTGTTGTCTAGTTTAGCCTAATTTTATTTAGTTTGTTTAGCTTCATTTAGTCTAATCTAGTCAAGTTCAGGTTTGTTGAGTCAAGTGTTGTCTTATCTAGTGTTGCTGAGCTGATTTCAGTTTGATTTAGATGAGTTCAGCTGAACTGAACTAAACTTTTGCTGAGTACCACATGAAACATGAAGACTTTAGTGGAGTAGTACCACATAAAATATGCCCATCTTATTGATACGTAAACCCTAAAATTATCTGCTTTGTACAAAATGAATAATTAATAAAATGGGTCTTTTTTTCCCCACAGTGCAATGTCCTGCTCATGATGTCCGATTTGACTCCTCTGGGGTGATTTTGAGCCCTGGGTATCCAGACAGTTACCCCAACCTACAGATGTGTTCTTGGAGCATCAATGTGGAGAAGGGCTACAATATCACCCTGTATTTTGAGTTTTTCCAGACTGAGAAGGAATACGACATTCTGGAAGTCTTTGATGGTAGACTTTTTTTCTCACTTAAACTAGGCTGTTATTGTAAACGTGTTTAATTTATGGAGATCTTTGCAACATATGCAACATTGAGTTCTCCTGATCCACAAAGTCATAACACTGCTTTTCATTTCACTTTTTTTTATACAACATGTGAAAAGTGAATCTTGAATTGATATTAATCTAATAAGAGTGGATGTGCCTCTCACAGGGTGGTCACCATTTGTGGCCAAGGTCATTATTATCTACACTTTGTCTGCTTCGCCCATTTTCAAGCTGTTTTTTTTCAGAAAGTAATTTCAAAAGCCTAAGCCAAATTGTGTTCCACCTAAGCATCAAGCTACTTTTATGAGTTTCATCTTTTTTGACAGGTATAATTTGGTATAACAGTCCTCCTGAAATTTGTCTTTCTCTTCTGTTTCTTTTGAAGGACCCACAATTCATAGTCAGACACTGGCCACATTGAGTGGTGACCTCCCCACACCCGTCAACATCACCACTACTGGCCACCAGCTTCTTCTGCGCTGGTCAGCTGACCATGGCACCAATAAGAGGGGGTTCAGCATCCGCTATGTCGGTGAGTATCAAAGTATGTATCCATTTAAATCTCTTTATTGCTTGCATGTTTTCCGTCTCTGGTCTTGAATCTGAATGAGCATGTATACTTGGAGCTGTGGAAGTGTGTTTGGGTAGTTGACATGAAACACTTTTGGGTTGATTCCCTTGACCTGTTACACTCTTAATTAAAAATAATTCATGATTTCAAAATGAAATTCAAATCTCAAAATGGATATTCATTTTATTTACAGTATACTGAGCATTATAATGTTGTGATGGCTAAATATATTTTTTAAATGATTGATTGTAGTTTTAGGTATTTTATTTTTAAATTATTTAAATACAATACAATTTTATTAGTTATCAGCCATAACATAAAAATAATTATTTTACTCTTTGGTATCTTTGTATCTTTGTATTTTAAAATCGATGCATCCCTATTTAAAACATTTTCAGACCAAAGGACAATTTCAAGAAAAAGATCACAATTTGTCAAAAATCTGCATTTTGTCAATATTTACTGACCCTTTTCCTTATGCATGCATTTCTTCTATATAAATTTTATTATAAACCTGAAATATGTGTACTGATAGGGAAAAAGGTTATTGGATCTGATGTGTCAACTACCAATGTCTGTCAGAATCTTATGAGTGTGCATGTGCATGTATATGTTTGTGTATGAGTGTGACTGCATGTGCATGTATATGTCTGTATGAACATGGATGGACATGTACATGCTAAAAACATTTCTATGTAGAAGTTACTTTGCATGTTAGGTACTTTGATGAGTTTATTTTGTCTTCTTTCCCAAGAGAGGGGTACAATACTACCTTACATCAGCTCATATATGTTTGACAAATATCCTTTGCAGTTTATGCACTTTACAGTCTCTTAGAAAAAAATCATACTGACAGAGCAAGAAAGGGCTGAGACCTATGGCCCAATAGTGCACTGTTGTTGAGTGAATGCTACACTTGCTGTTGCGGATGTCAACCAAAGACCTGGGGACTCTAAATACACATATTGCGCTCTCCTTCACCGCACCTCTCCTTTCATTTCCTCAAGCTTGAGTGTGTGTGCTCAAATGTAGTAGAGTCGACTGAATAGGGACAGACGAATCTACAGAATGAGGGTTTTCTGTGGTCACTTAAAGTGGATAGTTTTCCTAGTGTCTCAGTGGTTTTTCCACGAAAAGATTTTTACAGACATGGGAAATGTGCTGTTCTCATGGACACGACCAATTCTTAAGTCAAGTTTGTTTAAAATCTAGTGATCATGTAGTTCAGCATGATTTGAGAATGATCCAAAGAGCATCCCATGCTTCAAAGGAAGCAACAACATCTGACCATCACATGATTCCTTTGATTAGTGTACTTATTTGAATAGTGACCTATAAAAAGTGCTGAATCTTAAATATTTCCCTTTTTTTTTTCATTATATCATAAAATTTTTTTGTTTAATTTAATAAACTTTGTGTTTACTTAAATTGGATCTTGAATCCCAGATTTTGGTCTCTTTTACTTTTAGACCCCGTAAATTGAAGAGATAATATTGATGATGAAAATGTTCAATGTTATTATTTAACTTATGTTGTATTTTGTAGTATTATTATAATGGCATTTTTTTTTTTAAAATCTTTTCACGAATTGAAAGTTATAAGTCAGAATTGCGAGTTATAAAGTCAGAATTGCGAGTTTATATCACAATTATGACTTTTTAACTCACAATTACGAGGTTATATCAAGCAATTCTGAGAAAAAAAGTCAAAATTACGAGGGTTGTATAATGCAATGGAGAAAAAAATGTCAGAATTGTGAGTTTGTATCACGAAATTATGAGAAAAAGTCAGAATTGTGAGATAAAAAAGTCGCAAATTACATTTTTATTTTTATTCGTGCAGAAAGAACACGGTACATAGGTTCATACTTTTAGACCCCTCTTATATAAAAGTGCACAATGTAAAATCTTGTGATTAAAATCAATGTTTTTTTTTATTTTGGATTATAGATTACATCTTATAAATATGGTATCATAATTTTAGACCCAACTGCATATAGATTAAAGATATGAAATGCTGATACCGTCACTATACATAACCTTCAATATTTAAGGGGCAGTTGTGGCCTAAATGGGTTAGACTTAGAGTGTCGGACTTGTAACCCACAGGTTGTGAATTTGAGTCTCAGTACCGGCAGGAATTGTAGGAGTTTCACCCTCAATACCATGACTGAGGTGCCCTTGAGCAAGGCACCAAACCCCCAACTGATCCTCGGGCGGCGCAGCAAAAATGGCTGCCCACTGCTCCGGGTGTATGTGTGTGTGTGTGCACTTGGATGGGATAAATGGTGATTTATTTGAGAAATTTGAGTATGGGACACCATACTTGGCCACACGTCACATCACTCACTCACTCACTCAATAAATAACATCACTATTCATTCAGCAATCTGGGCTGGTAACCAAAAGCTTCAAACCCGAGCAAGGGGTGATCCTTGAGCTATCACCATTGTGCCCTTGAGCAAGGCACTTAACCTCGGGTTGCTCCTGGGGACTGTTCCTATAACTCTATTAATTCCACATGGTCATGTGACAAAAAAAGACTTTATTCTGTACTTTATTGAGTGGTAATGTACGTATCACATTACTGCAGTGGCAGGTGCTCAGATTTATTCTCATATCAACACTGCATGTGTAGATTTTAGTGCTTTGGAGTGTTATGAAATCTACCCTACCCTCACAAGTCAATAGCTTTCCTTCACTTGCACTTGCTCTTGCTTTCTGCAGTTAGCAACATATTCTCACTTAGCAATATTTACTTTCAGGAAGGCCTTTTCTGCTGGAGGGTACCAGCACTGCTCACCTCAATTTAGTTTTCCATCACAGTTGGATGTCCAGAACTCAGATTTTACTGTTGTTAGGGCCGCACATCCTGGCTGAACTTCAATGAGCCAAATGAGGTGCCCGTGAGAGTGGAGGTCAGATGCTTACACTTCCTCTAACCTGCCTGTTTGAGATATAAATAGGCCTCATACCTACAATCCTCTTCACACTTCTGTGGTTGGTGCAGGTGCAGAAGGAAGTCATGTTCGGCCATGCATTTCAGAGTGTCTTTGAACTGAGTGCAAACTGACATCCCATGTTCCAAGTGCTTTTCAGGCTTTAGCCTCCTGTCAGTTGTTTTCTGCTTGTGAAATCAATGATGAATGGCTTATTCATTTCCGTCGTTAGGATATGAAAATTTCCATATCAACATGCTAATACTTTGTTTCAGTTCAAAGTCTGAGAATCAGTTTGAATTCACTCACAGTCTGTTGTGAAACTTGGGTAGAACCAAGTCTAACATCATGAAAGCTTCTTTCTGTCTGTGGAGCTCTCTGTTGCTGTCAAGGTCTCTCGCTGAGTTTGATTGACATGGTTATTGATGTGCTTATGTTTGGTTTCAAACTGAGTGTGTGACTTCAGTGCCTTCAGAAAGTATTCACCTCCTTGAATCTTCTCACATTCTGATCCTGTTACACTATCAGATTATAAAACATATTTTAAAACTCAATATTTGTAGCTCTGCTGTAACCATTCAATACATGTATCATTTGTAGCATCCGCAGAGTAATCCAGTAAGGCCATTCCAGAATTCTAACTTTCCGTTCAAGAACTTATTTTGTAGTATTTGCCACATTCTTTGGTTCTTTTGTCCTGCTGAATGGTCT
Organism: Sinocyclocheilus anophthalmus; assembly: GCA_018155175.1. Classification (NCBI taxonomy): domain Eukaryota; kingdom Metazoa; phylum Chordata; class Actinopteri; order Cypriniformes; family Cyprinidae; genus Sinocyclocheilus; species Sinocyclocheilus anophthalmus. The sequence goes on along the minus strand of JADLZN010005718.1, from coordinate 483,434 downwards.
TAGCCCAAAATGCAGATCTCTTACTAAAGTATCTTCTTTATAGCAATTATTTTTATTACAGCAATAATTTTTTTTTTTCATTTATTTATTATTCTGCCAGATAAATTTCCTTAATTTGGGTCCAATTTTAGAGAATTGTGGGGAAGTGAGAAGAAATAATACTATAGAAAATCAATTAATTTGACTTGCCACATAATAGCAGAAGAAATACTTTTATACATTCTGAATGCACTGTTTATGCATGGCATGCTTCTGTGTGACTGCGCTTAAAACAATAGATTGATTTTTTAAATAACACGTTTTTTAAAAGATCCTCCTTTTTCATATTTTAGATGCATATTTAAAATTATTGTACAAATGCATCTGTTTACAGCATAAGTATCGATAAACATGGGCATGTTATTTTACAATTTTATACAGTGACTCCAAAAAGCATTTATACACTTATGCTACACTCTGGATTTCATTACATTAGATAACAAATCAAACCATTTGTTTTTAAATACATATAGCAAAAGGACCTTTCATATGAAACAGATACAGTCTACTGTTTTATAATTAAGACAAAATATGTTAATATGATGAACTACACCTGTGGTTAGTGCTAGGACACTTTGAGGAGAATTGACTTCATGCATTCACCAGAAGTACTGTGGAACCAGTTGGTTAAATTTTGCCTAAGTGACTGAAACATTTTAAGTCTTTAAGTTTTGAGAAAAGGTCATAATTGATGCAATTAAATTCATGCATTTTTTAAACTGTGGCTTAAGTCCTCAAATAATTTGTGCAGTTGTTTTAAAGTTAAAAGAAGAAGAATTATTTAGCAGAAGTTAAAAAAAGAATTCTTTCAAGAATTATCTTCTGTAATATAAATTCCATTGCTAAATTTCAGTGGGCGAAAAAAATTATAAACCAGATAATGTGACCTTTTCACAAATTATAAAATATTGATCAGCAGCCTGTGTCGCCAAATGTCTCCAAGACACCAGGCTGAGGCATGTTGAATGAGGCACATAGTAGTTTTACAGTATGTTATTAAAGCAGAAAGGCTTTATAAGTTCCTTCAGAAAGTATTCAAACCCCATGTCACAGGGCCCTGCTCTTGGTGGTGATTAAGGAACTGATGGGGTCTGGGTTCTATCTGTCTGTCTGAACAGCTCTGTACTGCAGCACCCCGGACTCTCCCCTCCATGGATCCATAAGCAGCCAGACAGGAGGACACCTAAACAGTCTGGTTCGCTGGGCTTGTGACCGTGGATACCGGCTTATTGGGAAGAGCACCGCCGTTTGCAAGAAGACCCCCTTCGGCTACTATTCCTGGGACGCCCCGGTTCCTGCTTGCCAAGGTAAGACCCAGCAAATGAGGATGTTTACTGGTCCATTTTGCGTTGAGTGAGCTGGTAACCCAAGTACGTTGTAGGTTCAATTCTTTATGACAACAACAATGACCATCTTCAAACTGTTTTTCCCTTCATATTCAGCTGGGATATGGGAAAGTATTCTAGTTCTGGTTTCAATATTTCCTAATATTTCAAACTTATTAAACATATTTTAAAGCATATTATGGATTAAACAAATCATTTTGATTAAATTATAATAATTTTCGCCCCTCATTAAAAAAAAAACCCATCAAGGATAAGGTAATTTACAATAGAAGTAAAGTGACCAATTTCTGGAGGATTTTAAAACTTAAATGTGAAGCTAATAATTTTGTTTAATAAAACTCCTGTAATTTTGCAGTAATTTTAGAGTTTTAGGCTTTACGATACATGGCAAAAAAGTTTTAAAATTGAATAAAACTTTGCACAGAAAATACTTTTATTTAACTAAAATAATGTGAACTCTAACATTGTTTAAAGGGATAGTTCACCCAAAAATGAAAATTCTGTCATTAATTACTCCCCCTTATGTCATTCTTAACCTGTAAGACCTTCGTTCATCTTCGGAACACAAATTAAGATATTTTTAGATGAAATCCAAGAGCTTTCGGACCCTGCATAGACAGCAACGCAACTGATACGTTCAAGTCCCAGAAAGGTAGTAAGGACATCGCATGCATCATGGTACTCTCGTGAACGCGCAGCGGAGACTTACACAGAAGAGAGAATTGTTGAATAAAGTTGTTATACGATGTTCTTACTACCTTTCTGGGCCTTGAACGTGTCAGTTGCGTTGCTGTCTATGCAGGGTCAGAAAGCTCTTGGATTTCATCAAAAATATCTTGATTTGTGTTCCGAAGATGAACGAAGATCTTACGGGTTTGGAACGACATGAGGGTGAGTAATTAAAGACAGAACATTTTTGGCACGTGAAACTCTTCCTTGAAGTTTGTGATTACTACTCTGAAAGAATTTTAACAGTTACAGATTTATCCCCATTCACTTTTATAGTAAGACGGAACTTCACTGTTGACATAGATTTTTGGCTTTGCTCTTTTTTTTTTTTTTTTAAGAAAAAGACGGACTAGTCAAAATTAATGTCACATCTACATTATGCCACAAATGCCGTCAATTAAGTGTTAAACTTGCGTTGAACTTGTATTCTTTTCACACCTGTGTCTTGTTGACTAAAACAACCAACAGACATTTTCTAAAGTCAGCAGGTAGTAATTCAGTGCTGGCAGATATGATCAGTAATTTTCCTGATGCATCTCTAACAAGCTTTAGCGGTCAGTGATGGAGACGCAGTAATTACTGTCACCGCTCTTCTCACTGATACTGTTTATTCATGATCTGTTTCATTTGTCACATTAATGACTAATCTTCAGAGCTCTCTTTATCCATCTGTGTGGTTTATCCTGCTCCACCTATCCTCTCAAATACAGCTTCACAGTAGAGTAGATGAGCCTGACTAAATAGTTTCTGAGGCCGCACATTAATGCAGGCCCTCTACTCCTGCACTAATGTGACAAAATGGGCCCCTACTCCCTCTAAGGGCCACATGCTATGGTGCCACTAACATCAAGTGACACTGAAATTACTCTTTAAATTTCCAAAATCATTCTGGGCACTTTTCGTTTTTTGTTATCCTAAAGCAAAGCAACAGTTCATCTCACGTCACTGTCAAAAGGCCACTCTTGGTGAGGAACGGCTTAATGCTTGATGTGTGCTCTTTAATTACTGGGAGGTTATTGACCGGCGTCTAATGGCTGAGCACTGACAGTCGGATGGTTAGGGCTGTAGCTTTGTTTCTCAAATGTACCAGTGGTTTTGCTGCTCAATAAATCTAGAGGGCTTTTGCACAGCAACGATTCATACTTAGCGTCATCTAAAAGTACTGTGTGTTGATAAATAATATGTTCCAGTGCTGCTTGCGTAAGGGAGAAGGAGAGCAAGAAGCGAGATGGAATGTTCCATTGGCTGGTTTGCCACACTGATGACAAGCATAGTTATAGTGGAATAGTTAAACTCTTTGAGTGCTATTTAATTGTTTCTGAAAAAGATCTGCCATTACATACAGGCGAACCTTGACTTTGATTGTCTGAAGTCATAGAGTCAATTTTCTTTTGCCCTTCTCTGTTTGACTTTTCATTTAATACTTTTAATACAATATTGATCTCTCTTATAAAGTGTTCAGCCTAAACTTGAGTGACTTTACACTAAACTTAATGAATTGACTAGGCTTCTTAATTCCAATTCTTAATGTAACACCATGCAGTGACATTATGAAGTGTTCTGTGCTTTCAACTTTGTGGAGAACTTTAGTTTGGGGGTGGTCGTGTGCCATTCTTTTTCTTCTTATTATTATTATTATAAATTATTAAATATGAATTTGCGGATATTCAAAATCAGGGCCAAAACCAATAAGCCGCTAAATTATTTCTTGTTATGGATATATTACACCTTTTTTATTTGGGGAATTTAGGCATTACAACATTATAATGTACAGCACGGTAAATGGATATTCATTTGAGATTTGCTACAAAATTACATTTCACAGTGTTATTAAATTAGAGTTAATAAAGACTATAAAGATAAATGTAAACAATGTCTTTTCTCTCAGCTGGTAACCGATATGGTATAAATATATCATGCATCTCTCAAATTAAATTCTGATGTGCTCATACATGTATGGAGTTTGGATAGACCAATTCTTTGGCAATACAGTGGGGAAAAAAAGTTTTTAGTCAGCCACCAATTGTGCAAGTCTCCCACTTAAAAAGATGAGAGAGGAATGTAATTTTCATCATAGGTATACCTCAACTATGAGAGACAAAATGAGAAAAAAAAATCCAGAAAATCACATTGTAGGATTTTTAAAAAATTAATTGGTAAATTCCTCGGTAAAAAAAGTATTTGGTCACCTACAAACAAGCAAAATTTCTGGCTCTCACAGACCTGTAACTTCTTCTTTAAGAGGCTCCTCTGTCCTCCACTAGTTACCTGTATTAATGGCATCTGTTTGAACCCGTTATCAGTATAAAAGACACCTGTCAACAACCTCAAACAGTCACACTCCAAATTCCACCATGGCCAAGACCAATGAGCTGTCAAAGGACACCAGAAACAAATTTGTAGACCTGCACCAGGCTGGGAAGACTGAATCTGCAATAGGTAAGCAGCTTGGTGTGAAGAAATCAACTGTGGGAGCAATTATTAGAAAATGGAAGACATGAGCTCATGGGGAAATATGAATAATTAACCATAACTAGTTATAATTAACTATTCCTATTTTAGATCCACTGTAGATATTTAGCTGACCAATCAGGGTCAACCGTCTTGTCAATTCTAAGAAAGTTAATTTCCTGGTTAAAGGAAATAACCTTCTAACTGTACAATTCTATAAGTTTGTAACATAAATCTGCATGATTATTGACTCCGGTTATGAGTAAACAATGAACACGTCAAGTTTGATACAAGTAAGGTTTTATTAACTACATAAAACATTTAAACTAGTCTAACATACTACATAAAAACATTAAGACGGTCTAACATACACATCCACAACACACACACACACAAATTACAGTGTATAGGAAAAAAAGGGGTAAAGTTAACTCAGCATAGTAGAAAGGGGCATAAAGAATGGAATTGTATGGAAAAAACTTTTGCATGTATATTCAACAGACAAGCCTTTCAGGGTACGTCAGATTCTGAGTTCCAAACACACCTTTGTAAAAGGTGTTTTGTTAATTGATACTTAATGTATCAATTAATAAGACTAAGTTTGTACTTGCGAGTCTCGTCTGTCTGAAAGAGATTCCTGATGCAAATCTTAAAGGTTCCGTAGTCTTTGCTGAATTCGGGTCGATGAGAAGAACGTCTCGGTTACGTATGTAACCCTCGTTCCCTGAAGGAGGGAACGGAGACGTCACGTCGGAGGACCGACGAATTGGGATCTCGCTTAGAGGGACCAATCTACTTCGAGTGTAAACTAAACGAGCCAATGCACATTGACATTCGATTATTGCATCCAGCTGCCGCTGAACACAGCGTGAGCATAAGTAGGCAGCAGATGCAGCACATATTCAGATTTTCGCTGAGGGAGACGACAGACCGGTGACCGGCCGCTCAGCGGTGGGCACAGGAGCTGTGGCGAGGGGGGGACGTGACGTATACGTTCCATCCTTCAGGGACGAGGGTTACATACAAACCGAGACGTCTTCTCAGGCGGTCACTATCGGACGTCACGTCGGAGGGTACGACGGAATTGGGATCCTACCAAAAGGCCTACTGCCCCTTCCAGTGTCCTGTGGAAGCCACCTGCGCCCCTATTTTTTGGAGTAGGCCAGGGCTTCTTCACAAGAGGAACAGCTACTGCTGCAATGGCACTACCCAAATGAGTAAGACTGGATAACACTAGGAAAACGTACCCGTTCTACTTGGAACAGGGGCGTTACGGAAGCTCGAACCTTCCCGAAGGAGGTTGCGGAAGCAATACACATATGAACATCCCATAGGTGCATATGGAAGAATGGAGGTGAATGAACCCTCTTGGAATGGCAGAAGTCAGCCGGGGAAACACGGGCTCAAGGCTAAACCGTGGACTTTACACATATGAGATCCAATTAGGTCTTACATATGGAACCCAGCCTTCTACCGTTCTCGAGGATTCAGCGAGTGAAGGCATGGCGCCGGACGCTCCGCCACGTCTGACTGCCAAGGGGACGGAGGAACTCAACAGGGTCTACTGTATGGACTCTCTGGAGTGATTTTGCAAGCCGACCCGAAGCCAGGGCCTCTCAGTGCTTCTACCCGTTTGAGGTGAGAACACAGGAGGATACCGGCTCCACATGAAGGCTATATAATCTAGCAAATGTGTTAGGGGTCGCACAGCCCGCAGCCCTACAGATATCTGTAAGCGAGGCGCCACGAGCCAGCGCCCAAGAGGAAGCAACACTTCTAGTACAGTGAGCTCGCAACCTGAACTGGCAGGGCACACCCTGTGCCTAATATGGAAGGGTGATGGCATCCAATATCCAGTGGGCCATCCTCTGCTTAGAAACGGCATTCCCCTTCTGCCGGCCTCCGACAGACAAAGAGCTGGTCTGAGGTCATAAATTTTTGTGTCCGGTCTATGTAGCCTCTGAAGGCTTGAACAGGACAGAGCAAAGCTAGGGCTGGTTCTACCTTTTCCAGGGGCAGCACTTGCAGGTTCACCACCTGATCCCTGAAAGGAGTAACGGGAACCTTGGGCACGTAGCCGGGCCGGGGCTTCAGGGTTACCTGGGAATCAGCCGGCACGAACTCTAGGCACGAATCGTTGACCAAAAATTTGTGCATGTCCCCTACCCTCTTGATGGAGGCCAATGCCAGCAGGAGCAATGTCTTCATCGAGAGGAACTTCAGCTCCACTGCCTGTAAAAGGCTCAAACGGGGCCTGCTGTAGTGCCGCTTGAGCACCAGACTCAGGTCCCAAGAGTGTATAGAGGGGGGCCGTGGAGGATTTTAATCTTCTCGCCCCCCTAAGGAACCTGACAACCAAATCGTGCTTCCCCAGTACGGGAATCCCTTCTAAGGGGTCTTGGTTCGCAGCAATCGGACGAGACATAAATGTAAGGGTGGGAGGAGACAGCTTTCGTCCAGCCCTTGCTGCAAGAAGACAGCACAACTCGATCGGCATCTCCGGGGTCTTATCTGGCGAGAAGAAGAAACACCACTCAACGACAGGTTTCCATTCAAAGCGTAGCGCGTCTCGTAGAGGCGGCTCTCGTGAAGTGATGGTGTCACTAACCCTGGGTTAGGGCACATAGAACCTCAGCGTCCCGTCCGGGACCAAGACATGAAGGTTTCAAGAGGTGGACGAAGGAGTGCCAAAAGGGTTGCCCCGTTTCTGGAGTCAGTAAACCTTCCTCGAGGAATCGGAAAGGGAGGGGATGTAGCAGGAGCGTTAGTTTCCGGGAACCAGGGTCCGGGTCGGCCATAGGGTGCCACCAGGCAGGACTGCTCACTAGTCCTCCCTGACTTGCACAGGAACTGGGTGCCAGAAAGGCTATTCACTGGGGGAAAAGCTTACTTGCGAAGGCCCCGCGGCCAGCTGTGTGCCAGAGCGGCCGTGCCGAGTGTTCCGTCGGTCAGGACGAAGAACAACTGGCAGATAGAGGTTTCTGGAGAGGCAAACAGGTCCACCTGAACGGCTCCGAAACGTCCCCAAACCAGCTGGAGGACCGTCTGGGATGGAGTCGCCTTCTCTGAGGAGCGCAGCTCGGACAGCTCGTCGGCTGCCCGGTTGAGCAGCCTCAGGAATGTGAACAGCACGAAGTGACTTCAGATGCTTCTGACTCCAGAGGAGGGGGTGGCGGGCGAGTTGCGACATGCGATGGTAGCGCAGACCACCTTGTCGGTTGATGAACGCAACGGCCGCTGTATTGTCCGTGCAGACCAGTACATGCTTGCCATGTAAGCGCCCTTTGAGACGGCCCAGGACAAGGTGCACTGCCAGCAACTCGAGGCAATTGATGTGCCAGTGCAGTCGGGGCCCCGTCCAAACCACTGACACTGCAAGCCCGTTGTACGTGGCCCCCCAGCCGGTGGTTGAGGCCTCCGTGCAAACCACAGAATGCCTGGAAACCTGCTCCAGGGGCACTCCTGCCCGGAGGAACGCAAGGTTTGACCACGGGGTGAAGGTTTGGCGGCAGCCGGTGCAACTTGGACCCGGAAGGTGCCGCGTTGCCACGGCCACCTCGGGACTCGGCCATGGAGCCAATGCAGAAGCGGTCTCATATGAAGCAACCCGAATGGCGTGACAGCGGCTGTGGATGCCATATGCCCCAGGAACCTCTTAAACTGTTTCAGTGGGACCGCCATCCCGCTCTTGAATGTATTCAAGCAGTTCAACACCGACTGAGCACGTCCTGCGTGGAGGCGTGGAGTTTGTTCGACCGAGTCCAAACGCCATACCGAGAAAAGAGATACTTGGCGTAGGGGCGAGTTGCTCTTTTCACAGTTGGAACCTGAAAGCCCAACAGGCTGAGGAGGGAAAGCACCAGTCCCTGTGCTCGCACAACTGATCTTGAGACTGGGCGAGTATGAGCCAATCGGCGAGGTAGTTGAGGATTCGAATGCCCTGCTCTCTCATGGGAACAAGGGCTGCCTCCGGAACTTTCGTAAAGACACGGGGCAACAGGGACAGCCCAAAGGGCAGGACCTAGAACTGGTATGCCCGTCCTTCGAACGCAAACCACAGAAATGGTCTGTGGCACGGAAGGATCGACACATCAAAGTAGCGTCCTTCAGGTCGATCGCTGCGAACCAGTCTTGGGGACGGATACACCTGAAAATGCATTTCTGCGTGAGCATCTTGAACGGGAGCCGGTGAAGGGCCCGGTTCACGACGCGCAGGTTTTCCAAGATAGGTCTCAACCCACCGCCCTTCTTGGGTACAATAAAGTAAGGGCTATAAAACCCCGACCTCATATCGGCTGGAAGGACCAGCTCTATCGCGTCCTTCGCCAGCAGGACTGCGATCTCTGCCCGCAAGACAGGGGCATCTGCTGCTTTTACTAACGTAAAGTGGATGCCCCTGAACTTGTGAGGGCGCCGGGCGAACTAAATCGCATAACCGAGCCTGACGGTTCGACGGAGCCATCGAGACGTGCTGGGTAGCTCTAGCCAGGCTCCCAGACGCCGCGCAAGTGGCATCAACGGAACTACAGGCGTACCCGCAGTGGGGCAGCGTGAAAGAACGCAGGGACCCGGCCCGGGCGTCTCTTTGCCGGTCAGAGGCGGGGTCTGGTGTGTGTAACACAGACCTGCGTTCGAGCAGAGGGTGCATGGTTAGTCCGTTGGTTCATCCTCCCGACCCGCCCACTGCTGCTCACTGGCGAGAGAGGAGGGTGAGTGTGATCGCACTAGATCGTCCACAACCCCCCGCCCCCTCTGGGGACCCAGAAATAGAGGAAATGCTCTTTGTCGAGAATTTGGGTACCACTGACCGCGAGGCCAGTGGCAGAAAAAAAGGAAACAAAATATTCTCCGCCCGGCCCTCCTCCGGGGTAGGGAGTGGTGTGTTCACCATCTCCCGAGGAGCAACTCCCTCCATCTCTGGGTCGCCATCTCAGGGCCTCTTGCTCTTTCGCTTACCACCAGGTCTGGCGGGGGCCTGGACGGGCAGAGCGGCTGCCCTGCGGCCGGCTCCTCGACGCGGTCTTGCTGGCTGCTGCGGACGCTGCGCGGGAGCGGGGGCGGCGGCAGGGGGCCGCCCTCGGCGACAAGCAGACTGAGGCGCTGCAGCCGGCGGGCGGGCAGCCTCTGCACGCCGGGGATATTGTACTTGGATGGACTCCGTCTTCTTTGGTCAGCGGAGAACTGCTGGGCAAAGTTCTCCACCGCGTCGCCGAAGAGGCCGGTCTGGGACATAGGGTCATTGAGGAACTGTACTTTGTCAAAGTCCCTCTTGTCGACCAGACACAGACAGAGATGGCGCTCCTGGACCACAAGAGTGGACATCGCACGGGAAACAGAGTCCGCGCCGTAACCTTCGTCGCTCGTAGAGTGAGGTCCGTCGCGGTGCGGAGTTCTTTGAGAACTTCCGGGTCGTGACCACCCTCTTGCAAGTCCCTCAGTGCCTTAGCCTGGTGCACTTGCAGTAACGCCGAAGCGTGTAAGGCGGACGCCGTATAGGCAGTATCGATCAAGGCCGATGAGTGCCTACAGGCTCGGGAGGGGAGCAACAGTTTGCCCCGCCAAGTGGTAGCAGCATTTGGACACAACTGCATCACAACCGACCGCTCCACCTGGGGAACTCCCGTGTACCCCCGCGCTGGACCCCCATCGAGGGTGGTGAGGGAGGATGAGCCACCGGGCCGGTTTCTGGCAGTAAAAGGTGCCGTCCATGACCCAGCGATCTCATCATGCACCTCCGGGAAGAAAGGGCCATGGAGCGGGGCCCTGGGAACCAGCGCGCGCCACCCCGAGAAAACAATTGTCCAACCTTGAGGGTTCGGGACACGGTGAAAGTCTTCACTCAAGCCCTACCCCTACGGCGGCCCGGGAAAGCATAGCCATCATTTCCGGGTCCGTCTCCGGCACCTGGGCGGCAGCGCTGACGGATCTTCATCCCTGGAAAAGTCCGGCTCACCCTCCGATGCTGCAGTCGACATCTGTTCGTCGGGGGAGCCTCAGAAGAAACAAATGGTACCCCGGAAAAAGGGTGTCCAGCTGCTCTATGAAAGCTCCGGAGGTGTCGCCAGTTGCCGGGGGTTCGGGCATCACCGGAGGGGAGGGAATTCCTCACGTGACGTAAGAACCAGTCAGACCACTGGCTAGAAAAAGGACGCCCCGGATGCTTGCCCAGGGGAACCCCAGATTATAGGCAGGTGGAAAACGGGCCACTACGCCACCTTGCAGGGAAGGAGTCTGGTCGCAAACCGAGAATGGTCATGCCCCCGCAAATGGAGCCATGAGGCTTCCACGAAAGCCACCTCAGCGTGCTTGATGCCCAGACACGAGAGGCAGCGATCGTTACCATCACCCGGTGCCAGGTAACGACTGCACCCAGAAACGCACGGATGGTATGACATCTTTACAAAGACGCGTCTTTAAAAAGACGTTCCAACCGTGAAGCTCTTTTAGATGGAAATTACTCTTTTAGTGTGCTGAAGCGCACAGGGGAGATGGCCGTCTGCAACACAAACAGGGGTAGTGCAGCCTGCTGTGTGCAAACCACTCGACACGGGAAACCACCACCGCTGAAGCACCGTACCACCAGCACGAGAGCCCACAGAAGAGCGTGCTTGACTGTAGTTTATCACCACTGCAGAGGTCAGGCGCAGAACGATAGAACCGCTCGGCTCCAAAGCGAAAAGCTGAAAATGCATTGCATCTGCTGCCTACTTATACTCACACAGTGATCAGCAGCAGCTGGATGCAATAATCGCATGCCACTGTGCATTGGCTCGTTTAGTTTACACAAAGTAGATTGGTCCCTCTAAGCGAGATCCCAATTCGTCGGGTACTTCGACGTGAGTCGGAGAGTGGGACCGAGAGAGGGACAAGTTTGAGTCAGTGTCACTTGCTGAATGGAAAGGACTAGGCCGAAGAAAAGGCATGGCACAGATGCTTTGGTATCCTGAAGCGTTTTTATCACATCATCTTTGCTTCTGACTGAAACACCGACAGGGGCGGGTCCCTGGAGCCTGGCCTTTAAGGTCGGAGAAGATCCCAGACTTTCAAGATGGGCTTGTCCAATGAGAAAGACGGAAATCCCAAGTGGGCGTTTTGAGATCCTGTGGGGTTTATGGCTCTTTGTGTGGAAACATTGTACTTTAGTATCTGGAACTTTGATTGGAAATACTAAAGGTTCTCAGGGCACTAATATTTTGCCTACGTACCAACAAATAATATACTTTCTTGTTTAGATCATCAGAAGGCGATTTCATAGATACTAAACAAGCTATATGTAAGGTTATCTGAATGAGTGGTTTATCGTAAGCACGATAAAAATAGTATAATACAAACGATTAATACAAAACAGCATCAACACCACCAATGGCCTGACGAAAATGTGTGTCATTCAAAGAACAGGGTTCTAGTTAATAATTAAGTAGGACAAGTCAAGTTTCTGGCATTTGTACACCTGTTTCTGGAGAGAAGGCGCACTGAGCGCCGGCTCGCATTTCCCACAAAGGTTGCAACTGGTATCGGGTTACATGAAAAACAGGGTCTTGTGCGCGTCCGGGGTGTACAAAAGTATTTGTGAATCTAGCTAAAAAACATATAATTGTGTGTTGGAGTGGTCCCGACGGCTACATTCAAGACCACTGATAATCTCCCTCGATATGGGGCTCCATGCAAGATCTCACCCCGGGGGGTCAAAATGATCACAAGAACTGTGAGCAAAAAATCCCAGAACCACAAGGGGGGACCTAATGAATGACCTGCAGAGAGCTGGGACCAAAAAGTAACAAAGGCTACCATCAGTAACACACACTGCGCCGCCAGGGACTCAAAATCCTGCAGTGCCAGACGTGTCCCACTGCTTAAGCCAGTACATGTCCAGGCCCATCTGAATTTTGCTAGAGAGCATTTGGATGATCCAGGATTGGGAGAATGTCATATGGACAGATGAAACCAAAATATAACTTTTTAGTAAAAACTCAACTTGTCATGTTTGGAAGAGAAAGAATGCAGAGTTGCATCCAAAGAACACCACACCTACTGTGAAGCATAGGGGTGGAAACATCATGCTTTGGGGCAGTTTTTCTGCAAAGGGACCAGGACGACTGATCAGTGTAAACGAAAGAATGAATGGGGCCATGTATCGTGAGATATTGAATGAAAACCTCCTTCCATCAGCAAGGGCATTGAAGGGATTGCAAAACATGACTGTGTCTTTCAGCATGACAATGATCCCAAACATACCGTCCGGGCAACGAAGGAGTGGCTTCGTAGAAGCATTTCAAGGTCCTGGAGTGGCCTAGTTAGTCTCCAGATCTCAACCCCATAGAAGATCTTTGGAGGGAGTTGAAAATCCATTTTGCCCAGCGACAGCCCCAAAATATTATTGCTCTAGAGGAGATCTGCATGGAGAAATGGGCCAAAATACCAGCAACAATGTGTGAAAACCTTGTGAAGACTTACAGAAAACGTTTGACCTCTGTCATAGCCAACAAAGGGTATATAACAAAGTATTGAGATTAAATTTTGTTATTGACCAAATACTTATTTTCCACCATAATTTGCAAATAAATTCTTTAAAAATCCTACAATGTGATTTTCTGGATTTTTTTTTCTCATTTTGTCTCTCATAGTTGAGGTATACCTATGATGAAAATTACAGGCCTCTCTCATCTTTTTAAGTGGGAGAACTTGCACAATTGGTGGCTGACTAAATACTTTTTTTTCCCCACTGTATCTGTAATGACTTTTTTACTCATAAATGTAGTATTGACCTTTAATAAAGCCACTACGTGTTCATAAGAACCTGAAAAGCAGGTCCAATTGAAAGCTTTGTCAAACCCAGCAATTGAATAACCAATTTTCAATGCTCTGATGGTGAAATATTCTAATGGGGTAATGAGCAATGATGAGAGGTTTTTTTTAATTATCTTGTCATAATTATATCTTCAACTTATTACTTAACATTCCATATGTCTATCTCATTTTCACACCCATAAGCTGTCTCCTGTGGGGTGCCCAAGGCTCCTATGAATGGAGGAGTGCTTGCTATGGACTACTCCGTGGGTACACGTGTGACCTACTTCTGCAACGATGGCTACCGGCTGTCCTCCAAAGAGTTGACCAGTGCTGTGTGCCAGCCTGACAGCACCTGGAGCAACCACAACAAAGTCCCTCGCTGCTCAGGTACAGGCCCACTCATAGAGATGCAGAAGCCCCTCAGCATGCATTTTACAGCAGATAAAGAGATCAAGAGACAGTAAAAGTGTAAGGAGATGGACTCATACACAGAAATAATTGCCTTTTAATACAGTGTGTTTACTCATTATTTGAGCAAGAAAAGCACATTTTATAATACTGTTGTCGTCAGATTTTATTGCTGATTTGGAATGTGTTATTAAAACATAATTTAGACAAACAGTTTTGGAAATTTCAGTGTTTTTCCATTCAAGTAGGCAAGAGCTGTGCTTGTATTCCTATTGGCTAAATAGAAAAAAGCTGCCTGGGGCATAACAAGATGGCCACTGAGTGAATCGACTTGCCTTAAAGGGACTTTAAGAGATCTCTTTGCTTCAGCTTTAATCATCATTTATTTATGAGCCAATTATATCTGTCAAAATGATGCCTCTGTTTCAAAAACATGTGAGCTGCCAACTTAGGCTGCATTTTAAGGCAGCAATCTTAACACAAAGCCTGTTTCCAAAGGTAGGGATCAAAATTGTTGCCTTTTAAAACTTCTATTTGCCTTCTATTTAGAAAAATTCTAAAGCAACATTGCATTTATCATTTGTAGTGAAAGCAATCCTATAATACATTACGGCAAAAAAAAATCAATTTAAGATATAATATTTAAATTGTAAATATACTTACATTTGATAAAGTCAATTGTTACCCTGAATTTGTGTGTGTGATTTTTATTTATGCTTATCACAGAGTTAGCTTTACTGGTATGCTAACACCAAACTGTGAATAATGCAGTTTGATGCCATTCCAAATCAGTCAAATCAGTTTAGTTATCATGCTGCCTTTAAAGGCAGATACCTATGACAATAGCATGGCAGCTCAAAACATTTTGAAACAGAACCATTAAAAAAATATTAACACATTACTAATGGGTGGCCATTGGATTCTGAATATTGATGTTGGTGTATTTGCTGCACAGTTGTGGTTTGCCCAAGTATCGGATCTTTCTCTCTGGAACACGGAAGATGGCGGATCGTTAACGGTTCGCATTATGAGTACAGGACCAAAATCATCTTCACCTGCGATCCTGGCTATTACCGCTTAGGCCCCGCCCACATTCAGTGCATGGCCAATGGTGTGTGGAGCTGGAAGAACGAAAGGCCTCACTGCCAAAGTAAGCGTGTAATTCAACTCCAATCCAACAGCTGTTTGGCTCTGTTAGTCAAATGTTTAAACCTTCCAGATTGTCCTTGTTTGTCTTACCCTCTCTCTTCCATCCACAGTCATCTCATGTGGGGATCTGGCCACACCTCCCAATGGCAAGAAAATTGGAACTCAGACCTCCTTTGGGGCCACAGCCATATTTACATGTGACAATGGGTATATGCTGGTGGGATCTACTGTGAGAGAGTGTCTATCTTCTGGTCTGTGGAGTGGAACAGAGACGCGCTGCTTAGGTAATGTGGTGTACATTCACTGCTGCTGTTCACATCTGCTGTTTCAGGCATGTTTGCCTGGCTGTGGTCCAACTTGATTTTTAAACCTTGTTAAGTGTGACAGAGTTGTCATCATCCTAGTTTCTAGTAGTAACCATTCAGAAGTTTGTGCTTAAGCTTTATGTTTATTATAACTTTACCACATGTTGTAATTAATATCTTCACTATGAAATAATATAAGTGGAAGTGTGAATGCATACACAGTGTGTGTGTGTGTGTGTGTGTGTGTGTGTGTGTGTGTGCATTTCTCTATACTATTTTTATCAATGTTTTAGACAGTTGTGCTGCTTATGTTTTTGTGAAAACCATGATAACTTTTTTTCAGAATTCTTTTATGAATAGAAGGTTCAAAAGATCAGCAATCCTTGTATTAATTTCTTTTTAAATAAACCTTTCTGACCCCAGACTTTTGAACGGCAGTTCAAAATAATCACGCATATCGTAGTGTCTAAGAGCTTGAAGTACATTTGGCCTCAATCATGTTTCTTTCTCCTGCTCCACTGAAGGTCTCACTTTTTTTAATTGACATGCACTCCTAAAGCACTTAATTACATGAAGCAGTTCGTCTCTCTAAAAGCATTGGATGTTAATATTTTACAGTGTAATGTAGCTGCTGCTCAGCCCTTTAATCACTCTCTCTTCTCTTTCCTTTCCTTTCAGCCGGCCACTGCGGTTTACCCGAGCAGATCGTCAATGGTCAGGTGATCGGGGAGAACTTCGGCTACAGAGACACGGTAGTGTACCAGTGCGTCTCCGGCTTTCGCCTCATCGGCTCCTCTGTGCGCATCTGCCAACAAGACCACAACTGGTCCGGACAGCTGCCCATCTGCATCCGTGAGTTTGGGACTCGCACTTCTCCCTCTCAGACAAGCTGTGAAATTACTGAGTCCATGAATAGATTAATTCAGACAGAGCGGCTAAAGCACCGAACACTGGGTTAATATGTTTAATATGTAACTGGCCTGTATGTTTAATAATATGGAAATAATTCTGCCACAATAATATCCGCATATGTGGCATTTTCTCACCAAATATATTAGTATATGCAATTAATTCAGATTAATCAATAAACTTAACATGTAATTAATTCAGTTAAAAAAGCTTTGAATCAATCAATAGCCCTAATTTTAGCACATTCTACTGTTGCAGTTTTTAACTACTACTATATCTGGGGCACAGAGAGTAGCTCTGTTGCAAACAAGCGTAAGGGGACATGACATCATGATACAGACTCTCCTCAGAGCTCCGTTTCTTCTTCTTAAATGGCACTGGTATTTAAAGAATCCACCTTAAGAGCCCTCTGTATTTAGGGAGCTATTTATATTTTTAAAAAATGTGCCGTCACTGTCATCTCCCTGCACAGTGACACACTGGGTCCACGCTTACAGCCTACATTTATCAGACACGCATTGCAGCAAGTCTGCCTCACTTCAATGGGGGCGTTTATTTGTTTGAAGAACATTTAGATGAAATGAGCTGATAAAAAGGAGCTGCAGGGAAAGGAGTGAAGTAACTCTCACCAAAAACTGCAGTATTTGAGGCTGCAGGATTTATTCACATAATCTTCCAGTTTATTAAAGAGATTTAAATTATTAAAGAAATTTTATTATTTGCATTTTTGGATGAACTATCCCTTTAAGAGACATGGGTAATGATGAATTGTCAGGGCTGATCCTACATTTTTATGTCCTGAAAGCCTTGTGATAAAGTATCATTATCTACTTATACAAAATCAGCAAATAGTTTAAAGTAGTTTTCAAGTGGTGGGTTGTGACCTGAAATGGGTTGTAGTTCTGGCTTACTTGAGATAAAATCTGGGTCCTCTGCAAAAATGTTTAAGAACCATTTTGGTAATATTTGACATTTGTCATTTGATTTGATTTGATTCAACTTTCATTCATGTGGCATCTCCTGAATTATCTTTTGGAGAATAGCAGTAAATTACAGTGAAAACAGGGCTACTGAGACGTGTCTTTTGATGATGGTGATCGTTGCTTTCTGCAATACATTACTTTAACATGGCATCTGAAACAATCACAGAGCTGTTTTGCATATTCATCTCTCACTTTCTGAAGTGGAATAAAGCAAAAGGGAAGAAAGCCCATTTTAATGCCAGACAAGTTGCACCAGTCCTCAATGGATCTAACCAATAGCAGCTGACATACTTGATGTATTAATCATTTACTCGATTTAAAAACCCCATGAAATGAATAAATTGGAGTTTTTTTGCAGTTCTTTTAGTTTGGGAGTCTATTTGCTTGTGTACTCTTAAATGTTGGCAAGCAGGCTGTCACAAAAAGCACATTTCTTTTGCATAATATATAATAGCTATATATATATTCTATATATGAACCAGATTTAGTAGATGATTGATCCTGCACTCAAGAGTATCCACAATTTTGTCCAATCAGATGCTTTCTAGAATTAGATAGTCCCCTACCTGAGACCACGGTCGCCGTGATTTTGCCAAGTAAGACATGTTCAACGATGTTGATCCAGGAACATGTTGTACTTGGTGAAATCACGCTCACCCTACCTTTGATTAGAAATTTACAAGTTGTAAGTTCTCAACTGCAATGTACTGTACATTAAAAGCTTTTTAAAGGCCCTCACTTCCTATTTTAGTAGGAAATATGTCCTCACAGGAAAGAAAACCATCCTTTTCAAGCGATTTCAGGGGGGTTTTAAGCGTAAAAGGTTTTGTCACATCTATGCTATCTACATTTCACAAGCTTTGCACTACAAGCTAAAATCACAGTTTGTAGGATATAAAAAAGAGGGAAATGTGTAGGTACATTTTCAGCTATTTTAGTATGCAGTGATTTGGTTGGAAATTTGGGCTACGGAGAGTCTTTAAATGAAAGGGAAATTGCCTCCGTGCAAAGAGAAACAAATTACAACTGTGATTATGCAAATGAACGGTGGCTTTTTATGAGTGCAGAAAAGACGCGTAGTGAGGAACAAAATATACTGTAGCCTGGAAGAGCTATTACAAAAGTAAATGTACCTCTAAATGTGTCATATCAGCGAACAAAATTTCACTTTAATTGAATAAGAGCCCTTCTGGAGCTCAGTATATGAATTAGACTCTGGAGTTAATCAGCACACATTGTGGAGACCTACGATGAGACACTTGAGGATTGGCCTGTCATTTTTGGCTTACAAGTGTATTCACAATACACAGTAGATAACAACATCTTGCACTGCTAACATCAGCTCCATATCTGATTCTGATTGACAGTTTAGGTCTAATACTTTCCCCATATAAATGAAGTAATCTCAACCTGGCATGTAATTAAAAGGCAGTATGTGGTTAGATTGATGTACATTGCTGTCTGTATGTACTCTGATAAACTATAGGATTTGAATGTCTAAACTGAACATCAGAGTGGCAGCTCTCACCCGAAAAGGCATTGAGTGTGAATCTTCTGTTTACAGCATGTACCGCTTCATTCAGCCAGCAAATGTCTGCAATTGAGCACAAATCGTACCGTGTTGCCCATTGCTATTAGAACAGTGGGATTGCATTGGACTAATGTTCCCTTCACACATAGAGCTATTAAATGACACACCTCCAGACAAAATGTCTTAATGTGCAATACAAAAGTGTGTGTTTTTTAAAGATTTGTATGCTATACCATTCAAAAGTTTGAAGTAGAAATCATTCTAATATGCTGATTTGGTGCTAAGAAATATTTGTTGTTGTTAATATTAATGTTGAAAACAGTTGTACTGCTTAATACTTGACACTTTTTTCGGGGTTCTTTATTACTAAATATAAAGTTAAAAGTACAATATTTATTTAAAATAGTATTTATTTATTTTTTGGTAACTATGTAAGTCTTCACTGTCACTTTTAATCAATGTAATACATCCTTGCTGAATAAATGTATTAATTTCTTTAATAAAAGGAAAAGTCTTGCTGACACCAAACTTTTGTACAGTAATGGAACCAATGCATTTTTATATTTTCTTCATTTTTTTTTTTCTCCATGTAATGAAAAAAGGTTTTCATTAAATGAAGGTTTTCTCTAGAAATTCTGTAATTTCTTTCTTTCATTTTTTATACCGGTAAATTATACGGCTAACTTGTAAGTCCATAAATTAAAAAAACTTTTGCTGTAAAATTATGGCATAAGATGCAAAACATTACTGCTTTTTATTTTAACACATTCTTACCAAACATTGGTAAGATGCCAAACATTTAGGTTTTCAAGGCATTAAAAATGGATTTACAGTAATCATTATATGTAAAATTTTCAGTAACTAGCCCAAAACTCTCACACTGACTGGCCTTTGGGTCAGTGGGCCATCTTTATCATTGAGACCTATATTTAAAGAAATTATGTTATTAATATGTTGAGCGGGAGAGGTCCAGATAAATGTGTACATGTGATTGAGTCCCACTTAAAATGACAGTGAATAAACCCTGCCTTAGTTTCTATTCATTGATATTTAGACTGTAGAGCTGGTTTTGAATTGCCTTTTTAGCAAGGAGAACACGAATCTGATTTATTGCTTTTTTAGTTGGCAACTTATCAAATAAATGATTAGAAATTACAGAGGGAAAATTAACTAATTTCCCGCAGTGACCAATCAATATAAAGGGCACATCTAATATCTGCCATAATTTAATCACACTCTAAAAATGTTTCCGTCATTTAATATGTACCTGTTGTGAGAAAACAGCTTCCAGGAAGAACTCATCCCACAGTGCTACACACAATTTATTTTATAACTTGTGCTTATGCCATATTAAACATCTCACTCTTCTCATCTCTAGCCATCAGCTGCGGGCACCCAGGGAGCCCCATCTATGGGCGTACCGTAGGCAATGGCTTCAACCTGAATGATGTGGTGAGCTTCTCCTGCAACATGGGATACGTGATGGAGGGCCCTTCTCGGGCCCAGTGTCAGGCCAACCGACAGTGGAGCCAGCCACCACCAACATGTAAAGGTGGGGAGAAAAGTTAAGTCTTTTATTCACACGACAGCTTTGCCTGATCCACTGCCTGACAAAATTAAAGCACGGCAGTGCACTCTGTGGGTAAGGAAGGGGGTAGCGGCTGTTGCGATGTTGCTAAATGGCTGCGAATTGTGGGGTTTGGTGGCTGAATGTACACTAACAAAAATGTTGATGATGACTGGTAAGGAAGCACAGCTGTTATACTAAAATGGTATGTCGATATACAGTATATTTAGTTTGATAAAGACTGCACGTTCTGTGATAATTCATTCTGCATGTGTGCTCTCACTTATTATTGCATGTAACTGTATGATACATGATACTAACACAGTTTGAGTGAAATTATATTAAAAAATAAGTTATATTATAAAAATAAATGTTATTGTAACGTAAATGTAAATTATTTTATGTAAATTATATTTATGTAAAATATTTTAATATTATACAATTGAGATGTAAGGGAAATCAACGGCTGCGTGCATTAAAAGGATTAAAGGCACGACGTGGAGGCAAAGAAACGCCCGACGCGATAGGGCAATTTTAAAATCCTTTAAATGCACGGTTACCAGTTTAGTGATTATCCGCTATTCCATGGGTATAATTTGCAAAGTTTTTGACCAGGTAAAATAGTATTGCTCTTTGCAGCACATAATATTGATGATGGGTAAAAAATGTTATTTTCGTCAGTACGGCACGTTTTAGCTCTTAGATTTCTGGCATGCTTCAATCAGACCAGAGATGAAATAGTGCGTTAAGACAACATTTGAATTGAATATGCCATGTATTTCAATTAATATCGACGATCGATGAGAGAGAGAGATGACAGTTGTGTTGTACTGTTTGCTGCATCGGGGGTCTCTCTTCTCAAACAAACATTACTTCAAAAACAGCAATTTTACACCTCGTTGCTGAGGGATATAATGTAGCGATCTAGTATCTAGGTTATTTTATTAATAAAATACAGGGAAGCAGGGACAAAAAAGTTTAGTGTGTATGTGCAGCACAACAGCGTCTTCTGGACCTTCTATCTCTCTCTCTGTGTGTGGGTGCGAGTGTGCGGTTGGTTAGGTGCAGAAAGTAAGAAGGCATTAATAGAGAAACGGTGATTAAACTGGACTTGGAAACCTACCTGGCATTAAACGCTTTTACGGCATTACCTACCAGCCAATCAGAATCCAGGATTCAGGGGACAGACCATGAAGAAATCAATTTATTGATCTATTTCTATAAGATATTAATTTCAATATTTATGTTGTTAAAATGTATAAATATTTTTATCATGTTTTATTTAAAAAAAAAAAATAAATATATCAGTCAGATTAATCCTTGTGGTTTTTACAGAGATTTAGACATTTTTATCGTGTCTTAACAGTATTTTTGGATGTGGATGTCTGTGACACATACTAAAAATGGCAAATTCTCATTCTGCATGCATTGCATGCATAGAGCATCTGACCTACTTGTTTCCACCACAGTCGCTTGATTAGTGCTTCTGCCAAATAACACATGTCTCTGTTTCTGTCCTCTTCCTTTCTTTTCTTTATTCAGTTGTCAATTGCTCTGATCCTGGGATTCCAGCCAACTCTATCAGGCAGAGTAAGATCGAGCATGGAAACTTCACCTTTGGCACGGTGGTATTCTACGACTGCAACCCCGGCTATTACCTGTTTGGCTCTCCTGTCCTCACCTGCCAGCCCACGGGTCAGTGGGACAAACCACTGCCCGAGTGTATCGGTATGTGTCTGGCATCTTTCAATGAAAATTTGGCAGTGGCATTGTGGTGCTAATTACCTATTCAATCCTGTAATTGAGGGGAATTAGTTGCACAAGCTCTTCCTGCTGCTTAAGATCAGTGGTTGTAATTGAGGGACAGGTGGAACACAGATTTTCGTGGCAGATTAATTAGCGATGTCTTTTTTTTCTTTCTGATCCTTGTTTTATTATGTGAAAGTTGAAACACAGCACATCTTCAGCCTGTGTACAGTTCAGTGAGACACGTTCTGCAGCAGCTGCGAAGTCGACAGGGCCTGAGCTTACATTTTGCCCTGACAAGACTCCCTGCTGTCAGAGATGCCCTTTCGCCCAGTCGTCACTTCTGCTTTGTGTGTCTGCATAATCTTCCTTGTAGTTTTACATGTTTGATCCTAACACCAGTTGCTGGGCTCTTTGAATACCAAAGTGAACCTACAATAAAATCTGGGGTACGTTCGGTTCTACATAAAAATGCTGACGTTTGCTTGCAGTCTAGGTCTATATGAAAGGTGTTTATTTTTTCTCAAGTGGTTATTAGGTTTACTCAGTGCTTTATTTATATTTATGTGTGCTCACTCCTGTTTGTGAACACCTTTTCATTATTTTTATACAGAGTAATACATTCATTGATATTCATTTTAAATATAATTAATAATATCCTAAGCTCCAGGAAAGGAGCAAACTTTCAGAAAGTGCTGATCACAGTGAAGGGAAGCGGAATTAGCACCGTAACCATTGAGATTAACTGGAGCGATAATATATTTAAAAGAGCAGCTTTGTTTCAAGTCTTTCATGTTTTAGTATACTCATATTCAACTTGTGAATGTGAACTGAAGGAATGTTTGCCGATCCAGTAACTGTGTTCGCACTTTTCTGCGTCTGCATGTGTATTGGATAGTGGTGGACTGCGGACATCCTGGATCTCCTCCCAATGGAGTGCTGAGCGGGGACAAATTCACCTTTGGCTCCACGGTGCGCTACAGCTGCATGGGTGGCCGGCAACTGAAGGGCGAGTCCTCACGAACCTGCCAGCTCAATGGCCATTGGAGCGCACCCATGCCCTTTTGCTCAGGTAGGATGGACACATACATATCCATCAACGCTTTCTGCGCAATTAAAGATGCTGAGAGCCATTACATGCTACCTTAGAAGAGATTTTGGGTATTGTTATTGTCAGCAGGCATTTTATTTGCAGAGATGATTGGTTGGGTTCCATCATACCCCTGCATAAGCATCTCTGTTGTTGACATCACACAGATGCAAAAGCCATCAGGTTCTGTGTTTGTGGACAGATGTGAGGGCCCTCTTAATCCTTACTAGGCCCTACAGTTATTTGCAGTTAACTAATTTGATTGGGAAGGTAATATTCCAAGATTTCTGATATTTCATAATAAGTTTTGAATCGGTCCGTTGCCTGTGTTCGCAACACTTCCTGCTTTGGCTTCTTTTGTAAATATTATCATTGCCAAAGCTAAAAAATCAGCAAAATAGTTGTCAATGTTGTGTTTGGAATGTAATTTACTTGATATTTTACTACAGTTATTTCTAGTCCTCTTTTAGTCCTCAGCCAATTTGACTGGCTGAGCAGTGTTCCAAGAGTCTTGATGTTACTGTTTGTAATCACTCTGCTTTTGTCTGTGTTCCAGACAGAATGTCAGTCAATGTATTAGTGGTGGGGATCTTTCAGTGACTCTATCTGTACGTTATACAGTACTGTGCAAAAGTCTTAGTCCATTAGTATTTTCACCCCCAAAAAAAATGGTTTTAAGACAGTTATTTCTATCTTTTGCTGTAGTGTGTCAGCAGGAAATATCAGTTTACATTTCCAAACATTCCTTTTGCCATTAATTGTAATATTCCAGTGAGATTTTTGTTTGCACAAGGAGTCTAACAACAGCCATTGTTCAGATCACAGAGATCTGATCTCAGCATCCTCCAGTCCGTCTGGAATGACATGAAGAATCAGAAAAAAACTAAGACAGTCTAAAGAAGAACTTTGGCAACGTCTCCCAAGACACTTGAAGAAACCTTCCTGAGTCTTCTTGTTTAAAAACACTGATTCATACAGGAAATAAAACACCACTGCTGTGTTACTGTTTTTGCTGAAATCTGGCCACATTCTGTCAAAATGACTCGTTCAAAATGGAAGAGGGGACACAGACTAAAGCCTCTGACATTTCTTTCTATTTGCAACAGATTTATTCTTGAGGATAAACCCCTTGAGATGCACCATCTCATTTTCAAGGGGTTCCTATTCCAATTCCCCCTCACGTGGAGCTTGCTAAACAGGAATACTGCACAAACAGACTTATAATAGACTGAATTAGCATGCGATTTGTTAGTATCTTTCCTCTCTGAATGCATGGGTGTACTTATTCCTTCAGGGCTTGCTATTGCGAGTATATGTTTATGCACAGCTTGAGTTAGAAATAGATTTACTTTCCATAAACACAGTCTGTTCTGCCTCTGCTTTTTATTTAATTAGTCATTTTATTAGTCATTTAAGTGTAGGAGAACCTCAGAAAATAGCTCGGTTAACAATTGGTGGGATAAGTTTGGATGACTTCCAAGCAGCAAAATGTTTTCAAATAAAGCTCGTCATTTCTTCCGTGTGAGAAGAAACTCATTGGACACCCGGCAAGGCCGTGAGAATCTGCTCCAGTGGCAGAACTATTAACTCAGCAGAGGTTTGAGTCTGTTAACACCCACCCACTGAGAGACGCGGCCAAGACTCCCTATGATTGTCCGATGACTATGTAAATGATGTTTACGGCTGAAAAATCGGCTGGTGGGGCACTGCCTTAAGCCTGCATCCGACATCTGTGAGGTGTATAATTAATCTGTGGGATTGCTGTGCTGTTTTTTTATACATTTTCTGTGCTTTTTATTGAGATTACATGCAGATGGCTTTGGGCATGGACAAATACACAGACACCACTGCAGGAGTCCATGTCTGTTTATGTTGTGTAGTCTTTACAACAGGAACAGGGGACTCTCAGAATCAAGACGAGCTGCGGAGACCAGACCGAACATGCATATTTGTGACCCTGGACCACAAAACCAGTCTTAAGTCGCTGGGGTATATTTGTAGCAATAGCCAAAAATATATTGTCTGGGTCAAAATTATAGATTTTTATAGTAAAGATCATGTTCCATGAAGATATTTTGTGAATTTCCTTCTGTAAAATATATAAAAACTTAATTTTTGATTAGTAATATGGATTGCTAAGAACTTCATTTGGACAACTTTAAAGGCAATTTTCCCAATATTTTTATTTTTTTGCACCCTCAGATTCCAGATTTTTAAATAGTTGTATATCGGCCAAGTATTGTCCCATCATAACAAGCTTATTTATTCAGCTTTCAGATTATGTATAAACCTCAATTTTGAAAAATTGACCCTTATGACTGGTTTTGTGGTCCAGGGTCACATTTCATAACAAACACAACACAATGCCATCTCACTTCCATTGTTCATTCTGTAAATGGAATGGAAAGGCATATTCTAACTGGGAAACATCCAGAGGGGAACCTCAAAGGGCTCCACATGAGGGTTCCTACACCCACATGTACAGCATTAATTTTGTTGAGCACCAAATATGGTTTAGAGAGATTTTACATATGCCATCCGCGCACAAACGCTCTGCAAGGCCACTTCAAATATCTCTGAACTCTGTGTGCTAGCGGCAGCTGAGCCTTTGTCACATAAAATTATTGCGAATCAAGGACCCCTGTGTCCAGTGCCTCACCTAACTCTTATTCTACCACACTGTCGCATTGTCCATGGGGACTTTAAAGGGAATTAAATATAAACACACAGCAAAGGCTTAGAGTGAGAGAATGTCTCAGTCACTGGCATTTTGAATGGTTTTTACCACATACTCTGGTTCAGTGAGCTCAAAAAGTCCCTCCCGCTGCCTGGAATGGTCTGCGTATGGTTGTGCCCTTCAAAAAAATTATTTTGTGCACCGAACCACTGACTTGGTAGTGGAGGACTTGATTCTCCCTCTTAAAAAAATATTGCATGTTTGTATGCTCTTGGTATTGAGAAGGAGCTCTTGAATTATTAGAAATTGTGCTGAATGTTGTGCTGCTTTTTGTATAAGCCTGTAGACTGAACTTTGATTGGTTTGGTTGATTTTAGTGTGCTTGTGTTTTAAATCCAGCCATCAGAATCATTGTTCATGTATAAAAACATAATGTGAATTTTTTTTTTTTCTTTCAAGCTAAAAATTATTCCATTGTATTTGAGATTGTCTAAGAATGGGCCATAATGACCACAAATGGGTAAGATGACTATGAGTTGGTCTAAAATACTCTCTGTAACCGTTCAGACTGAGAATTTATTAGGCTAAGCAGCTCTACTTTTGTAATCAGCAATGTCATGCCTCATTCCCATAATGCCTCTGCTGTTGTAATGGTTATGCCGAGTTCACACTGCACGATTTTAGCCCGATTTTTCACTCTCCGACAGGTTTTGCGAAATCGCCGACAAATGCCCGAAATCGGAGGCAAATCGGTACTCGTTCACGCGAGTGACAATCATGCAGTGTGAATTATCAAAGACGCGATCTGAGGGAATCGCCGACACCCGTGAAATATTTGGCATGCTAAATAACTGGAGCTGTCTGCGATTCACAATCACGCTGTGTGAAATGAGTTCTGACTGAAAAACACATCGGCGATGACCTACAGCCAATGAGAGACCAAGATACAGGGCAGCGGGAAGTTCGGGGAGGAGTTATTTGAAACGTAGTTTGTGGACCAGTGTTGCCAAATCCGCAATTGCCGCCAGTTGTTTTTTATGTCAGCAGGTTGAAGTGACCCCAATAACGTGATATTTAGGGCCTGGAATGTGAATTGTACCAGGAGAACCCCGCCAAAAAAAATTGTATTTTACCCCCGGACTTTACTGGGGGACCCCCTTGAAAGCAATTGGGCTATTTTCAGGCTAGTTTTGAGTAGTAATTGGGTGGGTTTTGTAGCGAAAACCTGGCAACCCTGCACCAGACAGAGCTGACAGCGATTCTTCCTATTGTGAAGTCATGCAGTGTGAAACCCCCTGTCGCTGATCCATTGTGCAATGTGAACACAGCAGCAACTGAATGCTACCCCAGATAGTCACGCAGTGTGAAAACAACGTTTTTACTGTATCTCTGATGCAGAATGCAGCCTTGCTGAGACTTCTTTCTAAAGCATTAAAAATCTTACCACACCTAAATGGCAGTGTAGATTAAACATCAAATTGTGGCATAGATATTGTTATGATTTTGTCATATCATAGAGTATTTTTGTTTTAAATGAGAACAGAAGGTACATTGACAACGTCAAACTCCCATTAATAAGTATTGCATAGCCTACTTTGTACTATTACTTAATACTGTTAAATTGCTGAAATAATCAAATTTAATCATAAAAAATATTCCTACAATATGTTGCTATTATAGTACCTTTGTTTAATTTTACTTTTGATTTGTACTAAAGATTGCCTATTGACTTGTTCTTGTTTCTTTTTAGCATACAACAAGAAACACTGAAATAACCATGATGTAATTTGATAGAGTACTAAGTGAATTAAAGAACAGATTTGAAAAAATTGTTCACAGTAATGTCCAATATGTCTCATGCAGTCCCAACACAAATGGATTAAGTAAACTTCCATTTAAATTGATTGCACCCAATGACATTAAGCTGTGACGAAATGTTCAAGAATTGTGTTACATTAGCTCACTTTAATTCACCAAATTGCACACGCAGAAAAAATCAATTTTTGAGTGCATGTTGCCTCTGATCACCAACTCTCATTGAAAAAAAAAAATCACTTCTGCTCGCTTTATAACAAATCACCAACAGTGCGAATGTACCTAGAAAAATTACGTTGCTGGAAATTTTCAGACAGTCTTTGCATAATTGTGACTCTCAGATGCACTTTGCATATTTTTAAACACCCACTGTTTATCCATTAAACCTGCATTAAGTGTTTGTGACCCATAAAGCGTGAATGCAGACATTGTCTCTTTCCAGTCCCACTGTATATGCTCCAATCCTCTACAGAGATCCATGACCCAGAAAGGAGGAGGCAGAGAGAGAACAACAGCTGGACAGAAAGAGAAATCTCTCTTCCTCTTGGTCCTAGGAGGCTTTATTCTCCTTCCTGGTACTGTTCTTCTGCCTCCAGGATTTCATGGCACAAAATCATAGCAGCGCAACTTCACACGAACATGCGCTCACGCAGGGGACTGCAGACTGTTAGAAAGAACTGAGTTGATATTTTTGTGTGTGCATCTGTTGCACAAGCAGCTCTTGAGATCGGATAAACGATGTCCCGTGCTGTTTTACAACCTTTTGTTTTAATAAGAGTCCAAACCGAAGCTATTACAAGCATTTGACCTTGTTGCCGGCCTCTTCTAATTGCCTGCTTCCAGAGAGAGGTCTCTGAGGTAAAGCCTCCCGAAGTTATGATATGATCCAACCCTCTTAAAATCAACAAACAACCATTTACTCTTTGCCCCTGAAACAGCCTGCTACCCAATTAGCACATATACTGGGCTGCATCAGTGAGGGCTTTAGTGTCCACTTGGTGAGAACATCTTCTGTTCTCTTCCTGCTCACACCTGAACTTCCTGTGGTCCAATTAGAGTGGCTGTAAGTATGTGAAGGCTGCAGCTAAAGGAGCAGCCTCTAGCAGTGAGCCTCTCTCAAGACTTAACTTCCCAGCTCTTCTTGAGCTTTCTGGCACTGCTTGAGTGCAGATAGAGCGAGCTGACTGCACACTGATTGAGACAGAGCAGCTGCTAGCTCAGACCGCAGGGATTCTGCTTTTCTTAAAGGTGAAATGTGTCATTACTATCTCTCTAAAGGAACCCTTCTTCTACTTCTCCTTCTGCTTGTGGTTTGGACAAGCAGCTAGTCCTGGCCTATACATATTTTTATATTTGTTTTGAATTTTCTTATTTCTTATTTTATAGATTTGAATTTAAAAATATTAAATACAATGAATATAATTTTTTAGTAAAAAATATTTATTTAATAGAGCTGGGCAGCCTCATGGATGCTGACTTTGAGATCACATGACCAGCCAAATACAGTACTACTACTGTTTTATGCTGATAACACTTTCGCTCATATAGTAAACTAATAATTGCTTGCTGCAAATAGAGAATTTGTATGCATTTCTAATGGAATTGGTAACTGAAAACTACTGATTTTGCTGCATCAACACTATTATACAGTTTGTGTCAGGATGAGTTCAAGTCAATTGCTATACCAGCTAGTGCAACAAGTACAGAGTGCGCCTTTAAAACTAAGATGGGAGCAAATAAAATTAAACTTTTTAAGAGTAGAAAAGTGTCCTAATTCAGTTGTAACACTCTTGACTATTGGGGTAGAACTGAATCGACTTAAGTGGATGTTAGCATGGATGCTAATATGACACTATCAATTAATTACTTTTTTTTTTTTTTTTTTGAGTGAATGAGGGCAGGGAATTATGGGAGGAATGCAACCCAGGCTCATTGAAAGTGAACTGAAGTCATCAAAGTTTTACTGCGTCTAGTGTTCATTTCAACTGGAAACTGCAGTGATTCATACCTATAGGTGCGTTTTTTGAGTTTTGCTGAAACATAGATAGAGGCTCATATTTCCAATAAGCCTGGGTAAGAGGAATGAGATGTTGCATCTGTGTGTCCTGCATGAATATGGAGCATGTGTGCTTAAAGGGATATTTCACCCAAAAATTAACATTCTGTCTTTTACTCACCCTCATGTCTTTCTGAACCAGTTTGACTTTCTTTCGTTTGCTGAACAGAAATGAAGCCATTTTGAAGGCCGTTTCAGCTGTTTTCTGTTTTTTCCATACAGAGAAGGTCAATGATGTTTAAAAAAAAAATAAAAATTGGACCACACTGACTTTCATTGTATGGACAAAAAAATAAGTTTCTTGGAATATCTTCTTTTATGTTCCACAGAAGAAAGTCAGTCATACAGGTTTGGAAAGACATGGTGGTGACTAAATAATAATAGAATTAATGAAATTCTATTATTATTTAGTCACCACCATGTCGTTCCATGGACAATCTCTTTAAATGCTATAGGCTACAGCTCCGTCAATCCAGCTGTTTTGTATCTGACCCATATCTGTTGTCCAAAAGCATATTTGTCCCGAAGTGAAAAATCAAACCTGACTGCTATAAGCCACCAAAGATGCCACTGATCAATAATCCATGTTAAGTTTCCCACTTCTCTTCCACTCAAGTTTTGTGTGGATGCAGAAAGATGACATTTAATATTGCGTCAGTTTTTATCTGGAATAAAAGTGTGAACTGCATGTTTGCGGTGACTTTTTCAATCAGAAGTGGCTGTATATCAATTTGTGACATGCAAATGGACGTATACCCTCTCCTCTCATGTCTGCGGTGGTCTCAGGGCTGGCACTGCAGATAAGTGGAAGAGTTCCAGCGCAGTCCCCTCCGTCTGCCCTTGAAGTGTTATGCTTGGTCAGCACTCTCTCCCTGACAAAACACACTCTTGGGAGACCACCCACACCTCCCGGCTCTCTCTCCTCTCGTCCTCTGCCACCAGCAAGAAAGACAAAGATGCAACATGACATAAAAACACACACCTTGTTCCGCAGTGACATACAAACGTGCATAGACCTCCCAGGAAATGTACTACTTGCTCTGCCCTGGAAAGAGTCTACCAATACAAGGCGGCCTGCTGTATCACGCCCCAAGAAAAGTACATGTCGCTGTCACAACGCATCTCTGCACTTGGCGGTACTCTAATAAAGTTCACTATCTCATCTAAGCATGACTGGTGGGGTGCCCGTTCCTTCATCACACCACACCCTGAGAAGCAGACCCCTCTGTGTGCTTGTTCTCTGAGAGGAAATCCATCCTCTTCACTTAACTTCAAGTTCACGTCAATATGCATCTTGTCTGTCTGGCGCTCGAGTCCCCGCTGTGTGATGTATGGCACATGTATGCGATTTACAACAGAGTCTTAAGGATAAAAACCTGCCAGTCATGCAAGGGTCAACAACTAGCCCTTCAGCAGAAAGAGCCTGTTCAAGCAGCCCACTGACATAGTAAGAGGAACAGCCTGCAGCCCTTTAATAACAGCTATTTTAATCTGTCCCCTGGGCCCCCTGCCACTAGCACTAGCCCTGCCTACCGGACTCTCCATCCACACTGATGTATTAGATCAGGGGATTTTTTTTTCATACA
This sequence comes from Sinocyclocheilus anophthalmus, assembly GCA_018155175.1. Classification (NCBI taxonomy): domain Eukaryota; kingdom Metazoa; phylum Chordata; class Actinopteri; order Cypriniformes; family Cyprinidae; genus Sinocyclocheilus; species Sinocyclocheilus anophthalmus. The sequence continues at coordinate 452,257 of JADLZN010005718.1, read as the reverse complement.
GCTGCCTGTTCTTAACTTGTTTATGGCACTGGCAGGTTTCGTTGACACAGGTTGGTTTTGGATGTTGGCTGGTCTGATATGAGACCTAACTTTTTACCTTTAGGGTGCTGAGTAGGGTTGCAGTTGCACCAAATGTTTGTAAGGTCTTTGGGACATGAAGTTCACATGTAGTGAATACTTGTTAGTTTCTAGCAAAGTCTGTACATAAAGTTGCACAATTTTGTCCTAAGGCAAAAGTTAGCCCAAGTTGTAAGCTTTCTGTAAAGAATTGTGTAGTCACATATGATGTGTTCGTTTATCGATCCAATAAGAAGCGTTACAGTAAAAAGAGTAATGCTGTGAAATATTATTACAATTTAAATTAGCTGTTTTCTATTTTAATATGTTTAAATTGTAAATTATTTCTGTGATGCAAAGCTGAGTTTTCAGAAGCCATTACTCCAGTCTTCAGTGTCACATGAGTCTTCAGTGTCACATGATCCTTCAGAAATCATTCTAATATTTGGTGCTCAAGAAACATTTCTTATTATTATCAATGTTAAATACAGTTGTGATGTTTAAAGGGGTCATATGATGCTATTTTAAAGATTATTATTTTGTGTATTTGGTGTAACAGAATATGTTGACATGCTTTAATATTCAAAAAACACATTATTTTTCAAATACTTATTGTAGGTCCTCTATGCCCCGCCTCTCTCAAAACGCTTAGTTTTCTACAAAGTCCCACCTTCCGACAAGCGCAGCCTGCTCTGATTGGCCAGCTGAACCCGTGCATTGTGATTGGCCGAACACCACAAGCACGCGTCGGAAATGTAACGCCCCTTACCATAATCGCTTCAGCTTTCAAAGTACATATCAAGACAGTTAATAATGTCGTTAGTTTTACCATCAGTTCAAGCCCGAAAGGGCAACAGAGTGCATGACCGACCCAGTTATGCTGCGTACCCAGCCGCGGTTAGACAACTGACGGGCTATGATTTCGACATGCATTCACCGTCTCTCCTGTATGTGAACCCTGTTCCCCTCACACACACAGGACGCGTTACGCTGGTGCTGCGCAACTCCACATTTGAACGGTCAATAGCAAATACTTGAACTAATATCAAAACAGTAGCTGGTTCAGAAGCGTCAGATTGTCATAGCAAAGTCGGATTTGACCCTTTTTTTTTTTTTTTTTTTTTTTTTTTTTTTTTAGAAGTACCTTTGTGCACTGCCAGCCTTGTACTCTTCTAGGTTAAAAAAAACTGTCGTCCATAAAATACGTTGCACAAATTCGAACATCTTGGTTGTGCTGTTCTGTTGTAAATAAATCTTAATCAATGATTCCTCATTGCATCTACTTCCAGAAGGCCAAATAAAGTGCTTTGCTTTCGCACCGAACCACAGCGTCTCCCTGACATGGCTGCATCAACCCTACTGCTGTTCCTGAAACCACGCCTTCTTTCTTTGAGTGCACATTTGGGCGGCATTATGCTAATTTTCCACATAGTGATGTAGACATGTGGGGTGTGTTAGAATGAGCTGTTTTACACTGTAAAAAGTAATTAGTTGAACTTATTTGGAAAACCTGTGGAAACTGATTGCCTAAAATTTCTCAAGCAAAATAGTTGATCATTTTTTGAGTTAATAAAACTTACTGTATTTTTGTATAGGTAACTTGTGTATATGTATAGGAAAACTTGAGTGTTGCTAACTCAATTTGACAAGTTCATCCAACTTAGAGATGTAAGTTAAGCTTTGCACAGAACTCAAACAAAACAGTTCTCTTAACAAGTCTGCTTTGTTCACATTACTAGACAAATGTGTGGAAACTGATTGCCTTAAATTTCTCAAGTAAGCTGTACTCAAAACTTAAAGTTGTTAATATAAATACAGAAAACTGATTGTTAGCACAACAATAGGGTATTTATTTGTTTAAAACAATGTTACTTGAAGTCATTACTTTTTAGGCATGCTATCAAATCAAAAATTTAACACTGTAAGAAAAATTGCAAATACTGCGCTCAGGAAATATATGGAAAAAAAAATAAACATCAACATCCCTTTTATGACACTTTGTAAATCTAGATTTACCATTTTCTAGAATTTTATTTTTCTAAATCAATAATGATCAATCATGAACAATTACACTGAAAAACGCTCCATCACGCCACAATGACATCTTTCTACATCAGAAGATTTTTCAGAGATTGCATTCTAGGTTCAGCCATTTAATGAAATCAAAGGTGTCCTTCAGTACTGGAGGATACTATAATTTCATAGCATAAATCCAAGTCCAAAGAGCAGGCATATCTTGGGGAGGATTTTCCAGATCATCCAATACAATTGTACCTTCCAAAATGATTGCAGTAGACATGGCATTAAATGCAGTGAGTTAGGTATGGCTCTAGAGTCCTCAGCTCAGGGATCACGGTCAACAGGCCGACTGACATCTCTTCTTCATCATAGTCCTAGAAACAAGAATACAATATGACAAAAATAAGTAATTACATTTTAAGAGTACATATTCAGGTTAAACATTTGCAAACAAATTAATATCTGTGTATTATGTTTAGATATAAAGGCCTTTTCAAACTGAGCACAGCAGTGGATCCCAGATAAAAAAAGACATTCAATCTGTTGTACAAAAAGACAAGACAAACTGAACAGTATGCCAGCTATACAATAATCTATTCTGAAACTGCTGCTTTGACATTTGAAAAGTGTAAAAAAAAAAAAACAACAACAGCATTTTGGTTCAATACTGACATATATATTCTCTTTTGTGTGATTTCTAAAGACTGACCAGAAAACCATGATCAAGAGAGCACGCTCATAGGCCATGTCTTAAACGAGTGGTTTTTACGTCTCTATCACTCATATATTAGACTCTTTGTTTTTGTTCTCTTGCTTATCTGATTTCTTTATTTCTTTCAAACCTCCTTTTTGATTTTTATATTTCTTTCACTTACTTACCTTTATTCTTTTCTGTCCTTCCTTTCTGACTTCTTTCCTCTTTGTGTTGTTTCCTTTACTCTTCCTTCATCTAAATTGTCAGACTCCTTGTTACCTAATTTCTATTTTCTTTCTTCACATTATTTGTCTTACTCTTATTTAAAAAGGGTTCACCCAAAAATGAAAATTCTGTCTTTAATTACTCTCTCATGTCATTCCAAACCAGTAAGACCTTCATTCATCTTCGAACACAAATGAAGATATTTTTGATGAAATCTGAGATTGCTTGTAAACAATGCACAGTGCATGCGTGTTCTACGTCAGAACGCCGGCTCCTGCGTCAGCAGCATCACACGCATGCGTTGTGGTACTCTCGTGAACGATGTCCTTTCTTTCTTTCTGGGTCTTGAACGTGGTAGTTGTGTTGCTGTCTATGCAGAAAGCTCTTGGATTTCATCAGAAATATCTTAATTTGTGTTCCGAAAATGAACAAAGGTCTTACGGGTTTGGAACGACATGAGGGTGAGTAATTAATGACAGAATTTTCATTTTTGAGTGAACTAACCCTTTAAGTATTTTTTCTCTTCTTTCCAACTCTGTTCTTTTATTATACATTCCCTTTCCTTTTTTCCTTAGTTTTTTTTTTCACTTTCTTTATTCCTTTCTATCTTATATTGTTTCTGTGTCCTGATTTTTTTCTTGCCAGGTCTCAAGAATTGTCTGCATTACACTAAATAACCAGAATATAACAGACACAATTACTTACAAAACATGTCTTGTAAAATCAGTAAGGTCCTTTTCAAGGAAGAGTGGAAGGCCGTCTAGAACTGCTGTTCATCGCCCATTGATGTCAGATGTCTGTACAATTATTAAAAAAACTCATATTTAATATCACTCAAAGCACAAGCATTCAGTATAACATATAATGAATATCTACTTATTCTGTGCAGGGTTTCACAAAACTGCAAAGTATGATTTTTCATTAAGCACACCTATGTGAATAAGCATATACTATGTGGAAACATGGAATTGGAGAATTTTTATATTCCATAGCTTCCATATTTTAATAAGTTTTTCAGTAGTTGAGCTCTCTTTTCACGCAATAAACAAGCAGAACTTCCACTTCCACTGCATGAGTTTAAGTCCCCAAAAAAGAGCACATAGAATATGACAAGAAAACGGTTATAATTAGTGCTGGGCACTGACGCACATTTAAAAACTATTTAAAATGAAGTTTCTACTCCAAATAATTTTCTGAAATATAAACATTTAAACAGTGGTTGTGATGATAACTTGTTTTCATGACATTTGTTCAAACATTAAATGCTGAAAAACGGATTACATAAGACATGATAAATTTCATTGTTGTACTGTATCGCTCAACATACTTTATGATGCTTACTCACGTTTATTTCATGTTATAACTAGCAGTAAAGAGGAAGATCGATGCTTGTAATCTAGCTTGTAAGCCACTGGCTAGCTAGTACACTAACTGACGTTTACAGTAATGCTCGTCAGTAAAAACTAATAAAATCTGCCTCTTCTTCTCCTCAAAAACGATGCCCGAGGAACGCTGTGACAATATAGTTTATAAGTAGATCCTTACCTAAACCAAAAAATTACCTAATTCTGCAGCCACATTTCAAACACGATCTGACTCTGAAGTTCAGTTCGTTGTCGTCTTCTGGTGATGTTTTGTTTAAACCAACCTTCCGACACCTACTGGTCTAGAGTTATTAGGGCACATTGTGGGATTTAATCCAACAAACTAGATGCTCTTAATTACTGTTTACTAAAGTTGTTTAGTTTAATTATTGCATCCACCTGAAAGTTCACATAAGACAGTGTAATTAAGTAAATTCAACAATTTGTAAAAATCAGTTATGTTTACTCACTTTTCTTAAGTAGATTCAGTGATTACTTTTTACAGTGTAGTATGCATTGTTGACTCTTACCTTTTTATAAAGAATATCTCTTTGGATTGAGACTTTAGTCTTTGCAACTTCAAAAATCTTCTTTATGCACCAAGAGCTTGTAAAACTTCAAAGAGAAAGGAAAACTTGAACATCGGACCGCATCAATGAACCCCTCAATATCTGTGTGAAAACAATGAAAAGTTCAAAAGAACAGCATTTATTTGTATAGTACATTTTAGTATCACCTTTTTGTTCAAATAATGCACCTTGCTGAATAAACACAGTTTTAATAGTAGTTTTTCCCCCTAAAATATAATTAAATGCAATTAAATCTAAAAGGATGATATATATATATATATATCTGAAAGTTTATTGCAAAGACAGAGCACCGATAATGATAACTTTTTATTAGGTTATCATGTTTTTATTGTGTTTATTATTGTGTTAGTTAGCTGTAATTTTTAGTTATTTTTAACCTAATCAATGTAACCCAACTGCAGTATGATTGAGATTAATTGGAATGCACAATGAAAACACTAGATTTTTGAAAATTGTTAAAAACGGAGTTATCTGTTTTGCAATGAACTCTTCATAATATATACAGTGGGGCAAAAAGTATTTAGTCAGCCACCAATTGTGCAAGTTCTCCCACTTAAAAATTTAATTTTCATCATAGGTATACCTCAAATATTAGAGACAAAATGAGAAAAAAAAAAATCCAGAAAATCACATTGGGGGGGGGGGGGGGGTAGATTTTTAAAAGAATTAATTGGTAATGCCTCGGTAAATAAAGTAATTTTGGTCCCTACAAACAAGCAGATTTCTGGCTCTCACCGACTGTAACTTCTATCTTCTTTAAGAGGCCCTCTGTTCCTCCACTCGTACCTGGTATTAAGGTATCTGTTTGAACTCGTTATCGTAAAAGGACACCTGTCCACAAAAAAAACAACCCCCTTTCCCCCCCCCCCCCCAAAACCCAAAGTCCCCCCACACATCCAAACCTCCACCATGTCCAGACCAAAGAGCTGGCCCCCCCCCCCCCCCCCCCCCCCACCCCCCCAGCCCCCCCCCCCCCCCCCCCCCCCCCCCCCCCCCCCCCGTCAAGAACCACCAGAACTAAATTGTAGACCTGCACCAAGCTGGGAAGACTTAATCTGCAATAGGTAAGCAGCTTGGTGAAGAAATCAACTGTGGGAGCAATTATTAGAAAATGGGAGACATACAAGACCAATGATAATCTCCCTCGATCTGGGGCTCCACTCAAGATCTCACCCCGTGGGGTCAAAATGATCCAAGAACTGTGAGCCAAAAATCCCAGAACACCGTGGACCGTTGATGACCGGCAGAGAGCTGGGACCACAGTAACAAGGCTACCATCAGTCCACACTGCGCCGCCAGGGACTCAAATCATGCAGTGCCAGACGTGTCTCCCTGCTTAAGCCAGTACATGTTCAGGCCTGTCTGAAGTTTGCTAGAGAGCATTTTGATGATCCAGAAGAGGATTGGGAGAATGTCTATGGTCAGATGAAACCAAAATAGAAATTTTTGGTAAAAACTCAACTTGTCGCGTTTGGAGGAGAAAGACTGCTGAGTTTGCATCCAAGACACATACCTACTGTGAAGCGTGGGGTGGGAAACATCATGCTTTGGGGCTGTTTTTCTGTAAAGGGACCAGGACGATTGATCCGTGTAAACGAAAGAATGAATGTATCGTGAGATTTTGAGTGAAACCTCCTTCCATCAGCAAGGGCATTGAAGATGAAACGTGGCTGGGTCTTTCAGCATTACAATGATCCCAAACACACCGCCCGGCAACGAAGGAGTGGCTTCGTAAGAAACATTTCAAGGTCCTGGAGTGGCCTAGCATGTCTCCAGATCTCAACCCCTTAGAAAATCTTTGGAGGGAGTTGAAATTCCGTGTTGCCCAGCGACAGCCCCAAACATTACTGCTCTAGAGGAGATCTGCATGGAGGAATGGGCCAAAATACCATAACAGTGTGTGAAAACCTTGTGAAGACTTACAGGAAACGTTGACCTCTGTCATTGCCAACAAAGGGTATATAACAAAGTATTGAGAGTAAATTTTGTTATTGACCAAATACTTATTTTCCACCATAATATGCAAATAAATTCTTTAAAACTCCTACAATGTATTTTCTTGTTTTTTTTTCTCATTTTGTCTCTCATAGTTGAGTATACCTATGATGAAAATTACAGGCCTCTCTCATCTTTTTTAGTGTGAGAACTTGCACAATTGGTGGCTGACTCATACTTTTTTCCCCACTGTATTATATATACTATATATTATTATATACGGTGATATATATTATAATAATGCAATCTATTTTCAAAAATTAAATTTTAATTTGTAAAACCTAGCACGCATAAATAGTGCCTGAGTGTGACACACTATTAATTTTATTCTGATGTTCTGCTATCAAGTCAGATGTTGACATATTAAAATCATGTAAATTAGTACGATGTCAACAACATTGTAAGGTAAAAAATTAGGTCTTTGATATAACCAAATATTTAGTAGTGCATTAATTGTAACTTGAAAGCATATAGTTCTGGTGCAAATTGGTACTAAGTTACAACTTGTGCACAGCTGGTACAACCGGCCCCTAATCTATTTTAGCTCTCTTCTCCAGGGTTTCAGCAATAAGTCATGGTTTCTAACTCTGTGTCCTAACCAGGTTTCCAGCGGCAGGCGATTTGTCTGTGCACGCCGAACATGAAACTTCTATGCAATGTGACACAATCACAACCGATCATTTTCTGTATTCTTTGGTGTGTTTAGATTATTCATAAGCCTTGTGTGAGCATAAATATGCTTGTGCAGGTGTGTGATTGTGTGCGTTTGTGTGCTGATGATGAATGGAGCTCAGGTTCAGGAGAGGTACAAGGCTGCAGGGCCCTGAGCTCAGATATATGGAAGCAGCAGGAATCAATCAGGAATATCAATTTCCAGAGAGCTGTAGCAAAGCCTTGAGTGCGTTGAGAAGAAAAGATGTCCTCCTCCCAGATTACATCCTGAGAGGGGCTGGAAAACAGGCACAGGACTAGTCATCCTTTTTTATTCATTTGACAGTAGAATAGGTTAAAATGGTTTGTTTCTTTACACTTGATGTAAATTCTTGCTTTCTTTTTTTCTGCCTCATATTTTGCTGTTTCTACAGTCAGATGTATATGCTTGTGTGTTTAAGAAAGTATTTCTATAAAAGAGACTTTGACAAATATGCTTGTCAGCCTCAGGTACTTTAATTGTAACTTTTTATTTGCACAATGGCAAGAAATGAACATAATAGAAATAAAAACACTTCATTTCATTCAAGTTTCCCGTAATTTTATCAAAGATGGAATATTTTAGAGTGAAATATACCAACTAATGCACAAAATTCCTCAACTCCATTACTTAAACGTACTAATGTTTGTGCTGATGTTTTCCCACCAAAACTGTGTTCCGTTTAGGATGATGTCATTCATGAATTGTTAAATGACTTACAAAAGACTAACGGGAAGGAAAGTAAAATTGAGGACAGGGGGAAAAAATTGGTAACAAATTAAAGCTAAATATTCCCAAAAAGACTTTTTGAAACATTTTGATTAGATAAAGGGAAAAAATTATAAACACCTGGAAGATTTTATAATAAATTTGCAGTAAATTTATAATAAATAACATTTCACCTAATGTTATAAGGTGACATGCCAAAAATGGTAATATCTGCATAAAACAAAGCTGTAAAACTATTTAAAATTCACCCCATTTGTTCACTTAAAGGTGATATTGTGATAAAAGAATACTAATCTAGTGTCCATTTATAAAATGATGAGTTTAATATTTTATTCAATATATTAAGCCATATACAATGGGGACATGAAAATTTACGATATAGTTGGAATGTCCCTCACCTCTTTTCAATCTCTATTGTCTTTTTTATTCCTCACTCTGTCTTTCAAGGTGATTCATCAGGGACATGCGGTGACCCAGGCACACCATCCCATGGCAGCAGAGAAGAGAGTGACTTTCGAATACGCAGTAAAGTGCACTTCAGCTGCTCGGTGGGATACAAGCTTTTTGGCTCTGCAGAGAGGATGTGCTTCCCCAATGGCACATGGTCCGGTACTGAGCCCTCCTGCAAACGTAAGCGCCTGCAGCTGCTGGCATGATTACAGCATCTCGAAAACTGCCCATCTCCCATATTCTCTTTTACTTGGCTAGATGAATGCAGAAGTAGGACATCTCACCCCTAAGCTACTTTGTCAGTAGTTTGTTTTAATAAGTCAATGGCTGATCTAATGCTTTGTGCACACAAAAATAAAATTGTGTTGTCAAAGCCGATATTTAGAACCGACTGTCATTTTGCATGTAATGAAACCAGTTTTTGATTTGGCATGTTAGCATGCCCATGTTAACCCCTGCAGGTAGATGCCATAGCTACACCATCTGGTTCCAAAAATCTTTTTGCTCATATTTTGATCATGCTTTTTTCATTTAATCTTTTTGCATTGGATGGCCATTCAAAAGTAGCCACTGTTTTCAGACGAAATCTGAATTTAGATTTATTTAGATATATTAAACAAATAATAATATTATATATACAACTCTAATCAGAATTTTTGGGTCAGTATGATTTTTTTATTTTTTATTTTTTTTTTTGAAATTGTACTTTTATTCAACAAGAATGCATTAAATTGATCAAAATCCCAGTGCACTACTGTTAACTGTATATTTATTTCCGTTTCATATAAATACTGTTCTTTTGAACTTTCTGTTCCTGAAAAACATGTATCACACTTTCCAAATAAATACTGTTTTCTTTTTCTTTTTTCATAAAATAGTTTTTTTTTTTTTTTAAAAGGTCAGAACAAAAAAATCAGAGAAAAAAGCAGTCACATCTCTCAAGAATTATGGTTGAAAAATGGTTGCTATAGTAAAGATTTAAAATACCAAAAGACTGAGAGCAACTAAGAGTTGGTTTAGAAGTAGGGAATGGAAAACTGACCATTTTTCCTCTTCTTATTATTTTTGGTCTAACAGTGGAACTTCTTTATACCTTTTAACAAGCATTGCCTTATTTCTTTAGTAGCACTACTAAGTGCTGAGCAGAAGACCTTCCTGTTCATTTTAATAATGATATTGTATCCAACCCCCTGGAAGCAAGTGTTGTCTTTATTATACCATAAAATAGTTCCAAAAGTCATTTATCAGTGACAAACAATAAAATCAACTACCCGCTAAATAATATATCACAGTCCACATTGTTACCTGATGTTTTATTTGGGCCTGCTTTCCTGTATGCCATTACAGTTGTACAGTTGTCCCACACCACGTAATAAACCCACATTTTCCCAGAGGCTGTAAGGTCTACAGCACAAATGAAAGATGACTAGCCACTTCCAGACACAAGCAGGCAGTGTTTTCTACGGAAACATGATGCACCATCTTGTTTCCTTTCTCCAAGACCTGACTAATGGTGTTTCTCCCAGTGCTCCCACCTCCCACTGAACATATAGTTGACATGACCCAAGCCATTGTGCGGGAATCATTTTTTGAGAGACGGCAATTGGCACAGGGATACAGGAACAGTGACTAATTGAGGGGGAAGGCATCATGCTATAATCCGTCCCCCATGCTGCAAAATGACAAGCCCTGTGGGAATCACAGTGGTCAGCATGTCATCGCAAGACAAAGAGAGTGCTCGAGTTTCCCGTCATGGAGGTGTACCACAAGTGCTGTCTTTTTAACAGCTGCACAGAGAGATGATTCCATCCTGAAAGGAAGCCTGAGTTCTTCCATTGCAGTCAACCAAAAAAGCACTTTGGCTTGGCAGATTAATAGGTTTTCAGCCAGTTAATTCACTCAACCAGCATCTCTGTGGAAATTAAGAGCTTTCTTTTTTTGTCCTTTCATTTCCTCTGTCTTGGTGCCATTCTCCGGGTATGATCTACAGGCCTGTCATACCATATCTTCAAACTTCATCCCCACTCTTTTAAGCCTTACAGATGCTAATACCTCATTCTGTTATAGCCACTGTCCCATATCATAGTCATTACATGATAATAGATGTCTCTCTAATGATCTCTCTTCCTTTAGACCTTCACTGTCTTCCTATCAGATGTCCATAATCTTAAGATATATTAAATGCAGTTTGGGGGAAGCTACTCAAAAAAGGAATATACTGTTTTACAGATAATGGACTACCTCTCAAAATTTGTAATCAGATTCATAGACTAAGTACTTCATGGCAGAGTATTTGCATTACTAATTAAAAGCACATAGTCTCATGTAGCCAGACCTTTGACTGAACAGCATATGTTCTTGTCCACACTGCCACTTATTCTTGCCAAGAACCACCTACTTAGACAGTTTTGTGAGCGATATGCATCGGATGGTCAGCGAACAGACTGTTTGTGTGCCATCTGAGACTAAGGAACATTAAAAAGATACAAGGCTGGACTAGACACTAGGGGTATACAGTCGGGAAAAAAGTATTTAGTCAGCCACCAATTGTGCAAGTTCTCCCACTTAAAAAGATGAGAGAGGCCTGTAATTTTCATCATAGGTATACCTCAACTATGAGAGACAAAATGAGAAAAAAAAATCCAAAAATCACATTGTAGGGGAAAACAGGATTTTTAAAGAATTTATTGCAAATTATGGTGGAAAATAAGTATTTGGTCAATAACAAAATTTCATCTCAATACTTTGTTATATACCCTTTGTTGCCAATGACAGAGGTCAAACGTTTTCTGTAAGTCTTCACAAGGTTTTTCACACACTGTTGCTGGTATTTTCCTCCATGCAGATCTCCTCTAGAGCATTAATGTTTTGGGGCTGTTGCTGGGCAACACGGATTTTTCAACTCCCTCCAAAGATTTTCTATGGGGTTGAGATCTGGAGACTGGCTAGGCCACTCAGGACCTTGAAATGCTTCTTACGAAGCCGCTCCTTCGTTGCCCGGGCGGTGTGTTTGGGATCATTGTCATGCTGAAAGACCCAGCCACGTTTCATCTTCAATGCCCTTTCTGATGGAAGGAGGTTTTCACTCAAATCTCACGATACATGGCCCCATTCATTCTTTGTTTCTTATTCTCTTCGTTACACCGGATCAGTCGTCGGGTCCCTTGCCGAAAACCGCCCCAAAGTATGATGTTTCCACCCCCATGCTTCACATTAGGTATGGTGTTCTTTGGATGCAACTTAGCATTCTTTCTCCTCCAAATACGACAAGTTGAGTTTTTATCAAAAAGTTATATTTTGGTTTCATCTTACCATATGACATTCTCCCAATCCTCTGCTGGATCATCCAAATGCTCTCTAGCAAATTTCAGACGGGTCTGGACATGTTCTGGCTTAAGCAGGGGGACATGTCTGGCACTGCAGGTTTTGAGTCCCTGGCGGCGCAGTGTGTTGGTAGCCTTTGTTACTTTGGTCCCAGTTTTCTGCAGGTCATTCACTAGGTCCCCCTGGTGGTTCTGGGATTTTTGCTCACAGTTCTTGTGATCATTTTGACCCCACGGGGTGAGATCTTGCGTGGAGCCCCAGATCGAGGGAGATTATCAGTGGTCTTGTATGTCTTCCATTTTCTAATAATTGCTCCCACAGTTGATTTCTTCACACCAAGCTGCTTACCTATTGCAGATTCAGTCTTCCCAGTCTGGTGCAGGTCTACAGTTTTGTTTCTGGTGTCCTTTTACAGCTCTTTGGTCTTGGCCATGGTGTAGTTTGGAGTGTGACTGTTTGAGGTTGTGGACGGATGTCTTTTATAACTGATAACGAGTTCAAACAGATGCCATTAATACAGGTAACGAGTGGAGGACAGAGGAGCCTCTTAAAGAAGAAGTTACAGGTCTGTGAGAGCCAGAAATCTTGCTTGTTTGTAGGTGACCAAATACTTATTTTACCGAGGAATTTACCAATTCTTAAAAAAAAGTGATTTTCTGGATTTTTTTTTCTCATTTTGTCTCTCATAGTTGAGGTAAACCTATGATGAAAATTACAGGCCTCTCTCTCTTTTTAAGTGGGAGAACTTGCACCATTGGTGGCTGACTAAATACTTTTGGTGCCCGCCCACTGTTATGTGATCATTTTAAGTTGCAAAAGCCGTTTATGCCGAACCATGATTTGTGAAAGTACTTAACATTTTGTTAGTGTTGTAATTGATGTACACTACTGTTCAAATGTTTGAGGTCAGTAAAATTTGTTCTCCAAGGCTGCATTTATTTAATCAATACAGTAAAAACAGCAATAATTCAATTCAATTTCACGATGCAAATCATTGCAATGCAGCTTTACAGAAAATTGAAGTTTCTACATTATAAGCTACATTTAGTAATAGCTTATCAGTGGTGAGCTTATCTCAAGTTGATGTCCATATGGCAGAAATGTAAAGTAAAAATCATGAAGTTAGTTAATGACATAATCAAACGGACGGTGAACACTATTAACAGCAATGATCGGTAACACGTTATAATAACTGCACTCTATGAATCATTAGGTAAGCATTAGTAAATAGTCAGTTCATCCTTTCTAAAGCATTGTCCCAACATTAATAGTCATTGGTAAGCAGTTTATAAATACAGCTATAAATGCCTTGTTCTTGATTTATAAGCATATCTGTTACAAAGGAGATTTAAAAGCTCAGTTTTCTTCCTAACAGAAAAAATAAACAAATACAACACAGAGGGATACAGAACTCAGAAATATTTATTTCAAGATGCAATAAAATGAAACTGTACAACTGTATTTTTTTTTCTATGAAATTGCAGAGGTTTATTTTTCATTTTTTATCAAGTGTACAGATGTACAGTTTCATTTTTTGCATCTTGAAAAAATATTTCTGTGTTCTGTATCCCTCTGTGTTGTGTTTGTTTAACTTTTCTGTTTGGAAGATAAATGATCCTTTAAATCTCCTTTGTAAATGCTTTACAAGGTATAAACAATCCTCACTTTAGATGAGCTCACAAAAAAATAGATGGCTGGCAGCTTCTAAATCTTTTATAACTACCTGACCTAATCATGAATTACAACAGGAATATGTTAAAGCATTTATTAACACACTAAGCAAATATTATCATGTGTTTAAATAATAAGATTTAAATATGTAGGCTACATTTAAATAGTTTATTAATCATTTACTTACACTTTCTGAATTATCTTATGAACCACTGACAACTCCTAAATAACTTGTTTGTAAATAACGTAATAATTTAGAAATTATAAACTGATCATTAATAAAGTATGAAAATAAAATTATTAATCATTATAGATATGCTCAAGAACAAAACATTTATAGCTATATTTATAAACTGCTTACTAATGCCTATTAATGTTGGAACAATGCTTTATAAAAGGAGAATTGCCTATTTCTAATGCTTCACTAATGACTCATCGTGTGCATTATGAGAAAGTTGTTACCCAGTGATCATATGTTGCGATCAAACTTTAGCAAAATTTGTAATTGAAAAAGTATGTTTGTCTGAGGGTTTGGCATCATCTCTTCTCTGGTGTTCGGTCATTTCAGGTCTTTGTAAGGGCTGGATCCAGCTTGAAGCTTGTGTAATTCACAGTTAGGAAACAGAGAAGGAAATAGAGAAAAAATAGCATAGCTGCGGTTCCAACTAAGCAAAAAATGATGTGTTCAACCCAAGCAAAAGAATGTTAATGTGCATTTGAAATTTCCAACGCTGTAGCTGTAGTACAAGATTATGAGATGCATTATTTGCTTGGCCAAAGAGATGTGTCTTTACTCTAGATTTAAACAGAGAGAGTGGGTCCTGAACCCTGAACATTATATTGTGAAATATTATTATAATGTAAAATAACTATTTTCTATGTGAATAAATGTTAAAATGTAATTTATTTCTGTGATACAAATCTGAATTTTCAGCAGTTATTACTCCAATCTTCATTGTCACAAACGATTCTTCAGAAATCATTTTAATGTGCTCAAGAAACATTTATTATTATTGTTGAAAACAGTTGTGCTACTTAATGTTATGTGGAAACCATGATGCATTTTTTTTTCAGAATTATACGATGAATAGAAAGTTCAAAAGAACAGAATATTTATTTGAAACAAATCTTAAAACTAATAAAGTTTTTTTTTTTAAACTAGAGTACTTTTGCGTAAATCTCCTTATTCTGTCAGATAATGTCTAAAAGTTTGATAATGTCTATGATTTCTGTTTGGATTCTTTAGAGATTATTTTCTTAAAGGGGTCCTGTTATGCTTTTCACTTTTTCAACTTTATTTAGTCTGTAATGTTGCTGTTTGAGCAAAAAAAAGATCTGCAAAGTTACAAAGCTCAAAGCCCTCAAAGGAGATTTTATTTTTTTTTTTTTTTTTATTTAAACAAAATCAACATTTCAAAACTACAACGAACGACTCGTTTTGACTACAACGCATATTTTCCTGGATTTGTGATATCACAAATACCGACAAATGTGACGAGACCTGGTTGAGCTGCACTAGAAAATGCAACGAGTGTTATCACTATGTCGGAGACAAGCTAGCTTTCCCAAGGCTACGAATTTAGAGTGGTTACAATCATCCGGGTTTAAATCGAGCTCAAGTTGATTTGATTTTGATGCAATATTTAAACTGAAGCTCGCAGGCGGCTATGGTGTAAGGGGCATGACATTTCCCGACCAGGCGCCGAGTGGTGCCAATCACAGCACACACTGCCCAGCTAACCAATCACAGCACATTTTGTATTTCAGAAGGCAGGCCTTCATTTGATACAGGAACTATTCGAGCCGTTCATGCCAGACTGGGGAAGAGAGGTGTTGTTTGTCCAATATGTGAAAAATAATGTGTTTTTCGAAACACCAAGCATGAGAGCATGTTCTATTACACCCCCAAAACTAATTCAAGACATTGTAAAAGAGCATAATGACCCCTTTAATAAAAAATGTTTTATGACAACCCTCAATTTAAGCTGAATTATATCTCATAAAAACATAATATAATACATCAAAAATCCGACTTTACTTTTTCCTTCAGTACATAAAAATATTTGTGTTTCTAGGTCAGAATGACTCAAAATGATGAAACATGTCACAATATAGTACACAAAGGAAAATAGGGAAATGAGATACGTGTGAACAACTGAAACAAGTTGAGACCAGAGACAACAAGAAACCTTGAGATAAAAAAATAAAAGCAGACAAAGGAAACACTGACGCCCCCGAGCTATCTCCTGTGGTCCCTACTGATATTACTAAATAATGTGACATGTTATTTTACTCAAGAATGTTAAGTGTCAACTGGCAATAACTTTTCATACATTTTTGTTTTTATAATACTACAGCTGTGCAGTGTGGTAACCCTGGGTCTCCCAGTAACGGACGGGTGTATCGACTGGACGGCACCACCTTCTCACATTCGGTCATCTATTCCTGTATGGATGGCTACCTGCTAAGCGGCTCCACCACACGCCAATGCCAAGCTAACGGCACCTGGTCTGGCACTGCACCCAACTGCACCTGTAAGTGTGAAACAAGTGAGATACAGCAGGGTATTTGTTGAGCTTTAAATAGAAATAAAGGGTTGTTTGTTTTTGAATAAACCAAAATGGCCTCAGCAGTGCTTCATTACAGGTTGTAATGTGGTGATATGACAGATGTGCTTGTGGGAGTCATTTGTGTAAAGCTGTACTAAAAATGTATCGTCGTGGTAAAAGACCTTGACTGATAGAGAGATGTCCTCTTGCTGAGGGTTCAGGGGACCAACTTTATGAACGTTTAATTCAGGCATCACTGTGAGAGTAACTGGTGTTCCTTCGAATACAGAAGGTTAGAAGGTTTCAGTGCATTTCGTGGAAGAATTGGGTCAGAATGAGTGGGATTGCAGGATTCGGTTTCTCCATGGTAGCTCCAAGATGTTCTTTTGTCAAAACGGAGGAAGATGTAAAGGTCAGAACTGTTCCTCTTCTGGCTCTGTTTGATACATAAATCAATTATTTCATGCCCTGCCATGAACATTATGGTATCTGTATATTTTACATCTTATAACTGTACAAACTACCAAATTCTGCTTTTTTTAACTTTAATATGTGCTGACAACCACCATAATAAAACAGATGGTACAGTAGAAAACCACATAATGACTCAGTGATCTTCATAAATGGCCTGTCCATAACGGTTTTTAACTGTGTATGGTAGAGTAACTTGCAATTAACCAATTAACATGTTTTACTGTATCAATTTGCGGTTTATTTTTTATTTTTTTACTGACTTATTTTACAGTCTGGTCTATGAATCTATAATGATTGATAGGACATAATATTCCAAAGGAAAATTTTGTCTTAGTAATCTTTTATTTAAAAGCATCAATGTCTCTTAGGTCAAATTAACTATGTAATGATGTTAACCAGTAACCAAATAGCTATTTGTTCCAGCATTGTTTTTTGCTCATGGTTAGCATACAGATCACGCTTTGTATCATTTTAATCTATTTCAGTTCCATTTTTGAGTGATGGAACGCTCATATATCTAGTTAATTAAAAACTCTGGCAGTAGTAGTTGTTTGAGAAATGATGAAGAGTCACAGCACAATAAAACAGCTTAGCCTGCGTAATGTGTCTAGGTAAGTTGGCATTCTCATCCATAATCACATCCCTTAATGCTCTCAAACATTCACCATTAAACGTGGGCGTATTCCCTGCATACCATTGACTGGAATTATATGGGCGGTGCACCAAACCAGCTCTGATTGATGCAGCGCTACATGTGTTTATTGAATGGAGCAAAAGCAGTGATACATGGCTGTGTCCAAGGGAGGAGTCACATTAGCATTTAGCATTTCTCACCATCAGCTGACATGTTTATGTGCAAGGCTGCTGATGGATTTTACAAAACATAATTTTCCGTCCGTTTCCAAAAGACACAAAACGTATGGCAACTCAAGGATGATAAACAAGTAATGTTCGAACATAAATCAATAGAGGAAATTAAGATGTTGCGTCTGGGAAATAATTAAATAAATGCACTGATCAGACGGGGTTTTGTCAGCCACAGCAAAGTGCAAAACTACTAATTTGTTTCATCTGAATTCCAGTGGCACCGCATTCTTTCTCACATCATTCCAATCCGACCTCCTCTTATTTATCCATTGGAAAGAATGATAATTGTAAAAGATCTGTGGAATTGATTTGAAGTTGCACCTCGGGGACACCGGTGGGATGGGAGCCGTGCTTGCGTGCTGCTATTGATTTCTTTACATAATAACAAGATCTATCATTTGAAATAAAAAGCCAGGGGTTCTAAAGATTTTTGTAGCGTAAATGAGTTGTTAAAGATGATTTGTGAAACGTGGCTCCCCGAGGTTTGTTTCAATAGCTTCAATCACATTGCCACAAAAAGCTATGATTGCCATCTGAAGAGTTGTATTTGTATTAGATACTGAATAAAGATCTACACTGCTGTTGTTTGGCAGATTGTAAATTGGCCAGACTTTTATCTCAAATAGAGACTATTAGCACATCGTACTCAACGCAGTAGTTAATTTTGGCCTATAAGCATCATAACTGTGATCTTTACTTTTCAGTGATCAACTGCGGAGACCCCGGAGTGCCAGCAAATGGGCTGAGATATGGTGAGGACTTTACCATTGGACAAAACATACTTTTTTTTTCCATCTGGCATACACGATGAAACCGAGAGTTTCCTCCATCCTCCATGTACCGGAAACGGTACCTGAATGCCGTAAAAAAAAAAAAAAAAAAAAAAAAAAGAAAGTGCCTTTCTCTGTAAAAGGTGAAACTTGATTAACAACATTATTTAACATTAAAATTAACAGTTCTAATAAACTGTGGTAACATTTTACAATAAGGTTCAATTTGTTTACATTAGTTAAAGTATTGAATTAAAGTCATCCTTAATTTATTAAGTTGAATAAATAAAAAAAATTTAATGGACCATGAAAAAAATGGATTAACATTAAACAATAATATATTTGACCAAACTAACATTTACAGTATTTATTAATTTAGGTTAATGTTGCTTCATGCATCAACTTAAAATTGAACCTTATTGTAAAGTGTTATCTGATTTCCCATTTCTTCCATAGGCTTCATCGTCGCAAGATTAACACATTACTCTAGCATTTTCTCTGACTAGTAAAGCCAAATAGCTTTATTGTTCACAAGGCAAGGCCTAAAAGATTATTCACTCACTGATATATTTGCACATCTGGCCCCGACTGCCCCGAGCGTTACATGCACAGATGCTTTACCCAGAGTGAGTTGAGGTCTTCCAGCTTTGTGTCTTCGCCATTGTGATGGATGTCTTGTCTGAAATGTAGAGCTAACAAGGGGAGGAATGTTTATCCACCCTTGTAGGTCATCTTTTCTTGTGCAATTGCACTACAAAGAATGGTAAACATTCATGTTTTATCAACCAATCATGCTGTTGGACAAATGACGGGAACACATTTGTAGACTGAGCGTTCACCCCTTAAGGGCTGTGTTGTCCCCATTATTATAATCAGCTTTGACCTATGAGCCCTTGCATTTCTCATAATTAGTTTCACAAATGACTCCTGTCATCTTCCTACTGCCAGGAGATGAACTGGTACGGAATATATAAAGCGATATGAAATTGAATTCCAGAATTGGACGATGCATTTGTGATCCTCACCAGTGCCCTGGCATCGAATGCCATTTTGCTAAGCTCATTTAGATAGACACAAATGTCTCATTTATTCCTGAAGGCAGTGGCCTCCTCCTGTCTCTTAAAGGACATGTTGTGCATACATATCTGAGGAGCCTTGAACTTCATATCCTCGGTCTGAACTGATATTCTGTCTCACAGAGCCATTAATATGCATGCTAAAGTGAGTTGACTCAAAAAAGAACCACTCCCACCTCTGTCAAACGCTTCAGGTGTGGGGAGGATCCTGACATTGAGTGTGTGCGTGTCCCCTCTGTCTCTTTCCTGCAGTTTTAGATGGTATATGTGAAATATTTATTAGCTTAGGAACTCCAATCTGGTCCAGGCCTCTTTAAAGGATGCTAACACTGATTCTGATTCATAATACAACAGTGGGCTTTGTTAGAGGTTTATCGGTTCTATCAACATGAGTTGAGTGAAGACAACACTATCCGCTCATAAAGAAACAGTCGAAGCATAGTTTTTGCAGGCAGTAATCACCGTCTGGCTAGAACTTTACTATGGTATAAAGAGTGTGTGTGTGTGTGTGTGTGAGCATTGTATTGGGATGTTGCACCATAAGTGGGGGCATGTGTCATCATGAGTGTCCGTTTGAGCAAGGCATTGGCTTCCTGTCTGGTAGAGTGTGATTGATTTTAAGGGGTCATGTGATACCTGAGGACTGATAACCAGGGAAGAGGACTTACCTCACAGAGTTGTGCGGGCAGTTATTGGAAAAGATGGGGCCTCTAAGACAGATATAGCATTCAGTGACTTCAGTAGTGTTAGCAGAAGCAATTAATCTCTCTACCTAACTGAACCTGCTAGTACCGTTATAGTTACTGCTACACTTTTTTACACATATTGTTGTCTTATATTCGTATATTAATAAATCTGTTAACAGCTTACGTATTAACTAAGATTATGCATTATAAGTTTATGTCTATGTCATTAAAGTAGTAACATCATTTAGACTATTTCATTTATTTTAAGGGTGTTTACTCATTTTTACTGGAAATCAAGACAAACGTACTTATTTAAAGTAGAATTTTTATGTTGGTTACGTTGTAATTGTATTAAACATGCCATTCTTAAGTATAAGCTTAACTCTCCTCTGTTTCACTTCTTCCTTTAGCCGTTACCTGCGCAGCTCCTCCGCCAATCTCAAACGGCCTCCTGGAGGGACGTGACTTTGAGTGGGGCACCAGCGTGAGTTACAGCTGCTCCCCAGGATATGAGCTCTCTTTCCCTGCCATTCTCACCTGTGTGGGCAATGGTACATGGAGTGGTGAGGTGCCTCAGTGCTTGCGTGAGTACTGTACTACTCTATTAATATTAATCAAACTGACTGTTTCATCCCTGTGGGTGTTTGCAACCCTATGCATGCCAACATTTCCCAAAAAAGCGGCAGAAAGTTCACACCTTGCCTTATGTCTGCAACTTAGCTATGTGCTGTTGGTGAGGAAGTGATGTTCAGACATTGATTGATTGATTTATTGATTGGGTCATCACTGAATGAGAACATATAGGTCAAAATTTATTTTTCAATTAGATCTGCTGGATTATGCAGCAATATTTGTTTAGGACACCAGACAAGGTGGGCTCAGCATGGTGGGATGTCAGTCTGTTTCAGCACAATGCTGTATGATGACTAAGCTGAAGAACCTCCAGGCATGGTATGAGAATTTAAAGTTTAAAAAGCCTAGTTATCACAAAGGTACCCTTGTTTTAGCCCTCACATGGAACAAAGGCAGCCAATGTTAAAAAAATATATTTTGCTCGAGATAGAAAGCATACCTCTGACTTTGTAAGGGTACTGATTTTTTTCCTTCTCTTTCTTTTCCACTTTTATTTTATATCCTGACAGCATATCTATAATTCATCAATAAAAGGCAAGTTTGTAGTGCTAGATCTCAGGCACAGTAGTCTGACCAGCATATTTATGATGGATCAGACAGCTGATGACGTCAACCATGTGATTGATTTTCCCTCCAGAGACCTATTGTTTGCCTGACAGTGGCAGGGCCATGGATAACATTTACCACAGGGCTTGGGACTTCCCCCAGTATTATGTGGCTATGTTCAGAATAGCATAATAGCAGACTATTCTTACTATACCTGCAGTATATAATATGTACGCTACCATTTAAAAGTTTGGGGTCAGTATGCTCTTTTTAAGAAGTGAATATTTTTATTTATTATGAGATTGATTAGAAATTGACATTGTAGACATATATGATGTTAAAAAATTATTTAATAAATGCTGTTGTAAAAAAAGCATTGATATTAAAAAAGGTTTCATGAGCACCAAATCAGCATATAAGAATAATTTTTGAAGGATCATGGTATCACGCAACTGGAGTAATGGCTGCTGGAAATTATTTTAGCTTTGCCATCACAGGAATAAATGTTATGTATGTTATTTAATCTATTTTAATCTATTTTAAAAATGTAATTTATTCCTGTGATGGCACAGCTCTCTTACTCCATCTTCAGTGCAGCAGGATTATTCTAATTGTTATTTTAATGTATTTTACAAATGTGATAATATTTCCAATATTATTTTTTTACTGTATTTTTCATTGTTCGGCCTTGGTCAGAATAAGAGAATCTATGCACATGCATGACCTAATACATTTGCCAAAATGTGCAGTATACATACATCAGAGCACACAGCATGATGCAATATCCCACAATGCAGTCTGCTTGTTTCGACCTTCCATTTCGAGTGTGATGAATGAACCAATGGTAGGAAATATACAGTGTATATTGCAGATTGTAAAGCATTACATTTTAAACAACTTTTGAATATTCCTCACATTTCTGTGTTCACAATTTGAATATTTTATACACTTTTTCTCTCTTTCTGATAAGTGGTAAATATTAAGGACATCATAATAAAGCATGCACTTTGTTTTATAAAGACAAAGCTTTTAGCATCATTCATGCCTAACCGTTTGAGAATGATTTTGCTGAAAGTGTTTCTTTATGATCTCTGTGATTATAGCTAAGTTCTGTGGAGATCCTGGAATCCCTGCTTTTGGCTCGAGGGAAGGCCGCAGTTTCATCTACCAGTCCGAGGTGTCATTTAGCTGCATAGCTCCCTACATCCCAGTTGGCAGTACTACACGCATTTGCCAGGCTGATGGCACCTGGAGTGGATACCAGCCTCGCTGTATAGGTAAATCAATTATAATGGCACAGTTTTGTAAGGAATTTTAACTCAGTTGTAAGTGAATTAATTATTATTGATTCAGGTTTTGATAGGACTCGGATTTGAAGAGCCTAATTCAACCTGATTCGAACTGATTCTAAATTTGATAGTTCACACTTTAAATCAAGGGTCGTCCAGCAAGCCGTGACCTCAGTATATTTTAACAAATAGAATATGTATTTTCCTGGCCATGGTCAACACAATTATGATTATTTGTAAACTCTTAACAGAGAGGAAGAGTAAACGTTATCTGGGCAAAGTTTTAGCCATGAACATTATATGGACACCAGACATGAGAATTTATAAATGAAACATGGGATTTTATTGGCTATTTCAGACACAAAATATTACACACAAATACACACCCACCTGTAAGGTTCTTAGGGTTGAGTTGACCGGAGTTTCATAGTCTACCCGTTTTCACGAGGCTGTAGGTTAACATGAGAGAACGCTCGTAGTATGTTAACCCTCGCCTGAAGGAGGGACGGAGACGTCAGTAGGAGGGACCGACCGAAATTGGGATCTTGCTGAGAGGGGACCAATCTACTCGAGTTGATTGTAAAACTAAACGAGAAGCCACATGCCTGGCATTCGATTTATTGCTCAGCTGCTGCTGCTCAATCAGCACGGGAGTTAAGTAGGCAGCAGGTGCAGGGCTATTCAGGTTTCGCTGAGGAGAGAGCGCGGGACACGCCGGCAAACGTCAAGGCGGTGGTACAGGAGTAGCTGTGGCAGGCGGGACGGTGACGTCTCCGCTCCATCCTTCAGGGAACGAGAGTTACATACGTAACCGAGACGTTCCCTTTAGGTCAGTCACTCTCGACCTCATGTCGGATGACCGACGAATTGGGATTCTAACAAAGGGCCACAGCTACTGCCCCTTCCAGTGTCCTGTGGCAGCCACCTGCGCCCCTATTTTTTGGCGAAGGCCAGGGCTTCTTCACAAGAGGACCAGGTACTGCTGCTATGGCACTACCCAATGAGTAAGACTGGATAACTCTAGGAAAACGTACCCGTTCTACTTGGAACAGGGGCTTTACGGAAGCTCGAACCTTCCCGAAGGTGGTTTCGGAAGCAATACACATATGGATATTCCTTAGGTGCATATGGAAGAATGGAGGTTATTGAACCCTCTTGGAATGGCAAAAGTCTGCCGGGGAAACAAGGCCTCGAGGCTATACCGTGGACTTTACACAAATGAGATCCACTTAGGTCTTACAGAGGAACCAGCCTTTACCGGACGCGACGGAAATTCAGGCGAGTCCCAGTGCTCGGCCAGGCGTCCGGTAAGGTCCGCGCAGTCTGGCTGCCAGATGGGCGGCGGAGACCTCAAACAGTGGTCGACTACCTGTTGATCTCTCTGGAGTGATTTGGAAGGACGACCCGACGGCCGGCTCGGCCTTCAGTGCTTCTACCTGTTTGAGGTTAGAACACAGGAGGATACCGGCTCCACCCGAAGGCTATAGAATCTAGCGAAGAAGAGTTGGTGGTTTGCACCGGAGCGACACACAGCTCTACAGATACTGTATCTGTCAGCGAGGCGCCACGAGCCAGTGCCCAGGAGGATGTAACACTTCTAGTTGAGTGAGCTCGCAACCTGAGCGGGCAGGGCACAACCTGTGCCTGATAAGCCAGGGTAATGCATCCACTATCCAGTAGGCCATCCTCTTCTTTGCGATGGCATTCCCCTTCTGCCGGCCTCCGAGACAGACAAAGTAAGTCGGGTGTTGAGGGCCTTGAAGCGTAAACGAGACCTGCGGCTTGCTCTAAGGTTGGTTAGTAGCACCCTTAAGCTTCGGACGGGACAGAGCCAAGCTGGGCGGGGGTCTGCCTCCTCGAGGGAGCGATTGGAGGTTCACCACCTGATCATGAAGGGAAGTAGCGGGCACTTGGGCACGTAAGCCGGGCCGGTGCCCTCGAGGGTTGTGACCAGGGCTCCCGCGGCACCATCACGCGTGAATGAGGCCGTGATCGATTGAACCGAAAATGGCGGATGAGGTCTACCTTTGCGAGGGCAATGCCAGCAGGAGCAAAGTCTTCTTTTAGAGGAACTTCAGCCCATGGGCGTTAAAGGCTCAACGGCGGCCGCTGTAGTGCTGTGCGCGACTCCCGGCGCTAGGTACCATGCCGAGATGGATCTAGAGGAAGAGGCGTGTCGTGGCCGGATTTTAGACGTGTTCCGACCGACCCCACCCTGTAAGGCATCTGCATGCCTACGACCAGTCAGGCTTCCCCATACGAACGCTACTTCTCGGACGGGTCTAGTAGACGTGTTAGCGTAGCGCGTTGACGAAGCTGTGAGCTTTAAAGGGTTTTTGGAGGGGAGAGCGCCTTCGCTCGCCTGTGCAAGAAGGACAGGGGTCAACAAATCATCCGATTGGGGGATCTACCGGGGGTCTTCTCGGCGAGGAAGACCACATCAACGGAACTAGTCCACTTCGACTAAAAGCGTAGGCGTTGATTCAGATATCAGGACCAGTGCTCTCGCTGAAAGATTGATGTGTCAATATACACACTTGGGGATAGGTCACAACTAGAACCTACAGCGTCACGGTCCAGGGTACCATGACGATGAAGTTGCAGTGTGGTCCTCTGAGGATATTTCTGTTTGTTACCTTGTTCGTAGTATTTCCTCCTGTAGGCTGCCGGGTGCCAAAGGGTTGCCGTCTCTGAGTTCAGTTAAATCTTTCTCAGGGAGAGGAATCTGCCAGGGAGGGGTTGTCGCGAGGAGCATTAGTTCCGGGAAACCAGGTCCGGGTAGGCCAATAGTGCCACCAACAGGACCTGCTCCTCGTACTCCCTGACTTTGCACAGGAACTGTGCCAGAAGGCTCAATGGGGGAAACGCATACTTGCGTACACGAATCGAATTGCTAGGGCCCGCGGCCGCTGTGTGCCAGGCTGTCCGTGCACGCGTGATTCCCGTCGCGTCAGGGGCCCGCTAAGAAAACCCTGGGCACAGTGAGATTTGGGGGGTTTCTGGAGAGGTAAACAGGTTTACCTGAGCGGCTCTGAAATGTCCCCAACCCAGCTGGACCGTCTGGGGATGGAGTCGAAATTTCTCCCGGGCGCCCAGTCGGCGGGAAGCTCGTCGGGGCCCGGTTGCGCAGCGCGGGACGTGCCCCTCGCCCCACGCCGCGCACTCCGCATGCTGTTGGATACATACTTCAGTGTGGCGGCCTTCAGAGATGACAAATTATCATAAGTGTGGTGGGGCTGGGGAGTTGCGATTAAGGGAAGCGGTTAAGAGCGCAGCCCAGCGACATTGGGAGCTGATGTATGCAACAGGCCGCTGTATTTGCCGTGCGGACCAGTATGCTTGCCTCGGTAAGGGCCTTGAGACGGAACGGCAAAAGGTGCAATACTTTGCCTCGACGCATTTGCGCGGCAGTTTGATGTCCAGTGCAGGCGGGGCCGCCTGTCAAACCACCTGCACACTGCAAAGCCGTTATGTAGAGTGGCCACCAGCCAATGTGGTTAGAGAGCCAGTGTGGAAACCACAGCATGCTGGAGACCTGCTCCGGGGACCCTGCCCTCGACGAGGACGCCAAGGTTGAGCTCGAGGGGGTGAAGCGCTTGTGGCGCGGCTCGGGGTTCACCTGGACGGAAGTGCCGCGTTTGCCACGCCCACTCGGGACTCAGGCCATGGACGCCAGTGCTGCCGAACGGTTCCCCTTGGCAGTAGCTCGCCAAGTGGCTGTTAGACTGCCGCCGATTGGCCGCCATATTGCCACAGGTGAGCCGTCGATACCATTTATCAGATGGAGACTCCCGACCATCTGCTCTTTGACATGTAATTCAAATGCATGTTCACATAAGCGAAATCTGAGCACAGTTCCTGCGTGAGGCGTGTCTGTCTGTGCTGATTTTTTTTTTTTATTTTTTTTTTTTTGACGAGTCCCCAACTCATACGAGAAAAGGGCAATCGCTCTGCGTCGGGGGAGAGTTGAGGGAGTTGCTCTTTGCTGCCGTTGACGGAACGCCAACAGGCTGAAGGTGTTTGAAAAAGCACGCGCGACTCTCCTTAAGATCTGCCTAATCGCACAGACTGATCTGAGACGGCGAGTATGAGCAATCCGGCGAGGTGTGAGGATGCGATATGCATGCTTCTCTCGGGACGCAGGGGCCACTCGTCCGTACTTCGTACATGACAGGGGAAGCCAGGGACACCCCGTAAGGCAGAAAAGGCCTTGTGCGTGGTAAGTGCCAGCACCCTTAGAACTGTACACAAACGTCAGGATCCTGGCCCTAGTGGCTAGCGGAAGCGAATGACACGATGATGCAAGTACGGTCCTTCAGGTCGATCGCTTGGCGCCCAGTTGGGTTGAGAGGAATACACCATAATATCCTGCATTCTGCCTTGTAGAGCCTCCTTGAAACGGAGAGCGGTGAAAGGGCACTAGGTGTCACGGTAACGCGCAGGTCCGACGATCAGAGATCTACACGTCCCAACTGCACTTTCTTGGGTACAATTAAAGAAGGGTCGCCTGGTATTAAAATACCCCAGAACCCCTACGGACTGGATTTTGGTGACTCTAAGCACGTATCGCGTCCTTCGCCAGTAGGACTGCAATCTCTGCACGCAAGACAGGGGCATCTGCTTCTTTCACTGACGTAAAGTGGACGCCCTGAACTTGGGAGGGCGCCGGGCAAACTGAATCACATAGCCGAGTCTGATGGTCCGAAGGAGCCAGCGAGACTGGTTGGGCAGTGCTAGCCAGGCTCCCAGACACCGCGCAATTGGCATCAACGGAACTACAGGCGTACCCGCAGCGGGCAGCGTGAAAGAACGCAGGGACCGGGCCCGGGCGTCTCTTTGCCGGTCCGAGGCGGGGTCTGAGAGTGTGCAACACTGACCTGCATTTGAGCAGAGTGTGCGTGGGTAGTCCGTTGGTTCGTCATCCCGATCCGCCCACTGCTGCTCACTAGCAAGAGAGGAGGGTGAGTGTGATACACACTACCTCGTCCACAACCCCCCGTCCCCTCTGGGGACCCAAAAAATAGAAGAATTGCTCTTTGTCGAGAATTTGGGTCCCACCGACCGAGAGGTCAGTGGTGGAAAAAGATTCTCCACCCAGCCCTCCTCCGGGGGAGGGAGTGG
This sequence comes from Sinocyclocheilus anophthalmus, assembly GCA_018155175.1. Taxonomy (NCBI): domain Eukaryota; kingdom Metazoa; phylum Chordata; class Actinopteri; order Cypriniformes; family Cyprinidae; genus Sinocyclocheilus; species Sinocyclocheilus anophthalmus. The sequence continues at coordinate 424,437 of JADLZN010005718.1, read as the reverse complement.
TGTGCTTACATCTCCTGAAGAGCACGTCCCTCCACCTCTGGGTAGCCCGTCTCCGGGCCTCTTGCTGTCTCGATTGCCACCAGGTTTGGCGGGGGCCTGAACGGGGGGCGGCGGCTGATTGCCCTGCCGACGGTCTACAAGTGAGCACAGTTCCTGCAGACTACAGGTGCCGGCCGCGGAGCTTTGCTTATGTTTGGCGCCGGTGGCAAAGGGGCGGGACCGACCGCTCGGGACGGCAGCAGGCACACCTGGCTAGGATGGACTGATGGCTCAGTCTGTGATCTGGGTCCAGCGGAGAACCGACTGGGACGTTCTCCACCGTGCGCCGAAGCCTGGGCCTGTGGACAGGGGGCGGGGTTTCGACAGAGAGAATAGTGTCATTGTCGAGTCTTCGTCGCATGGAAGCCAGTAACAGCCTAGAAGTGGCGTCCTGGACCACCTAGTGCGATATGGCCCCGAACCAGAGAGGCCGCGCCGTACACCTTCGTGCTCGTGGGCAGCGAGGTAGGGAGCCCGAGAGTCCGCCGCTGCAGGGTGCGGAGGTCCTACTAGAACTTCCAGGTACGTGGAACACACCGACTCGCTGCCAGTACCTCAGTCGTTGACCCTCTGGTGCAAGTTGCCATCGCGTAGCGAGTATAAGGCGAGGCAGCTGCTCCAAGGTCGTATAGGCATCGCTGGTCAGGGCGAGTCTTAGCGAGACCGCGGGCGGGCAGACACGATGTCGCTCCCTGGGGCGTTCGGATGGCGGTATTAGGAACACCCTGCATCGTCACACCGGAAGCTACCGCACGGGAGAGCGACCATTTGATACCCCCTCTGAACTGACCACCATCGAGGATGGTGAGGGGAGGAGCGGAGGAATCTCAGCAAATCGAGTGCCGGCGTACGTTAAAAAAGGCTGCATCACGGATCCATGGGTACTTGTTTGAGTCTCAATGCACCTCGGGACAGATATAGCTGGCACCGGAGAGCGGGTAGCCGCTGATGCAACACAGCGCGGACCCCCCGAGGGAACCAATCGTGCAACCTGAGGCTCGGGAACGTGAAGTCATTGCCCTCGAGCACACTACCCCTACGTAGAATAGAAGAGCCCGGCGAAAGAAGCATCGCTCATGCATTTTGGATTCACGTCCAGGCATGATACGGTCCGGAGGAAGGAGCAGCTCGCAGACCGTTATCTTACCCTCTGGCCAGAAGAAAGCTCTGGCTACCCTCGATGCTGCAAATGCAAACGGTTTGCGTGATCGGCGGAGGGGATCTCGAGAAGGAAAGAAATGGAACAGGTTGGGTTACCCCCCGGGGAGGTGTACAGACGCTGCGTCTTTTGACGAGGTCGCAGCTGGTTTCGAAAAGAGTAGCATTTGGGTCGGTGCTTTGGGACATCCACCGAGAGGGGGAGAATATCCTCACCAGTGGCAACCAGTGTGACAGACAGTCCAACAGCTCAGAAGAAGGATGCCCGGCTACCACCAGAGGGAACCCAGATTAGGCGGTGGGCACTGGCTCTCTTGCCCCCTTGCGGGTAACGGAAGTCGGTCCGAACTCCGCGAATGGTGCGTACCCCCCGCCGTGGGTCGCAATGTAGCCTAGGACCACGAAGACACTTGCAGCATTGCTTGTTCATGCCCAGGCCGAGACTTAATATTTACACACGTATCAGAAAGGGACAGCGGAGCGGTGACCATCACCCGGCGCCTGGTAACGACCGCATCCAGAACGCCCGTGTGATACGTTGTCTATAGCAAGACCCAAATCGTCTTTATAAAGACGTAACGTCAAGTTTGCAAAGCAACGTCGTCTTTAGAAAGACGCACCAGAAATTGCTCTTTTAGGGAAAAAGCTATTTTATCGTGCTGAGGCGCACAGGGGAGAAGATCATCTGCAACACAAACAGGGGGTAAAGCAGCCTGATGTGTGCAACCCACTCGAAACCACCACCGCTGAAGCGCCGTAATGCCAACATGAAGAGCTCTCCAAGAGCGTGCTGAACTCGTTCAGTCTCCTCTCCGTAGAGTAGTCAGGAGCAGAACAATGTGATTCGCCGGCTCCCCCCCCCCGAAAAGCCGGAAAAGGATATGCGCTGCACCTGTGCCAGTAATTATAACACACGTAGTATGTGATGCAGCGCTGATGCAATAACGTGCCACTGTGATTGGCTGTTTAGTTTTTACACTCGAAGTAGACATGGTCCCTTCTAAGCGAAGGATCCCACTTTCGTCGGTCCTCCGACGTGACGTCGAGAGGGACCGACTGAAAGGGAAAACCTCACCCGAGAGAAATTTTTCTGAAATTTAGGGTTAATCTAATGCACAGTTCAGCAATCGACGATTTTGTTTGTACTTGTCGTTTGCTTAGTTTGACAGTGAAATTGAGGTAGATTCAGTACACGCTCCTGAGCGGGCTTCATGGAGTCTGGAGGGAAACCCCGGTAGGGTTGGCTCGCTAGAGGTTGAGTTGGAATGAAGTGGATGATGTCCTTTTGGGAGAGCCCTCTGGAGATTTGTTGGTTTCTTGATGATGCAGAGGCTTGAGCAGTTCTGCTAAAATTCTGAGTTTGCAAGACTTTAAGTTCTTGAAGATTTCAACGAGTTAGTACACGGAAGTGTTAGTTTCGATGGTGGTCGCTTTGATGGTAAGCATGTTGAGCAACTGGGGGCTCCTCAACTAGCGACCGGACTGAGCAGCAGGAGAAGCACCCTAGCACATCGTTGGCATGGGTTTTGTTCCGCTGCCTAAGTCTGATTCCCACAAAACGAACACTTCCAATCGCACTTTGTGCATGGTGGAGACGTGCATACCATTCACAAGAGGTTCAAGTTTCAATCCCATGAGGAACCATATAGAAAAAGTTGTGTTATTATCCTCTTAAAGTTCTGAATAGCAGGTATGTACATATTATTAAATTTACTTCATTTCACCCTCTGTTTTGTCGTTTCCATTCGTTCAGAGTAAACTCCCATATTACCCAAATTTAATATCTTATTTATACTAAAAGGGTCAATCAAAACAGATGGTTAACTAAGTGCACGATTGATCATGAACATAGAGTAAAGGGTCTAACATACGCCATATCACAAGCCATATTATGTGTGTTGATCCCTCTGGTTGCCCGGATATGCGCAATATATAACACATATTAATCTGTTGCAAATTGTCATTTGTAAGTTTCGGTTTTGTCCCTTTGTCTGCCGAGAGGGAGAGCAATAGGGGCGTCCTTGTTTGGTTATGATGACCCACAGGGGGCAAAGGGGGCTGTCCGGCGTGGTCTATTCAGCCGGTCCGCGCTGAGCGTCTGACCCGCTTCTCTGGCCAAGGAGCGCGTTCTTAATCTGGGCTTTCTGTATGTCTCAAGATTTTAGCAATTATTGTGATGTTAACCGTCCTGAGGTCGCCGGGAGTGTTGTACACGGAGACTTCGTCTAGTACCCAGGGCCTATTTGTTCACCGGGCCCTTAGCTGGTTTATTTATGATGAAGCCAGTTCACAGAAATGTCTGGACGTGCTGCTGAGGTTACAATGAATCAAGAGATTGTAGGGATTAGTGGTCACGCATCCTTTGTTGGATTCTTGTAAAAGATAAGCAGAGTAGGGGGACCGGCAATTGTACTATTGCGGGACCTTGAGCATTCGACAATCCCGTGCGATACGGTAGTTTTCGCCGCCGGGTGGAGGAGAAAAACTTAGTTTTCCCGGTGGAATGTAGAGATTCAATGTTCATTTGTGTCCGTTTATAGATTCAAGGGTTTCAATATCTTGAAGGCCAGAATCCTACAGTTTGCATGTTTAAGCCATATTTTAAATTCCCAGTCAAACAGACTATCATAATAATTGTTGTATGTTTGTATATCAAAACCTAATAATGCTAAAAACCAAATAATCAGCCAGCTGAAGCTGACCACTGCGTCCAACTCTAAGCAAGAAGCAATTATGGTCAAAATGTTAATTTAACCCATGATTTACTCACCCTCAATGCATCATAGGTGTATATGACTTTCTTCATTCAAGCGAATCTAATCGGAGTTATATAAAAAAAAATATCCTGGCTCTTCAGAGCTTTATAATGGCAGTGGGCAGCTGTTTCTGTTCAACAGTCCAAAAGAAGTCCAATAAAGCGCATCCATCCATAATAAAAAGTGCCTCACACAGCTCGGGGGGTTAATAAAGGCCGCTGTAGAGAATATTGCATTTTGTAAGAAAATGTCTTATTTAAATTTATAGAAGTAAATTCTCTACTTTCACTTACATGTTCCGGGTAGCCAAATCCAATCCGTTTTTGTAAGAAACCATATTGTTTTTAAAAGTTTATAACCACTTTTCTGTGCTGCTCTAACGGGTGTATGCGGGAAGCCGTTGCGGGAGGATGACGTATGCCGTATCACCCGGTGATAAATGACGGCCGTGAGAAGCAGCGAGGAGCGAAACAAACTCAACACTGGCCACGCATTTTGACTTAAAAACGAGGATTGTGAAGACAGATGGGGAGGATTTCGATATAAGCCAAGAGAAGACTGGTTTTACTTTGCTAAAGTAAGGAAACTTTGCTTCCTTGTTCATTTTTTTTTTTTGAAAACAAACGTTGGTTTTCGTGAGACTACGCAATTCTCACCGGAGGCATTGCCGCTACGCCTCGTCCCTACATATCTCCTGGCCAACGGCTTCCATGTACAACAGTTAGCGTAAGCTACAGAAAAGTGGTTATAATGTTTTAAATATGGACATGTTTCTTACAAAAACGCAGGTCGCTACAGGGGGAAGGGGGCTTTTCACCTCGGGGGGAGCCGTGAGAGGCACCCTTTTATGTCGGATGGATGCGCTCTATGGACTTCTCTTGGAAGTGTTAACCGGAAACCCCAACCATTTGCCTTATAAAGCTTGGAAGAGCCAGGGGACAATTTTAATTAACTCCGATTGGATCGTTCTGAAAGAAAAAAGTATTACACCTAGGATGTTGAGGGTAAGTAATTCAGGGCTAATTTCATTTTGGGTGACTATCCCTTTAAGTCCATTCGAATCTTTCTGGTTCATGGTTCCGTCAGTGAAGCTAGTGTGCAGCATTTCACGTTTTGCTCATATTGATTCTCCAGTAGCCCTGGCTGCTTTGTTTATGCTTTACCGCCCACCATGATCGCCCTTTTGGTCTTCTTTGTCCCCCAGTTCCCCCCCCCGCTCAAACGTCTCTTCGGCCCCCAACAATTCCCCCACGACCCGTGCCCCTCCCCGCCTGGCAGCCCAGACCCGTGCCTGCCTTCCCTCGGGCTTGCTGTTGTCTTGACATCACATTCTGGTGGGCCACGTCGCCCCGACCCCCTTTTCGTGCCACACCGCCCCAGGGACATGGGACATTTGCAGCCGCGTCGAGCGTCTGCCGGCGGCGGCGGCCCGGGCCCATGCCACTTGCGTGCCCCTTCCCCCTTGCGCATACTTTGCTCTTGCGGCGGGCCGTGGCCGCGTTGTGAGTTATGTCCTCTGTTCTGGTCGGCTTCCCCCTGACCTTGGCCCCAACACCGGTGCATGCTTGCCTGCTGTGACACCTTGGCGAGTTATATACTTCCACACTCACATGCTTATCGCCGTCCCCCTTTCACTGCAGGTTCCCTTCGTCCCCAGTTTCATGCCTTCGGTGATCCGGACCTCCCCCAGTGCTCCCACTTCCTTTTACAAGTTGTTTCCTCTTGGCTTGATGTTCATTTTCCCTGTCCCACCTCTTTGCGCTCTTCACGTTGGTTACTACTTCCCCAGGACTGTGCGTCTGCCGACGGCACTGCCTTACCCAATGCCCACCGATTGTTCACCATCTTGCACCTTGCCAACTCGTCTGGAATCCATCCTGACAGCCCCTGTTCATTAGTTCATGCATTAGGATATGAATACCTAGTGCGTGTTACCTAATTGAAACCCTTGTCCTTTTTCCCCATTGTTTGCAGTGTTTTTTTAGTTTGACTTGCCTTTATGTCTCCCAATAACCGAGTACTGTCATATGAGGGCGCCTCGCAACATTTAGTCCGTCCTGTTTTAATAGATCCTTTATCCTGTTTGTGTCTTAATTATGTATTGCCAGGCTTAAATATTCCCATGGATTTCTGAGATCAATTTTCTGTTTTGACTTTAGTGAGGATAAGCTGTATAGGTACGGTGTGTATAGAGTATCCACGACATGATGTTCATGAGTTGGTCCTTACACTTCCTGGGGTTTTTTTTTTTTTTTGTTTTTTTGTGGAGTCTTTGTTCGGTTACCCAGTGAGGTTTATTTCGCATACTACCCTTACAGTTTTTTCCCTTGTTACTTTCACCCCAGGTTCCCTTACTGGAGGGTATTAAGTCACTGATCTCTCTAAAGCTGCTTTAGGGTGCTTTTGAATTGCAAGAGACACCATAGAGATTAATGTGAACTGAATCAAATAATCAAATTATTCACAAAGAGTTGTTTCTCTCTTTTAAAATATATCCTATGAGTCCTATGAATTAGTTCTGACAGTATTTCTATGTATGTATACATACATACTTTATTTCTTTCACTTTTCCTTCTCTGTGTATGAACTGGCCTTTGGCTGTATTATCTACATCCATTTTTCCATGTCTCATTATCAAAGCCTCCTCTCACTGTCCCCCTAAGTACAGTGTTTATCTGATTAAACCCCTCAGTTTATATATCCATGAGGGAGTCCTTCTCCTAACGTCAATAAATACATCGATAATTATTTTTAATTGAGCAAGTAATTGAATAAATGGTCCCAACTCTATGAGGTCATTATTGAGGAGCCATGAACAGCCAGCAGGAGATTTGGATGAGCTCTGCTTGGCGTTTTTAAGCATTTAGTGTATTGTTCCAACAGAAGATGTCAGCCATAGCCCAAAAGCAGGTGTAATAATTTAGCTCTTTCAATGGAGTATTATTATGGCCTCATATTACACCCTCAAAGACACCATAAAAAAGTAATATAGGGTGTTGGGGGGTGGAAATTAAGTGCTCTAAAAGGCCACTAAATAATTATACACAACAATTCTTATAGAATGAATCCTATTGGCTGTTCTCACTGACTAAGATAAACCCCATGTAGTCTAGTTCAGTGGCACGGACGAAATTAGATGCAAATAATGAAATTCAACTAACCTTAAAATTGTGCATAGTTAGGTGCATAGTTAGGTGTAGCAAAATAATTTTTTTAAAAGTTAGAGAAAACTTTTGTTGTTGACGTAAAAATAAAAAAAATGTGCGTCCAGTTGCAAATTCATATATCAGTTGGTAGAAGCTAACAAATTAGGCAGATGGCGACATGAACAGGTTGTGTGACATGACCTCATCCTCAAAAAATTTGAAATAAACTACACAGGGTAAAGAATATATGACCCAAGCAACAATAAACACAGATCACTTGCAGTGAGGACAGGTTTATGCTGACCTTAGTATGTTTTGTGCAGTGCATTATTGGCGACCAAGAACATGAAACAATCAGAGACATTTAGAAACCAAAATTTTGACACATTTTGTCATATTGTTGGATATATGTTGGGCATTTTGTCATATTTTGTCATATTGTTAGGCATATGCAACTGTATTATTATATTACATTATATTATATTGTTTTTCATCCGTTTAAATAAAAAAACATGTTTATAAAAGTGTATCTTCTGGTGGTGACTTACATTTTTAATACATGTAAAAAAAATAAATAAATAAAGGATGCGAGTCAGTGAATCAGATGTACTAGTTTCTACTTGATACTATTTGGCCTCCTAGTGAGCTCTTCCTTCAAAATCAAAGCAGTGCGAACGCTATCTGCAACTCTTTTCTCAATATGGCAATCCAGTCATATATTTTCTGTGTGCTGACTCAGTATTAGAAGCTACACGCTCAAAAAAACGGCATGGAAAAGGGGTTGGTTTTGTAAGCCTTGCAGGTTGTCCTGTCATTTGCATACCTGCATTGAATCAAGGGTCTCTGCGTCAGCTCAAAAATGTGCTCTACATCCCAATTACAGAGTAGCACATCTGTGTGGTAGCAGATGCACTGCTGCAGCAACACTGCCCCCTGCTGCGTCTCCATCAGCCCACCATAAAAAAAAAATGTTAGGACACTGCTGCAGCACTTACATAAGCACACAGGCCCCATAACCATCACTATAAGCCGAGTCTTAGCATTGCTTTGAGAGATGTGTTTGGGCTCATGAAGGGCGATGTAGCACATATTTATGAGAGCTGAAATGTTATGTTCTTATGGTGGTGAAAAAGAAACTGCCTCAGTTGTGACAGATAAGAAGATATTGAGAAGAATGTGACTGGATATTCATTTGTTTTGTCTTTCTTCTTCCTTTCTTTTCTCAGAGCCAACCCGTACCACCTGTGAGAACCCTGGGATGCCCCGTTATGGCTCTCTCAACAGGACCTTTGGCTTTAAGGTAGCAAGATGACTACATATATAATTAAAAACATGTGGAGTTCATTTCAGCTTGAGTGCTGAAAAAAGGGACAAACCAAAATTCTAAGAAATAAGAACTAATATGAACCAACTAATTTGAAATGTATTGTTTAGTATAAGAAGTAATATTATTTTTCCAACAAAAAAAAAAACTTTCACTCAATATTATATATTTTTTATTTTAAATTGTTATATATCATGCACTTGTAATATTATTAATTATATTCTATTATATTATTCCTAATGACAAAAAAAGTTATAAGCCTTTTTTGGCACTTTTATTCTCTGGAAGCAATGTTCTCAACCGTTTTTGATTTCCAAGCCCCAACTTGTCCACAACAAATGTTCGAGATTTTTGGGATATACTGGAAAATGATTAATGTAAAAGTTTATGCAAAAATAAAAAGATTTTGCCCTAAAAAAAGCTAGAAAAATATATATTCATAAAAAATATAAAAATCCCCAAAGAGTTAAGATCAGATTTTGTTAATGTATATGACTTTTCATGTCTAGAAATCACGCTTTTATAATTCTTCAAAGAAAAATAAAACAATTATTGAGCGGGTGAATTCAAATAAGAAATGTCTTGTTTTTGTTGTTTGTTCCTGTAAACAAACGTTGTTCTGGCTTATTTTAATGCATGTTTTTTCTTATTTTTAAATAATTTTAAGTCATCTTGGCCCCAACTACCTCACTGAGAAACACTGCTTTTTAATGGAAAAGTTCATCAAAAATGAAACATTTTGTTATCAGATATTATCCCTTATGTCATTCTAATTTGAAACTACAGCTTCAGATGACATGGAAAATAGAGAATGAGTTGTATGGACCACTTTCACAACACATTTTTCACAGTCGCAAACCATTTTTTCACCAGTGCCAAAGATCTTTTTTTGTTTCTCTGAAGATAGAAATTAACACAGTGGTTGGAATAACAGTTTAATTTATAAGTGAACTATTTCTTTAGTCTTCAAATTTAATGGTTAAAAAGAACAAATTAGCCTTCAAATAAAGATTTCATATCTTCCCTCATGAAAGCGTTCTTAATGATTTTCAAAGAATGATTCATGCCTTTTCTCAAAACACTTCAGACAAACTGCTTGTACAAACTACAAATTATTATTAAGACCTCTCAAGACTTTTCCACTTGAGGAGCGGTGAAATGTATGCATGGATGAATCTGATTACGCTTTGTCAGGGGAGCAGGACAGAGGGGTGAACTGAGGGAGACACGAAGAGAGAAAAACAGAAACTCTGAGACTGCTGAGGAAGAGCGTTTATCACCAAGATGTGCTGGCATTAAGAATTCAAGTCGTTTCAGTTACAGAGGTCAAGCCCTGCAGAGGCTTCATGAAACGGCTAAATATCATCCTTTCTATATTTGTAAATCATTTGTCTGGCCTCAAGAAAAAGGAGCCAGTCAGGCTCTTTTGCTTTCCAGGGCTTAATGATGTTGGAGTCGGTGAGAGGAGATATCGTGCACCCCAGATAAGCACCAATGTCTATGGCTCGTCAACCGTGTTCACAGTTAGCGGGGACATGTTAATCAATTAATGTGCTAAGCCCACATGCCACTCTGTGACGCATTAAAATTTTACTTCCCTCGAAGAACAGCCCACACTCACAGGCATATATACAACACTTTTTTTGTTCCCATGACCTTGCTGATTATAACATATGGTAGCCACGTTCACATGAGGAGCGCTACATTATATATTATGGAAATAAGTGCCACTTTATCACCAGTGATCTGGAAAGAAGATCACAATGGCCTCCTAAGTGAATGTACTTGTGATTACATTAGCTGTAAGTAAAGTAGGTAAGTACCATATATGAGAATATCCACCCGACATTAACACACAACCATTTGAGCTTTTAAGAGAGCGAGTCTGGGAAGCAGATGACGTACAATGTTGCAGAAGGAACCTAAAAGATGTGAAATTTCAAGTGACACCTTTGCAGTCATGGTCTTTTGTAGCATCTGTCCTCAGGAGGGAAACTCTCTCATTCAAAAACTGCAAGTATTAGGTGTTTAATATTGTGTTTAATCTGCCTCCAGAAGAGAGTTATGGGAGCACAGTGTCTGATGGTGTTGTGTGTGTGTGTGTGTTTTCTGTAGGTTGGAAGTATGGTGTCTTTCCAGTGTCAGCCTGGTCACCTGCTGCAGGGCTCCACCACACGCCTCTGCCAGGCTGACCTAACCTGGAGCGGGACCCAGCCGGAGTGCATCCGTAAGTGTTCTCCATAACACATCCATGGGAATCTGTTAAAATACCAGTTTATATTTGTGGGTGAAGTTTCTCATTTATAAAGGTCAATGCAAAATGTATTTGTATAATTAAGCTACAGAGAAATGGGTCAAGTACAAGTCAAAACTGAGACCAGAAGAGAGTTGAGTTCATGTTCAGACAAAGTCCACATGCTCCCGAGTTCATGACAAGACCAAGAGCTTGAAAATATGGTCTTGGACTTGACCTTGAGTCAGAGTCCAAGACCATAATTTCATGCTCTTGGTCTTGGCCCGTTAAGTCTGAGTCCAAGACTATTGTTTCTTCTTTTTGGTCTTGTATTGGCCGTAAAGTCTAAGACCATCATTAAATCCTCTTGAGCTTGGTCTTGGCCATAAAGTCCTAGTCCAAGAGTCTGAGGCCATTATTTCATGCTTTTTGTCTTGGACCTTGGACCTAAGTCTGAGTCTAAGATCATAATTTCCGGTATTGGTCTTGTCTTGGACTCTGTGTTGACTCCGACTCAACCCTATTCTGGTCTCGACTATAACACTGTCCAGTTCAAATTCAAGTAAACGGTTTACCACTTTACTTGAAGGGGTGTGCATAAGACTGACATGACACCTTCATAATCATGGCATGACACCTACATAATCATGACATGACACATGTCATGAATATGAAGGGTTTTTATGCATGTTTATGACAACTGTCATTAAGTGTCATTCGCTCAGTTATGTAATTTTTAATGCAAAGATGACATTGTTTGAGATGTCTTTGTTATGGGCTATGGTTAGGGGTAGGGTTAGGTCAAATAATGTCATATTTGCATTAAAAATTACATAACTGAGCGAATGACACTTAATGACAGTTGTCATAAACATGCATAAAACATCCTTCATATTCATGGCATGTGTCATGTCATGATTATGAAGGTGTCATGTCAGTCTTATGCACACCCCTTCAAGTAAAGTGTTACCCAATTAACTATTAAATGCCAAGTGTTCTACAAACAAGAGATTAACATCAGTTAACTTGCATTTGAGACACTATGGCCAGTTATTTTGTGTTTTTGCTCTGCTAATGACAGTAGTTCCAGCAAGTTCATATTCATAATGACTGTTCATTTCACAACGTCCATCACATGCTACTAAGTCTAAAGTATTCATTCCACTGAAGAGAGTAGGACATGTTTATTTCTGTTCTTATAGTAACATCAGAAGAAAATATGGTGGAAATGCACTAGAAACCTATTTATGAACACAATCTTTTGCAATATAGTCTTTTACGATGCAACATAAAGTACTAGAGTGAACTACTCGCCTGTTGTTTGGAAAAAGATGTCTGGGCTTGATAGAAGTTACTTTTTTTTAGTCTGACTGAATAAAGATGTTTATAGCTATAGTTTCTGTTAGATTGATAACCATTTAGATGTAAATATGCTCTCCCTCCTCATATAAATTAGAATTCATAACCATCAAATAATGTGATAATTCTCAGTGGCACACTCCTGATAGCCATTTTATTCTTTGTGATTGCTATTAAAGGAAATACTCCTCATAGTAAGCCAGAAATCACTTTATTTTCTGTATCAAGCTGCAGTTCGGTTACACAGCAGCAACAATGTCCGTGTGAAAACACCATGTGAGTTACACTGTGAACGTTGCTCATTGCTTGAACTAGCAGTGTGAAACAGACCTTTGGGTGACTCTGAGACTACTGTAATGATCTGACCAATGTATTGCTTCTCTGATGTACTAAACCATACTAAAAGAGAATCACTTATCTCATATTATCTGAAAGAGTGAAGATTAATGTTTCCCACACAATGGCCACTTGAGTTGAATTGCTTCTGAATTATGTGGGTGATACCCTGACTACACTCCCCTGGTTCACTTCATCAATTGATAAATCACTGATCTCTTAGTGAGAAAGGTCTGTCTGTGCTCTTAGAGGTTTAAAGCATACTAACTCCTTGAATAATCCATTTTAATTACTTTTCTAAAAATAAAATGCTTCGTTTGTTTAGTAACAATACCGACAAGCGATTTTTATTTTTTTTATCTTATTAGTGTGTTTGATCTTTCTCTGACTGTAAAAATATATACACAGCAAGTGCTTGTATCTTTATATATGTCATCATAAAGTTGAATTTCAAATCCGTTCCCTGTAAGTCTTTCTAATGTAAAATACCCCTGACATCACCTCAGTTTATTTAAAATGGATGAAGATGATTCACTCAGGTCTGGTGGGTTATCATGGTGGGCTACGAGGCTTGTGATTGGATTATGTCCATTTACCAACAGAAGCTCCAAAATCAACAGCATTAAAGCAGGCTGAAATACGAGAAAACAGCTGGCTTCTAATTTCACAAGACAGATTGCCATTCAGTTGAAGCATTTCTAAAGCTAATTACATTTTGCATCATGCCACTACCCCAAAGTTCTGTCATTGTTTTGCAAAAATTTGGAAATAGAATGAGATGGCAAGGAAGACACAGCACTTCCCCCCACTTAATTGTAAATTTGTGATAAAACAGCTTTTGTGTGCTTGCACCTAATCACACCATTTTTCCCCCCAAGAATAATCGAAATCATTCCGTAATTACGCACTGTAATTTTGTTTACACTGAGCAGTTGGCTACTCACAGAGTCAGGCTGAGTGTTAAATCGTCTTTCTCATCCCCCTCTTTTATTTTACACAGAATTGGATAATGACTGGCTGTCCTTTCCATTAGCGTTCCACTAGATTTGTCTCCAAAGAAATAATGTTTTTTTTTATTGTGCCTTGCTCTGTCCTGAGAATTAATTTATTTACTTCAAGTGGACTATATCATATCATTAATAGCAATGGAAAGTTTTGGCATGCAAAAAGTTATAGACTATAGTGTATGTAAAAAAATACATTTATTATATACATTTATTAAGTTATTTATTTTTGGAAAAAAACTGAGATAATTGTGATCATATCAAGTATTTGCACAGTTTGGGGAAAATTTAATTTTATTTTGCTATAAGTAAATATGGCATGATTATGTATTTGTTGGTTTTAGTATCATGATTGTATTCATAATATATTAAATCATACATTATTTTGGCTTTTGGTATCAGTATTAGAAAAGAACATCCAGTCATTTCTCCAGTTTAATTTAGTATGAATAACAATATGAATTAAATGTCAAAGATGTTTGAGACACATTTTGATTTACATTTTCTCAATAAATGAGCAGAATTTATTGCAATAAACCCTGCACTCCCATCAGGGCCGTCCTTAGCTGACGCGGGGAGCGGGGCCCCCCTCGGTCCGTTCGCCACGGTGCCCTCTCAAGCGTGGGGCCCGGTGCGACCGCACCAGTTGCACCCCCCTAAGGACGGCCCTGACTCCCATATTATGCAGCAATTTAACTGGAAACCATAGTAGGTCCTTTCCCTGGTTACATTCTTTTCTTTTGTGGCTGTACTGGTGATGTAGTGATCATGAATAGAAACCCTTATCAAAGTCTTGGATAAAAGAACTGGGTCCAGTGCACCGAGGCAAAACCTCAATCCCGGCTACTTTTGATCAAAGTCATAGTGATGGTGGAGCTGTTGGAATGACTGAGTGAGCATTGGCTTGCGTTTGATCTGCTGGTGTGACAGGTAAAGGTGCGCTACCTTTAAGTGCCATCTGCCAGCATGCATCAATGTCTGCCACACTCAAGGGTCTCCGCCAGCTTTTGTAGGCACAGGAACATGGCGGTGTCAGCTACTGAGGGAGAGAGCATAGATCCTCTCTAAAGAAACATGCCATGTTGTCTTAAAAGTTCAAACTTAATTTAGATTTTTCCCACTGAAGTTTGAAGTCTGATTATAAGAGGACCGAGACTGTTTGCTGGATAGTACTTTCATTTCTTTTGTTTCTCTTTTAAAATTACTCTTTGTTTCCTTTGTAGCCCACAGTTGTAAACAGCCAGAGAGTCCTCCTCATGTGGATGTTGTGGGTATGGATCTAACTTCGTATGGTTACACGCTCATCTACACCTGCCAAATGGGCTTCTTTTTGTCTGGGGGCTCTGAGCACCGGGTCTGCAAGTCCGATGGAACCTGGACTGGAAAGATGCCTGTGTGTCGAGGTATCAAACACTTCACATTGTCTGCCAGCACTTTTAACATTCCTATAGCCTGCATACAGAATATTCCCATCAGAAGCATTCAAACGTGACCCCTCAGATTTTACTAATTGGAGTTTGAATGCAATAATTTGATTTTATTTTGTCTTATTTTAGTTTATTCTATTTTTTTATTTTATGATATACAACAAAAGTGCAGGGTAATGACTGGATGTTCAATTTTATTTTTGCTTGATTTATTAATATACCATTGAAGTTTGGGGTCAGTAAGATTTTTTAAAAAGAAATTAATACTTTTATTTAGCAAGGATGCATTAAATGGATCAAAAGTGACCCTAAAGACATTTAAAATGTTACAAAAGATTTCTATTTAAAAATAGTTCTTTTGAACTTAATATTCAAAGAATCTTGAAAAAAAAAATTCTAACATTTATAATAATATGAATTGTTTCTTGAACACAAAATCAACAAATTAGAATGATTTTTGAAGGATCATGTGACACTGAAGACTGGAGTAATGAATGCTATTGTAATGATAAATTACATTTTACAATATTTTCAATAATTATTTTAATTTGTAATGATATTTCACAATATTCTTTTAGTTTGATCAAATAAATGCAGCCTTGGTGAGCATAAAAGCTCATCTTACATTTATAACTTATAAACAAGTACTAAATTGTTAAGAATAAATTCTGTGTTTTCGTTTCTTTATTGTCATGCCTCATTTCACGTAGACCACCACCAAGAGCTAAACTAGACATCATTTCGCACTTTGCACTTCCTGCCCAAGTGAGCGTGTGCTTAGGTGGGGTGCCAGAGCACTAGCGTGTGGCCAGCATGCTGCAGTGCTGTGATTTTATCTTCCTCGTCTTCATCCTGCAGCTCAGAGCACTGCCCCAGCAGCCAGCACACGTCACCATGCATGTACACAGCTGTACACTTCAGGCTTTCCAGTAATTACTGCACATAAACAGATGTGATTGTCTATAAAAATAAAAATTCCCAAGTGGTCGACACAGAGCTTCTCCAAACTGTGATGGGGCTGTGTTTATCCCTCATTTTTCTGCACCTGTCATGAACAGCCTCCATTTGAATGTTCAGTTATGCTGCTTGATATGTTGACCATGTCACCCCCTGCTGTCTGCAGTCACCTGATTTTTCTTAGTGAAAGGGAAGAAAGGAGGCACACTGTTGCCTGGGGATGTTACTGTATGCATGAAATGATAAAAGTGGTGCCAATTTGATCTGTCAATCTTTTTTAAACCTTTATTTTATTTTTGCTCTTTCTTTCCCAGCGGGCTCCAAACTCTCTGAAAAGCCTATTAAACCAGTCCCAGGGACACCGAGTCCGAAGCTAAATGGTGGGTGCACTGTTATTATGAAATGGGGTTTCATTTGAAAGACCACTTATGAGTGTTAAGTGCACCTCATTTAGAATGCATAATTTTGACTGAACATCTCCTCTATTTGGCCACAGAGAGCAATGGTACCTTAAACATTTGCTATCCGTGATGTATTCCAGACCACAGCCCCAGGAGGAGGGGGCTAATGAGGAGAAAATGGGCTCCAGTTAGTTTGACTGTAAAGTAGTCTGGCAGGTGCAAGAAACTCGACTAGAATCACAAGATCATCCTACTGAACTTTGCCAGACTTTCTTAGAGCATATTGCGTGTCTTACGTTTATATACTTAGAGAGCAGGATTAAGTAAGAGGCAAGCTGGTGTCCAGCAAAGGTAGGACCTGTAGGAGCACCTACAGCAAATATTCAGTTAAATTCAATTCAAGTTTATTTGTATGTATAGCGCTTTTCACTATACAAATCGTTGCAAAGCAACTTTATAGCAAATTAAGTTTCTACAATATTTAGTGGTAGCTTATCAGTGGTGACTTTCAGTTAATGTACATATGGCAGAAATGTACAGAAAAATCAATTAAAGACGTAATCAAACAGACGATGAACACTATTAACAGCAATTATTATATGATGCAATCAAACTTATAGCAAAATGTGGTAGTTCTGTATGTTGTCTGAGTCACTTTCTAGAGTCCATGACAGAA
Source organism: Sinocyclocheilus anophthalmus (assembly GCA_018155175.1). Lineage (NCBI taxonomy): Eukaryota > Metazoa > Chordata > Actinopteri > Cypriniformes > Cyprinidae > Sinocyclocheilus > Sinocyclocheilus anophthalmus. Next base: position 407,621 of record JADLZN010005718.1, on the reverse strand, counting down.
AGGACAAACCGGATATCCAATATGTTTCCAGAAACTGATGGATCCCAAGAACAGTAAGACACGGAGAACCCTTCAAGCTACTGGGTTCTGAAACGGTAGATTACAGGAAAATTGACTGCCTTTGTAAAGACTCAGAGCGTGATATCTGAGAACTCCGGCCAACACATTATTTCTTATCTGGCTCCATTATAAATATCTTATGAGAATAACTGAATACTTTGTTGAATTATATGCTGAATTATGGCTAAATTTGACTAATTTGCCTTGCTTAAGCAGTAAGATATGAGAGGCTATATTACTGTACATAAATATATTTATATTAGGGCCGACAGTCAAATAAAAAGCCATTGTTGTGTGATATGAGAAAAGCATGAAACAGATATTACACAAAGTAGCTTTAGAATTTTCTGATATATATATATATGATATAATATATAATAAATGTAATATATTTAGTATATATTTTAAAGTATGTGTATTTATGCTGCTTTAGAAAATATAAATGTAATATCTTATGTTGATACTGTCAACTAGATTTTCTAAAATAGATGTCACAAAATATAGCCTCTATATCAGTCGAATATCTATATATATCGGAAATAAATTATATAAATAGTATGTAAGGTAGGTAGTGCAATCTTATGGTTCATACACAGATGGTCATATATAACAGTGTGTTTGCATAGTATTGTAGCGATGGACTGAAACCCAATGTGTAAACCAATCAAACGCCAGAACTAGAAAAATATTTTAGCTAATTACTTTTCTGATATATTACTGTACTCTCTTTTGGCCAATATAAGATCTAATATAGTTGTGAATAGGTGTTAATTTGCTTAATTTGCAGTTTAATGTAAATCAAAAGAGAAATTGCAGAAGAAATTTAATATACACAATTAAATATGCGATGTGTGTATGTGAGACATTTATGTATTTTTAGAATATGATAGTACAGGGGAGGTATGGACTCGATAGGAATAATATTATTGTAATATATATGAATAATATGATGTGTCGCTTATTTGTTTATTTATTCACAGTTCCTGATGATGTATTTGCCCCTAACTACGTCTGGAAGGGCTCATACAACTACAAGGGAAGAAAACAACCAATGACTTTGAGTATCACAAGCTTTAATACAACCACGGGTAGAGTTAACGTCACATTAACGAGCAGCAACATGGAACTACTGCTTTCAGGTGGGTTTATTGTTCAACTCTGCAGATTTACTGAGCTGACAGAACGTCTCGGTTACGTACGTAATCCTCGTTCCCTGATGGAGGGAACGGAGACGTTATGTCGTGACGACATTAGGGGTCTAACTTGGGAGCCCAATCATCTCTGAGTTTAAGAGAAAAAGCCAATATGAAAATTGGCTAGTGGATTTTGCACGCTGAGCCACTCCTCATGCACATGGGTATATAAGGCGACAGCGCGCATCCACTCATTAGGTTTTACGCTGAGGAGCCAAGAACGTGTCCCGGCAACAGCGAGTGATTCAAGGTTGTGGCATGGGGACATAACATCTCCGTTCCCTCCATCAGGGAATGAGGGTTACCTACGTAACCGAGATGTTTCCTATCTGTCCGTCACTAAGAGTGTCGTGACGACATTAGGGAGTTCGTATGGAAAAACGCACTCCACCTGAACACCGTCACAACCCTGTGTCGCTGCAAATGTTGGAACAAGCCGTAGCATGTCAAGAAAAAGCTACGCTAAGGTCTGTAACCTTTTCCAAAGCCCCAGTGCAATGTCACTGACCTGGTACAGAAGGGGACCAAATGGTGAGTACATCGGTGCTGGAGAAGGCCATGCTGCTGTTCCGTCCACAAAAAAATGTTGACCTTCAGTGAAAGATTGCTTCAAATCTTTCTTATTTGCTCTTTTCAGCCTGGCAGAAAGATGGGGATCAAGCCTCAGGTTAAAAAGTCACTACGGAGACACATCACTACCCGTAGGGACTGGGTGGACGGGAGTGAATACTTGATATGGGACGGGCCTAGCGTCAGATTCTCCGACAAGAGGATGCTCGATCAGGGTTCGCCAACCCGGGAACTCTACTGGGAGAAGAAAGGCACTTGCATCCCCATGTGAGGGGAAATGGCACAGCGGGTAACCAACCATGCGGGAAGAGACCGGCTCTACACAAAGGTTGTAAAACCTCGCAAAGATGTTAAGTGTCGCTCAGCCCACAGCTTGACAGATGTCCGCCAGAGAGCCGCCATGCGCCAGCGCCCAGGAGGAGGCAACACTCTGAGTGGAGTGGGCTCTCACCCCCAGGGAGCACGGCTCGCCTTGGGATTGGTACACCAAGGCGATGGCATTCACTATCCAGTGGGCCAACCTCTGCTTGGAGACAGCCTTCCCTTTCTGCTGACCTCCAAAGCAGACAAGGAACTGCTCAGAGCTTCTGAAGCTCTGGATGTGGTCCACGTATATGTGTAACGCTCTTACGGTACACAGCAACGCCAAGACTGGATCTGCCTCCTCCGGGGGCAGCGCTTGCAGGTTCACCACCTGAGCTCGGAAGGGAGTGGTGGGAACCTTGGGCACGTATCCAGGCTGGGGTCTCAGGACAATGTAAGAGTAGGCCGGCCCGAACACTCCTCACTTACTGAAAATGCTTGGAGGTCCCCGACCCTCTTGATGGAAGTGAGGAGCGCAATTTCAAGGGGCGCTAGGGAGCGACTGTCTTAAGGACAGGAACTCAGTAACTGGATCTAGGCGACTCAAAGGGACCCCTCTGAAGTTCAGCCAGGACAACAGAGAGATCCCAGGAGGGTATCAGGGGTGTTCTAGGAGGATTCAACCTTCTGGCACCCCTCAGGAACATGATGATGAGATTGTGCTTTACCAGGGACCAGCTGTCCACTGCATCGTGATGTGCTGCGATAGCAGCAACACACACTTTCAAGGTGGAGGGTGACAGCCTACGCTCCAACCTTTCTTGCAGAAAAGAAAGCACAACTCTAATCGAGATCTCCGGTGGTCTCATCAGTTAAGAGAACCCAATTCGTAACCAGACTACACTTCAAAGAACATAGGCCTTGCCTCGTAGAGGGCGCTAAGAATGACGTCGATAGTGTCTACCACGTTGGTGGAAGATCACTTAGGTCTGCCGCGTCACGTCAGGTCGCCGCACAGGCCATCCTTGGAGATGGGAGCGTCAAGAAAGCATACTTTGTTAACGTCTTTCATCTCGAACAAGCTTAGCAGAGATGGTGCTCCTGGACCACCAGAGTGGACATCGCCTTTTTTCCCAGAGGGACCGGTCGTAGGTTTCATAGCCAGAGGGCGAAGTCAGTCGACATTGCAGTTGATTGCGCGGGCGCAGCTCCTGCATCAACCTCGGGTCGGTACTGCAGGTGCACCGCAACCTCTCTCTCCACCTGGGGAATGTCAACGCACACCCTAGCCGCCCCGCCATCGAGGGTAATGAGGACGGAGGAGGGAGACGAGCGGCTTCGGGCCATATAAACGTCCACGCTACGTCAATTCCTCAGAACTATGGGAAGAAAGGAACAGAGTAGAATGAGGTTGGGGTAGCGGTCCGCACTGGATGCGAGAAAACCAATGTCCAGCCTCGAGCACTCAGGGGCTGGGTGGGTGTATGCACCTCCAGCCTGATTGCTCACGCTGCCCGGACAAGCATGGCTGTCAACTCTGGGTCCGATGAATCGAATCTGGTCTGAATCTTCATCCGCAGAGGTCAATAGCCCATCCCCCGATGCTGCAATCGACATCTGATCCCCTGGTGGCACACCGAATGAAATGCGGGGACCATCATAAGACAGCCCAACAGAATCACTCAGCAGCCGCACAGGACAAACGCTGCGGAAGGAGTGAGAGGTCCATGGGGCGTGGACCGGCGGAGAAGCTCTCACTGTCAACCTCAAATCTCCCAGAGCACTAGCCGGCTGTCCTCTGCTCGTGGCAGAGAAACCGGGACGAGTAGTGACAGAGGGGTCTGCTCCTTTCCCTTTAAGAACAGAGAGACGCGATCACAACGTTGCCGTGGTCATGCACTCGCAGTGCGGGCATGAACCATCCACGAACGCTTCTTCAGCGTGCTGAATGCCCAGACACAGAAGACAACGCTCGTGGCCATTGTCAGAGGACAGGAAATTACAGCAAACAAGAGAACACGGACGAAACGTCATCTTTAAAAAACTTTTAGGAAATCTGCTCTTTTATTTGAAAGGCCCAGGGGAATCGCTAAAAGGGACACCGCTGTTAGCGCCGTACCGCCAACCAGAACAGCTTCCCAAACTACAGCAGATGGCTTTGTGGAGTATAACAGCTTTTCATACAACCAGTCGGCTCCCAAGCAAAAATAATTATGAGGGGAGCGTGCTGTGGCATATATTACCAGTGTGTACGGGGAGTGGCTCAGCGTGCAAAATCCACTAGCCAATTTTCACTGGCGTTTTCTCTTAAACTCAGAGATGATTGGGCTCCCAAGTTAGACCCCTAATGTAAAATTAATAACAGAGGCAAATTAAACTAGACCGTTAATGAGTTAGATCGTTAGACTGACTGTACCACCTTCCTCTTCCACTCATGAGACTCACAAGTCTTTATAAAGCTGACATATGCTTTACATCATCTAATTAATCTTAGACACTGCTATTGGCCAGCCATCAGGAATAATCACTGGTGAATAAAGGTGAATAAACCACCAGTCACTCATGTGAAAAATGGACTTGTCGTAAGGGTAACGTGATCATAACGATGGGAGCAACAGCGAACCATCAACTTAATTAGTCATCAGCCAGTTGGAGGGCAATGAAATCTATCTTTTCACCTAAAATGCTGGAGTGCCACCATAGAGTGTGTGTGCATTTCTGTTCTGCAGTTAGAAAGAGTTAGAGAGAGTGGCCAAGACAAGAAGAGAGCAATAAGAGGATGAAACATGTACGTGAAGCATGTAGACAGCTGTCTGCTCTCTATTCTGTCTTAGGTGTCTATAAGAGCCAAGAAGCACGTCTGATGCTGCTGGTGTATCACGTGAAAGCGTCCTCACCCACCACACTCAACAAGATCAAAGAAGAGCAGTGGACCCTGGATGGATTTGTATGTGCACATGTGTCTTGTTTTAGTGCTATTATCTTTTAGGTTGTGTTGTACAGAAGAATACAATGTTATATATTAAAATGCAATGGTGGATGAAGTCCACGCATCCTGTACTTGAATTAAAATACAGATACGCTGATGAAGTATTGCTCCAGTAAAAGTACAACTATATTACATTGCTACCAGGATTATTATAGTTAACTAAAACTGAAACTAAAATTAAAACCATAAAACATTTTCAATACTTGAAATAAAATAAACATTAATGGAAATTCTCATTTTAATTTAGTTTAACTTGTACTAAAATAACTAAAACTGTAACTGAATTAAAAAAGAATGTAAACTATATAGACATATATAAAAAGAACAATGACAAATGACAAAATTGACACAACAAAATTACTAACATAAGTTACTAACATTAAAATGAAAACAGAAAATATAAAACTAAAATTGAATAAAATTATTAATAAAAACTTTAATAGTATCTTAAAACTAAAATAACACTGACTTCTACTTCAGTAAAAGTACATAAGTTATCAACTACTGCAATCATATCCTGGGGTGTACTGGCCATCTGGAGCACTGGGGCATTTCCCGCTGGCCTGACGGTCATTCTGTCCTGCTGTGCCATCAGCTTGACGTGTGATAGGCTGATATGCAGCTTGGAATGAATTGATGGACCTCTCAGAATCTACGAAACAGGCAATCGCGGTTTGAAAATAACACAACCACATGACCCAACGTCAGCGACGCACTGCCTGTTTGGCTGAATCCAAAGGCTATATCTTCGACAATCGTGCAGCAGCGGAGGTGGCCTGGGATGAAGTCAAATTCCCGGCCTGAATTATTGTCTCAGTCCGCAACTTATCATATCAGTTGAATTAAAAAATTAATCATTAAATATGATTTGTGAACCAGTTCAATCAACTCAAAAGAATGAGAATGATTATTTATTAATCAAACATGACCATCTGGTTCTGCCAGCGGGTGCTGATTTCTTCACTTCAGAATAACAAGAAAAGGCTTTTTTTTCTGAAACATACAGTAGTGAAGTGAAATGTCAAATATCATGCTTTAGAATGTAGTAACATAGACGTTTCTGATCATTTAATGAACTTAAAATTTACTGAAGTACAGTTAAGGAATATAAAAAAATATTTCATTACTGTCCACCACTGCTAATGTGAATGCAAACTGCTAATAAGATATTTCAGCATATTGATAATTTCTTTGTCAATTTATCTTCAGTTTTATTTTGGCAGTCTGTGTGAGCAGTAGTGAGTGTAAGTGGAAAATATATTCCCATTGGTCTGCAAGGCAATTGATCTGTTTGATTGTTTGCCGGCAGGTGTCTGCTGAACCAGATGGGTCCACATATGTCTTTCAAGGCTTTATACAGGGTAAAGACTACGGCCAGTTTGGCCTGCAAAGGCTAGGTATGGGAGCCCATCTTGATATTTTTTTCATGCTGCATTGTTTCATTGTAAAATATTTTATCCCACCCTGTTTCATCAATGTTTCAACAATTTTGGCAAAAAAAAAAAAGTTAATAACAGACAAATGCATACAAAAATTAAAATGAATGTTTCTCGATCTCTTGCAGGTTTGAATATGTCGGAAAGTAATAATTCTTCAAATCCACCACATGGTACAAACAGTAGCTCTGTGGCCATAGCAATCCTTGTGCCTTTTTTCGCCCTGATATTTGCAGGCTTCGGATTTTATCTCTACAAGCAGCGGTGAGTCTTGCCGTCTATCCTCATTTGTCAAAGTTTGTTTGTGGAGTTGTTATTCTAGACAGATCAGAACGAATTTAGAAATTAGTCTCAGACAAAATCATCATCATTTGTTGCAGGATGGAAAGAAATAGACGGTGACAGATACTGTCTTTAGAGACAGAATTAGCTCATTTGCAGGTTATTGAATGTGATCATAATTAGATGCTACCTTTCTTCCCTGCATGATTCCACGTACCCGCTGCCACTCGACGTCTTTCCAAACTCTCAAAGCTGCTGCAGATTTGATTCTAATGACGTTCTGATATCGGGTCTTGTGTGTGTTGTTTCGCTCTGACAGGACTACTCCAAAAACCCAGTACACAGGCTGTTCAGTTCACGAGAACAACAACGGGCAGGCCGCTTTCGAGAACCCCATGTACAACACCAACGCAAAGTCCGTGGAAGGCAAAGCTGTCCGATTTGACCCCAATCTGAACACAGTCTGCACAATGGTATAATTAGGTCCGCCTGACTCGAAAACATCTGTGGAGTTTTTTTGTTTTTTCATTTAAGGATTTTTGCTTTGTTTTTTTTAAATGGAGGTGGAAACAATAGCATTACAGTCATGGACGGATTTGTCTGAGACTCACAGAGGATGTCTAGCACAAACGCTGTTGCCCTTTCTCTGATATATAAAGCACACTCTTCAGGAACCATTTGACCATGTGCGTCCGCGGAGGACATGTATGAAATATGAAACACGAAACACATTGTCATGGGGGATTTTTTTTTTTGAAGACTCACTCTAAAAAGCTTCTTCATGACGGAAAGCATGAAGAGATTCTTCTGCTACCTTATTCACACTCCGTGAGTGCTTCTTCACAGTTGACTGGGTATTTTTTTAGGGGAAAGGGATCTGTAAATCTACTTGCATATATATGAGGAGCATTCACCACCTATATTTTTGTGCTATATATTACCACATGGGAGAGGCCAAGAGAGAACTATTCTAGCAAGAGTTTATGAGGAGATTCACATCGACCGATACATTATTTCCCTGATTGTTTTGTACGGTACACAAAGTTTTATTTACAGCTCATTCACATTCATTCCTTTAGCTTTGGTGCCTAATGACACCAGTCATCTCTGTGACGTTGCGGCATTCTGTAATGTGTGATGTGTTTGGGTAAAACAAGAGAGAAAATGTGTGGAAAAGTGGTGTGTCGTTACCTCCTGAGGATTTTTTTTTATAATTGTTATAGATTTTTGATATTCAGTATGTGTGTCTGTTGATAAGCACCCATCTTCAGAATGGGCCGTAGGACAAATGTCAGCATTTTGACCTGAAGCCTGCAGATTTGTTTTTCTTTTCTATTTGTTTTTAATTGGTGTTTCAGTGCGGAAGTGTCATTGAGCTCCATTTGTATTTGGGAAACAAATTTGATATGATAATTTGGTCATTATAACAACTTGCCATTCTTATTATTACTGTTATTATATAAAAATTTGTGAAACACCTTTCCAGTTATGTCTGACCTTGTTGTGTTTTACACTAAATACATTCATAAAATCAGCAGCAAAAGTTGATGAGTTGACCTTAAAAATATCTAAAGTGGGTTTGGTTAACCTAAACAAAGTTATTATGAAGAAAATGTAGACATATCACATTGTCAACATGAGAGGCACACTATATGTGGTGGCAGGAGATGAAGTTATGAACACTTTTTGTCATAAAAAAGCAGGGTCAGACACTGTTGGTCATGTGCTTCCAGGCCTGCAAGCTGTGAGATTCATTCCAGTGCCTTCTAAAGTATTCACCACCACATTTTCCTAAACAGGTCATATTGAAAAGATATTGAAAATAATTATGGGTCAGTAGAGGTCCAGGTCAGTGTTGTGCATCGGCAGGAGTGAATGCTGCAGTCTTCAGGAGGCTATGCTGACATCACTGTCCTGGAGTTCCAAAATCCAACAAACCAACCTGTGATATTTTTTGCATTGATTTTTGCGCTCAGCCATAGGGATTTGCAGTCTTGCACGTCATTGACATTACTGATTTATTTTAATTTATTATTTATCTCTAGGAATTTTTTTTAATACATGGCAGATTTTTACACAGTGCCTACCAAAAACCATGTGACCCAGGTCTGCTGCTTCCCCACTTCCTCTACTCATGCCTCACCTCTGCCATATAGTTTATGTATTTTAATTTCTCCCCGCCAATGAAATGTGTGGTTCAGATATTCAGTTTTATCCAACACTGTTGCTCGTGTGAGACATTTTATGTTCCTCCGCCAGTCTGAACTTATTTGCCAACAACAGCTTTTGCTATAACTGACTGCAATAAAAGAAAATACACATTTATGATAAAAAAAATAGGCACTTTTCGATCAAACAGATTAATATTTGCAGTACAGCTTGGTACTCCTCCCATGTTAATGCATTCAAAAGAAATATAAAAAGAGGGTAAAAAAATTATAAAAAAGTTTTGTAAAGAAATATATTTTTATGAAGAAATTATTTGTACAATGTATGAAACTATTATGTAAATTTTCAATGCAATGTAAGATTAAAAAGGCTAATTCCTTTTGTAATGAGTGTTCTGTCTTTTTGTAGTTTTGATGATCTGGAGCATTTACTCAAGGTTTTCTTGTGGAATTAGATCAATAACGAAATGTGGGCTGCAAAGATAAGCCAAAAATCAACAGGCCAAAGATATCATCATGTTTTAAAACATATTCTTAATATTATTCAAATAACCCATCCGATCCATCTCATAAGCTCAGTGTGAGCATTGTTCTGCACACAACATGACTGATTAGAATTTCAAAATTAAACATTCCTGTTTACCCCCTGCTTAAATGTCACACTTGTTGGCTTCAGTCACATTTGTGTTGCTATGCAACCACTTGATTGACAATTTCTATCACAATTTGATGCATTGAGTGCAGGAGTTAGAAGCTGCTGAAATCTCTGTATGGTGGAGCAATCTCATTTCCCCTTTGACACTGTCTTAATTTGCAGTAGCTATATGTAAATTAATGAATCCGCCCTTGACAGCTGGGATAAAGTGAAGTGGCATGTGACATGTGGCCAAGTATGGTGACCCATACTCGGAATTAGTGCTCTGCATTTACCCATCCAAAGTGCACACACACAGCAGTGAACACACACAAACCGTGAACACACACCCGGAGCTGTGGGATTGACGCATCCATCAAGTGAGTTCATGTATGACTTTGTGGTGAACTGTGCCTCATACTATTTTGGCTGATCACAAGGAAGAAGATACTTCCAGCAAACTTCAGAAGAACTCAGAATATTGTTATCCTGTGGCCCATGAGGAAATTCAAGGGAGTAAGTATATGACCTAAATGTGCCATTTTGCTTCGTTGAAACTTTTGATGTAATGCAAAGATTTTTTTTGTAGAACAAAGCTACGTTTTTCACGAACCGCAAGGGAAAAAACGGTGAACGTGACGCGACGGATTGCCAGTGATGGGTTGCCTACTTGAATTTGTGCACACACACACAGCAGTGAGTAGTGAACAAACACACACACACACACACCGTTGAACAACACAGGTGAGACCCGGTGGGCGTGCCATTTTTGTTGCAGTGCCTGGGAAACCAGTTGGGTTTACAAAGTCGACTCTCTAACCATTAGCCAATAAAATGCCCACATAAGGGTCAAGTGTTATGGCATCTCCAGCAGGGTGAACTTGCTGAAGTATTTGTAACCTGCCACTGACAGCCTTAGTGTGAATTTAATATAACTCTATGTGTGACCCTGGACCCACAACCCAGTCTTAAGTGCGGGGTAGATTTGTAGCAACAGCCAAAAACACATTGTATGGGTCAAAATTATTGATTTTTCTTTTATGCCAAAAGTCATTAGTAGGCTATATTAAATAAAGATCTGTTCCATGAAGATATTTTGTACATTTCCTACTGTAAATATATTAAAACTTATTTTGATTAGTAATATGCATTGCTAAGAACTTAATTTGGACAACTTTAAAGGTGATTTTCTCAATATTTCGACTTTTTTGCACCCTCAGATTCCAGATTTTCAAATAGTTGTATCGCTGCCAAATATTGTCCTATCCTAACAAACCTTACATCAATTGAAAACTTATGTATTCAGCTTTCATGTGTATATATAAATCTCAATTTCGAAAAAAATTACCCTTTTGACTGGTTTTGTGGTCCAGGGTCACATTTGTCAATTCAACCAGAGGCATGAAAATCCATCTTTGAGAATTCAAAAATCTATATTTGAATTGCATGTGTTTAATCAAAAAACATGCCACAATGCGAGGAAATAAATCTTAATTATTTTTAAATACTTAAATACATTTAGTATTAGTCTGTGTTGAGCTGCATAGGCTTAAAAGTTATTTGTGTGTGAAAATACAAAAGATGGTGACTACATTTTCCCCCCTTTGTTAGTACTACAGTATTATTGTATAGAGAGTAAAAACATGAATCAAGGTAGGATTATAGAATCTAGGTTTTTCCATGCTGTCTGAAAGGACGATGAAAGTGAATAGATGAAACAAACTCATGAAGTGCTCTGTTCTTGAAGGTGTACATTCCTGGCACAAGACAGACCTTGAGATACTGAAACACACACGGTGATGAATGTAAGGCCAATTTCAGTGTGGCAAGAATTCAAACAAGGTGAAACACTGCCAAGGTGCAACTGAGAGAGCAAGACAATTAATTGCATAATTATCATACTGCTTTCAGTGCTAAGGTTTTCATTATTATTAATAAAATATACTGTTGACAAAAAAACATTCCTAGATTAATAATTAATAAAAGGTTTCTAGAAGGAAAATATTCAAATATTCACAACATAAACTTCATCAGCATAAAATAATGCAAATGCACACTACCTTTAGCGCTTTAAACAATACATATTGTTTCAGAGCAGCTTAAAAGTAATAAAAAATAAAATGAAACTTCATCAAATATGAGACCAATTCAAATTCTGATGCAAAGCAAGAGTCATTATTTAGCTTGTCAGTTCATTGTTGATTCGGTTTTCAGTTCGAATCAATTCAGTCCAATAATTGTGAAGTTCATCAATTATGAAATGAGTTCAATTCAGCTACAAGCAGTTCTACCTAAGACAGCAATGTCATTATTCAGCTTGAGTCAGTTCAGTGTTGATTCAAATCAGTTCAAAAACAGTGTCCATTTTGCTAAATGCATCAATTATGAAATGAAGTTGAATCAGCTATAAAGCAGCTCTACAACCCATTGTAACACACCTAAGGATAAAAAACATGGTTTTCACATGTTGTTTTTGTTGTAATTTTTGATATGAGTAAATTAAGACAAAAAAAATTTTAAAGTTCAACAATACAAGGATAGACACAAAATATCGCTTTTCATTTTAAAATATTGAACAAACCAAAGTATTTAAAGTGAGGTTACAATGAAAACATACATTTTAACATTAGACATTAAATTGTTACATCCATTATTATTTTATATTGAACTGTTCTATAGTCTATGCAGTATTTACTCAGAAGTAGCTGTAATTAAATTACAGGAAAATTAGAGGAATAGTTCACCCAAAAATAAAAGTTCTGTCATCATTTAGTCACCTTCAGGTTATGTTAAACCTGTATAATTTTTTTCTTTGTTCTGTTGAACACAAAGGAAGATATTTTGAAGAACGTCTGAAACCAAACTGATGTGGGGCACCATTGACTACCGTAGTATGAAAAAAATACTATGGTAGTCAATGGTGCCCCACATCTGTTTGGTTACAAACATTATTTTCACAAAATAATGTATGTATGTCCATTTTTGTTATTTTATTTTTATTTTTTAAACTGACTTGCCTGTAGCAAGGAATCGTAGAGTTAGAGACAGGTACATTCTTGCACTGATGGCTCTTCTAAATTTTGTGTCCCTTCTTTGGATGAGTGGTGTAACTTTGTCAAGCAAGTAGCTAAAATCCTCCACATCCATCCTGAGCAGATCACGGAAACCCTTCCTGTCACTGTCCTTCATTGCAAATAGAAAGAAACCGTTTAGAAAGTCAAACAGTCTGGTTACAATCCAAAGCAATAGTTAACTGTTTTATTGTTCGCTTAAAAACAAAAAATGGACATAATGCAGAACTTTAAAAAAAATGTTTTTATGCATGCATTCAACTTATCATTGTGACTTCTTTTGGTGGAGTAATGTATCAATCAAAGGCTGATGATACATGGGGCAACTTTTTGAGCAATGGCTGAACGGGCAACAATGTCAGACACAGGGCCCACGACCGATCTGACATTGCCCCATGTATCATCACCTGGAGATTTAAAAAAGGCTCTGCGTTTACTAGGGTAACCATACGTGCCATTTTTCCAGGACGCGTCCTGGCCAGGATTTCTATATTGCCTAAAATATCTAGGTTTTGACTTGTTTGCGTTTTGCAGATCCGACGGTGTGTATGACGTCAACATACCTAAAAGATGTTCTTTGTTTCAAAATGCTCTCGAGGTATTTTGATGTCATTTTGACGCGTCCTGGGAAAATGGCACGTATGGTCACCCTATGTTTACCCCATGTGACTACATAAAACAAATTGTACTTCTGAAGTGTAAAATGACATTGGTGATCAATGAAAAACTTTGGAGCTGCATACTGCTTAATTTAAGCTTTAGCTTGATTTTTTTAACGGTCTGTTTTTGTCTGGCTAAAAATAAAACTATAAACAATACATATTTTACCTCGAGTTCTCTTTGGAGGATTGACAGCCCGTATTTTCCTCTTCGAGCAAGCCAGGAACGTGTCCACTGTCAAGTTTTCTTTCTTTTTTTGCACTTTTCCGAGGACAACACAGCCAGTACAAAACACGCAACTTCGGTATCCATTGCCGCTGTTGTTTACGGAAGTCAGGCTTCTTGATGACAGTACGCATGACGTCACGGGATGATTGGTCGGGAAGCAACGCATAGTCTGGCATGTTTGGTACCCACGACACGACAAGATTTTATACAGTCAAAATCGTATAATCTGACACGGTGACTGTCGTAACCGACAAAAAAATCGTGTAGTCTGAACGGGGCTTAACATAATGAATATGAAATTAAGAAATATTGGATTAATAAATTTAAAGGATATTTTTGTCAAAAGTCAAACACTATGACAAATTAAAAAAAAATAAAAATAAATGAGCGCTGTCAGCCAGTGGCTGACAACTGATGTATCCGATTGATTCATCTTCACCACCACCACCACCAGGTTTTAGTGCTCCCCCACCTCCAAAACCTCAATTTAACCCTCCAGTATAAACTTGCAATATTTGAATCTCCAACGTAACAGAAAGCCATTTCATAACATGAAGATGCAGTAGTATAATCCTGTAGTCTAATGCTTATACTTCTGTCACAGTAGTGCTGAGGTGCATGTTCACTCTTTCATCTCACCGTGGACACGTTTTATATCACAACAGCTTCAAGCGTATGTTCTCTTTGAGACGAACCAGCAATTTTTCTCTTTCTACATCATTTCACGCCAATAGTAAGATCAAGGTTACTGGTAAAAGTTCTCCTTTGCCACAACTGGGAGATGACACAGCAGCGTTTTGCTCCTAGCATACCACTTTAAAGCCGGACACTGAAGGGGATAACAGAATCACAGGCAGAGAGAGATTAGAGTACAAAGCGCAGGAGTGAGTGTGATAACCAAGACAGACTCCAGCACTTATTTACTTTCAGCCTTAAATCACATGTTTCATTCACCCTTTCTAGCACATACTGGACAGCATATACTGGAGACCTTCACCTGTTCGTGACAGAAGCAGCTGCAATAGCAGATTCCTGAAAGATTTGTTTGTTTGAATCAGATCTTTTAAAATAATTATTTGATCTGGCTCACAAAACCAGTCTGGACTGCATTTCCTAAAAGCATTGGGAGCCTAAGCTGATCATAAAGACCACTGAAGGCAATGGTTTCTATTTCTACTTATGCTTACAATGCTGGAAACTCAGCCCTGAACAATTCGTTCACAAATAATCAGGCTGATTCTTTGCTCTGACTCAGTAACTGTTATCAGTAAATAGAACATAATCAGGACACCATACTGAATTGAAAACAAGGCTGTGAGGGATAGACTTACAGTCTTTGCAATGGCACGCACTGTATAAAGGTCCTAGATCATGTCATTTTCATAACTCGACTGTCAAAACTGTTTTATGGAATTTTTGTCTACTGAAAGTATTTTTTTTTAGCTGAACATTCTGTTCTGCACAATGTTAAACAACAGTACAATCCATCGAATGCACTGTAATTCTATCCCTCACAGACTCGTTTTCATATAGCCTAATATAGCGCTACCCTGACAAAGGTCTATTATGGCTTGAATATGGCTCTGTTCACACAAAGCTATGACTTGAGAAGACTTATATAGTCTTAGAAGAATATAGTGCACAAATCGTGTGAACAACAGTATGATACTTTTACAGATTTTTGGTTCTTAAAGAGATACTCTTCCCCAAAAATGAAAATTGAAGATTTAAAAAAAAAAAATCATCTCGGGAGTCCAAGGTGGATTATACTGTGATAGTGGACAAAAATTTGATGATTCGAAAAACACACAAAGTGAATACGACATACAACCCCAGTGGATGAATCCATGTCCAAGTCAAAATCAAAGTGAAAAGATATAGGCTACATGTGTAAGAACATTACTAATATTTTAAACTTTGGGCACCTATTCACTTGCAGTAAGGGATAGTTCGCCCAAAAATGACAATTCTGTCATCATTTACTCACCCTCAAGTTGTTCCAAACTGTAGGCTATGTGAGGGGCTGGAAAGATTAAATTTACTCCTTTCATGTTCCACGCAGTAGACTGAAAGCTGGGTTGGGAAAAAAATGAGGATGAGTAATTTTAATTTTGGGGGTGGACTGTCCCTTTAATCAGAATCAGAATCAGAATCAGAAAGAGCTTCATTGCCAGGATGTTTACACATACGAGGAATTTTTCGTGACAGAAGCTTCCACAGTGAACAGAATGACAGTGACAGAAACAAAAAACGCAGATAATAAAAAATAGAAAAATAGAACAAGTAACTAAGGAATAAAAATAGAACAAGTAACTAAGGAATAAAAATATACAAATCGACAATTGTATGTACAGGTATATAACAATAGACAGTTGATTGTACAGGTATATTATGTGCAAATTGAAATTTAGACTGAGTATGTGTGTTAGATAAATTAGTGTATGAGTGAATAAATAGTGTGTTTTCCACAGTTATTGTCAAGTGTTCATAAGATGGATTGCCTGAGGAAAGAAACTATTCCTGTGTCTGGTCGTTCTGGTGCTCAGTGCTCTGTAGCGTCGACCAGATGGCAACAGTTCAAAGAGGGAGTGTGCTGGATGTGAGGGGTCCAGAGTGATTCTGCCAGCCCTTTTTCTCACTCTGGATGAGTGCAGTTCTTGGTGAGTGGGGAGGGTTGTGCCAGTGATTCGCTCAGCTGTCCGGACTACCCTCTGTAGTCTTCTTAGGTCAGATTTGGTAGCTGAGCTGAACCAGACAGTTATTGAAGTGCAGAGGACAGATTCAATGATGGCGGAGTAGAACTGTTTCAGCAGCTCCTGTGGCAGGTTGAACTTCCTCAGCTGGCGAAGGAAATACAACCTCTGCTGGGCCTTTTTCACAATGGAGTCAATGTGAGTGTCCCACTTCAGGTCCTGAGAGATTGTGGTGCCCAGGAACCTGAATGACTCCACTGCAGTCACAGTGCTGTCCATGATGGTGAGTGGGGGGAGTGCAGAGGGGTTTCTCCTGAAGTCCACGGTCATATCCACAGTTTTGAGCGTGTTCAACTCCAGGTTAAGACTGCACCAGACAGCCAGCTGCTCGACCTCCTGTCTGTAAGCAGACTCGTCACCGTCCTGAATGAGGCCGATGAGTGTGGTGTCGTCTGCAAACTTCAGGAGCTTGACAGAGGGGTCTTTAGATGTGCAGTCGTTGGTGTACAGGGAGAAGAGCAGTGGAGAGAGAACACAACCCTGAGGAGCTCCAGTGCTGATCGTATGGGTGCTGGATGTGTATTCCCAGCCTCACTAGCTGCGTCTGGTCTGTAGAAGCTGTTGATCCACTGACAGACGGAGGTGGGCACGGAGAGCTGAGATAGTTTGGGCAGGAGGAGGTTTGGGATGATAGTGTTAAAGGCCGAGCTGAAGTCCACAAACAGGATCCTCACATAAGTCCCTGGTCTGTCTAGATGTTGCAGAACATAATGCAGTCCCATGTTTACTGCATCGTCCACAGACCTGTTTGCTCTGTAGGCAAACTGAAGAGGATCCAGCAAGGGTCCAGTGATGTCCTTCAGGTGGGCCAGCACCAGTCTTTCAAAAGACTTCATGACCACAGACGTTAGAGCCACAGGTCTGTAGTCATTAAGTTCCGTAATTTTGGGTTTCTTTGGGACGGGGATGATAGGTGGAGCGTTTGAAGCATGAAGGGACTTCGCACGGCTCCAGTGATCTGTTGAAGATCTGTGTGAAGATGGGGGCCAGCTGGTCAGCACAGGATTTCAGACAGGCTGGTGTAACACAGTCTGGGCCTGGTGCTTTTCTCCTTTTCTGCTTCCGGAAGACCTGGCGCACCTCTTCTTCGCTGATCTGAATTGCAGGTGTGGGGGAAAGGGGGGTTGCTGGAGGTGTGAATGGTTGTGTGGAGAGGTGTTCAGGGCGGGTGTGGGGTGTCTTTTCAAACCTGCAGTAGAACTCGTTCAGATAGTCTGCCAGTTGTTGATTCTCCACAGTGCTGGGGGATGGAGTATTGTAGTTGGTGATTTCTTTCAGACTTTCCCACGGATGCGAGTCACTGGAAGAGAAGTTAATCCTTATTTTTTCTGAATAATTTCCTCTTGCCACTCTGATCTCCTTTTCCAGTGTGTATTTAGCCTGTTTATACAAGACATTATCCCCTTCCTGTGAGCATCTTCTTTGGCCTGACGGAGCTGTCTGAGTTTGCAGTGAACCATGGTTGGTCATGGCGTAAGTTAAGTGGAGTCATGGTAGGAATGCACATGTCTTCACAGAAACTGATATAAAATGTTACACTCTCTGTGAGCTCGTCCAGATCGGTGGCAGCAGATTCAAAAATGCTCCAATCAGTGAGGTCAAAACAATCTTGTAAATCCTGCTCTGCTTCATTAATCCATCTTTTTACAGTCCTAATTACAGGTGTAGCTGATTTCAGTTTCTGCCTGTATGTCAGTATAAGATGAACCAAACATCTGAGAGCCCCAAAGCTGCTCGTGGGACAGAGTGATATGCATTCTTTATTGTGGGGTAACAGTGATCCAATATATTACCGTCTCTGCTGGGACATGTAACATGCTGTCTGTATTTTGGCAGTTCACGGGAGAGATTGGCTTTCTTAAAGTCACCGAGAATGATTAAAACAGAGTCCGGATGTTGTTGTTCTGTCTCTGTAATTTGATCAGCGAGTTTCTGTAAAGCTGAACTCACGTGCGCTTGCGGAGGAATGTAAACAATCACGAGAATGAACGAGCAAAACTCCCACGGCGAATAGAAAGGCTTACAGTAAATGAAAAGCGCTTCTAGATCGGAACAACACATCTTCTTTAACACTGTAACATCTGTACACCACCTTTCGTTGATGTAAAAGCATGTCATGTCGCGACCTGCTTGACCAGCTGAAAGCCCGGGAGCTCAAACGCGCTGTCCGGATGGCGTCGTCAGCCAGGTTTAGTGAAACACCAGCAGCAGCAGAGTTTAAACAAAAAAAAAAAAAAAAATCCTTATTTGTCCGGGAGAGCAGAAAGAGTTCATCCGTTTTGTTGGGTAGAGATCGGAGATTCGCCATATGGATGCTCGGCAACAACGTTCTGAATCCGCGCTTCCTGAGCTACACGAGCACGCCGGCTCTCTTCCCCCATCTGCGCATCCTGAAGCGAGTGATCAGCGCCACAGCTCCCCCGACAACAAAGTCCAGCAAAACATCCGAATAGTCGAAAACCGGTGAAATATCGGGTGGTGTGTACTTCCTAATGTCCAGCAATTCGTCTCTGGTGAAACTGATTGCAGGGATATAACTAAAGACAGGACAAACTAACAAAAACATAAAAACAACTGCAGAGCACGCCACAGAGGCAGCCATCAGCGTCGGCGCCATTGTGTAAGATCCGAATGGTTAACCCTTACCCTTGCTCTGCTGCGTAGAGGAAAGCACTCAGTCATGAGTTTTCATCACTAGCATGCCTTGCGATCACCATTCCTGCGCGTCTACAGCAGATCCCATACTGTTGTTCTCATTTCCCACTGGCTGCAGATTCAGATTGCAAATGCACTCATGGTTACTCAAGAGAGCGTGTGCAGATGTCTTCGCTGTGTTTCTGTCTTTCGTCTGCATCTGCCCGCGTCCGTGCGCTAATTAGATTCTTAGAGGCCTGATTAAGCACACTGAGCTCGAACCTCAGCTGTGACAATGACAGGCCCATCCAGCCCCGGTGGAGGACATGACCTGCAAAAGGGCAGCTAAGAGAGTTCAACAAAACGACTGATCAAGAAGGATTGGCAGAGTCTTGGTGAAGGAGAGATAGAGAAGTTTCTCTTCCATTATTGCTCAAGGTCACTTTCCTTTCCGCTTGCTGAAGAACAAGTGTCTCCTGCCTTGAGACTTGATGGATGTCTCATTCTGGGCTGACACTGTGGGCACCATATGAGAATAAATGCATGACAAAGCCCTCCACACTAAAGCTCACAAGAGAGTTATGATCATTTCCAATTAAAAGTAAGCAATTCAGTTGTCATGGAGGAGTAATAGAAATTCATATTCTCAGACTAGGAAACCCCTCACCCTAAAGGTAATATGTTGGAAATGACTGTCCCTATTCATTCTCCAAAGCACCAGTGATTTATGCAAAATACTTTAAGAGGTGGTGCTATTGTCATTAAAAGCAAAGGACAACCTAAGGGCATCATGCATGGCTTATATGCACTGAACAGCAGAACACATTCACCTTAGGTTCACTCTACATGAAGGTGTTGTCTCTGTAGTATGTGTGTGTTTGAGATAAATACATTAAACACATACATTGCATATATATTTATTTTCAATTGATTTGCTTGTTAATTTGTCTGGATTAACTGAAAAATCCATGCATTTCCATATCTCTTTATCTGAAAGGTTATAAAATATTAGGTCAAGTTTACACCCTAAAAAAATGCTGGGTTAAATACAACCCAGTGCTGGGTAAAATAGGGACAAACACAGCAATTGGGTTGTTTTGACCCAGCGGTTGGGTTAAATGTTTAACCCAACCTTCTGGGTAGTAACTGGGTCAAAACAGCCCAATTGCTGGGTTTGTCATATTTTACCAGCATGGGGGGTATTAACCAGCCATGTTAGGGTGTAGTTTGTGTACATCCTTATCACATTACATATCCAAAAATCCAATATTCCAAAGTGTTTGCTAGTAACTCCCAGTTATATAAACAATCTTTTCAAACGTTCTTTCAACACAAAATGTCCTCCTATAAACCTCCATACAAATTTTATACTACACATGCAATAGGTTTGTTCTCAAATAAATACTAGAAAGTAGTAAATTGCCAAGCAGGTTTCATTTCTTGGCACAGTTAACGTTTATTTCAGGTAAATGAGCATAACAGGCTGCAATTTTTTCAAAGGGAGAGTGTCCTGCTGCAAATAAACCTTTATCCCTTGCTGTTCCGTACCTCTACACAGTAACATAAATTTAATCAAATCTCTCAAGTCAACACAGTTGGCATAATGGTTAGAACAACTGTATCCTGCTTCTTTATCTTTAACCTTTATTTGACACAAGAACTGCCCTGTTCGGGACACTTTGGTAAAAAACACCTAGTGAAGTATAAGTTTGGGTTCTTTACTGTTCTTACAGTAACGAATGGCTTGTATTTTTATTTATTTTTATAGACTGTAGAAACGCTTTAATGTGTTGAGGAAAGCATGACAAGTCTTGATTCTAAGTTTTATTTACCAACATATTGGTAAAATATATAAAAATCTTTAAAAAGATATCTGTTGCAGATATCAAGATGCTTATGTTTATTCATAGTGCTTTATTCATCCATCCAAGAGGCAGCGTCAATCGTTACTAAGGACGGAGTGTGAGCACCATCTGGTGGCTATAAAATTGGATTTTCTGGACAATAAATTCAACTAATTTTGTAAAAAGAAAAAAAAAAGGACGTATAATTATATACCAATATATATTATATGACTTATTACATTTAAAAAACTTATCTTGAAGACGCCGACTTCCATGGCAGGGCAATTTGTCGTCTTGTGTGTTTGTATATTTTCAGTGTTACAGCAATTTAAAGTCCAAGAGACCACGAATCGTAAAGATTCTCTGATCCTTTGACAACTCCACTGTGAATTAGGGTTATTCGTCAACTTAAATCGTTTCGGTAGATACTTAATATGTATAAATACAGTTTTCGTTGTTCTGAACCTTATATCTCAGTTTCAAGAGAGGCTACTAAGCAACGCAAGACTTTGCTATAATCATCATTCTCATCATAACATAAAAATAGCAACTTTGTTCTTCCAGGAAAAAAAGTTATTTCTGCCTTACTAAATATAGGGCCCATTTTCATGTTTGGCTGAGCGTTTGTCTCAATTATAATAATTGTCTAGCTCAACTAACTGACATTCATAGAGGGGGGAAAGAAAATACAGCCATGCGGATTTGTAATCATCAAAATTGCATTTTGTTTTCATTCTTTCGATTTTTCATGTACACGAACTGCCTATTTCTGTCATGCATACAGTATGAGCATCCCTCAAAGTATGAGTTTCCCTCATTAACATCCAGCTCGTTTTAAATGAAGCTCGCGGCGGCAGGGGGCGTCGCCATTTTGTTTGTTTTAGTGAAACTGTACAGTGGGAGGAGGGTGAGAAAGGTACCCTAGATACGGTTGCTAAATACGGAAAGCTACGATAGGACCGTTCCGCGTAAGTACTTTCGGCGAAAACATAACTAAAATGGATTTAATTGCATGCATTGGAATCATAACCATTCGATTTCATCATGCAACTTGCTAGAATATTCCATTCCCCCTCTCTACACCAGCGACAAATGACAGACGCTGTGTAACATCACCTCTTTATGTTATCACTTAAAATGTCTTAATTAGCGCTAAGATGACTTGTGTGGAGAATGCGTTTGGCGTCTTTGCGCATGCAAAGCCCGAGGAAAACCCGCACCTGGCGCGTGCCGCAATAACGTTAGCTACAAATTCCAGGCAGATGTTGATCTCGCGACAGCAGACCGCCAGCTTGTTAGCTTTTCTAACAACATATGTCATTTTTGTTACATTATTAACAGTTATTACATTTATCATACATTTCGTAGACTATTAAATATTGTAATAACACCATTACGAGTTGAATAATAAAAGTGCAGGGGTGCGCTGATACTGTATGGTCACTCAGGCCCCTCCATCACTGACAGCCACACACCCATCTTTATGTATGAAAGGGGATATTTTGGAAAACGTGACATCTACATAATTATTTTAATTTAAAAAAAATTTAATTAATAAAAATGAAACTGTCAAATACTGCATGCATTTTCACCTTAGTACAGTTTTTGCATCAAACATTGAAGTAGTACATTTTGCATTATCCAAAGCGACTTACAAATGAGGACAGTAGCAATCAAAACCAAAAAAAGAGCAAAAATATGTAAGTGCTGTGACAAGTCTCGGTTAGTAACGCAGTACACCTAGCAAGTTTTCTTCAAAACAAGTAGAATAGAAAAAGAATAGAGAACGTTAGTGCTAGAGGGTCATTTTTAATAAATAAAAAGAAAACAAGTCAAAAGAATAGAGAACGCTGTAGTTAGAGAGTCATTTTTATAATAAATCAAAAGAAAACAAGTACAATAGAAAAAGAATAGAGACCGCTAGTGTTAGAGGGTCAATTTTTTAAAATAAAAAAAACAAGTTAGAAAAGAAATAGAGAGTGCAAGTGTTAGAGGGTCAAGTTTGTTTGAATTTAAATAAATAAAACGAAAACAAGTAGATAAAATAGAAATAGAATAGAGTACTAGTGGTCAAGTGTAGTAGACCGCATCTAACATCTAATATTACAAGTAAATTCTTAAAATGTAATGGCAAGCTATAATTTCACCAAATGGAATTGTTAAATTATTATGTCTTTAATCTTATCTGATATTCCTGAACATTTCCGATAAACACCCAACAAGGCAAGAATTGCCCCTTTGAGTCAAATCTTTTGATTGAAACCGTTTCATCAGCAACACACATAGGAGACCGATTTAATAAATAGCATATTGTTTTATGACTAAATGTGTAGTAATGTAAATGCAAACTACAGTAAGTTCTCGACTTTATTTAAAGGTACTGCAACAAACTAAACATGGATACATGAAATTACATGTAATTAGAAACTTAACTGAATGTTGGTTGTATGTTATGACAGAATGAAATTATTGAATACTATTTTTAGAATTCTTTGAAACGAACCATTTAAAAGACCTGAGTGACGCTATTACCAGCATAAAAATTAAAGAATGTTTTAAAAGAAGTTTCCTGAGCTGTCTTCTATTGTTTGGTCAGACAGACACAGTCCTGCCACAAACTCAAACAAACAGCAATGTTTTGATACCACCACAGACCCACAGTATTGAAACTTTCAGGGCATTAAACTATGTATGGCCTGGTTAAAGTTTTCTCTGCATATTAAGCTAGGGGAAAGTTTGATTAACATAAAAAAAATCACCTTTTAGAGCAATCAAATGAATAATTGTGCCTAACAGCAGTGCCATTTTATTCTGCAGGTTCAGCGTCCCCCACCACCTCAGTGTGAGAAGGTGCAGGGACGATGTTCTACGCCCACTTTGTCCTCAGCAAACGTGGGCCGCTGGCCAAAATCTGGTTGGCGGCCCACTGGGATAAGAAGCTGACCAAAGCACACGTGTTTGAGTGCAATCTGGAGAGCAGTGTAGAGAGCATCATCTCTCCAAAGGTTAATGGATTCTCTTGAAATCATGCTGTTCAGGTTTATTTTTGTAAATGTGTCTTGTGGATTCCATTTTTTTCTTTGTTTTTAAATGTCATGACAGAGCTTAAAATGCCTTGCAGAGCGGTTTAGACCTAGAGTAATAGTGTTGTTCAGTTTGTAGTCCTAAAACCCAAACATTTAAGATTTCATGTTTGAGGTATGACTAGTAATGGTTACATCCACAAATTATCGTCACTCAGAATGAATCCAATCTGATTTCAGATTCTGAAAGCTCTGTTTATATGAACCCTAAACATTGCAATCCGATTCACTTACAGTATTGGTTTACATTTTTTAATCCAATTGAGAAAATAGTCTGATTTAGGCATTCACATGCTTAATTTTTTTCCTGTGGTTCAGATTATTTCAGCTCTACTGTACCCCAGTGCTATTTTGGTAATATTGAGACAGATTATATATATGAGACCGATATATATATATTATATCTATATATATATATATATATATATATATTAGATATCTATATATATATATATACAGTGTATATATATATATTATATACTGTATATGTATATATATATATATAATATATATATTAGTCAACCTATATTTTATGTATTAATAATGAAAATAAAATTATGGTTTTAGTTTTAGTTTAATAATCCTGGTTAATCCAATCAAAATTTTATTCAGATCAAGCTCAATCGGATGGACTAAAGTGTTTACACAATGGCATTTCTGACCATTTGACACACCAATCCAATTATAAACGGAATATTTGTAGGAATGTAAACATAGCTACTTTATGTTTAGAACAAACTATGAAAATCTCTTCAATGATGTTCACAGACCTCGTTTTACACATAAATCAAATAGAAATTCCTTCTGGGACGGCTTTCAAATTGACATCATGACTGAGCAGCTCTATAGCAGCTCCATTCATTTATAATATTTGCTTAATTTGATAGGTTAAAATGGCTCTCCGTACATCTGGTCACTTACTCCTGGGTGTAGTGAGGATCTACCACAGAAAAGCCAAGTACCTGCTGGCAGACTGCAATGAGGCTTTTATTAAAATTAAAATGGCTTTTCGCCCAGGTAAGTTGTGGCTGGACTACATAAGAAGTTGGTCCTATTGTACTGCAAGAGATAATATTTTGTGGACTGTTTGACACAGGTGTGGTCGACCTGCCTGAGGAGAACCGTGAAGCTGCCTACAATGCCATTACATTACCCGAAGAATTTCATGACTTCGATCAGCCTCTTCCGGACCTGGAGTATGTTCAGCTTTAACTTAGAGATATCAGAAGCTAAATGTATAAAGGTTGTTAGACTTGCATGCAATCAGTGTTGACCCTTCCTTGTGTTGTGGATTGCAGCGACATTGACGTTGCTCAACAGTTCACCCTGAATCAGTCGCGTGTGGAGGAGATCACCATGCGAGAAGAAGTGGGAAACCTCAATCTACTGCAGGAGAATGATTTTGGTATGGCATATACACATCCTCTTTATTCTCTCCGTTATGTTTTTAAAAAATTTTGTCTAGTGTTTTTATCTCTTTTTATTGTTTAAATTGATTATGCACTCACATCGCATTGTCCTCATACAGTAGATAATTTATAGCACTTTGTCCTCAACAGCTGATTTCGGGATGGATGATCGAGAGATGTTGCGAGAGGAAGGTGCATTTGAAGTGGACATCATCCATGGGGCGTCTGCGTCTAACCTGCTGCTGGAGTCAGAGTCAAGTAGCGGACAGATTGCTGACAAGTCCAATCACCTAGAGTATGACCAATACAAGGATGACTTTGGAGACAACCCTATGGAGAGCACAGAAGGGGGCATGCTGGGTAAGAGAGGCATCCATGAACACCTTATAAGTTAAAGGGGTCATATGACGTTGCTAAAAAGAACATTATTTGGTGTATTTGGTTTAATGCAATGTGTTTATGCGGTTTAAGATAAAAAAAACACATTATTTTCCACATAATGTACATTATTGTTTCTCCTCTATGCCCCGCCTTTCTGAAATGCGTAAATTTTTACAAAGCTCATCGTTCTGAAAAGCAAGGTGTGCTGTGATTGGCCAGCTATTCAGTGCATTATAATTGGCCGAATACTTCAAGCGCGTGACGGAAATGTTACGCCCCTTACCATACTGTGATGCCGTGTCCTGGCACGACGAGGCATTTGTTGCATCCAGTGGGGACATAATTACTGATTATAATGACTTATACTGCCTTTTTACGCGTTGCGTTTTATCGCGCCACGTAAACATAAAACCAAGTCTGCATATTTGATAGGAGAAACGACAAACAACAAGCGCTATCACAATGCTCAAAACCTCGCGTTTGAATCGTCAGTGGCAAATTCTTTAAATATGAAAACGTACTTATAGGCTGTGAGTCAGAAGCGCCAGACTGTCCTTGCAAAGTTGGTATTGCCCCATTTTATAGAAACAGACACCGGCATTGTAGGCTACTCTCTCAGGAAACAGTCCTCGTCCTCCATAAAATGCGCCGTTTTAGGTAGGCGTGGTTGACTTAATTTTTATAAAGAATATCTCTTTGGATTTGAGACTTAAGTCTTTACAGATCTTCTTTATGCACCAAGATCTTGTAACACTCCAAAGAGAAAAGGAAAAATTTAAATTGCATCATATGACCCTTTAAGTACATTACAGGCATCGTTGGGGACTGAGCCGGCTGCATTGTGTACCTACAGTGGACAAGCTGCTCAGTAACGAGGATGGAGGTGGTATTTTCGATGACCCTCCAGCCATCACTGAGGGTGTGATGATGCCCCAAGATCACGGTGGAGATGATGATGATGATTTTGACAACCTTTCACGTAAGAATGCATGTAACATAATGATATGTTATATATTACATGTTTGGTCCTATGCATAATAATTCAAAATTTGTATTTTGTTCAATAGCAGCAGGAGGTCCAGACAGTCCTGATTCTGGTCCTGTGGAGCAGCTGCCCACCATGACAGACCAGACTGAACAGACCACCCTAGTCCATAATGAGGAGGAGGCTTTTGCTTTGGAGCCCATCGACATCACAGGTCAGCCAGAGCAGAGAAATAGTAGTAATAGTGCAGTAATACAGGGATCAACAATAAGACTGGCCAGTTAACAGAACTGTCACTTGAACTATCACTATGTTTTCTGGTCACTGATCGGATAGTTTCTGCTTTAATTATTACACCAAGGTAAAATAATCTAGCTGACTGTCATGAATTAAGTTTTGGCAAAAAAATTATTAACAAATTTTATTGTGTACCATATTATCAATATCTAAATATTATATTTTTATATTTTAAAATTATTCATATATGTTAATTAGATAATACTTAGGATTCATTAGATGATATTTAAAATGATAAACGAGTAACTGTGCCATCGTTTTCCAATAAATGTTGATGAATTTTAATCTGTCATGTCAAAAAAACTTGTAACAAATAATTTATTAGGTTTTTAATGTGCAATAATCAGTGGTGAGGTGAGAGGAAAAATTGTCAGGACAAGTATAAATCTGGAAAAAAAAAATAGTTGTATACCACTGTATGTTCAAAAACTTCCAACCAAAAATAAAAAAAGAATAATTTACTCACCCTCATGTCATTTCCCGAACAAAAGAATACAAAAGAAGATATTTTTAAAAATGTTGATAACCAAACAGTTTTTTTCCCACTGATTTTCTTTTGTTGGTCTGTACAAGGGAAGTCAATAGGAGATAAAACTGTTTAGCTACCAACATTCTTCAAAATATTTTCTTTCTGTTCCACAGAAGAAAGAAAGTCATACAGGTTTGGAATGATTTCAGGGTGAGTAAATGATGACAGAATTAAAATTTTTGGGTGAACTTTCCATTTAACCGCATTTTAACCGCATGCAGTGTACCTAAACATCTCTTGCAAACAAAACCTAATTTTGGTTATCTTCGATGCCTTTCATCAAACCATACTCTTACATTATTAGTGAAGGAAACCAAAGCAAAAAGAAAGAGGAAGCTGATTGTGGACAGTGTGAAGGAGCTGGACAGTAAGACCATCCGTGCCCAGCTGAGCGACTACTCGGATATTGTCACCACTCTTGATCTGGCTCCCCCCACCAAGAAGCTGATGATGTGGAAGGAAACAGGAGGAGTGGAGAAGCTCTTCTCTCTGCCAGCTCAGCCCCTCTGGAACAGCAGACTGCTCAAGGTCAGGACAGATCTCTGGAATAGGCTGTGAGACATTAATACAGGCTTTAGTGCAACAAAATACATAAGTGGCTTTGGATATGGCTGTTTTTGGCACTATTTTACTCATAATTAAACACAGAAATCTATTAAAACAACTTATTTGGTTGTAGTCTTGCCATTAAATACTGTTGTTTGCCAATGAATTGCTACACAAATTTATACAGCAGGTTTATTAGAAATCTGTCCTAAGACCAGCTCTACCTCTCTGTGTCCAGATGTTCACACGCTGCCTGACCCCTCTGGTGCCCGATGAACTGAGGAAGAAGAGAAAGGGTGGAGAAGCAGACAGCTTGGATGAGTTCCTCAAAGACCTGGAGAACCCTGAGGTGCCACGAGAAGAGGCCCTGTCTCAGCAACGAGACATCATTGGTAAGAGAGGCTGACACATACTGCTAACTACTATTTAGTAGACCACAAGGCGCATGATAAAAGTTTGAGGACAATAAGAAGTAATGGTTGCTGAAAATGCAGCTTTGCCATAACAGGAATAAATTACATTTCAAAAATATATTCAAATAGAAAACAATTATTTTATAATGTAACAAAATTTCACAATATTCCTGTTTTGTTGTATTTTTGAATAAATAAATGCAGCCTTGGCGAGCATAAGAAACTTCTTTCGAAAAAAAATCTTACCAACACCAGACTATTTAACAGTAGTGCACTAGTTTGTCACTGATGCCCATGTTTGGCGTTCTGCAGACCAGACCATCCTGGAGGAGCCCAGTGTTCTGCAGGCTTCAGCCATGGAGGGCAGTCAGACGACCCTTGATGAATCAGTCATGCCTCCTCCATCTGGACCCCGTGGACAAAAGCGCAAAGCTCAGGACACAGAGCCTGCCTTACCTGTGAGATCTGAAATCAGATTTTTAGTGTGGGATTTGGACCCCACTCTATGTGGTTTGCTAATTTGGTGCTCTCGCTTGTTTTCTTGTAGATGCTTGAGGATGATCGTTCCTCCATTGTGTCCACACGGCACGTGAACATGCAGCAGGTGGACCTTCCACCTGAGGAACTGGGCAACATCTCACAGCTCATCCCTGAGCTCGACCTGATAGGAGAGAAGAGCAAAGAGAAGAAGGATGATGAGGAGGAGGAGGAGGTGAGGAGGCTTTAACAAGCACTTTATTTTTCTAATAAGAAATCATGTTTAGTACAGCCAAACAATCTGCAGTCACTTTAACTTTTTCAGCACTAAGTATCATAATAGTACAGCTGTTTAAACTCAATTTTTAAATGCCCATTTTTGTGTATCATTTTTAATTGTGCTATT
Organism: Sinocyclocheilus anophthalmus; assembly: GCA_018155175.1. Lineage (NCBI taxonomy): Eukaryota > Metazoa > Chordata > Actinopteri > Cypriniformes > Cyprinidae > Sinocyclocheilus > Sinocyclocheilus anophthalmus. The sequence goes on along the minus strand of JADLZN010005718.1, from coordinate 378,270 downwards.
CCTGTGTATTTTTTTTTAAATTAATCAGTTATTAAAACATCATATAAGGAATTTGGCTATCTGGGCACTGGTTCTACTCGATTCCCATCAGATTACATCACTCAGTTAAATCTAAATTTTTGTTTCAAAGGAGGAGGAAGGTCAAAGCGGAGACCAGGATCAGGAGGAGAGGAAGTGGAACAAGAGGACGCAGCAGATGCTGCACGGTTTACAGGTTTGGCAGAATTTAAACACACACTACATATCATGATAAACAAGATCTGTCAGGGCATATTTAGTGTAATATGAAGCATAAAATTATTTAATATCTATAAATACCCTTTTAATTCTTCCTCTTATTTTCCACAGAGAGTCATTGCTAAGACCGGTGCAGAATCGATCAGCTTGCTGGATCTGTGCAGAAACAACAACAAGAAACAAGCAGCTGCTAAGTTCTACAGCTTTCTCGTGCTAAAGAAACAGCAGGCAGTGGAGCTCAGGCAGGACGAGCCCTACAGTGACATCATCGCCACCCCTGGCCCCAGATTTCACATTATATAGACTTTTTATGGTCAACACTGGAAGATTTTAATAGTTTTGTTTGTATATGAAGTGTTATGTATTTCTGTGCATGTGCATTTTCATGCATACTACATGTGCACTCAGTCTCACATGGAAACAAAGACTTTTTATAAGTGCTTCTTTTTGCCGTTTCTCAATACAAGCATGCACATTAGACAAAAAAGCTAAATGGTTCTGAACTGTTCTGACCTGGTTGAGGTTGAAAATATAATGCTTTTGTTCTCAAACTTACAGAAATGCTTATCTTAGAAAACCGAAATGGTCAGAATGGTGGTAGGTTTTCATAGAAAAGTACAAATCTAATTGTGGTCATTGAAGTGAAATTGCTCAGCTGTTGCCACTCCATTAGTTTGTTGTGCTCACTTGCAAAGACTTTGAGCCTTCAGTTTGTTCTTACTACGAATCTACATCTCCTCCAGAAGTCTGAGATCCGCTAGTGAGCGACGCCTCTTGGTACCATCACAGAGAGGCTCAAAATCACTTTCCAGAACATTCTTGTTCACCATTCCTGGCTGGTGGAACGATCTTCCCACCCCTATCCGGAATGCTGAATCCCTGACAATTTTCAAGCGACAGCTGAAAACTCATCTGTTTCGAAGCTACTTCCTCATAAAAAAAAATGTTTTTTTAATTCTATCTCTTTACTTATTCCTTCTCTCTCTCGCTTGTACTTATTTGAACAATGTCTAGAAACTTGGTATTACAAGCACTTCCTGTATCTGTTTGCCTCTTTAAGAAGAATCGCTTTATGTATCCCCCAGTTGTAAGTCGCTTTGGATAAAAGCGTCTGCACAATGACTAAATGTAAATGTTCTTTTTAATCACGTTTCCAGATGCTTCTGTTTCATTATTTAATGGGTCCTGTTGTTTTGCATGCTTTGAATTACATGTTGACACGCAACATACTTGTGTTTACTTTCATGAAAGTATTTTCTTTGTTTAAATGTAAAAGAGTAACATTTTAGCTGCTCCAAATATAAAAAAAAACATAGTTTGTATGTTTATAAGATATATATTGAATGAAGTATTGGCCTACAGTGTGTTGTTTTTGTTTTTTATTTTATTTTTTCAAAAACCTACTACATTATTTCCCTAAATTCTCCCTGAGCTTCAGTGTTTTTCATTTACCCAAAAGCAGCTTTAGTTTTGCTTGTCAGACAGACAAATTAAAATAAAATGTTATATACTGTGATATACATTTGTTAAAATAATGTACCATTTGTTGTAAAGAAAATTTTTGTAATTGTGCAAGCACTTTTTAAGATGGTCCATAGGTCTTTGGTTTTATCGATGTTACCTGTGACAACTCTGTTTTGTATATCACAATAATTAAACACTTATCTGTTACAGTGCAGTAAAGTCCTTTTTTTAAATGCCTCAAAAACAGCTTGTTTTATTCATATTGGGATAGAAACATATTCATAACAGGTTACATTATTCTTACACGTCAGGGTTTTTTTGCCTTTAGACCTGACTTGATACAACCGTGTTATGTTATTTTGTAATAAAAAAGTAATTAAATCCCTTTGTCCCTTGACTGAATTGATTATTCAATTAGTCATCCGTGCGTTAGGGGGCGCTGTGACTCATTTGCGCATCATCACCAGCGAAGAAGACTGGAGACAACACGAGGAGGTTTATATGTTACTACCGAAAACAGGTAATGTCATATTTTTAAAAGATGTCAGCTCTGTATCGGTTGTAATACAAACTGAATCCGTTCTCCCCTTTGCGCCTTGTATAGATGATTTAATCATGTTACTGCTGTATTCACAATGAATGGAGTCAATACTGTCAGTCACATAACGTTTGTATAAAAATGTATATGAGATACTAAATCAAAAGAATGTATTTTTACAGTAGCACATAATCAGAATTAACATCATAATACACTACTGTTGCATATTATTCCACCCAGGAAAACTCTTCTGAGTCGTCATGCACGTTTGTCAGCGATGTGTGAGTTTGTTGCTCTCGAGGCCTTTATCTGCAGCTGGCCAGCACCAGCGCTCACATCTCATACTGCTGCAGCACAGCACCAGACAGCCGCCCGTCCACAGACTCTCACAGGGACACAGCAGAGAGACATGGAGACACTTCACGGACCACCAAGCTGCTTCACCAGACGTCTCTAATAAGACTGATCTTGCACAGAAAGAGGTTGTGCCATTCAATTCTGACGTGCATCGAATATCAAGCCAAGTGTCTCTTTCAGATAGTCAAAGTATAGGTATGTATTAAAACTACATATTTGCTTGCATGAGAATCCCTGATTGAGTTGTCATGCTAATAATCTGTCTTGTTTTCTGTAGATTTGGATGTGGCTGTGCGCGCTTCTCCACTTCAGGAAATCAGCGAGGAGGAAGCAGTCCAGATCCAAGTACCTTCTGCCCTTCCACCAGAATCTGCCACACTCAGACCTTATGTGGATAAATCAGAAACTCTCAGCAAACTGGTTCAGCTCGGTATGTTTCATATCTTAAGTAGGTTATGTTGGATTATTTTGGATTTGTCTAAATTTTTGGTCTTTTTCCAGGTGTCAATCTCTGGGAACTAGAACAGAGACCTAATGTGGGTTCCATGCTGGTTAGACTTGACTTTCATGCCGATGTTGCACCCAGACTACTCTTCCTCAAAGATTTGGGAGTTGAGGAGTCTAAACTGGGCCGACTGCTCACCAAAAACCCCTTTATCCTCACAGAAAGCCTGGACAACCTTGAAGCCAGGTCAGAAAGAGAATGCACACACATATTAAATAAACTGTAGTGCAACACTTTTTTGAACTAATTAGCAGCTTTTAGAAAGATTTGAGACTTGACTTGGCATTGAAACGTCTCTCAGGCTGCCTCATGGGTATTAAATTAATACTCTAGTCTAAATAATTTTACACTTTCTTCTAAAGGATACCTTCTTTCTTTGGTCTATTAATTTTAAGGGTGTCCTACTTGAAGTCAAATAAGTTCAGTAAGCAGTCTGTGGCTGTTATGGTGACCAAAGCTCCATACCTGCTTAACTTCAGTGTTGAGAGACTCGACAATCGGCTTGGATTTTTCCAGAAGCAGTTGGGACTCAGTGCTGAGAAAGTAAAGTGCAATTATGTATATTTTTTTATAGAACAAAAAAGAATCACCATTGAGACCCACTCATGCTTAGAAATATTTAGTTTGTTTGTTTGTTTAAACAAATAATGAAGTGTTTTTTTACCTGATTTTCATACTGACCTTTAGCATTTGCAGAAGAGCTACATTTACCATGAATGTTGTCATGATTTTTGCTTTCAGACGCGAGATGTTGTGACACGCCTACCAAAACTACTGTGTGGCAGTTTAGAGCCAATTAAGGAGAATCTAAAGGTCTGACACTTTGTTGTTTTGTTTTTTCTTTTATCTCATATATATATATCTTATAATATATTATATAATTATAAATGTTTTATAAATCAGGGCTCTGAACCGGTTCAAGGAACAAAATTTTGACTGGAACAGAACCAGAAGCGAAATCAAATTTTATAGTTCCGAACGGAATCGAACATTTTGGCCATTAACCGGTTAATAACGTTATTTTATCGTTCCATTTAATATTTGAAATTTGCTGTCAACCAATCAGGAATTCAATTAGTATGGCCTATGCAAATGTGAAACTGATGTATCCAACGAGTGAAATGCCCGCTCAAGTCGCAATGACAATGCGTGCCCGGTTAGACTACACGATTTTAGCCCGATTTTGCCACGATTTGCTTGACGTAAGGTGTCGTGGGGATTCGTAAACGACAATGGGCGTCGGGACGCAAGATTCCATCGTTTCGGCACATGTAGTGTGTCATAGTGGAAGACAACCAATTCCACATCTGCAATGCTTCACGACAGAAAGACTAGCATGTTTAATTTTTTTTCTGTCGTCCACGACGAGTTCTGTCACTTTGGTGACGTTGACCAATAGCAGCACAGAAGCTCTTTCATACACAGGTTTCAAACATGGCAAAACGAAAGAGAGATGATGGTGCTGCTAATGGAATTATGAAATGGCTGAAAGGTTCATGGCGCTGTGGCAACAGTACTCCTGTCTGTATGATGTGTCATCGAGAGACTACCACGACAGAACAAAGAAAGAAAAATGCTGGCGAAACTATAGCGGAAGCGCTTCAGCAATGTTTACACTCTTGTTTTCGGAAGTCAGTCGCTAGTTCCCGATGACATCACGTGGTTCATTAAAGACGGCAAGCGATGAATGGTCGGGAAGCAACGTGTAGTCTGACATGTTTCTTGTCCACGCCACGACAAGATTTTAGGAGTCAAAATCATGTAATCTGACACAGTGACTATCGTGACCGACAAAAATGTGTAATGCCGGGTTCAGACTACATGATATTTTTGTCGGTCATGATAGTCACTGATAGTTGATATCACACGATAGTTGATAGCAACACTATCAACGCCTGGGAAGTCGTGGCCTAATGGTTAGAGATTCGGACTCGTAACCCAAAGGTTGTGGGTTCGAGTCTCGTACCGGCAGGGATTGTAGGTGGGGGAGTGAATGTACAGCACTCTCTCCCACCTTCAATACCACGACTGAGGTGCCCTTGAGCAAGGCACCGAACCCCAACTGCTCCCCGGGCGCCGCAGCATAAATGGCTGCCCACTGCTCCGTGTGTGTGTTCACGGTGTGTGTGTGTTCACTGCTGTGTGTGTGCACTTTGGATGGGTAAATGCAGAGCACTAATTCCGAGTATGGGTCACCATACTTGGCCACACGTCACACGTCACTTCACTTAAACAGAGCCTGCGGTGGTCAGGTGATACAGCGGTCACATGGTGCAAGTCGTAGCTCTCAGAAAACTCCCAGTTCACAAGTTGTAATTACGAGTTCTACGAGGACGTGAACGCTTTTTACAAGTTGGAATCTTGTAATTATGGGAATTCCAATATGGCGTGAACCCACCTTTAGCCTATGGTTTTTTTTTTCCTCTCAAAACGCAATTTTATACAAGTAAAGTTAGCATGTTTAACAATGCAGCAAACATTTTTAAAATCCTTGAAAAAATACTTTAATGTCTTTAAAGCGTTAACAGATTTTTTGTTTGGTAGGCTACATTTGGCTAAAATCTAGAAAAGACCATGCTTTATTGGCTATGATTAAGGGCAGCGGGTTAAGATACCAGATTTTCATTTTTTTTGTTTGCTTTTTTTCTTTTTGAGTAAAGAAAATGCTGTATTATTATTATTATTATTATTATAGGAAAAGAAAAAGCTTAAAAAATAATGTAAGTAACCGGTATTAACCGGTTTCGGAACGATAATAATACATGAGGAACGCAGGAAAAGAAACATTTAAATATTGTTTCTGCTCGGAGTGAACCGATTTATTTATTTTTTTTTGTTTTGTTTTTTTAGTTTTCAAGCCCTGATATATATATATACAGTGGGTACAGAAAGTATTCAGACCCCTTAAATTTTTCACTCTTTGTTAATATTGCAGCCATTTGCTAAAATCATTTAAGTAAATTTTTTTTCCTCATAAATGTACACACATCACCCCATATTGAAAGAAAAACACAGAATTATTGACATTTTTTGCAGATTTATTAAAAAAGAAAAAAAACTGAAATATCACATGGTCATAAGTATTCAGACCCTTTGCTCAGTATTTAGTAGAAGCACCCTTTGATCTAATACAGCCATGAGTCTTTTTGGGGAAAGATGCAACAAGTTTTTCACACCTGGATTTGGGGATCCTCTGCCATTCCGCCTTGCAGATCCTCTCCAGTTCTGTCAGGGTAGATGGTAAACGTTGGTGGACAGCCATTTTTTAGGTCTCTCCAGAGATGCTCAATTGGGTTTAAGTCAGGGCTCTGGCTGGGCCATCAAGAACAGTCACAGAGTTGTTGTGAAAACACTCCTTCGTTATTTTAGCTGTCTGCTTAAGGTCATTGTCTTGTTGGAAGGTAAACATTCGGCCCAGTCTGAGGTCCTGAGCACTCTGGAGAAGGTTTTGTCCAGGATATCCCTGTACTTGACCGCATTCACCTTTCCCTCGATTGCAACCAGTCCTCCTGTCCCTGCAGCTGAAAAACACCAACACAGCATGATGCTGCCACCACCATGATTAACTGTTGGGACTGTATTGGACAGGTGATGATGAGCAGTGCCTGGTTTTCTCCCACATACCGCTTAGAATTAAGGCCAAAAAGTTCTCATCAGACCAGCGAATCTTATTTCTCACCATCTTGGAGTCCTTCAGGTGTTTTTTTAGCAAACTCCATTTGTGTCTTGCACTGAGGAGAGGCTTCGTCGGGCCACTCTGCCATAAAGCCCCGACTGGTGGCGGGCTGCAGTGCTGGTTGACTTTCTACAACTTTCTCCCATCTCACGACTGCATCTCTGGAGCTCAGCCACAGTGATTTTGGGTTCTTCTTTACCTCTCTCACAAATTCTCTTCTCCCCCGATAGCTCAGTTTGGCCGGAGGCCAGCTCTAGGAAGGGTTCTGGTCGTCCCAAACGTCTTCCATTTAGGATTATGGAGGCCCCTGTGCTCTTAGGAAACTTAAGTGCAGCAGAAATGTTTTTGTAACCTTGGCCAGATTTGTGCCTTGCCACAATTCTGTCTCTGAGCTCTTCAGGCAGTCCTTTGACCTCATGATTCTCATTTGCACTGACATGCACTGTGAGCTGTAAGGTCTTTATAGACAGGTGTGTGGCTTTCCTAATCAAGTCCCATCAGTATAATCAACATCGTGGACTCAAATGAAGGTGTCGAAACCCCCCCCCAAAATAAAAACAAATAATACCTATAAAACCATCTCAAGGATGATCAGAGGAAATGGACAGCACCTGAGTTAAATTTATGAGTGTCACAGCAAAGGGTCTGAATACTTAGGACCATGTGATATTTCAGTTTTTCTGTTTTTAATAAATCTGCAAAAATGTCAACATCTGTGTGTTCTTGTCAATCTGGGGTGCGTGTGTACATTATGAGGGAAAAAAAATTTACTAAATGATTTAGCAAATGGCTGCAACTATAACAAGAGTGAAAACTGTACGGGGTCTGAATATCTTTCCGTCCACGGTATTATATTAAGTGATATTTAAATGTGACAGGAATTCATTTATTTCTCTCATCTAGGTTTGTGAACTGGAGTTTGGATTTTGTGGAAATGAAATGCAGCACATTGTGACCACAGTTCCTAAAGTTTTAATCGCTAATAAAAGAAAACTCACCCAAATATTTGACTTCATTCACAACACCATGGATGTTCCACACTCGCTTATTGCAAAGTTCCCACAGGTACATATTGTTTTGTCGTTTCATAAGTCAAGGCATTGTTCAGTTTGAAACCCTATGAATGCAAATTTAGAGTTTATTTATAAATTTAGAGTTGTGATTGTATGTAGATATAGGATGATAATTTAACTGAGGCACTTTGCATAGTATTTCCCCTCAATCAGAAAAGAGAAATAACTGGTGTATTCTGCTGTATTAAATGGTAAATCATGTCTTTGTGTTGTTTTCCATGCAGTGTAACGTGAGTTTACTTTGTACTGTGCAACATGCTAATTGTTTTTTTGTTTTGTTTTTTGACTTCTCAAAGGTCCTTAATGCCAAATTCCTTCGCATCCGGGAGCGACACTTGTTTCTAGAGTACTTAGGCCGGGCCCAGTATCAACCATCTCAACCCAACTACATCTCCTTGGATCGCTTGGTGTTCCTGCCTGATGATGTTTTCTGCTCAGAAGTAGCATTGGCCACTCTTGAAGACTTTGAAAGATTTCAGAAAACGTTGTAGATAGTTAATAGTTGTGTTGTATGAACATAGTTTTATAAATAAAAGTTGAACTGGACATACCACCTATTCATTTTGATCCTGTAATGATATATTCCAGTTTAATAGGAGGTTGCGAAAGTCGAGATCAAAAACCAAATTTGCCATATATACATTTTATGCGAAAAGCTGTAAAGTTCATATTTTTTCCCATTCTTTTTTGTGCGTGTTTTTGTGAATGTAAAGTTATTAATCTCACAGAAAATACACACAGGAAGTCACTTTAATTTTAATTAAAACTTTAATTAACGTCTGACCTCAGGACTTTTTTAAACCTCAGATCTTAGAGAGGAAGATAATATCCTCCACACCTCATGCACTTGAGGTATATGATTTGGTCTATTCTGACAGAATAATGTTTTTAAATATTACAACCTCCATGTATAAGAAAAATAGGGGAACAGAATCAGATGGCTTGAAATCCAGCTGTCGGAATGCGTTGCTCCAGTCCCACGGAGAGGCATGTTGGTGTAGAAGCTTAAAAACTAGTATACTACTGTTTACGTAGCATCGCTACAGCAAGCACCAACCAAAGCGAGAAACAGATCAAGAAAAATTATTAAAAACTTTAAATCTTTCTAAAAAAAAATGTGACAGCCATGCTGAGAAAAGCCGATTGCGTAATCGCCGGATGAGACGTCACATATCCCACAATCCTGTGCGACTGAACACTAGAAATGGCGTCGAGGGCACCAGGTAAAATGTTATTGTGTGAGCGTTTTGGAAAATTTCGAGCGTATGAATTAGTTGCCATCACTTTAAAGAGTTAATTTATAACTATCTGCTTTGTGTGCTACTCGTAAGACTGTTTATAGACGAGGTAGCTAGTTTTGTGATGTAAAGCACTGATGTCCTCTGCCAGTGGGCTGTACGTTACCAGTCGAAATATGACTTTGTTCTGTTTCATTCCCACATGTCATTTGTAGTAACTGTTTATTTGTGTCCTAATTATTGTAAACGATACATAAGGAAGCAATAAATGCTCCGTGATTCACTCACTGATTGTTAACCGGGCGTACAGGCGGTTAACTGACTCTAATGTCAGCGGTGACATGCTTATCAGTGAGTCTTCTGCTATAATAACCCAGTCCACAACTGCCTAAGGTCCGTTAACCACAGAATACGTTTATGTCATGTTGCTTTAAGGACAGTGTGCTGGGTCGATATATCTACTTGTCTCGTTCCATATCTCAAATTTAGGATGTTATGTATTTTCCTGTCCCTGTACAGCTGCAACCAGCAGGCTCATGGTGGGCTTCAGGAAGTGGTACTACAATGCATGCGGTTTCAACAAACTTGGTAAGCAGTACTTGCAGACAAAGCATTAAGAACTTGTGACCTTCATGGATTGATATTTACATTGAAACATACATATATGCAAATGTGTCTCATTACATGTCATATAGGCTTGATGCGGGATGATACCATCAATGAGAACAGTGATGTGAAAGAAGCCATTCGTCGGCTCCCAGAACAGGTTTACAATGACAGAATGTTCCGCCTCAAGAGAGCTCTGGATCTTTCAATGAAACAACAGATTCTTCCCAAGGACCAGTGGACTAAACACGAGGCGGTGAGAAAGCATGTCAGCTGATTGTATACTAATTTTAGCTGCTTTTTCTTTGTGTATTGTGCCTAAATGTTTTATGACCCAAAGATTTTTAAATAATGTTCCAGTTCCTTATATATTTTGTATATTTTTAGAATTTTACATTTTAAGTGATTAGTTCACTGAAAGGAAAAAAAAATGTCCATGTTTTGTCATGGAGTACAAACGTAGATTGTTTGAAAAGCATGCATGCGCTCTTTTTCATATAATAAAAGTGAATAGGGACAGCCTGTCTTAAATGAAAGAATGAAAACAATTTTTGTGCATTTGCACATTTCAGAATGTAGTGCATGAGTCATAAGGAAGTACTCATTTAAAATTTTTCTGTATAGGATTTTATTCACTATTTTTTTTATTCATTAGATATTATTTATGGGGTTAAAATATGTGATTTGTTAATGTACATCTGCTTCAAATGTTTTGAACAATTCATATTGTTCCTTGTAGGATGTGCATTACCTTGAGCCCTATCTGGAGGAGGTTGTTCATGAAAGGAAGGAAAAAGAGGAGTGGGCGAAGAAGTAGGATGCATGTGATGAGACTAAAGCTCATTTTTGGTGTGATGTCTGGTGTCTTGTATTTAAGAGAAAATGTATTATGTGATGAGTCCCTATACTTATTAAAATTTCCTCTCTGATATGTCTTCAAATGCCTGTTGTTGTTTTTTTCATTGAAAGGAAAAAGAGCATGTGTTGTACAGTCAATAAATCTTTCAAAGACCGTTTAATGGGATGATACAGTAGACTCCAAAGATAAGTCTATTTATTTAAATACAGACTTTAAAAACAGTAAATGCACAAAATACATAGTGACTTTGACATTTAAATATGTCAAACATTCATACAGTAAAATTGCAGTTAACCTAAATAGTTCACCATTCATCAGTTACAAAAGTACAATCACACAAATAAATCCTGTTATGCATGGTATTTAATGGCATTCAAGTACTATAAATGAAGGCCAGTGTCAATGATGCCACTACTGACACTGAAATACTGAGTATATGTTAATGCTTTACACAGCCATAAATTTCTTTTTTTTTGGATATAATATAAATAAATACTAGCTGTTCAACATTACAGTATAACAAATCTAAATATTATCAGATTTGTTTTCTTTTTAACAATTATAGAACATCAAAATTGACTAATTAAAATTTTAAATGAACAGTCACATTTAATTATGCCTTTTAGTGTTTAGTGAGCCTCTCGATACAACACTAGTACTGCAAGTATTGTGTTACGCATTATTTCTAAAGCTTTAAACAGCAAATATTAATTGTAGCCCTTAATGCTTTAGTTCTTTCTGTACGTTTGGAGTTGGTAAGATTTTTGAAAAAAGTGTCTCCTGCTCAAAGCCACATTTATTTGATCAAAAGTACTGAGTACAAAAGTAATATTGTGAAATATTTTAAAATAACTTTTTTTATTTGAATATATTTGTAAAATGTAATTTATTCATGTGACGGCAAAGCTGAATTTTCAGCAGCCCATTACTCCAGTCTCACATGCTCCTTCAGAAATCATTCTAATATACTGATTAGCTGCTCAAATAACATTTACTTGTGTTAACAATGCTGAAACAATTTCTCATTGAGTTTGAATGTCTTACTCCATCATTTGTTGCTCTCTCCGTTGGGTAACACTGTTGACCGTGTCAATGAAGTTGCCTATGACACTGTTGAAGGAGTTCAGCATGGAGACTCCCAGCTCATTGCTCGTCTCGTTGATCTCAGGATCATAGGCTCCAAGTAAAGGTGTGCAGACTTTTATATGTCCTTTTCCCTCCCTCTCTAGGATGCCAATAAGTTCAGTTTTGGCTTGCTGGAACTTCTCCCTGTCGTAATTGATCAGCGTGCTTTCATCCAGTGGGTAGGTTACACCTTCAGGATAACAGTCACGAGGGACGGGCAGCTCAACATATCTGTAAGACAATATATAATACAATCAGATTACAAAAAAACAACCAAACAGTTAACAACAATGAACAAGGTTTTACTTTACCTCAATGCAGGAAAACCCAGAGCCAGCATATTAAAAAGATGGTGCAGAGCAGCTGTGCTCAGTGGATTACCCAGGATCTTCAATTCCTGTAGCCTGTGACAGGGTGTCAGTGCTAGGGTGAGCAGATCCAGTTTGTCATCATCCAGTCCACACTCCTCCAGACCCACACTAGTGAGTGTGGCACAACAGCGATGCAGAAGCTTCCGGAAGGTGTTGGGGAACAGGTCAGCTACCTCATGACCACTCAGGTCCAGCTTTACTATGTGCTCACTGTGCAGGCTGTTGGCGAAGTAGGCCATGTCCACTGCATTAAGACTGCAGTTCGCTAACTCGATACACTGCAGCGGAGTGTTCAGTGGACTGACAAAACAGACCGATAATACAAACAAACAGATTATAGTTACTCAAAACAAGTGAGTAATTAAGATTAAGCATCAAACTGCAACACTGGAATTTACACCAAATTCAGTAAACAATACTATCAATGAATCACATGTTATATTATATAATATTATGTATATATTAATATTAAAAACATTTAATTAATTTAAACAATTTGACAAAATGCTGCATTGAGATCTCCGTAACAAAAGTTGTGTGATTGGAGCAATAACGATTTTTTTGCAACTCTTCTGCACCTTTCCAAGACTCATTTCTTTGATCAAAAAAGTTACGTAATGGTAATATTGTGGAATGTTAGATTTAAATAACTTTTTTCCTATTTTTAATATTTTTAAAATGGTGTCAAAGAGCTTTTTTCAGTGTCACAACATGATAAATATAAATAATTGTTTTTTAAAACTTATTTTTAATTGGTTTTCTATAATCACTGTTAAAAAACCATTGTGCGTTCATTGTTTGTGAAAACCAAATTTTTTACTCTGCTGAATAGGAGTTCAAAGATTAGCATTTATTTGACTTTTTTGTTACATTATAAATGTCTTTACTGTCACTTTATCAATGTAATGCACCTTTGATGAATAGAAGTATTCTTTATTTAAAAAAATTAATGACCTCAAAATTTTATAACAGTAGTGTATATATATATACAAATCTATTATATACAACAGGAAACTTATACTTCACTATTAAATCCATATAAAGTCTCAGGTATATTATTAAACATGCTACATCTGCTTCTGGGGTGAATTCATATCTTATGCATCAGCACCTATGACACGTGATGTTTTGACTATTATAAGACATGTGTGCTGCTATTTACAGTAAATATAGAACATATTGTGTTGCCAGAGTCATGTCCTGGCCTACTTTGAGTTTGCAATGGGACAGCTGTCTGCAGACTAGCAGTTACACAACAAATATGCAACAACAACACCATGCAAGACATGGCTTGATAAACAGTTGATTAGACGGCAAACAGTCAAATAAGAATGTCAGATCTTATATCTAAGTGAAAGATACCTTACTCACTACCATCCAAAAGGCTGTCAGTAAAAAAAAAAAGTGTATCATGGTTTACACAAAAATATTAAGCAGCACTGTTTTCAACATTGATAATAATAAGAAATGTTTCTTGAGCACCAAATCAGCATATTAGAATGATTTTCTAATAGAATGAAGGATCATGTTACACTGGAGACTGGAGTAATGGCTGCTGAAAATTCAGCTTTGCCAGCACAGCAATAAATTACATTTTTAAATATATTAAAATAGAAAACATTTTAAATTGTAATATTATTTCACATTATTACTGTTTTACTGTGTTTTTGATTAATTGCAGCCTTGGTGAACATAAGACTTAAAAAAAATAATAATTTACTGACCCCAAACTAGTGCATATATGACCTATGTGTAGGAGTTTAAATGGCAGCTGTGGTCACATTTTGGTTTTATAGTCCTTACCTCAGCAGTTTCCTCAGATGCCCTGTAAGAGTGGAGAACCCCAGATAGAGCTCTCTCAGTTCAGTCAGTTTGCTCATCAGCTCACCCAGAACTCCCATGAGGCCTTCGTCTTCCAGAGCCAATCTGTGTACATTCAAAGCCTGAGCAGGAAACGTGAGTGAGCGCAGCTGAGGGAACTTCAGCTGGGAGAGCAGTACCTCAATGTGTGGAGCCTCCAGATGTACATTGTGCACCACTTCCAGCTTCTGCAGGCCATGTGATTCCACCAGCTTCAGGAGGTAAAAGAGGTTCCTGAGGCTCAGCGAGTCCACACGCAGGCCTACGAAGTGCAGCTTTAACGGGCAATGTCTGCGCAGCAACAGAGCCTGAGCCACCACCTCGTAGTTCCTACCAGTAACAAAAGCATCCAAGCGGACATCTACCTCCACATCAACCGCTGATGGTGCTGCTTGGCCGGCCTGCATGGACACCATAGTCTCGTAGCACATGCGGGTAAGTAGTTCAGTTCGTGCCCAACGGCCAAGAGTCCGTCTGCAGGGACAGACCTGGTGTTCTATGTCTTGCAGACCAATTAGATCCACCACACGTAGCATTTTTGTATACGTGCTTGGAGCTTGAAGCACATAGTCCCTCAGACCTGTGAGAATGGCCTCCAGACAGAGCCTGCAGGTGCGAGACATGAGATCGTCTGGACAGTCCACTGTCCTGCCCAATAGTTTGCGCAAGTTGAGCTCTTTCAGAGGCCACGTCTGGACCAAGTCGTGGAGCATTGAGGCCTCTTCACGCAGATAGCTGGCTTTGAAGAGGATTGGGTAGAGATTGTATGACAAGCAGTGGAGGTTCTTACATGCATTTGGGCCGGTTTGAACAAAGCCCTCAGCTGCTAGGAACTTCAAGCTCTTCATGGCTGTGTTTGTCAGCTCTCAAGATCAGGGAATCTTCTTGGAGCTGTCAGCCTTTAGGAGACGTGGAGTGTTTCTTCTGCCCTCTTTCAACCAACATATAGATGTGCGTCAAGCCAAGAACAGAAGAGTGCTGAGCGAGAGCATGAGGGGGGATAGTCAAGAGGGGGTTAGTTATTTATAGAAGCAGCTGTCTCGTACTCTCATGACTAACAGCATTTAGATTTTTAATGGCTGGAAAGAAAAAAGAAGTCTCTTACGTGTGACCATCAATGGTTACATTCTGTGGCTGTAGGAAAAATGTGGTATTTTCTGGGTTAACTATTGAGAATTGTTCAATCTAACGTAATTGTGCCATAAATATATTTTTAGGATATATTTTCCAAAATTCCTGAAAAAAAGGTTAAAGGAAAAAGAAAAAAGTATCTTCTTAAGGTGCTGCAAAATGTCTTTTGTTAAAAGTTTAGCAATGCATGGAGCACCACTCACACATTAGGCACCTTAAAACCAAACAATTTTCTTTGTCAACGTGCTAAATTTGTATGGCCAATTTAAACATGAGCAAAGTCTATGTGGGGAACTTCTTACGGAGCCCCTCAAGGAACATGGTGATGTAAAAAAAATTAATGGGAGGAAAATTTTTATTTTTAGTACGCTTGCTCACAAAATAGTGTTCATCAACATTTTTGCTGTCAGAACTTTCACAATAATATGTGGGCAGGAAGAAAATATTTTTACGAGCGAATGCAATTTTTATGAGGGATTACAATAGTTTTGTAAAAGAATGCAAATGTTCTGTACGTAAACAATTTTTCTCAAAGGGGAAGCAAAGGTTTTGTTTTGTTTTTCAGGGGAACACAATATTTTTGTGAGAGAATGCAGAAGTTTTGCAAGTGAATGCAAAAGCATTGAAATATAAATTTTCTTCCTATCTTCCTTCCCTTTAAAGGTCCCGTGATGTTTACTGTTGCTTTGCTAAGCTTTGTGAGCAAAATCCAGTCATTTCCATAAGAATCCTCACAATCATGAGTTTGGTATGAGGACGGATACGTTCTCACACAGATATAGCTGCTCATGGAAATTTGCCACACTGACCCAGAGAAAGCTTCTTGGTTATAAAGTTACTGTGTGAGCAGTGCTAGATGCATTGCTACACTATTGACAATGGAAAACAGATCCTATTTTTGTCTGCAAAATTTAGCTGAATTTCTGATAATGTGAATGCACCTTAAAAACTCCCAATCACATGGATTCTTATTGACTGGTTTTCACCCATGAAAATTAACCTACTTATAGTAAATGTGAGGGGGGGTGCGGGGGCTTTAAGCTAAATCTTTATTTAGCTTGGTACATTGTGTTTTGTTGTTTTAACCATGATGTCAGCAATAAATCATGGCATTTTCTAATTATAATATTAGCAGCTCTATTCAGAACATAAACATGCAATATGATTGAAAAGACTACCTTCGGTTTAGAAAAAAACACTGATTGCAGCCTATGATTATAATAAGCAAGCTGACTTAACTACATTAATGGGAACAGTGATAAACATATAACATACAATAGGAGTGGTCACATCTACATAGTCTAGCAAGCACATTCCTGAGGGAAAAAAAGTGTGTTACACACACACAAACGCAAATATTACAATCATTATATTTTTGAATTAACCATATACTAACAAGTTTTCCAGACCAAAAAGGAAAATCCTCCATTTAAATGCACTATAATCTAGGGATGAAACCAGTTTGGACTATTCCATTTATAACCACATGGAGGAGCTGCATACCAACATAATGAATGCAGACTCGTTCTGCTAACTGGGATTATATTTTTGTGCAGGTCTCATATCATTGAAAAAAAAAGTGGTTCAGCCCTTTTTATTGCTGAAATAATCCAGCTTTGTGTGTTTGGCAGATGAACCACCTGCATGTTTGTTTTTACAAAAAAATAAATAACACTGCTTATGAGAGTTGCTACGCGAGGAGGGACGTGGGCCGTGAGGAAGTTTGGGGGGGGGGTGTCTCAGTCATTCAGGAGTTTTCAGAACTCTTATGTAGGGTGGTAATGGTGATGATGATGATGATGGTGTTCATGTCTTTGAGGAACAGGCATAAAACCCCCAGGAGGAACAGCTGGCCCAGGCTGTAATTCTCTGTCATGGTTACTTCTGGAAGGTGATGGGCTCGTGCTCGGGTGCGTTTGCTGGAGCTGTACAGCAGAGGTTGCTGCTGCTGCTGTTGAGATGGATGGCACCAGGTCATAGGGTGATGCCCATGGAGCTTGCTGGGTTTGGTTGAGGCTCCACTATAACCGACAGACTTGCTGCGGTTGCGGAGTGACCTGAGGAAAGGAATGGATTTTCCAGATGACTCCGCAGGGCTGCAGGTTGAGAGCGACGATGATGGTTATAGGAAGAGCCGTCCTGAGGCTGCTCCTCAGCACGTTTCTGGAGCTATGATAGTCACATAAATTATATTTAAGGAAGCTCTAAACATCTAGTCTTCTAGAATTAGAATAGAGTAAAACTGAATAAAACTGAGCTCAGCAATTTTTACTGGCCTTATGAAAAATATCTTGCTGAAAAACAGGGAATAAATATTAAGCTATCAACTTCAAATTGAGAAGTATAGTTCTCAATTCCAGCCAGATAGTGATTCCTACGTTCTGTGTTTTCATCTACAGAGTAGTGCTTCCTCTCCGAAACACCCAAGTGATCCGAGTTAAGTTGTCTGACAGAAGAAAATCATAGAACAGAAATCACATTATTAAATATTGTATCAGTGGTGTTGTTGTTAACTAAAACGATTTAAATGTGTCATTAATTGAAATAAAGCTTAAAATAAAATATTAAAAGACAAAGCTTTAGTAGAAAACATTATTAAAATTAGAAATGTTGGCAAATAGTTGAAATAAGCACTATGATTACTAACATTTTAATTTAAAATTAGCAAAAATAAGACTCAATGCAATTGAAAACTGAAATATAATTAATATGAAAATATTAATAAATACTTTATTAGTAATTCATTAATTCTAAAATAACACTGAATTTTAACTATAATAATTGTACTTCATTTTGTTATAATTTTGTTCTCCTGGATAAATAAAACACTTCTTATATAAATATTTCTCAAGAAAAACATGATTCACTCATATACTGAAGACTAAAAAATTTAAAATACTTTTTTTTTTTTTTTTAAGCACACTGTCTGAGAATGAAGGATCTCTGCACACCGTACTGCATCCTCCATTTGATCCCGCTCATTTTGAGACATTCCAGCATCCCGATCTCAAGGAGTACAAAAGTAAAAAAAGGAAGTGAGTAACATTGCATTATAACAAGATTATTTCAGCAGAGCGATCAAACACTGCCTTAACCATTTGTTTATCATGATAGGTTCAGTCTTCACCTTTTCTGTTGCCTTTTCTGCCAGTTAATGGAGTGACACTCAGCTTCACACGCAGGGTTGTGGCATTGCTAAGCACCAGCTGTTTGACTGATGCCTCAACCACCTCACAGATCGTTTGCATCAGGCTCAACATATTCTGCAACAAACACAAGGAGAGAAACTCACCAATAGCTAAATGATTGTTTATCTCTTTAATGAGATGGTAGGTCTTCTGTCGATACGGAGCTTTACCTCTCTGGTTATTTTCCCATTGTTGTCCAAATCATACAATGTAATCATCCACTCTTGCCGATTTTCATCCATGACAGACACATTACACTCCTTGTCCTTATATCAACAGCACAACAATGGAAGGATTTGCAATCATTTTTGTATCAGCATGACAATATGTTTATTGATCAAGATATCCTACAGCTCAGAAAACAATTCTTAAATTTTGAGTAAAGTTTTAGCAAAGCACTCTTCGTTACCATTTAAAGGGGTCATATGACGTTGCTAAAAAGAACATTATTTTGTGTATTTGCTGTAATTAAATGTTTATGCGGTTTAAAGTAAAAAAAAAAACATTTCACTACTGTACATTATTGTTTCTCCTCTATGCCCCGCCTTTCTGAAATGCATTATGCAAATCTTCCCACATCGTGACGTAGACATGTGGGGGCGTGTTTGAACGAGGCGTTTTAGGAGGGCGTGGACGAGTCTTAACTTTTATAAAGAATATCTCTTTAGGTTTGAGACTTTAGTCTTTGCAACTTCAGGGATCTTATCTATACTCAAACAGTTTGTAACACTCCAAAGAGAAAGGAAAACTTGAAATCGCATCATATGACCCCTTTAAAACTTTAGGGTCAGACGTCGTTTTTTGAAAGAAAATGAATACTTTTATTTAGAAGGATGAATTCAACTAATCAAATGTGACAGTAAAGATATTTATAATGTTTAAAAAAAAATCTGTTCTTCTGAACTTTCTATTCAACCTGAAAAAAGCATCACCATTTCCACAAAAATATTAATCCAACCAGTTTCACCCTGATAATATACATTCTTTCTTGACCGCATACTAGAATGATTTCTGAAGATCCAGTGAGACTGAAGAAATTTGCCATCACAGTTACAAATTATATTTAAAACATTAAAATAGAAAAGAGTTATTTTAAATTGTAATAATATTTCACAATATTACTATGAAAATTATTAATAGTAGAATAATAGGTAAATGCAGCATCAGTGAACATGAGACTTTACATTTAACAATCATACTGACCCCAAAGTTTTTAACAGTACGCAAAGTTGGTCTACTTTTTGTTAGGCGACATTAGGATCTCAAACCTGATATTCACTGTATCGTATGCAGTTTTCTGTATGATAAAAACTTACATCATTCTTCCCATTTCTCCTGAGTGGATGCCGTCTGTCATTTTCAGAAGAAGAAAGCGAAGATTTGGGAGTCTCCATTACTCTCTCTGGTGCCAGTGTTACTACAAACAACAGATAATGTTAACAGATCTTACGAAGACTTTTAACTGAGAAAAACTTTTTTTTTAGAAAAATATCCAGCTTAATAGAATATTAAAATGACAGATAAGTCTGTATTAATTCGTTTTAAACAAAG
This sequence comes from Sinocyclocheilus anophthalmus, assembly GCA_018155175.1. Taxonomy (NCBI): domain Eukaryota; kingdom Metazoa; phylum Chordata; class Actinopteri; order Cypriniformes; family Cyprinidae; genus Sinocyclocheilus; species Sinocyclocheilus anophthalmus. Next base: position 358,491 of record JADLZN010005718.1, on the reverse strand, counting down.
GCACTCTTTGTAAATGAGTTTCCTTTCACAGCTCGACTTACCCTGCAGCGAACAGTACTGATCTGACAACTGATCTTCTTTTGGATCTCTACCACTATGATCCTAGAGTTAAAGAGGCAAAGCAAATCATTAAAACTTTGGACATCCTAAGAAAACAATGGATTCAAGTGCAGCTATTGTGTGCAGTAAAGGACCCACAGGATGATTTAGATTACATTAGAAAGTATAGAAAACAACACTCAGGCTAGTTTCTTTGGAGGGTGAACATCTGTAAAATGATAAATGGACTAACATGATCTATGAACCTTTGCATTTCTAAGTCAGTTTTGAATATCATTTGTGTAGAAAACATGCTTCCGAGCTGGAAAACCAGCCCCCATAATGAATTCACCAGGAACAAGAAAAAAAACCAAAAAAAAAAAAAACACTTCATTCTTTGCACTCCTGTGGTCTTAAGCCCAATTGTTTCCAGACTTTGGGGTCAGTATGATTGCACTGCTGGTTTCTGAGGGAGGAAGTGAATTGCCCTCCAAGACAAAACTGCTCAACATCATCTGTAATCCTCCCTGCCACAACTTTGTCCCTCTTACACAAGCAAAAAACGTGTCACATTCCAAGTTTTTAGCATTTTTTAACTTAATATAATGTAATTTTGCTTGCAACATTTAAATATTTCTGGGGAAAAACACAATACACTTTATGAAATTCAAAGAATCCTAACAGCATTCTGTATTGACAGAAAATTGTTGTGAGCAACCACCATAAATTTTAACATTTGGAATTTTAAATAAATCGCACTGCTTGATTTTTTTTTTTTTACTGAACATAGTAGAATATCCTACCATTTCATATCAAATGTAATATTACGTAATAAATCTATTATTCGAAAGTTAACATTGTGAATATGAACAGAATCCCCTCTCAGACAGGGGCATGATGTAGACACGGTGTTACTCATGCCAGCTTTGACATCATGCACAACTATAAAACCAGATATTAACTCACACTCTCAACTCATTAAGTATAACACCCAGTGTGCTCATTTGAGGCCAGATGTGAGAAGCATATGGTTTTATACAAACTGCATTTGAAGTAACATACACAACTACCTTCTTTTATGACCCAGAACCATGAATCTATCTGGAGAAAGCAGCTTCAGAACATGCAGTCAGCCTTCCCTTTGAGTGAGCTTGTTTAAAAATCATCCAACACAAAATAAATATATTAGGGGTGTGCCGATTAAAATGATGGCTGATACTGATAAGCCAATTATTATTTTTATGTTACGGTCAATAACTAAAAGCGGTTCTATTAAACTATTATATTAACATTAATATTCTACACTCTCTAAATTATTCTCTACATTAACCAAATAAAATGCCTAAAACTTCACAACAGACATTATACGGACATTCATTTTGAGATTTGCTAAAGATTTTAATAATTATTAGATTGTTAGTTTTAAATATTCATTTCAAGTGAGTGTTACACTCTTAAAAATAAAGGTGCTTCACGATGCCATAGAAGAACCATTTTGTCTAAATGGTTCCATAAAGAACCTATAACATCTGAAGAACCTTTCTGTTTCACAAAAGGTTCTTTGGGGCGAAAGAAGATTCTTCAGATTACAAAAAGGTAATAAAGAGATGGTTCTTTAAAGAACCTTTGACTGAATGGTTCTTTGTGGAACCAAAAATGGTTCTTCTAAGGCATCGCTTGAAGAACCTTTTGAAGCACCTTTATTTTTAAGAGTGTAGATGACAGCAAAAGTAAAAATATGTAGAAATATAAAAAAGTTGCTATGAACATAAATTTAAAAAAAACCAATACAGATCTATAGACACTGTAAAACGTTTGCAATTTTTACAGGGAAAAAAAACAACAAAAAAAAACCTGTAAAATGCTGCAGTAAAACCCTGTTATTTGGTTAACTTTAAAGTTACCATATACTGTGAAAAATCGTTTAGCATAATTTTGCAGTAAAATACTCCCAAATGTATGGTTTTTGCATGCACAAATTATACAGTAATTACCATACAGTTACGATTAAAAACAGTAAAAGGCTATCCCAGAAGCCCCTGCATGGCACAAAACAATTATATTTTCTATAAACACTTTTTTATTCTCATTTTCTCATTAATGTGCATTTGGGAGTTTTGTGCTACATTTTCTGTTGTAAAATATAAGATGTATAATATTTTCTGCTGTAAAAAATTAGTCAAATGTTGGGGAGTTCTTTTATGTTTTTTACAGTAAATTTAACCGAATATTTTTTCATGTACACGTTTATCCAAGAAATTAAATGAAATATTGGCACATTAAAAAAAATAAAAATAAATAAATACTAAAACTTTTGCAAGCAGGCACATTCAAATGTGCAACCATAAACCAATCTCTCTGCATCAAGCTGCTGAAAGCAGAACTTGCAGTCTGACAGACACCTGAAGAACAAAGCCCGGAGAACTGTGATGAGTGATCAGTGAGCCAATGATTTCTCCCATCATCACTGCCACGCCGCTGCCACGCTCTGCCTGCTCTAGGGCCTTTGATGTGGGCTCAGATTACCAGCTTGGAGGTTTTTTTCCCTGCCCTTAGCCTGGTGTCACTGGGCCAGACACCCCCTATCCCAACTCCAGTTCCTTTTCACCACCCACTCACACTGCTGTCTGTACCCTCTCACGAGGTTCAGAACAGTTCCTGGCTTTGTTTCCTCTCACCAAACACCTGGATGGAACCCTTATTACATGGTGAGAGAAACAACATGCCATTTGATCATCAGTGAGCTGAGGTGGGTTGGAGTATGATCGTGCTTCAAGGTACTAGAATATCTAACACCATTTGCTTAAAATGTTGAGGCTTGGCATGATTGATTTTAACTTTCGTGGTCTTGGAATAAACTCAAACACAATCCAGCATCACTATGCCTTCCATGTTTAGATGGGCAATGATTCAAGCAAGAACTGCATAATGGCTTTCAGTTGTAGTATTCCTTTCTTAACCAAACTTGATTCTATTAGTATGGACTAATGGCATACAAGTACTTAAAGAGATAGTTCACTCAAAAATCATCATTTTGAAGAATGTTGATAACCAAACAGTTGCTGGTAGCCACTGACTTCCATAGTATGGGAAAAAAATACTATGGAAGTCTACGGGGACCAGAAACTGTTTGGTTACCAACATTCTTCAAAATATCTTCTTGTGTGTTTAGCAAAAGAAAGAAATTTATACAGTTTTGGAACAACTTGATGGTGGGTAAATGACAGAATTTTAATATTTCGGACTATAAAAACGAATCTAATATAAACCACACATCAGGCTTATACCATTGTGAATAGAAATAGCAGTCTGGGGGCACCTAGATCAGACTGAAAGGGCACTTTAGCATCTGTGATTAAAGGGCCCCCTAGCAAACTAGCTGTGCTAGCTGACGAAAACTGCCCTTGTTTTTCTATCAGATAAATATCAACACATGGAAGTTGAAGGTCAATAGAACGGGACAGAATCAGTTTATCCGTTATTTCACAACTTATGTATTTTTGATATTTCCTTTTAGGGTTTACTGATACAACCAACACATTTTGAGTGTTAGCTGTAAACAGACTTAAGTAATAATACTTAATGAGTTTGCTCATTTAAATTAAGAAAACGTAGCTGTCATCCCATGCACCCCATTCTAAAGAGACATGGAACACTGCCTCCAGCACACACTTCCTTGTGTCCTTTGAAGTGTGACAGAGCAAAAAAGGGTGAAAGAAAGGATTCTTCCACCCTTTCCAAGCAAACAGACTCCTTTGAACCCTCTGAGACCAAAACCTTTCAAGTGTCCCTGGCTTTACACTGCCATGAAAAAACAGTGTACTAATTAGACATGAAAAACACTGGAGACAGAAAGCGTACACATGTCCTCATTCAATGTCAAAGACTGATTCAGTGTGAATACATTGTGAGAAATAAATGAGATTTGGATTTATGATGCCAATGTATTCTTATAATCCCATGTTTTGGAGACATTTCGTGTGATGTACACTCTCATGGGTGGTACCCTTTAAAAAAGTTATTCATATGTATTAATATGTATCATTTAGAGGTAAGCGAGGTACAAAGATGTACCTTTTAGCTTTTGCACCTTTCGATAGTGCCCCAGTGACAGCTTTGTACCTTTTTGGTCTGATAGCGTACAACAGATGTGAACTGGTGGTGACATGCATTCATCCGCCATCTAACTTACTAAAACATTTATTTGTCACTTAGTAACAGTAAGCAAACCCACATGTATAATTCAAAGAAAGCAAGTACTCTTTCTTCATTTTTGCATACATCTTCAGCTTGCACAATAGGCTTTAGTAAGGTTATTTGCCATATTGATTTTATGTGACAGAAAACAAGGCTGTGAGGGATAGACTTGCAGTCTTTACAGTGGCATGCACTGCATAAATGTCCTAAATCACAGGTACATTTTAAAAAAAAAAAGTTATGGAGTTTTTGTTTTCTTAAACTTTAGAATAAAAACTTAAGTTTTTATAAAATAATTTTTGCCAGTTGAACAACTGGCATGTTGGTAAACAATGGTAAAAAAAAAAAGTTGGTTTCATTAATTGTCAAATTAAACATGACACTACCCTGACCGATGTCTATAGTTTCATCATCTGTGATTACTAACAAATATGAACAGGTTGCCAGTATGCTTGTTCTCTGGGATCAAACCCATGATCATTGTGTTGCTAGCACCATGCTCAACCAACTGAACTTCAAAAACTACTAGCAAATAATGTTACATTTTTTGCAATATCACAACTTGTTTATTGCCTTTATCACCCTAATGTGCCATTCTTTAAGGAATTTATTTATCAAACCATTTTAAACCCTGTTCTTTTCTTTATACATCTTTAGTGATATATGGTCTTCCTCAAGCTACTCCAAGTAGGTGGGTCTATATGTCTTTAAAAATGTTAAAAACAAACGGCCTACACAAACACAAAAATCCAGGTAACTGTTCATCTTCCTGCACGTCTGAATTCACCTGACAAACAGCAACACTAAATGCACTGTGTTGTATGTTTCCATGGTCCTAACCACCAACCCTGATCTCTGAATTAGACGTTTGATGTTCACAGCATCACCACAACAATCCACCGCCTTCAGCTGAACCACCCGTCTACATTTTGCAACTCATTTGCAGCAGCCTTCATCATCGCACTCCTCCCACCAACTACAACACCTCCTTCCCTACCTCCAACCACTCCCCCCCCCCCCCAATTTTCCCATCACAGCCTCCCTCTGTTTTCAAAACCAATAACAGATGTGTGGTGGGGCTGCGCTCAAAGACCCTGCTGTTCTGGCTGCCGGCCATATGTATTTCACACAGTGATGAAGGCTCCAGGCTCCACTGAGAGAATGAGAGCAAAGGAAAAAGAGGGAAGAGACCCAACACCATTTAAATACAATGCTTAAAATAACAGTGTAATGCGGAGAAAACTGTTCAGTGCCTGGTTGTTTTCAAAAACTGAGTAGCAACTGGAAGTCTAAAGTGTGGAAATGATGAAGCCAATTTATGTCAATTTGTGTTGACTCACATTTACATTTCTTCACTTCAAATAGTGCAAGCTAGGTATACACATTTTCAGATCCCAGGGAATCAAACCCATGACTATGTATACTCTACTTAAACAATAGGAATACTTGCAGCTTGTCCATTATAATAACAAAAACATTTTTTAAACTATTGGTACTTGAGTTTGACACCAGACTTTAGGTCATAAAAATAAAGAAACCTATTGTACTGGCTACATAATGTACCAATTAAAGGGTTTTATAGCAACATTGTTTTTTTAATAAGCAAAACTCACTACATAATGCTAAGCAGATCAGTAGTCCATTTCATAAGCATCGCAATAAGAATACAGTATGCAATGACTACAAATGTATTTACTGTTGCTACATTGTTTTTAATGAGTAAGCTATATAATCTAGTAATGTTTCATAATGGCTTAAATTAAGATGAAGTGTTAAATTTGTGCTCATCAATCAGCTAACACTTAACTCTTAAATATGCACTCATATAGATGTGGTGTAGAGTGGCAGTTAACTTAAATCTGTCCTGAACATTAAGAATTGTCACCTTTACCTGCTTGTTTCTGTCCACTTCACCAGTACAGTCAGCCTCCTTGAAAACATCTCCTATTACAACACAAATGTCCATTTAATAACATTTTCTTATGTAACAGCTTTATGGATAAGAAAGTTATACATGCATCACCTTACCCTCTGGATTCTCTCTCCGTTTACAGGCTAGAAAAAAACCGAGAAAACAAGAATGAGAATAAAGCCGCTTGATAAATTGTAGCGTCTGGCATGATATTCGCAAAGTGTTTTACCAGGTTTCGATTGCAGTTTTCCCATGTTGATTTCACTTATGGAAAGAACTAATGAGCTGTCATTTCAGAAACAACCGTGTCATCTTCTGTGCCATAAATGAAGTGGAGCCGGATATGCATGTTTCCATTCAAGTCTGTCCATATTATTGCCGGAGACTGAAAGAAGTTTGGGAAACTCTTCCTTGGGAATTTGCTTCACGCTTGCTCTCTCGCTGTGGAGGAACCGCAACTCGACTTACCCTCCCCTTTGACGATGTGCACCTCCTTCAGTTTTAACCCACTTTATTTATTCGACAGCCTGGTAAAATCTGCATGAGAATTCTTATCCAAACATTAGACCAGGGGTGCCCAAACTCGGTCCTGGGGCCGGTGTCCTGCAGAGTTCAGCTCCAACTTTCCTCAACACACCTGCCTTTAAGTTTCTAGTATGCCTAGTGAGAGCTTGATTAGCTGGTTCAGGTGTGTTTAATTGGGGTTGGAGCTAAACTCTTCTGGACACCGGCCCTGCCCTGACCGGTTGGACACCCCTCGTATAAGACCATATACCTAAAACTACATTTTCGGTTTAATTATTTCTCATTTCTCCTCTTCAGAGAGATTCACTAGAATCTCGCAATTTTCAGCAAGCTCTATTACAATGACCGTTGAGTTTCAAATTAACAAATTTTGTGTTCAAATCTTTTCAGAACCAAATTTTCATATATATTATAATATATATCATGGGGGCTCACGGCGTGGTCCTGGCGACCGCAGCCCTGCAGAGTTTTTGCTTCACCTAATCACACCCTAACAAGCTATCGAGGTCCTGAACGTTACTAGAAGCTACAGCCGGTGAGTTTTAATTAGTTGGAGCTGAACCTCTGCAGGGCTTGCGCTCTCCAGGACCGGAGTTCTCCACGCTGATATATAATATATAATATATAGTTATCTTTGAGACACCTAAATGCAAAAAAAAATGTTTTTAAATTTTTTTTTAACTTTACTGCATTTCGTTATACAAAAGAACAGTTGCAGTGCTTTTCATCAATCAAACAGCCATTACATTGTAGCGCCATCTGTTGATGTCTTGAGATATAACGTATCACGAAATAGAAAGGAGATCTGTTTTCTCTCTCTCTCTCCTCATAAAATGATCACGATATGCACAATAACTTTGCCACTATATACAGGTGCATTTCAATAAATTAGAATGTCGTGGAAAGTTCATTTATTTTCAGTATTTCAACTCAAATTGTGAAACTCGTGAATTAAATAAATACAATGCACACAGACTGAAATAGTTTAAGTATTTGGTTCTTTTAATATTGATGATTTTGGCTCACATTTAACAAAAACCCAAAAAAAAATCTCAACAAATTAGAATACTTCAAAAGACCAATAAAAAAAACATTTTTAGTGAATTGTTGGCCTTCTGGAAAGTTTGTTCATTTACTGTACATGTACTCAAATACTTGGTAGGGGCTCCTTTTGCTTTAATTACTTCCTCAATTCGGCGTGGCATGGATGTGATCATTTTGTGGCACTGCTGAGGTTGGTATGGAAGCCCAGGTTTCTTTGACGTGGCCTTCAGCTCATCTGCATTTTTTTTTGTCTCTTGTTTCTCATTTTCCTCTTGACAATACCCCCATAGATTATCTATGGGGTTCAGGTCAGGCGAGTTAGCTGGCCAGTCAAGCACAGCAACACCACGGTCATTTAACCAACTTTTGGTGCTTTTTGTAGTGTGGGCAGGTGCCAAATCCTGCTTGAAAATTAAATCAGCATCTTCAAAAAAGCTGGTCAGCAGAAGGAGCATGAAGTGCTCCAAATTTCTTGGTAAACGGGTGCAGTGACATTTGGTTTTCAAAAAACACAATGGACCAACACCAGCAGATGACATTGCAGCCCAAATCATCACAGACTATGAAAACTTAACACTGGACTTCAAGCAACTTGGGCTATGAGCTTCTCCACCCTCCAGACTCCTAGGACCTTGGTTTCCAAATTAAATAAAAAAACTTGCTCTCATCTGAAAAGAGAAATTTGGACCACTGGGCAACAGTCCAATACTTCTTCTCCTTAGCCCAGGTAAGACAACTCTGACACTGTCTGTGGTTCAGGAGTGGTTTAACAAGAGGAAACGACAACTGTAGCCAAATTCCTTGACACGTCTGTGTGGTGGGTCTTGATGCCTTGACCCCAGCCAACATGTGAACTTACCTCTCACTCAAATCAAATGAAAAGTTTTAACAAGAAACACGAATAAAATCGGAACAGACTGTGGTAGAGGATTAATTGTCTGTCTAGTGTGAAATCAGGAAATTCTGCACATGAACATTAAACCACTGAAAGAAAAATTGAATCTGATGAATCTTAAACTGTATTGAATCATTCACTTTCTGCTGCTGTACCAGTTATAAACAAAGTTATTTAAAAAAACAAAAAGGTAAAAAATTCAGTTCATAATAAACGTGCTATCATATGAAACTTTTAAACATTAAACACGTTTTATTATTTTATAAGAGTTGGGAAGAGTCATTGCTCTTTCAGCTTTTAGTTTGCACCGTTTTTTTATTTGAAATGTGTAGTAAGTTAAAGGTGAAGCAGGCATTTTGGAGACCCTGATCTTTATTCAGAGGAGCAGTAGTTGCAGTTGTGCTTGTTTATCAGCAAGTGCTTCAGTTTTGGATCATTCCTGTAGCATGCAAGCAGCAACCTTTTTTCTCTTTGCTCCTTCTCATTCCGTATTTTCTTCTCCACCATTTTCTTGGGCTTATACTCTACCCAGGTGAACAGAACAAGTGCCACTTTTCTTTTGCTCATTTGCTCTGCCTGGATGTTCACATTTTGCTGGGTCTCATTCTTGGAACCTTCAGGAGAGCTTACACAGAGCAGCTTCATCATGTGCTCATCCATGTGCTTCTTTTTCTGAGAAGGGATATCCGAATGGCCTTGGAGTCTCCCACTTCACTGGGGTGATCTTCCTCACATCCCTGGACCTCCACCACTTCACTCGCCCACACTTCCTCCCGCACCTCGCTTTCACTCTCCAACCAAGCAACCATTTTTCTTGGATTCATTTCAGCCTCCAGCGGTCGGGGGCGTTCAGACTTGAGTAAGTCACAGGCCCGGATGGTCTTCCCTGTGTACTCCACATACTCGTTCTCCTCATCCTCTATGTCAATGAGCATGAGTTGTGGAGGCGGCTCAAACAGGGAAGAAGTGGATGGCGGAGGCTTCACCAGGCTGGGAGGACACATTTGAGTTGGTGAACAATGCAGATCAACAACATCAGGTGAAGGAGTGGGGCTTGGAGGAACCACCAGTCGTTTGGGAGGATGCACTTGGGAGTGTCGGAAAGAAAAGAGTTCATCATGTGCTGGAGTGGGACGTGGAGGAACAGCCAACGGTTTGGGAGGATCCACTTGAAGAGGAGAACATGGCAGGGACACTTCCTCAGGTGCAGGAGCTGGCTTTTGAGGCCACATAGTCGGTTTGATCACTGGCGGCAGGGGCTTGAAGCGAGCAGGCTGTTAGAGTGAGATGTTCAGAGACACTTTGAAGTTCTCCCTCTATTGGCTTCAAGAAGGAAGATCTCACTAGAGGACTGACTAGAGTTTGCTGAGGTTTGACCTCCACAAGAAGTGGAGTTGGCTCAGTGGTCTTTTGTTCCTTCACTTTTCTCTTCTTTTTCTTTTCTCCAGCCTCTCTATGCTCACTTCCTCCCTCCACCAACTTTTCTAGACTCTGCATCTTTCTGAATTTGGCAGACTTTCTTTTTTTCTGATGCACATTTCCTCTCTCCATCTTTTCAAGGCTGAGTGTCTCTCTCGGTTCTTCAGTCTTGTTTTGATGACTTCCTCATTTATTTCTCATTCTTCACCTTTCTTTTTACCTCTCTTTCCAGCGCCCATTCTTGCGCTACACACTGCTGTGCCCTCTGAGGTGTCTCCCTTCTGTGCAAAAAGTGAGCAAAATGCTCAAAAAGTTGTCTATAAATACACTGCTGAACAGTGCCATTGTGGACACTGAATGCTGCAAGTGAATTTAGTATTTGTCGTTAATATCTCCAGAAAGTCACGAAAGTATCTTTCGATCTTTTCACTCCTAACACACCAACAGAAGACAAGAGTCAGAGCAGCAGTTTAGAGCTGCCAGAACGGAATCTCCATTATGATGTCACAACAGTGTGCTGAACCCTGAGAACTCGTATGTGTATGTTAGCTGCTCACATAGTTCCACATTCAAACATACACAGTCACACTAGTGGCACCAAAAATGTAATACTGACTGTTTCCAAACAAGTTTCCCAAACACTCCTCCTGGCCTTGAATATTAAACCAAGATAGTAAAAAAAATTTGACATTTCAATTAATGTAGACCAAGAGAAGCTATAGGCCTATCATGGCACATTGTACAGAAACATTAAAAAAGAGCAGCATTGAAATGTCTATGATTTGTGATCTTATAGTTAAAGGGTTAGTTCACCCAAAAAATAAATTACCGCCATGATATACTTTACCCGCAAAAATCATCCCTAGATGTATATGGCTTTCTTCTTTTAGACGAATACAATCAGTTTTATTTAAATAATGGTCAGGCTAATCCATGCTTTATAATGGGAGTCCAAAATTTAAAGTCTAAAAAATTGCACCCATCCATTATAAAAGAAATGGAGTAATAAAGTGGGGGTAATAAAGGCCTTCAGAAAAATATCCAACTTTATAAACCTTAATCTCTAACTTCCGCTAACTTTCATATGCCGTCCCCGGAGCGTGGCGTCATCGATGATGTCCCTCACCTTACTCGTTCTAAAATAAAAAAAAAAGAAATAATCCAAGAGTAGAAATTGAGCATTTTAAAATAAAATTCCGCTATTCTTATTTTCAAAAAAATCGGTCAAGAAAAAAAAAACACTGGAGGGCGCTGTTTGTCATATTTTGAGAAAGCAAGTACTGTATATTGCATTAGATTTTTTTCATGAACCACAACAAAACAGGACTGCACTTTAAACTTTTAATCTGAGCAAACCTTTACCAATACTTTCGGTTTATTGGCTACACATCATACAAACTGGGAATGTATCAGTAATAGTCTATGAAGTGCAATGACACAGCAGGCTAATGTTCCCCTTTCCAAAAAAAAAAAAAAAAGGGAAGATATAAAATACCACCACCATAAAAACATCATTTTACAAAAAAAAAAAAAAAAAAATGTAAAAACTGGTCATTACTACACAAGATGATTTAATCGAAGGTCAAAAACGTAAAAACTGACCACCAAAATTTTCTGAAAAAAAACAAACATACAGTGGGTACGGAAAGTATTCAGACCCCCTTAAATTTTTCATTCTTTGTTATTGCAGCCATTTTCTAAAATCATTTAATTTAATTTTTTTTCCTCATTATGTACACACAGCACCCCATATTGACATAAAAACAAAGAATTGTTGACATTTTTTGCAGATTTATTAAAAAAGAAACTGAAATATCACATGGTCCTAAGTATTCAGACCCTTGCTCAGTATTTAGTAGAAGCACCCATTTGATCTAATACAGCCATGAGTCTTTTTGGTAAAGATTCAACAAGTTTTTCACACCTGGATTTGGGGATCCTCTGCCATTCCTCCTTGCAGATCCTCTCCAGTTCTGTCAGGTTGGATGGTAAACGTTGGTGGACAGCCATTTTTAGGTCTCTCCAGAGATGCTCAATTGGGTTTAAGTCAGGGCTCTGGCTGTGCCATTCAAGAACAGTCACAGAGTTGTTGTGAAGCCACTCCTTTCGTTATTTTAGCTGTGTGCTTATGTCATTGTCTTGTTGGAAGGTAAACCTTCGGCCCAGTCTGAGGTCCTGAGCACTCTTGAGAAGGTTTTCGTCCAGGATATCCCGTACTTGGCCGCATTCATCTTTCCCTCGATTTCAACCAGTCGTCCTGTCCCTGCAGCTTATAAACACCCCCACAGCATGATGCTGCTACCACCATGCTTTACTGTTGGGACTGTATTGGACAGGTGATGAGCAGTGCCTGGTTTTCTCCACACATACCGCTTAGAATTAAGGCCAAAAAGTTCTATCTTGGTCTAATCTTATTTCTCACCATCTTGGAGTCCTTCAGGTGTTTTTAGCAAACTTTCATGTGTCTTGCACTGAGGAGAGGCTTCCGTCGGGCCACTCTGCAATAAAGCCTCGACTGGTGGAGGGCTGAAGTGATGGTTGACTTTCTCCCATCTCCCGACTTCATCTCTGGAGCTCAGCCACAGTGATTTTTTTGGGTTCTTCTTTACCTCTCTCACAAAGACTCTTCTCCCCCGATAGCTCAGTTTGGCTGGACGGCCATTTCTAGGAAGGGTTCTGGTCGTCCCAAACGTCTTCCATTTAAGGATTATGGAGGCCACTGTGCTCTTAGGAACCTTAAGTGCAGCAGAAATTTTTTTGTAACCTTGGCCAGATCTGTGCCTTGCCACAATTCTGTCTCTGAGCTCTTCATGCAGTTCCTTTGACCTCATGATTATCACTTGCTCTGACATGCACTGTGAGCTGTAAAGTCTTACGTAGACAGGTGTGTGGGCTTTCCTAAGTCCAATCAGTATAATCAAACACAGTTGGATTCAAATGAAGGTGTAGAACCATCTCAAGGATGATCAGAAGAAATGGACAGCACCTGAGTTAAATATATGAGTGTCACAGCAAAGGGTCTGAATACTTAGGACCATGTGATATTTCAGTTTTTTCTTTTTTAATAAATCTGCAAAAATGTCAACAATTCTGTGTTTTTCTGTCAATATGGGGTGCTGTGTGTACATTAATGAGGAAAAAAATTTACTTAAATGATTTTAGCAAATGGCTGCAATATAACAAAGAGTGAAAAATTTAAGGGGGTCTGAATACTTTCCGTACCCACTGTACATCAACTAAATACACCAACTGTAATCACTAACTCCACATCATCTATTCTTTCTTTCCGCTTATATCACAATGACACCTTTCTAGAGCGATAGACCTTTCTAACTGTAATGTTGTAATAGACAATCAAAACATGGAATCTGTTCAGTGTAATACAAAACATGAGGCTGTTGTCAACATGAACCAAAAACTATCCAGTCTGAAAAAAGAAACATACTTTTTAGCAAGTGAAGGTAGAAATTGAATTGTTTAGCAATTCATGAGCATGTAAGGTTGATTGCATTTGATTGACACAGCAAACACTAACATAATTAGGTAACATGTATATAAATAAGAAAAAGTACAAAAAGGCACACTGATGAGCACAGTAGAATTAAAGAAAAAGGGGAAAAAAAGGAGAAAAAAAAAACTCTCTCTTCCCCACATCTAAGACTTTCCAAAAAATTATGTATCAGAAATAGAAATCAAGCTACTTATGACTGTTAGATTAATATCCTGGTACAGTGTTAAGAGTTACATTTTAAATGCATTGCTTTTTTTTGTACAAACTAAGAGATGATGTGGTAACCGATAGCATGTCACAGATGCCATCTATAAATCTTAAATTACATTTAACCTGGAATATTCTTTGAAAACTCTCTCCATTACTGCAGAGTATGTTTCGTCAGAGTGGGATGTGATTGGCATTCTGCAAAGGTTTAATAATTGTTTAAAGGGATAGTTAACCCAAAAATGAAAATGCTGTCATTAATTACTCACCCTCATGTTGTTCCAAACCCTTAAGACCTTCGTTCATCTTCGGAACACAAATGAAGATATTTTTGATGGAATCTGAGAGCTGTCTGTCCCTCCCATAGACAGCAATGTAATTACCACGATCAAGATCCAGAAACATAGCAAGGAGATTGGTAAAATAATCCATGTGACATCAGGGGTTCAACCGTAATTTTATGAAGCTACAAGAATACTTTGTGCGCAAAAGAAGAAAAAATAACGACTTTATTCAACAATTCGTCTCCTCCGCGTCACCCTAGCGCCATTTTAGAGAGTATCCACTGAACGTAAATTGCGTACGCTGTTTCGTGTCAGCTGGCTGCGCCACGCGGATACGTTGTTTTCGTAAAAATCAAAACGTAAACCGCGTATCTGCGTGACACAGCTGACACAAAACAGCATATGCCGTTTACGTTCAGTGGATACTCCTCTAAATCGCTAGGTGACGCGAAGAATGACAATTTTCATTTTTGGGTGAACTATCCCTTTAACAGATGTGTCAGTTTGGCCACATATGCCGTATAGAATGGCCTTTCTATGTATATGACTGAGTTCGGCACACAAACGAAATAAAGAAAAGCACTGTTGTAATCACTCTATTGCTTCAGAAGACCTGTGAAGTGTCTTTATGCATATATGCGTAAGCAATGAGCCCAAATGAAATACACAACACAGGATAGTCAGAGGTATTGTGTAGTAGTCACAACAGATAAGGTAATAAATGTCATAATATTTTCAGGAGTGTAAATTTACATGAAGTGTAACTTTTTGGAAGCGAACAAGGTCTTCTGCAGCACAATCTGTTTTTAAAGTTTTTAACAAGCAGTAACCGTTCGAAGATTTCATAACACTCCTCATTTATAACATGAGATGTGCGTTGTGCACTCTGCACTTGCATTAAATGTGACTTACATTATTTAAAAACATTAATGTTCTTTTCATTTAAAGCAACAAATTGGCATGGCTAAATAGGAGAGCTGTAAAACTAAAAAGCAAAATAGGGCAAAGAACTCATAAAAGGCAAAACGTTCTTATCTTAATTCTTATCTCACACTTGTTTCACAGTAACTGTAAGAGCCAAGAAACATTGGATTGATGCTTCCATGTATCTTCTGAACATAAACATTCCTTTTTCTTTTCAGAAAAATACAACTGTCAAGTCAAAAATTCATCCATTTAATTTCTGTTCATTTGAACTTATAAGAATGAATTTCCAATCTAATACAGATGGAGCTTTCTCTCATGGCACCCACCCACAGCAAGATTTCGAGAGATGGCCAAAATGCCATCGATTGGTTTGACACAAACACCTTGTAAATCTTAATCTTAAAAAAAAAAGTATGTTTACTTCTCCAATCATTTAGCACGCTTAACCCCCGCCTATTTCTTACAATCCGACTGAAGGCTCATATTCAGATCTGCTTCCATCCAATCAACAAAACAATGGTTATAACCAAGGCCTAACCTAATATTTTTTTTTCTTTCGGATGTACACCGCAATATGGAAGAAAACACCTGTCGCTACTTCCATTTCATTGTGACTTTAATACTTCACAACATTCCCTTATAACCGTGTTCTTATGTGCACAAAAAAGGTTGTTACACAATTTCCACCTGATTACACTCAACAGGTATGCACATAAATTTGATCTTACTGTCTTTCTAATGTTAATAAATCCAGATTATTCTACATAAACATGTCAAGCCATTTAATGGCTTTTAAAATACAAAATAACAAATTTT
Organism: Sinocyclocheilus anophthalmus; assembly: GCA_018155175.1. NCBI lineage: Eukaryota > Metazoa > Chordata > Actinopteri > Cypriniformes > Cyprinidae > Sinocyclocheilus > Sinocyclocheilus anophthalmus. The sequence continues at coordinate 342,715 of JADLZN010005718.1, read as the reverse complement.
TATGCAGAACCGATTCCAGATCTAATTCTTGTAATTTTTTAATGCTAAATTTTGGGTTCTCTTAGTTGTTCAAATGTCCAATTACATGTAAAACGTTTCGGCTTGAACCATTTCGTGTTTCTAAGGCCACCAGGACTGATTTTTACATACGTGTGCTAAGATATTAATGAATTTTCTGTTCAAAAACATTCATACACACACAAATACGGTTAGTGAATGAGACCCACTCTTCTCTCATCACCTTGAATCTGACCACATTTTCTTGTTTCTTCCACCAGACGTGGTGCAACACACAACCAAGTCCCGTCTAACCCCACTGCACCTCGTTCACTCTTCTCCATTTCCGAACGTGCAGTTTTGATTTTATTTAGTGTTTTGGCACAATAAGAGCACTCCGTTGGTAAACAATAATTCGACTTTTTCCTCACACAAGGTGCACTTCTTCCTCCCACTCTAAGGAGAGGTCAATTACCTGCGGATCCTGATCAGTACTGCTCTCAGGACGAACTGCGTTAGGGAGATCTACACTGCTGCCCGTACCCTCCAAGTCTGGCTCTGCTTTAGGAGGTTGTGCATCCTCAACACATTCTAGTTCCAAAAGTTGCGATGCCATCATGCCTGCGCTCTCTTTCATTAGCGATAGGGAACCCTGCTCAGGACTCCCCACCTCATTCTCCTCATCCTGGGCTTTGGCAGGTTGTCCCTCTCCAAAAACGGGAGGCTCAGGACTGGCATCTGAGGTGGCTGAGGGAATCAGTGCAATGCTCTGTGGATTCATATCATGGAACCAGGCCATAATGTTGCCAAGCAGGTTGGCATTGGTGGAAGGGTCCAGGCAGTCTGGGTCACTAGGGGTGAAGGCGTTACCCAAGGCATCAGGGTAGGAATTCATGTTAAAGGGTGTATAGTGACTGGTAATGTTGCCCAGTCTCATAAGGCTGTCTCCCAGCTCCAAAAGCTCAGAGCTGCTCATGGAAGCTCGGGGGGGATCCCCAGTATGGGGGGCAGAATCCAGTCTAGAGGGCAGAGAGGAACCACTGGCACCTACAGAGGCATCGTTACTGAGCACATCCTGAGGCTCAGGGTCCAAGGCCAGCCCGGACTCCTGTAGAGACAGCTGAATAGCCAACAAAATATTGGGGTCATCCTCATCCAGAGACCCAAGTGCCTGAGGAGATAAAAAGGGTTCAAATTCTCAATACATGCTCTTTGACTCGTTTTTGAGTGAAGGAACTGGTTCGTTTGTTTTAATAAATTATTACTTTTATTCAGCAAAGATGCATTAAAAAGTGACATTAAGACATTAATAATGTTACCTAATATTTCCATTTCAAATAAATGCTGCTTTTTAGCCTTCAATTAATCAAATAATTCCGAAATAAATGCATCACAGCTTCTATAAAAATATTAGCGAGCACAACTGTTTTTAGCATTGATAAGAAATGTTTCAGCAGTCGAAATGATTTTTTTTTCTTTTGGGGATCATGTGACACTGAAGACTGAAGCCAGTAATGGCTGCTGAAAATTCAGCTTTGCCATAACAGGAATAAAATACATTTGAAAATATATTCTAATAGAAAACAGCTATTTAAATTGTAGCAACATTTCACAATACTGTTTTAACATGCTTTTGATCAAATAAATGCAGGCCTTGGTGAGCATAAGAAGCTTCTTTCAAAAACATTCAAAAAATCCTACCAACCCCAAATTTTGGCAGTGTATGTTTTTAAGTGCTGGTTCATGTTTAAATGGCATATAAAATGTTTTCTGGTTTATGAAAATGCATGAACTACTTTGTTTAATTTAGCATTTTTGGTTGACTAAATTTAGATGCCATTTTATAGTAAATTTGACAATTGAAAACAGGAAATGGTAACCAGATTATTTTAATCAAATTACAAAAATATGACCAAAACAAATAATTGTGCAAAAATGAACACATCACACGTTAGAAAATCTTTACATATAAACAGTATATTCACCATGGAGATCCCATGTCTTTGTGTACTGCCTCCCTCATGTGTTTCTGTAGACACAAGTTGGACATACATACATATCTTAGTAAACTTAGTAACACTGACATAAAGCAGCTCTTTTAGTTATTTCTATCCTAACATTATGTGGGGTCATTATTGCCATCCGGAGCTGTACCTGAAGTGTTGTCACTTGAGTCATGCGGTTCAGGGGTGTTACTGCGGAGGCTGTGCAGTCTGAGTAGGTCTCCTCTACGCCGCTGCCTGTGTCTCCGTCTGTACTGGAACTCTGAGTATTCCTGCAGGAACCATCATCCTCAGTTTAATTACAATAATGCATGGTTTCTTGTCAAGGAGCAGTTATTAAGTAATGGACAGATCCTTAAAAAAAATGGACAGACTCTCACAGGAATACTGATTAACTTTAATATTACAAGCAATGAATAAAATGCCTATTTGAAAACTGTGGCCTGTGTCTCTAATCCATACTACTAATATTGATTAAAATAAAATACAGAGACCCTACAACATATTTGGACACTTACATCAAACTTGAAAATTAATTTCTTGGAATTATACAACAAAACGTCTAAACATGGTTTTAGTGAAAATGTAGTAGAGCATGTTCATGGTTAATACAATGAACTACACCTGTGGTCACTTGTATGAATTTACAACAGTTTAGAATGCTGATGTTAGTTTATACTTATGTAATTATCCATTGCAATAGAATTTATACTTTTTAAGTGTGATTGAGTTTACGAATCCTTTTTGAGGCCACTGTATTATATAAAAAATTGAAAAAAGCCAATATTATAATAGTTTTGCAGTTGTTAGAAAGACTGAATACAGATCATTCACACAGGCAAACTGAATGCATGACAAAGCAACCTCCAACAGTGTCCACATTTCAAGAACAGTGAAGTTGACCACAGGACAGGAATTCTGGTTTATTTAAGCATTTGAGTTGAGTAACGGCATAGTCCTTTATCTGGAATATTCCAGGAGATGACCAGCCTTAACAGCTAAACACCGGATTACATTTATTTTAACAGCATAATATCTATAATGTCAGAGGACATATGAATGACTGTAAAATTAATGCTGCACCAAATTTTGAAGAATATTTTTTTATTTTGTCTTCAGCTGTACCTGCGGCTGGCCTCCTGGATTGTAATTGCTCTCACGCTGTGCATTTGATCCCCGTACTGGGTGATTCCTCACCATCTTTGGACACAGAATTAGATTCAGTGACTGCTAGTACTTTACAGCAACACACAACTCTCTTACATTATTACAAGGACATCCCAGAGGATCCGAGGGCATTAACAGTTTTGTGAGCTACAACTCTGGCTGGCTGTGTGAGCTTTGCAATAGCAGAGGTTAGTTAAAATGGAAGAAAAATGTAAACAATGCAACAGTGATGCAGTAATACCTCAGGAGAGGCAAATCCCAGATACTCCCAGTCCCACGTCCCACCAGCAAAACTGCAAAAGTGGAAAAAAGTACTGTGGCTGTAGGGTTTTATTTCTGTTTGTATAATATATTTTGGACATGATGCCAAGGTAATATCATGTTTTTGTGGACATTAACCAAATTAATATAATAATACTATTACAGTGCAAGTTACAAAGTTGTTAAGTTTTTTTTATATAAAATAAAAACAATAAATAATTCCTTTACTATAGTATTAATACCATTTAATATACTATATAATAATAAAAATAATACATTTATTTTACAAAACAGAAAAATTATAATATTTATGGCGGTCTTAATTTCTTTGCTTTCAAACGTTAAACCATCGAGCTTATAAAAATGGTGTAAATGGCAGCACAAGGATTTACCTGTGGCGGGGAGCCTCGGGAGAATCATTTGGAGCGACACCTCGAGCCACAGAGGCCAAGAACTCCCGTCTCTTCTGCTGCACCAGATACGTGGCACTGATGATCTTATGGCGAGGGGTGCGGAGGTAAGGCCTGTTCACCTTCTGAGCAAGGTCTTCGGTGACCATCTCTAAATCAGTCTGCACATGTTGGAGAAAGACGAAACAAAACAGCATGTTGTGCAAGAGAAGGTTCAACAGAAACAAATCATTGCTTCTCTTAAGTGGTGAACAGATATCAATCTCAGTACCTGCATAAGTTCAAATATTTCTTTCTTTGTGCTTTTGGGCTCCAAGAAGAAACTATACGGATAAGAGCACTTAAGGATGCGTCGGGTCTTGAGAAGTTCATGCACACCATCCTCAATGAAGGTGGTGTCAGGTGGAGCTCCTTCCCCTTGAAGAAACAGATACATTGCCATTTTTACATATTTAGGCCTATTATTCAAAATACACCACACATCTGTTTATAAGAACATACTACATCACCCTTAAAACTAAAGGCACGTATAGTGCATGTGAAATATGTTCTACTCACTTCCAATGAAAGCTTTGCTCAGTTGTTCCATCTTTTCTTTGGCTGTTTTCAGGAGTCGTTCTTCTAACTAATTTAAAAGAAGTAACTTTGATGAATGATTGTCAACAAACAGTGAGCCAATCACTCAACTGGAAAGTTTTAAAGAAATTCATTACATACATATTCCTACCTGGTAACTGTGCTCATGATTCTTGTATCGTGTGTAATAATGCATAAAACGGTCAAGTTCCTGAAAACTCTTGTGCTTTTTTTCTACCTGCGAGGACACAAACATAAAAGCAAGAGAGACTTCCTGATGGAAATTCAAGCTCATAACTACATATAAACTCGGAACAAAAGCACAGAACCGGTTTTGTTACTTTTTACACATGAGAAATATGAGCCTGGAAAGTAAACGTTTGGTGTTTTGAGACTTTCCTGCCCTTTATTCACTAGCACCATTCACAGAAGTCCACAAACAAATCACAAAAGATCCAAGTCAATGGCTGTCATGTGTGTAACGAGTACCTCCACAGTCATCTCCTTGGACTGTTCCTCCACCTGTTGGATGACCTCGTAGCGTGTGCAGCGATAGTATCCTCCAGTAGAGGAGCTGTGTTTCTTCCATTCCTCAAGACAAATCCAGCAGAAATCATACTTGCACTACAGAGAGATCCAGCAAAACAGAACTCATCAAACAGGATCAAGCACTAAGCAGCTATAAAGTTGATTTAGAGATTGTTTTGAATTATACAATCAACCCTGACGGTCTTATAAACCAGCAACAGATTTTAATCTGTGTTAGTAATCAACAAAGTAGTGTACTAAAGCAACCATGGGCCAGATAGTACGAGATATTTTATTTCACAATATAAATAGCCATCCAGGCACGAGTGTGCATTCAACATTCGTTTTTGTGAGCGTGTGACACTGCCTTTCCTCCACGTGCTGGTGGCATGAATAGCTTCCCCTGCCCTGCGCCTGTCACTCAAAACCTTAGTTAAGCCTTCATTAAGAAAATAACAGTGAGGCTATGGCCTCAGCACTGTCTTTGTTCAAACACCTGCCTCTGACGTCAAAAGGCCGTTTTGCATCACACACACATCTTGTGTCAGGGTCAAACACACTCATATGATATCTGTAAGAGATTTTATAATTCCCACTTTACATTACATTAGACATTATAGAACAAATAGTATGTCAATGTCTGTGCATATGGACAAGCACATTATGACAGAAGTTAGTTATTTTAAGTCTAATAACATCTCAAAAAACATCAGCTGTTTGTTGAGTTTCTTTTAGCTTAGAATCTAAAAGTCAAAATTGCCAAATTTGATAATTGGCTAAATTTGAATTTCTTTTATCTGTTAAATAAAATAATATACCAGTCCTTTAATTTGATTGACCAAGCAGTTTTCTAACAGTGCTGATATTTCTTATAACAATATTATTTCTTATAAATAAAATAGCTGGTCATGTTATGTTTAAAATGCAATTTACTCTACATTAATTGAGAAATTGTATTAAAAATGTAAAAAGTTAAAAAAAATAATATTGCAATTACTATTATGCTGTTGTACTGAATATCACAAAACTATTTATAAAAAATATTCTTTATTTCCTTTCAATTAACTGATTAAATTGATGTTTTTAACAATAATGGATAGCATGCTGTGTTTTTATATAGTTAAAAAGAAATGCACTCTTAGGGTAAAAATGTCCCTGATTTTTAATTCCAGGAGCCAAATATTGGTCCTTAATAAATGTGCCATTCATGTGCGATTACCAACTTCTCCGTTGATAGAATACATTTTCCAACATCTGATCTTATTAGTCGTCAATGTATCAGCTGATTATCATCAGACAGTCACAATTTAGCGGGCTGACATTCGAATGGATGTGAATGTTTTTGTTCAGGTACTCCATTCTGTACTGACCTTCGCGCACTGCATGTGATTACAGCCTTCATTTTTCTGGATGGGGGATTTGCAGTTGGCACAAGGTTTAGAGTTGCTGAGTAGCCACAGGCAGTTGGCAGCATCTTCATAGGCTTCACTCACACCAGCCACTGCTCAGAGACAGAGTGGAGCTCAATATTAAAACCTACAGCAGCAGGTTATATATCATGAACATCTATAAAGTAAAGGTGCAGGTCAAATGATCATGCACAGTAAAGATTAAATGCATGGCCAGGAAGAATAATATATTCAGAATTTTAAAAATGTGAAAAGTCTGGAGCGCCTACATTCTTCAGGCTTCATTTCAGACACTTTCTGCAGCCACATCTTCCATGTCTCACAGTCACAGGGTTCATGAGCATCCCCAAGACACTCCCTGAGAAGAAACCCAAGAGATAAACATTTACAGTGCTTTGATGGCAATTTCGAGGATGAACATTAGGATTATCCCATCGAAATCAAAAGAAACAATATATTGTATTTTAAAGAAAACAACATTCATTTTTAAGACCATTAAGGGTTTTTATATCCACCAGACCCGAGCTCTCATTCCTATGCACAATTTAGAGGTAAATTAGGTCAAATTTTTGTACCTTACGGTACTGCCCCAGAGATAGCTTTGTGCCTATTTTCTGAGAGTGTAAATAAAGGAAACAGCTGGTTAACGTACCAGCAGAAGAGATGGCCTTTGCCACAGTCTACAGCAGGGGCTTTGAGCAATGGGAAGCTCAGAGGGTCAGAGGCTCCAGGGCCTGGCCTAGACAGTCGTACGGCTCTTTCACATCTGGCTACGGGGCACCAGCGAATGGCAGGATTATTATCCACAAAAGCCTGGTGACGAAAAAAGAAATGTGGTGAAACTTGCTCTTTGTTTTGGATGACGTAAATGACCCAATATCCAAAACCAATTTTAATCTGTAAATCATACCAATCAAATCAACATGATATTTATCTAACAATCAAACATTTGACTTCTGAGCATGTGTTTACAAAAGCTTTTTTTCCTCAAACAAGTATCGGCATAAACTCAACCAACAGCAGGATGCTGTCAGTATTTTGATTCAAAGCCAATGTCAGACAGTCTATGATAAGAAAAATAAAATAGCAGCTTTGAAATGGTTTCTGGTGCTTTGTGAACTGCAATTGTACCTTAATGTCAAACTGCAAGTAGCGCTTATCCATCTCTCTGGAGACAACACTTTCAATGACCTCCACAGGAACCAGCTGGAAGCAGTCATAAGCAGGGCAAAAGATGTTATGTGCTTCCCCTTCTTGGATCTTCAGATTCAAAAACCTGACATCCAGACAAACAGTGTTCAAAGACTATGAATATATGGATCATAAACAACCTGCAATATAGTGCTTTTTTTTAGTGGAGGAGAATTTTTTCTATTCATCCAAAGGATTTTAAAAATGTCAACTACAAAAAAACAAGTTTTGAAGCGAAAAACAAACAAAAAAATTTTTTCTTTAAAGAAAAGAACTACTCGTCACAAAGCATTGCAAATGCCATGATTAAATAGGAAATGGTCAAATATATATCTAAAACAGTGTCAGTGATTATGAGTATAAAACAATATTTGACGTTTATTGCTATTCTGTTTATAAACTATTCCAGCATGTACACTACAGTTGAAAGGTTTGGGGTCTGTAATATTGTTTTAGGTTTCTGAAGTCTCTTATGCTCACCAAGGCTGCATTTATGTGAACAAAAAACAGTAATATCTGTTAAATATTATCATCATTTCAAAACTTTTCTAGAAGCTATCTTAACATTTTAAATTTAAATTATTACTGTTATGGCAACACTGAATTTCCCAGTCTTCATGCCACATGTTGGGTCAGAAAATATTCGGATATGCTGATTTGATGCTCTAGAAATATTTTGTTGTGCTGCATAATTTTTTTGTGGAATCCATTATATATTTTGTTCAGGATTCTTTGATGAATAGAAAGTTGAAAACAACAGTGTTTATTTCAATTTGAAATCTTTTGTAATGTAAAAAATTCTTTACTGTCACTATTGATCAATTTAATCCATTCTTGTTAAATAAATGTATTAATTTTTATTTTTTAATCTTACTGACAACAAACGCTGTAGTGCAAGTAGTTACCTGTAATGGATACATTATTAAGAACATCTGATATGATCTGAACTTGTGATTTAAACAAAACTTCTATTCCTTACCCTTCCCAGCATGCCCTGCAGAACTCGTGCCCACAAGACATATCCACAGGGTCCTCAAACACCGATATGGTGCACATGCAAATCCCACACTACATGGGTACAAAAACATTGAACAGACTGTCAATATTCTTTTCAACATTTGTACAATGAATGATAAAGAATGTGGATCATAACGTGATGCATGGAGATGAATCTAACCAGGGCAAGGCCTCAAGTAGGGGGGGGGGGGGGTGGTTGGTGGTCTCCCCTTTCTCCCCCTTTCGGGGGGGGGGGGGGGGGGTTGGGGGGGGGGGGGGTTTTTTTCCTTTTGGTGGGGGGGGTTTTCTGGGGGGGAGACAGGCTGATCTCATCAGGGGAGGTGACAGAGGAGCGAGTCGTTCTGGGAGTTCTAGGTGAAGGCAGAGTATCCCAAGCATTGTAGCCACTCGGTGGGGGAGTTGGCATCTGAACACCTGAGCGCTGGCAGCAGTCCTCTGCATTAGACATCCAGTCTTCTAGAAGTTTTTCCCTGTCCCAGTCTTTTCAGTAAAAAGAAGGTTTAAACCGGGCCATTGGTTCAAATAGCTGTGTATAAAACATCAGATATTCTGATAGGCTTTGAAAGTGCCACGGTCAATCAGAAGCAAGCAAAGTGTGGACAGACAAGTTGCTTGGAGCAGGATCCTGGCAGCATAACACCTGTTTAGGACATGCGGCAGTTGTCAGCTATATAATGTTCTGAGAGAATTTGCGATTTGCCATTTTAATTTTCAAAAAAATATTATATTGAATCCACTTCTGTCTCTTGGAATGTATGAATGTGAAATTGGTGCCAACTACTTCAGTAAAGATTAAGCATGGAATGTTCTGGTTTGCCCAGTAATAAAGTCGAGCCAAACCCTTTTGCTTGTAATATCTTCAAGAACGAAGGGTCTTGGATATTGGCCAAATTTGGCATATTTCTTTAATTGATCAAATGGATCAGCTGGCACAGTGACAGCCCTCTGCAATATATTACCTTTTCATCTCTTCACAAATACATACTGCAGCAAAACTATGGTAGAGGGATCAGACGGTACATATAGCATGTAGTCCAAAGTGATTCACAGAATATTATGAGCACAGTAAAACCATTAAGTCAGAGACTTTTCATTTGTGTTCACAAAATCTAAAAGATTTTACCCAACTACCTCAGGATTCACTTGTGATACCAATTACTGTAAAAAAAATTGCTGCATACCAACCCAGTGATATCATTGGATGAGTGGAATTGTTTGACGTCAAAAGTCGCTGCAGTAAATTCATACCGTGAGCTCGCAGCAGGGCCTCGGCCGTGAAGAGAGGAGCCTGCAGCATATCCGCCGTCTCCACTATCAACATGTCTTTCAACCGACGCAGGTCTTGCAGTTTCAATCCCTCATATGGCTGGAGAGAAAAAGAAAAGAGAATAACAGGTTTGGGAGAGAGAAGGATAAAGATGAGAAGTGTGAAGGAAAGAGGGTGTGAGAGGAGAAGTGATGGAAAGAGAACTAATAAAGCTTTTCCTTTTAAACTTCTATATTGCTCAGCCTGTCTGGAACAGCAAAACGAAGCAATCATGAGTCTGCTGCTGGCAGTTGGGTCTATCCTCTTTCAACTGGTGCCCCATCCTTTGACAGTACATTACCAAGTTACGATTTATCTTGAGCTCACATCCTCAGCGCATAGCACACAGCTATGACTAAAGAAATAACGGTGTACTCGCACACGCACAGTGACCGTTAGTTTCTTTGTTTGTAAGGCTGCAAACTTCTGCCTATATTATATATTGGGCAATAAATTGATTAACAAATGTAACAAACAGAACAATAAATTGAAGTTAATTACAAGATATGCGGATATATATATATATATAACAAATTGTACAAAATATATTGAAAATGGTAATAAGTACATCTACACAGTATCATTCAAAGGTTTGGGGTTGGTAAGATCTTTTTTTTGTTTTGTTGGAAAGATTTGGGTTCTGAACATTTCTTATTTACCAAGGTACAAACAGTTGTGATGATAATATTTCAGGAATCTTTGATCAATAGAAAGTTCAAAAGAAGAGCATTTATTTAAAATATATTTTTTTTGTAACATTATAAATGCCTTCACTTTTGACAAATTTATTGCATTCTTGCTGAATAAAAGTAGTTAAAAAAATATTTTATATATATATACAGTTTTAACACAGCCGTACCTCTCGTCGGTCAAGGGCGGCATACTCTGCTTCTATCACCTGAGCTCCGGCATCCTGAGAGAAAACCATCTGAGACTCCAGACTGAGCGCCAGTTCCTTGTGATGCCGTTTCTCCGCACAGTCACACGGCGTCTCCCTGTCCTCGTTCTCCACGAATAAATCTGCATTGTTCTTCACTAACAACTGCAAACACAAGACTAAAACTTAGTGGCTAGTGGCTTCGCTGAGTGATCAATCCTAGTGTACTACAATTAAACCAGAAAAGTAATCTTGCATGGTCATGGAGTTTGGCCACAGTCTAATAGAACTGAAACTGAACTGAGGCTTTGCATCAATCAACTGAAAATACTGTAAACACATACACAACTTGGAGGCCTGAACTATGTAAGAAAAGAACAATCTTGTTACCTCGACACAGTTCTTCATGCCAGCCGCTGCCGCGTAGTGCAGGCAGGTGCTCTTTTTGCTGTCGGTGGCATTGACGTTGGCTCTCTCATACTCGCCCTGGTCCAGCTTGGCTCCGGTCCACTGCAGGATCATCTGGAGGCACTCAGCCCGCTTCTGTTCATCCTCCTGGGGGCGGCTGATCCGCGGCTGCAACGCCCCCTCACTCAGCAGGATCTGTGGGCCCATGCAAAGCAGGTGCAACGCAGTCTCATTGTGAACGTTGCACTTGTTGGGGTTGCCATCTTTGGAGAAAAGGAAAGACCTGTAGGAAAGGAACTAGAGTAAGTACAAACTGTAAATCAGAAAAAAATCGGAATTACATTTAAGAATATAATTTACAACAGCAAAACACAAACAGTAGATGCAGCGAAACTAAATGCAAAAATACTGTACCCTAACAGTCTAGTTTTTGTACATATTAATTTTGTGCAAATTATTTTAATTCAGACTTGATTCTTTAATGAATCCTGTGTACTGATCTGTAAACAGCTTCATCTTATTTATTGAAAATAGCCGCATAAAAACAACAAATCATTTAAAAAAACAGGCATCACTATAGCTTACATAAGCAAATTTTGCTCAACACAAAAGCAATATCTATCTCCTTGAATTAGATCATAATTTGAAATATTTATATGCTATAGCTATAGAATATTCCAACATTTTTAAGATTTTATTAGATCTTGTGACTTTTTCAGGCCTGATATTTGATTTTTCCAGAATAATTTTTTTGCTTGTCCAACTTGTCCAGTCTATTTTTGAAGTAAGAGCAGGCACGGATATTTGTAACTTGAATATGTGAGGCTTCCAGTTATTTTAGCTGTACAAAAACAATCCATTACGCTACTTGATATTGCAAACAGGTATTTGTTATTATGCTATTTTAATTTACTATTGTAATCATAAACACACCGGTTTTACCATTTACTGCACTCTGTTGTTCTTCTATGTATCTACCTATAGTAGCTAAGGAATCAGAAGTACATTCACAGGAAATAACATACTTCTGCATTGAACAATGAGGTGGAAAGAATGACGTCATATCCTGTTATCGAAATTCATTGATTTTGCATGCTCAGAACCTTAAGGGTGCCATACAATGAACAGGAGTTATGCATCATAAAGGTTAACACTTTGTGGATGACGGTATGTTGTATTGCCCAATCAGCATCCAAGACCAGAACTATCACATATATTGATTTTATAAGCCTCTATAAAACACCTCAGGTAGAAGACGACCTTTGTCTTCCTCCCAGTGGTGGCATCTACCAAAATTTCATAACATATGAGAGTGCATTAGGGACATAACAATATTAACAATGAAAATGTCATGACACTGTTCAACACAGCTGGAGGCTGCAGCGTCTCCCTACCTGGAGGTAATTAGAAAGACTAATATCATTTTCAGGCGATTACTAGCGGGAGCTTCAAAGTAATTCATAACAGGTTTGAAATACACCATAGAACGGACTTAGGGAAATGTACAACCTTGTGAGCTTTAAGAGTGAATTTAGTGATTGCATCCAGCAGGCTTTAATGTATTTTAGTGGAAATGACTCAGCGAGCTGTTCTGGGAAGTCTGTGATGTGAATCTGTCAATGGGTGTTTATTAGTTAATGAAACTGAAAACAACAGCTCTAACTCCCTGCATTCCCCTAACCCTGCTCTCCAACTGAAACTGCACCTGGGAGGCCTGAACGACTGGTTGAACTACCACAAATTGACACAGACACCTGTTAACTATGCGACTGTTAAATCTAGTGAGATGTCACAATAGAACCTTATTGCAATAATGACATAACCACATCATGAAATGCAAAGCCAAGCATTTAAGCTGGAACGACACCAATATCCAAATATAATGTCTAGACAAGCAGGTGACAGACATCTTGTGCTTTGTTCTGCTGTATGCTCACTAATGAAAGTGTGATCATTATAAAAACAAGACCAAACAAAGGGTAAACATACATTAAGCCAAATGCCAGAGATACACACATTTGGCCTCAAAAATTCTGGGTGTGGTCTAAACTGGCAGGCTGTTTTTCCAAGAATCAGTAGCAGCCAAAAAGTGAACCAGAAGTCCAGTTACAAAATACAGAGCTCTGGTATTAGCTTTTAAATACAGAACCACTTCAAACTGGCCGTTCTAGCTTGGGTAGTGGTTCGAGCTAAGGTGTTCGCAGTTTTGTCAATATCTTTGTTTTCAAACTAGGATACATGTAGAAGCATTGTTTGGCCTTGCAAGTTCTAATTTGACTGGCTGAATTTGAAAGCCTGCCTGGAAACAAAGTTGTGCTCACAAGGTACCGGATTCATACTAGTACTTTCAAGAAAGGAGTAATAACTATTAGACTAATTTTGCCGGGTTAATGGCATCAAACCATTAAAATAAAGGCTGTGAAATCATTGAGGTTACTGGTTGTGTGCTCCAATGAGCTGTAAAATGAAACGAGGAAAGTGAAAAGGAAAGAGGAGGCACAGAGAGTTCTCAGTAGCTAGCTGTCCTAACTGGTAATTACCAACCATTTTCTCAGAGGGGTGCTTTAACTACACTAAGTCAGAGTTGGATTCAAGGCTCCAAGTGGTCTTGCCTCAAATACCAAGCAATGGAATTCAACAACCATGCAAAAATAACCTTGCATCGCACAAAAACACTACGGGCTCCACATAAGCTTCCCGTTCCATGCATATTTGCTTTAGGTCCTGTCTGTTAGGGGTCAACATGGGAATGGTTATTCAGTGTGTCTTGTTCTCCCTGAAGCAACAACCCTCTACAAATGCTGCTATGCTGTTTGGGTTTTCTCATTACATGAATAGAAGTCTAACAGTATTATCCCTCTTTGTTAGGCTACATATTGATATTAAATGGGTTCATAGGTTTTGTGCTGACACATACACCATCGTTCAAAAGTTTTTTTAAATGTTTTTGAAAGAAGTTTCTTACGTTTACCAAGGCTGCATTTATTTGATCAAAAATAATTTGGTATGGCAAATATATATATATATATACGATATATATATATATATATATCACTATGCAAATATATTACAAATTTAAAAAGCGGTTTGCTATTTTTAATATATTTTAAACGGGCGTATTCTGTGATGGCAACTTGTTTTCTTGAAAGTTATTGTCACCCTGCAGTATTTAGTGTCATATGTCCATCAGAAAGCATTCGAGTCTGCTGATTTAGTGCTCAAAGAAATGTCTTATGTATCCATGTTGAAAACAGCTGTCTTGCTATATTTTGTGAAAACTGGTCAAGTTTTTCCAGAATTTTCAATGAATGGAAAGTCAAACGAACAGTGTCTATGAAGCAGAAATCTATGTCATAGAAATGTTTTACAGCCACTTTTAACAATTGTATGCATCTTGTGAATAACAGTATAATTTCAGTATAAAAAAAATAATAAAATTTTAATGACCACCAAACTTTGTAACAGGGGTGTATATTGACTACAAGCACTAATAAAAAAATCTAATTGTAATTTATTAGCTTACATAATCATGAATAAAATTAATATTATTTTAATTTAACTATATTTAATAACTAATAAAAATAAAATACATTTTAATAATAAGTTTTTCTAAAATGTTAAGGATCTGCTTTAAATAGTGTCACTCTTACATTAAAATTTAAGGTGAACAATCAAAACTCAACCAGTAGAGGCTAATGCTTGTAATTCAGTGCCCAACCATTCACAGGCTCATACCTGATGAGGCGAGACATGGCATGGCGTGAGGCGTAGTGCAGGGGTGTGTTGTGTTGATAGGGCTCCCCATAAGATGCATTGGGCTCCAGAGCCTCTTTAAATTGAGGGTTGTTCTCATAGAGCTGGCAGGCCAGGCCTTCGTCTCCACTGATAAGTGCTTTACGAAACTTGGTGGCGGTATTCCCCATGGCAGGAGCTGTAGTGGGAGCCGCAGAGCGGCCCACATTCAGTTTTCAGCACTCAGCCAGCATGAGAGTGGATGGGTGGCATACCACAAGTCCTGTAAACACATCAACACAATCACACTGTCTGGGATCTGTTATTCACTGTTATATCATGGGATGGAAAATCAATATGGAAAATCAACAGCACCATATTGCAATCTCTATTTAAAAATTTGACATCAGGCAATCAGCTTTTGCTCTGAATGTGATACATAGTAGGGCTGCACGATTAATCGAATGCGAGTTCACTGACAAGTTACGCAAAAAAAAAAAATTTTTTTTTTTAATAATCGCAGACGATTTTATTGCGTGATTATGAAATCGAGAAAATCGTTTGTGATAATGACAGCTGTTTATATAGCTTCTCAGTGAACTACGGCTCTGTGAAGTAAATGCTGCTCCATCTGAAAGCATGTGAAAATACCACATTTAATAACATATTTTTACTCCAAACTCACTTCATAACGTCAGTCGAGTGTTTGAAATAAATCCTTCTGTGAGATGTGGCTTCTTACACAGAATAAGGCACGCAACATTTCATAGTATTTAAGCAGTGATAAAGGCATTGCATTATACTTGCAATTTACTTTATACTTTAGTTTAATGAAAATTATAATAATAAGAACTCAGATAAACTGTGCCGTTCGTTGAATCAATGAAAGCAGTTGAATCTTCTGTTTATTCAGGGGCAGCCATAGGCATTTTCTGAGTTTCTTCTGTGAGGGGTATTTGGAGTTTCAGCGGCAGAGCGCCCTCTGGCCTTTGGATGGAGATTTACTGCTGATCACAGAACCGTGCTTCACTGAAAGATGCGCATAACAATCGCAGCTTCTGTCGAATCACGATCTCGATTACATTTCGATTTATCGTGCAGCCCTAATACATAGTCTCAACGCCCATCACTAGTCCATTATCTAGTCCAATCTTGCACAAATAACAACAAATAAGACTGGAGTGCCATTACTGTTTGTCGTGATCAGACCCATCAATAATCTTTCTGGACTCTGAACTTAATCTATAAAGTCTGAACATTTTGTGACAGGTGACCGACATTTGCCTCAAATGTTTTGATATTGCCAAAGTGTTTACACATTTCTGTGAAATCAACCAACAAATGGCTTAATTAGGGACCATTAAAACAGAATGGTTAAGAATACATTTTTGTGTTTAAAAACAAGACTTAGTAGAAGAATGAAGGTCTCGAGAAGCATTTTTTAGAAGTTGATCTTTTGACTTGAGCACTGATATTTTAGAAAGCTGTGTAATGTATGAGATGCCAAGCATGATCACAATTGTCAAATACGTCCATAAAGCGCATGTTTGCATAGAAAAACAACACAAACATGCTCTGCGTGAACAGTCCTTTGTTTTAGAACAAACTAAACAGTAAATAATTATACAGTGTGGCTTTAAATATAACTCGCATAACTATCTTGTGGAAATCCCTAACGTAACAAAACCAGTCTGCTTCACAAAATGCTCATTTGCATATGACCACATTGTGCAAATAACAATCTTGCACAGGTGTCCTTATCTGATCTTATTGTCTCTTTTTGCTAAAAAAAAAAAAAAGTACAAGTACACTTAGAAAGAAACCTTGTTAAAAGGTTACATGACCTGAGGGCTCTATAATATTTCATCAGCAAAACAATCCAGTATGCATCATGTCATGCTCTAATAAATCTACTTGAGAGGGTTGTGGGAGAGGAGAGGGTGGCAGCAGGTGCACTGATCGGGCATGAGAGAGTGGGAGCTTCGACCCGTTTTTTTTAGGTCATTCTGTCTACTCGTTTCCACATCATTTCACATCTCACTCGCATTCAACAAAAATGTCTGCAGAGTTACATCAGAAACAAAAGCACATTTTAGAACTCAGAAGGATCATTATAAACACACTTTGGGCTTGTGGTCGAACAGCTCATTTTCAGGTGGGAAGTCTGAGAATGCAGAACAGATGAAATAAGAGC
Organism: Sinocyclocheilus anophthalmus; assembly: GCA_018155175.1. NCBI lineage: Eukaryota > Metazoa > Chordata > Actinopteri > Cypriniformes > Cyprinidae > Sinocyclocheilus > Sinocyclocheilus anophthalmus. The sequence goes on along the minus strand of JADLZN010005718.1, from coordinate 325,639 downwards.
AGCACTTGGCAGGCACACAAAGAGAGGGAAACGTTTCTGTTCCACAAGCTTCCCCCACACTAGAGCTCAATCATTAAACATACTGTGTGTCCATTAATAGAAAAACTCCATTTGCATTCATTTTACAGGCAGTGGGCTACTTTTAAACAATGCAGGCTTTGTGTTACAAGATGATCCTCAACTGCCGTTTTCACTTTTAACAATGTCTGAAACTCCAAGCTAATTATTTGCCATGACTGACAACAACAGCATGCACTAATCTGACATTTAAAGTGACAGTACCAAAACGTTATGATTTTTTTTTTGACATGGAAGACAAAAGGTGAAATGTGAAGGACTCAGTGAATATTCACTTTCATTGCATGGTTACACTTTATATCAGGTGACTTTAACTACATTTACATTTACATTTAGTCATTTAGCAGACGCTTTTATCCAAAGCGACTTACAATTGGGGTTACAAACTACTATGTATATACTGTACTTATTATATACATACATGTTGGTTTATTGTAATTACATTTAAAGTACTTTCATTAAATTAACACTTGTAGTTACACTTGACTTTTACCCCTAACAATAACCCAATCCTTATCCCAAAACTGTAACTCTTCATCCTCACTCCTAAAAGCAATCCATACAAACTTGGGGGAATTTTCAGAATTTTCCAGAATAACATGTAGTTACACAGCAAATCCATAGTCTAGTACGTATTTAATGTTAGTGGATAGTAGTTAAGGCCTCCTAATATAAAGTGTGACCCATTGCATATTTTCCCCATTTAACAAAAGCGAATGGTGACATGGCTGACATGCTGCACAACATCTCCTTTGTGCTCTTCAAAATAAAGAAAGTCATGCGGGTTTGGAACAGCATGAGGGTGTAAAGAATGGCATAATCTTCTCTGAGTGAACTACCCCTTTAACAACACACAAAAAGACAACATGGTGACGAACTAAACACATAAAACAGATTGCATACGCTGTTTACAGATTACTTAGTGGTTTCGAAAAGAAAGCAGTTACTTACAATATTCTAACAGACACAAAAGATTGTTTCATGCAAACCATCCCAATGTATAAACGCTGCATACTAGCTCGGTGAATTACTTATTTGTTTTCAGTGGTGGAGGAGTGGGTTTCTCTCTGGCAGTTACATTTCTCATGAAGCAAAACTGCAACAGTTCTCTAAGAATAAAACTGGACAGAGCATTCAACAAAAGCTCTGAATCTCTGCCTGTAGTTTTTCAAGGAAGCATTTACCGTGTTGACAGCTGATCAGCATCATCAGTTCAGTTCATCATACCGGTCTATGGCTGACATACCCCTTGCATTTTAATGCCATCTACCCACAAACACGTTTGATAAAGCAGAGCTTTCATTTTCCACACTCCTAAGCTGGTCAGGCGGAGATTTCGACACCAAGGCGTGTTGACATGAGCGATCAACACACAAACAATCTCACACGTACCTCATCGCTGATTTGGACGTACCCACTAAGCGTCGACACATCAAACGACCAAAAGCTTATATCAACATTGTTATCGGACAGAAGACCTTCGATCATGTCAGAGATTATGTAAAAAGAAATGATAAAGAACTATATAATCATAGGAGTGGCGCTCGTGGCTGTGTTTGCTGGTCATGCTCTCATTTCATAGGACAATAATCTGCGTCTCCTTCGCGGTTTTAACGGTAGATGATGGACCGAGTATAAGAGCCACTTACCGCCACCTACCGAGATGAGGCACAGTCTCATATGATCTAATATCAAGGTCCACCCAGTATCTTAAAGAAATTAATGGCTACACGTAAAAATTTGTCTTTTAATCATATACCTCACATGAGTCATATCAGTGCCTTAATTATTTAATTAGATTTTTTTTAAAACAATAAACATAAACACATCTGCAAAATCCAAATCTGAAATAACTATTTTTATAAATAAATAAATATGAATAATTATTTGTTTAAACATCAATAACTTTAGATTACTCGAGCACAAAAGTACATTTTAGTCACAAATGCGGTTTGTTCGGAAAACAAGTAACAGATAACGCATTTGCGCCACCTAAAGGAATAAATCGACTCCGAATTATCATTTACATTTCAGTCTACTTCGCGATAAGTAGACCAATCTGGATATTTCAAATGTAGAGAGATGGCATAGAATCGATGTCATGCATTTGTCAAATGATTTTGATGGAGGACAGCGTCTTTCGCTTTAATTTACAGGCAGTTTTCATAGGCCTCCATTCTTTAATTAGGGCACATGTTTAATCACTCTTTGATTTCATTACTATTTCAAGCAGCTGTCAAAACAGGTCATCCGTTGACGACAGCAGATCTGCTCTAGCTACACTGCTTTCTTTATGGTTTGTGCACATTTTGACCCCTTTGGACCTTATTAAATGATATATTACTGGAGGATATTCAAGTTGACTCAAATCACAGGCTTACACATTTTCTGCATTAAAACTGTTACACCCTTTGGTCTATTTGCTTACCTCCTGTTAGGAAAACAAAAGGAGACAGAGTATACCTTGATGCTGGGAATGGAAGTCTGTGACATTTACATGCCTTGCTCGAATTTCTCAAATTGATCCATCTGCATCACATGAAAATTAGTAAAGTAACATTATCAATAAAATTCAGGACTGCTTTGCTGTGATTTGCATCATTTATTTCACATACAGGTGTTTCAGTAAAGTTTCTGAAGAACCAATTGTCCCCCAGTACACTTCAAAAAAAAAAGAAGAAAAAAAAGACAACGACAAAAGATTTTTTTTTAAACAAGCACAAACGACAAAACAAAAACCAACGACAAAACACAACTCATGTGGACATAAACTGATAAGTTCACTGGTAAACCCAAAGATATTGCCAGTTTCTGCTGACCGACTTGTGCCTGGCATGCCCATGATTCCTACTATAAACATTCAAGCCACAGGGCATATAGGAAACCTGTCTGATGCTAAGAACTGATTCTAACTAATAATAAGGAATAACGGCAATTATAAAAGAGGGGATCATAAGATTTATGAAAACATTAAAGTCAAATGGACTCTGTAAGATAAAATAACACTGAAATAATATATTGAAGAACATCTATTTAGATTAAAAAAGCAACACTCACTACTTTGCAAACAACTTGTTTAGATATCATCACACAGAAACCATTTTAATCCATTTTCAAATGTATACAAGCAAACTGTGAGAGAAAAGACTATAGCAACCACGTTTGCAAACTCATCTTTCAATTTTAATAGCTAATCAAGGTTACTTCTTTAATATCAGCAGGCTTAATTCACCACGCTGCTGCATATCTGTGACCTCCCATCTTTTATTATTAGGTCGTGTCAGTAAACAATACTTTTATGCTTTTAATATGGAACCTGAAATGTATATACATACGCAATCTGAAACCCCAGAACACTTGAATGTGTTTGGTCACGTAAGTGGAGGATGATGAGGTTGAGGTGGATAGGGAATTAGGGAGGATTGAGGAAGCTATTTAAAGCAACTGGAAAATATTATCGGCCGTCTGGAGTGATTCACTTTGATAAATTGATGTCAAGAGCTTAGCATCATTGATTATTATACAATAAAATACTCAAATCTAAAGCTGCTTATGTGTTTATTATATGTTGTGTTATTTTAAAAATCTATTCATCATTTTGCATACAGACAGATTTCACTCTGGCACAAAATGAAATCATCTTTTCTCATTCTGTGTAATTGTTTCAGAAGAACAAAAGCATACTGTAAGGTTTGAATGATTCATTAGCGTAGTTTATTTGAGCCATTTTTGCTTGCCTTGCTCATATTTCTAGTTAAAAAACAAAACAAATCCAAAGATATTTCAGCACAAGTATGATTTGCAGCATCCCAATAAAGCCCCACCGCAGGCATGCACCATGGGACTAGCATGCAGAGCAGCGCAACGCGAGTCACTCCAGACGGCACCAGGCTCTCACTAGCTTCCTCCACCAACACCACCACAGATGTGCAGCATCTGAACTCTTCCGAGTTATGTTACAGAGCTGTCTAGCAAAATGTTACCTTTACCGCCTTGCTTATTGAGAGAAAGAGACAGAAGAGTAGGGGAGAGAGATACTGGATAATGGTTTAAGATGTAACGCGTACAGGAATGTATAATGAAAGTTAATGAGTCTTCCTTAAAGAAAAGGCCAAAAGACTTTCATGGAATATTATTCTATGTACGAATGCCACTTATAATAATCACCTTTTTAATGAATGTCAACTTATGTATGAAATTACTAAGAAAGGTGTGAGATGATGCATGTGTTGCACGTTCACAGTATGTACAACTGAATGTGCATGCGCATGTGTTGTAGGGGATCATGGCTGTTTCCTGTGGGAGAATGGCAGGTCAGAGGTGAGAGAGGTCCGTGTCTAAGGGTCACAGTGAGCTAGAATGAGGTCAGACTCGGGGCAACTGCTTTTCAATGAATTCCTTCACAGCAGACATCTCCTGTAAAGCCAATCAGAGAGTAGTATGGGTGTTAGAACTAGCATGAACAAACAATATAGTTTTACTGTAACCACATCAAAGATAATATTTTGCATGATTTCAGTTCAGACCTCATCCTGTTATTAGTTCACATGGAGTGTCGTATATAGAACGTGAGTTCTTAGCAATAATTACAGTACACTGTCAGAAAAAAGGCATAAAAGTTGTCACTGGGGTGGTACCCTTTCAAATGATTCACCTTTGTACCTTATTTACCACTGAAGTATGGAACATAAGTACTTTTATTTAGCAAGGATGCATTCAATTGATTAAAAGACAATACATGATTAACAAATTAACAAATAAACTTGACTTGACAATACATGAGAAGACAATAACAATAAAGACATGCATAATGTTAAAAAGGATTTCCATTTCAAATTAATTATGTCCTTTCAACATTCTAGTCATCAAAAATAATGAAAAAACATGTATCACGGTTTCCACAAGAAATGAAGCAGCATAACTGTTTTCAACATTGATAACAATAAGAAAAAAAAGTTTCTTAAGCACCTAATCAGCATATTAGAATGATTATCTGACACTAAAGACTTGAGTAACGGCTGCTAAAAATTCAGCTTTGCCATTACAGGAATACATTACATTTTAAAATATATTAAAATAGAAAACTGCTATTTCAATTGTAATAATATTTCACAATATTACTGCTTTTTAATCAAATAAATGCAGCCTTTGTGAACCTAAGAAACTTCTTTCAAAAACGTTACAAAGTAGTGTAGTAATACACAATAAAGAACTGCTATTCAAATGAAGACATATAGGTAGGTCTAAAAGGATTCTACAGATTTTTTTGTTTTTGAAGGAGAATCTGTGAAATTTGAACATGGTAAAACATGTTAAATGTAGGTTTCTGTGAGCGTAAAAGATGAGTCTCACCTGTGGACAGGAGCTATGCATGAGACCCGGGTAGGTGCGGAAGGTGACATTCTGAGGAGAAATTATGGTCTTGAGCTTCTCTGCGGTCATGGCCCCGAATTGCACCGGGATCATGGGATCCATCTCGCCATGACACTGCAGAATGGGAGTGTCCTTGTTTCCACTCCCACTTGCAGCCTAATGGATAAAAAAAAAGCAGATCCATATTGATAGACATACCTATTTACATATATACATATTTATCCTTACACAATCTCACTGCTGACATCTTGTACCTGTGGGAAAGTCTTGTGAAGTGGAAGCCAACAACTAAGTCCAACAACACCCGCTAGATGCTGCTGAGAGGTCAGAGCGGTGTAGAGAGAGAGAGCTCCACCCTGAAGATCAGACATCAAGAGAGGAACTGAACCGCATCTGCAATGTCAGCCATTTGATTAATAGTAGAAAATTTCAGGATGGATCACTTACCTGAGAGAAGCCACCAAGAATGATACGACTGGATGGTATACCATTCTTTACCTCGTGATCGATGATGGCCTTTACTATTGAAAAAAAGGAGTGGTCTATACTTAGTGCCACATAATCAAATTTCAACATATAACAACTAGGGCTGGGCGATATGGGCAAAAATTCATATCTCTGTATTTTTTGGTCGATTTGCGATAAACGGTATACATCTTGGTATTTTCGTTTTTGTATTTGTATTTTTAAAAAATCTGTATTTAATTATATATTTCACTTACCGCCCAATGTTGTCCAACAAAACAATACATATTAAAGGCAATGAAAACAAATAAAGTGAATGTAACCATGTAAGCCTTTATATTATGTGCAAAAAGGGTTAAAATCACATTACACTATAGCATTGTAACATTAAAATCTAAAAAACTAAATAATGCTTTTTAAAGCAGAAGTTAAATTCACAAAACTAAAAATAAAAACAAAAGCACAGAGTTTTGTAGGCCTAGTTTTGATGTCCCATTACAGTCCACTTCTACACGTACAGCAAGTCAGTGCGACATAAAATAGAACTTATTTTGTAGGTTTAAAATTCACATTTCACATTTATTTCCAAGAACAATATTCAGCAAAATGTATATTTCCGACAGACCTTACTGCGCTCCTAGTTAATTGAGCTCTGTCAGTTCGAGCAGCGCTCATTCACTAAGCTGGAAGTTTAGGGCGTGATCCCAAAGGCAGACGGCAGGCTCATGCTCAGCAAAAATGGAAATTTCCATGGCTTTCTAACATTTACGATGGAGAACGGTACCTGTGAAATGTGTTATGCATTCAGGAAGACAGCACATCTCGAACACATTAAACAGTGCGAGTAGCCTATAGTGTCTCTGTCAGCAGTATATGCAGCTTTTCTGTCAGAGCATATGATGGGCCGAGCCGCTTAAACTAATATGCGATATGAAACTATAAACTATGTCTTACCAGCTTTTAAAGGCCTTAATATGAATATTGTCACATGTTTAGAACAAATTGGATTGTGCACTTTCTCCGCAGCAGCTCAGTCTGCATCCTCCACTATATTATTACATGCGCTCGTATCAAACTACTGTATTGATATTCGGAGCATTCGATAATATCCTACCGTTTTATATCGATATAGTTCTTTATCGTACCAACTCGATCTACGCGCCCAGTCCTAAAACAACATTCTCTGGCATGAATTCTCATTATACTTGACGTTGTTTCTCATGTGGTTTACATTGCGGACACAACTAAGCCAATTTTTTGGATGCTTGTTAGTCTTGGACACGTGTTTTCAGGAAACTGCCCCACTGCAAAAACAAAATTTTGCTCATGTTCTGCTGCTCTCTTAATCCCTGCGTCATCCTCCGGTGACTCTGGTGCGTAAGCATATTCAGATCAACGCTTAAAAAATTTATTTAAATAAAAATAAATAAAATTTTTTTAATATTATTGTATATTTATATATATAGTATCTATATATATATCTATAATATAGTCCACAACACACACACCCCCCCACACACACACATTAAGGGAGAAATCCAATAGTCCAGTAGTGAATTATATCTAGCATTTTATTATAAAATTTTCCCATGAGTTATATTATATTTGGGCTGTCATTTAAATTGTCGCGTTAACCTTCATTAATTTTTTCATATCTAACAATAACGCTATTAAAATATTTTAATGCAGTTAATGCACTGGCCCCGCCCCCAGACCTTTACATCATCTTACATTTCATATAGTTTACTGTTGACAAATATGATGCAGGACAACAACCCCATAAACGAAATTTTGCCCTAAAATTCAAGATATTGGGGCAAAAATGCCCCTGTACGTTTTTGTCTCATGTTTACATCAAATGATGATAAGCGATTTCACACAAGCACGGGAGAGCATAGGGTTCATTCACGAGTTCCTGCTTCTGTCCCAAATATCCGAGTTTAATGTGTTTAGACACACGTTCAGTCAATAAGCAGTGATATTGGTGTGTTATCTTTGTTTAAACCAATATATTGTGTTCTCTGGCTCATTATTTTGCAATAGATTATTACCTTTAAAGCCATAGCAGATTGTTCGCATCTTCCGAGCAACACAGTCGGTGTTTAGTTGTTTCTGCAATGATCCGCGTGTTTTGAACGAATCGTGTGAATCAATGATTCAAGGACCCCAATCATAAAGAGATGCCCTTACCTTCATTCCTGAAATTAATCATCCGTTTTGAATTACTTCGAATGAAGACATTTACCACCCACACCAGTAAATTAATTATAATAATAAACTCATAATTAAAGATATTCCCCAAAAAAAATAATTCTGTCATCATTTTACTCCCACAACCCTCCATGTCCCTTTCAAAACCTTTTTTTGTGGACAATAAAGGACGGTATTTTGAAGACTGCCTTAAAAAGCTTGTTTGGTTTACCAATGACTTCATTGTATTAACAACAATACTGAGATGTTTTCTCAAATTATCTTCTCTGTTCATAGTTTACGTTAGGCTGTTGTAGCTCATTTTTTTTGTGTGTATGACTTTTTTTTTGTGAATTCCATCCATATTTCTATAGCTACACTTTGTATGTCTACTTGATACTTTCTTCATTTTAACAACAAAATATCTTTAACTAATATTTTAATACATTTATTTTCGATTATTAATCGGAACGTCATGTTAATTAAATAAAAATTGACAGAGCCCTAATTATATTAAATTCTTTGTATTATAGTTCAAGAACATTTATTTTAAAAATATATTTCTTTAACGGTCCTTTTAATCACTATAATGCATCGTTAGGTATTCATTTTTTCTTTCAACAACTCACTTATGACTGAACAGCAGTGTAACTTATATATTATTATATATAATCATGAACAGTTGAGTAACAAGAAATGATTACATTAATTCCGATGTCCTTTTTTAACCACCTCTTTGCTTTGACCACAAGTATGTAACATCTGACCATGTGTACAAAGAGCCACTTGATTTGATTAATGACCTAAAATAGTACAGAATCTGAAATACTTCTTCATTTTACATCATACATTTTCTTTGTTTTACAGTTTTCAAAATCCTGAGCATTATTTATTCTCGGGTTTAAATTACATTTTCAATCCCCATTGCACTTTTATGTAAATGTTCTAGACTTTTAATGTTATCTGCAGCAGAGGAAACTTACCATGAGGGCATAGTCATCTTCATGTTGAGTGTTACAGGGATTCGGGGTCTAGAGTCAGAAAGTATGATCATTTATTCTTTGTAATAAATTACAAGGAAATCAAGTGATACTAAAATTTTTGTATTGCATAACAATAAACACATCAAGAAATATTTTGCGATTCACAGGCTTTCACTTACGCATGTGGGCAGATGTACCCGGGCTGGAGTCTGAGTTTCCGGGTTGTGTATTTGATGTATGGCAGTCGAATAGATGTCATGGTATCAGCCCAGCCGTGTCTATAAAAAGTAACACAACAGGGTTATTTCTACACCAGGGCAGAGGGTATTAAAAGATCCTGCAACAGGCAGGTAATAAACAGAACGTACCCTGTGTCACCCAAGCCATGAAGGAAGATCACCTGCAAAGTTAACAATTAAATGTGAAACTTATCTCTGCAAAGCACCAAAGAGGCCAGATTTCCTGTTTGATGCTGGCTCTTGGTTATTTTATAAAAAGATACCATCTCAATAGCAAACTTGAGCTTTCTATGAATCTATTCACCCTTTTCTTCCAATAAAGAAGGCGGCAGGCAGCCTATTTGAAGGTTTGAACTGTAAACGAGAATTTGAAACTTTCTGTCATCATTTACTGACCCTCATGCCATTCCAAACCCAAAAGACTTTAGTTAATCTTTGAAACACAATTAAGATTCGTTTTAAAGGGGTTATATGATGCGATTTCCAGTTTTCCTTTCTCTTTGGAGTGTTACAACTCTTGGTGCATAAAGAAGATCTGTAAAAGTTTTCAAAGACTTAAAGTCTCAAATCCAAAGAGATATTCATTATAAACGTTAAGACTTGTCCATGCCCTCCTAAAACGCCTTGTTTAAACACGCCCCTCCACATATCTACATCACTGTGTGGGAAGATTTGCATAACACCCCCCAAATGTTCACACAAAGAAAGAAGGCATAACATTATTGTTCCTCGCTGTAGTATGTTGCCCGGTTGCCACCTCCTGCCATGTGTCGTAGGCGCTGTTGGTTTGCCTTCCAAGAGGGACGATTCCTGCGTTCGTCCATGCCTGGTAGCTGAGTTGTGCTGGTTGCTGATGAAAAACATCACTTTGCTTTGTCAATCGCCGGGATCAGCTTTCATCACCGGTGGACGAAGTCAGAGTCCAGCCCGGATCGTCACCATTGTTTGCCGCAAGGCCTTCTTGTCCCCCGCCCCCCCCTCCGATGCCACCGGGCGCCGCTGTACTCCAAGCACGGTGTGTTTCGTTGTGAAAGCGAAACTACTTTGTTTGGCCTTCCAAAAGAGGACATAATGTTTCTATAAAGTGGGGCAGTTCCCACTTTGCAAGGACAGTCTGGCGCTTCTGACTCAGTCTGTAAGTACGTTTTTTTATATTTAAAGAATTATGCCACTGATGATTCAAACGCGAGTTTGAGCAGTGTAGAGTAGTGCTTATTGTTTGTCATTGCTCCGATCACAAATGCAGACATGTTTTTATGTTTACGCGGCGCAATACGCAACGCAACACGTAAAAAGACGGTATAAGTTATTATAATCAGTAATTAATGTCCCCACTGGATGCAACAAATACATCATTTGTAATGGGTTTTTGGTTGTGTGTCTCGCGCTCCGGACACATGAAACCCTTGACTGCATGATGGAAACAGTATGGTAAGGGCGGTAACATTTCTGTCACAACGCTTTGAGGTATTCGTCCATGCACAATGCACTGTACAGCTGGCCCATCCAGAGCACCCTCGTTTTCAGACTGCTAAAGGCTTGGAAAAATCAATGCTTTCAGAAAGGCGTGGCAAGAGGAAACACAAAATGTACATTATGTGCGAAATATGTCCTTTTTTTTTTTTTTAGCCTTCACCGCATAAAGCGCATGCTATTACACACCAAATACACAAAATAATGTTTCTTTTTAGCAACATCATATGACCCCTTCAGAAATCTGAGGAGGTCGTGTCCCGGCTTTTAAATGTGTATGTAACTCAAATTTTAGAATATTCGTTAAAGGTCATCCAGGCATTGTAAAATGCGTTTCATTGAAAATTGTTTTTAGGCTTTTATTCACATATAAACACACAAACATAGAGCACATTACAATTGATAAACAGATTCCTGTGCATGTCATGCACAAGAACAAGCCTCTTTAGTTTTTACGCAATGTGCAGCATTTTGAGCTTGTTTATAATATGTGATGTGATTCATTTGCAATGCCTTTACGACCTTCTTGGATCTTCGATCTTCAAGTCTTGGTTACGTGGACTTTCAATAGAAGGACAGAAACCTCTCAGATTTCATTAAATATACGTATCTTAATTAGTGTTTTGAAAATGAACGATAGTTTTATTTACTCACAGCACAAAGGTGAGTAAATGACTTTTCATCTTTGGGGGAACAATTCCTTTAAGGAAACTTAAAATAACTGACCTGTGTAATGCAAATGAAGAACTTGGAAAACTTTTGATTTTAGTTAATGATTCGACTGGTATCTTACCACAGCCGTTTCCTTCTCCGTCCCAGGCACTGTGACGGCTTCGGAGAGCAGGGGTACAGACATGTTGTTGCCACACATACAATGGGAGGAGTGCTTTTAGGAAAATACAACAACAAAAATTTTCAAATGCAATCAGTACAACATGTTTACGCAAAATACAAAGGCCCAGGCAATAAGTACTGTACATATGGTTATTAAAGATACGAACCAGACGATTTTAGAAAGAAACTGTCAGCAGGCTGCAGAATGATTAACAAAAGTTGGTTTAATTACCAGTGTTATTAAAGTCCTTTCAACTAGCAATTCATGCCCATCTAAAACTAAAAGTGCTCTATTGCACCTGCAGAGCATCTAGACGTGAAAAAGAAACAGAACGTTGAAAGATAATGTAAAAATGACAGGGTGATTTAGCCTACTGGATAAGCGCTGATGCTTATGTTAATCATACAGATTCATTTTCCGCTGGTGACTGTGCGGACATCTGCTTAATACGAGTTCTCGGAAAACTGTTTCTGATGAAAACCACGAGTCCCTGTTTTCCTGGAACCACATGACAGCACTGAGAAATCGAATCTTTGGCAGCTGCAGGAAGCAAAACACTCGTCTTTGAGTGGCCTGGTTGACCATATCACAAGTTTAAGCCCGGAGTGTTTCAACACTTGAATGAACTCCATGTGCCAGTCTTGGTTTTATGGGTCGGTCTGGCTTTCTGAACTTTAGTACTGCACATGTTATCAAATAATTCAATCAAATCATCTGCTACTGAGATCTCCACTAAATACCAGAAATATACACTTTTCAACTAAAGTGCATAGTATCCTAATGCACCAGTACGCAATTCTTACACCATGACTTATACACATTAATGACTGTACTGATTATCTCTAATGCGACAGTGAAATAATCCTTCACATGTATCCTGCTATGAACACCACGATCATGTATTCAAGAAGAAAGGGATGGGCAGCGAAAACAATAGAGAAATCGGCGAAGCTTAGCTCTTTTTTTCCCCAACCTGGCGGAATCAAGGACAGGGTAACGTTACATGTATAAATAAAGCCGCTAGGTCGTTTCATTAATACTCGAGCGACATGATCGCAGTTAGGCAGCTTAATCCTGTTTCGTCTGTATGATTGTCACAATGAAACCCACAGCCTCATAGATTGAGCTATCTGGATCTCGAATAATCTCACTATTGCGCTACTCAGCGACAAGCTAGCGCGTTTATAGCTAGCGAGAAAGCCAAGGTCAAGGGGTAGATTAAAATGTAGGGTTCAGGCAGGAAAAAAGCAGATATAAACAGCGGCCCAATGCTACAAATGTATTGACTCACCGCTTGCTATCCCAGGTCACAACGGAACTTCCGCCTCTTCTGCCGGAGAGGGGTGGAGACACCGCGCTGTGATGTCATCGTATTTGTTCAATCGCGTGAGGGTCAGTGTAGCAAATGTGGAAGCGGATTTAAACATTTCAAGTCAGCAATCTGTAAATAGTATCTTATATTTTGTAAGCGTAAGGCTAAAACATGTCAAAATAAATTATTTTCTGAATTGTCACAATCAGAATAAAAGCTACTAATATATATATATATATATAAACAATTTTTGTGTCACTTTATTTTTATTTTATTAACCCATCACACGTATATGGAGACACACACCACTACAGCACAACTTTCCTTAACACCTGGACCTAGTTGCAACACACCTTTTAAGATAAGAAAACCGTTCATTATAATTTATAAACAAAATATCATTAAGGGATTTCTTAACTTACCGGTGGTTTGTTGCATTACAGCAAAAATTATGCTAAAGTGAAGAGAAATGGGTTTGTTGTGATGGATGCTCAAAATGGTTCCATCTTCACTTCTGTTACAACATACATGTATTTGTTAAAAAACACATTAACTGAAATTGTAGCTCTAAGATGTGCACCACTATTTAAATAGTTGCAGAATAATAGAAGTTGTTATAAAATCAGTGATATGAAAAGGCAAAAGCGATTGAAATTAACCAGGAAATGTTCTTTAAAACTTTCTTTTTACACAAACTACACAAATCCATCAACGTTAGACACTTTTGAGGTCTCAATTAAACATTTTCTTAAATGGTTTTGAATGTCAGAGTTGACCCAAGGTAATAATGCAAAATAATAGTAAATGTAATAAAACTTTGTAAAACAGAATAACAACAAACTTCCCACACTTTAGAAATGTTTTTCTAAGGAACAGGCTTCTTGCAAGCCTCATCTGTTCTGTTAGTTGAAGGATACACTGTTTATTTGACGTAAGCATACATTAAGTAATTATGCTTATATAGCCTAAGGTTTATTGGCACATTAGCAGAACTGCAGATTAACAAACCCTTGTGAAGAAACCCCTGTTGAATACATCAAAGAACACACAGGTTCTCTCAGTTCATCATCTCACCGTTATCAAAACTCATGCACACTTTTATAGTTTCACACAGCACACGTGAGATTCTCGCTCCTCCATTTGTCATGATATGAACTGTGTCTGAGGTGTAATGGTCTCCACTTTGTGATCTGCTGGGTTGGCTGCTGCTTCATAGTTGCAGATTGTGACCTCATGCCTATGAGCCTGAAAGAGAGATAAAAAGATACCAGATGACGGTGACTGCAAAAATGCAGATGCTTCTGGATTTCTCAACTTATTTTTCTTTCCAAAGTAAAACAGATATTTATAAAAACAGTAACGTTAGCATAATATTTTCAGAATATGGCACATCTTCCACCATTTATTAATAATGATGATGGAAGTGTTGTTGTTATAGCATGATATATGTTTTACCCAGTACTGACCTCTGTGTACTCTCCCCGCAGACCAATGTAATACACATGAGTGGATTCTGCCCCAAAGTTTCGAGATATGTGGATTGATAAGTGCTGGACGTTGGAGAATCTTGCAATCCTATATAAAATATTGGGGGGTGGTCAACATAGATTTATAGTGTCCAACATACAGGATGTACTATGAATGTGCTTATGCACATGTTAACATTCTTAAAATTGCTTACTTGGTAGGATACTCAAGCTCAGCAAGCGGATCCCGGTTTAGACGAAACACTTGCTCTGGCTCTCTGCTTGTATCATCAAATGACATTTGGGGGATGTTCTTGTACCTGCCCAAAAAATTACCCACTTGCAACACTCATTCATGTAAATTGTAATTGCATTATCCATATGTGATGCTACAAAAGATTTTTTTTTTTTTTTAACACAGTGAAAGCAAATTCACAATCTCATTTTAGCAGTGATGCAATGTGGATGCAAATATTTAATTGAATGCAAGCGCATAGTTCACCCAAAAATATTTGCTGAAAATTTACTCACCCTCAGGCTATCCAAGATGCATGTGAGTTTGTTTCTGATCTGATAAAAACGGCACCCATTCACTGCAGAGCATCCATTGGTGAGGAAGCGATGTAATGCAAAAAAAAAGTCCAAATCTGTTCTGATGAAGAAACAAACTCATCTACATTTTTGGATGGCCTGAGGGTGGGTACATTTTCGGCAAATTTTAATTTGTGTGTGAACTATTTCTTTAAAGCAAATTTTAAGTTATATAGATCTTTTATAAAGTTATTTTTATAAAACATGTTATTGCTTTATTTATATCTGTTAAACAAATGTACAACAATAGACAAAACTATTTTAAGTTTTGTAATATTTGGCCTTTTACACAATGTCCTTTTTAACAGTTTATCAATTATTAGCAATTATTCAAACAAACTGCTTGGACACTCAAGCTCAGCAAGCAGATTCTCGTTCCCAGTTGCAACACTTATTCATGTAAACTGTAATTGCATTGTCCATATGTCACACAACAAAAGGTCACGATTTCTTTTTCCCCCAGTGAGTGCAAACTCACAGTCTCATTTCAGCTGGGTGTGACTCATCATCTTCTCCAGAAATAATGATCCCTTTCAGCTTCACGCTACCTGTAAACCTGCAGATTTAATCATATGCACCAACTATATCCATTTCTATTGGAAAAGCACATAGTGTTTAGGCCATTATAATAAACAGAAGATAATTAAGAACAGAAGAGAAACTGAAATGAGTGTGAGAGAACGGATGCTGCTCGCAACAAATCTTACGGTATATTGAACAGAAGCTCCTCGTCAGCATCGCTTTCAACAAACTGAAAATAAAACGGGGGACAAACATTAGAACAAACAGAACAAGTTTCTAACAATCGAGCAATCAGTTTATTTAAATTCTCAAAAGACAACCATCGTCTTTTACTTAGCAGAGTTCATACAAAGTAAAATAAACATGCATATATGCAATTAGGCATGCAAGTAAATACAGAAGTGTCTTAATTCGCAGTTTGACACATGACCATTTAACGTCTGTCACAACTCCTGCGTAACTAATCCAGGTGAATTGGTACCTTCATCCGGTCAGTGCGTTGATCCCAAGGCTTGAACACCAGTTTACCGTCTCCGTCTCGGCTCTCATTCAAACACTGAAGCTTCTCGATATCAATGCGTCTGTACAGCTCATATTCCACTCCTCGCTCTGCTGGCTCGTGATCGCATTCACAGCAACCGTGACTGTGTCCACCGCCGTGGCCGTGACCGTGTCCAGACATGGCGTGAGCTTGCAGTTCGAGACCGGAAAAGTGCCGAAACACTCACAACTAAGCTTAATGGAGAGATATGTACGACAGCTCGAGCGGCTTCTGTCACATCTGCTAAAATCGCAGTTACACATGTGATAGAAGTGGGAGAATAGACAACACGCAAATACGGAACGTGGAACGTGATTGGACCACAAAAGCCAAGGGAACCAATGAGGAGCAGAGTTTGGAGTCGCGTTCTTGTGACGCATTAATGTCTCATTGGTCGCTCCGCGTCGCCGTAAATAATGTGGGTTTAGGACTGGGCTATAAACTATTAAATTAAATAAAGATTATGACAGTATTTACTCGGTCCAATGTTGTTCATTCTCCATTTTCTGTTTGATACAAAGATGAAATGTTTTGGCATAAGGTCAGTCCATTTTTAATGTCTTTTGTGTTCCACTAATGAAAAGAAAGTCATACAGGTTTGGGACGACAACAAGAGATAAGAGTAAATAATGATACAATTTCCATTTTAGGAGATAGGATAGAGTGATAGTGAAAAGTTGAAAATGAAAACTTTAATTTTAATACCGAATCATAACCAACCCAATTCAGTACAAAATTAAAGTTAAATTCCCATAAATATATACATGGATAAATAAGAACATGGTGAGAGCAACACATGGATTTTATTTTAAAAAAATGTCCATAGAACACTTCATAAAATCTATTAAAATGACTTGATCTTTCATTCATGGCAAGGTCCAGGACTGCCAGGTCCAAGATTTAAAATAAATATGATGGTGTGGAATTGTACAGTCCTTGAACTTTTTACATCTCATCTCATTCTCCCTCTCACTCTACAATAAAATCATACTTAGTCCCATGAAAATGCAATGAAATGTAAGCAATTAAACATATAACAGAGTCTGGGTTCTGGTGTCACATGGTAATCTGTAGTGTACCACTTGTTTTCTGTGTTTGTAAAAAGCTTACAACATGCTATGACAATTGAGCGTGGATGGTTGTTGATGCAGATATTTTCTGTGATTGCGTCCAGTGAACTGTACTGATAATATTAAAAAGCATAAAAAGATAAGAGGTGAGAGGGCATTGCACATTTTCTATGAAGCATTACAGCAAAAAAATGTTTCCTCTGTCATGTCGTTCTCTTGTCTATCACACACACAAAAACATGTTTCCCTTTACCGCCGGGAAAATCTGTTCTTGAATGCTTTGATAGTCTTAGCCATCATTGGGGCAACTTCTGAAAAAGAGTGAGCAGAAAAGTGGTGAAAAACATTCAAACAACCAGTTCAAGCAAATAAATGAACAAATTTTGGACATGATCAATATTAATGGTTAATATTCAATACAGAAATTTCTATAAAATAAATGATTACAAGGAGTATATGTAGAGATAGTTGTAGATAAACATGTAACAGCAACAACATTTCCTCTTAAGACTCACTTTTGACCTGCGGTTTGTCTCTGGCAGTGTGACCACCAGCACTGCTGGGAGCAGAGGGGCGTGAGGAGGACTCGGGTGGACTGCTAAAAGACGAATGACCACCATCACTGGACTTGCTATGAAAGCTGTAGTTTGTTGCTGGTCTGATCCTGTATATGAAGAATTGGCATCATATTTAAATGGAATTACAAAAAAGAAAATCCACCTCCGTTTACTTTTGAGAAACTCAGAAAGCAGATTGTCAGTAGAAACGTCATGATAAAGAGTCATCTACATGACTAATGACATCTGTGTGGCTAATGCAGCATTCACTTACTTGGCAGATGGAGGAGCAGCGCTTGTGCTGGGAGAACCATTTTTAGTGCCAAACTTCACCTGTATACGGCGGACATCTCGAGGAGGCTTAGCGTCAGAGTAGACATACGCCATTTTAACCTGCCGCCCTGTTAAAAGTGATCAATATAGTGAAAGAGTTATCATTGTGAACACCGTTTACGGAATCCTCACCTACATTTTTTTTTTTTTTCCCCGCACGCACTGAGCTACAATGTTTTCTATGCAATACGTTTGATCTAAAAGTACTGATTACTGCCTGTAAGTACCTTTAGGTTTGTTTGCATGGGCAGAGGTGATGTTCTCCGTGAGCTTGCGCAGACGCTCTTCCCTTTCTTCATGGAGCCGGAGATACAGCTCCCTCCATGATTCATACTCTTGTCGAGGTTCATGTTTAAAATCCCGCTGACAGTGTCTCATCCACAGATCATCGGACTCTTCTGTGAAATACTGAGTAGAGATGCTTGAAATTAAAGATTAGCCTAAAAATGAGCTCTAACTCACCCTTCTAATGGGAAAATTTCAAACGCAGCGTTGATCTTGAAATAAGCATTATGACTGAATATATAAACTAATGTTCAAAAGTCTGGGGTGTGTACGTTTTTTTTTGTGTTTTTGAAAAAGTATCTTATGCTCATCAACCCTGCAATTATTTGATCAAAAATAGAGTAAAACAGAAATATTGTGAAATATTACAATTACGGTTTCAAAATCTGTAAAAAAAAATTAAAAATAAATAATAATAAAATCTGAAAAGAATACAAAGACAAGTAGTTCAGTAAGAGAACCAGATGAGAGATAAATAATTTGCACGTGACTGTGTTGACACACATACTGGATTACACTGCTCAATCCTATAAAGCTGCTCAGGAGTGCATCTCTCCAGAACCGGTTCCAGAATCTCGAACGGCACTCCACCCACTTCATCAATTGCTAAGAAAATACAAGAAATACCAGTAAAAAGCGGATTCATGTCAGGTGAATTTGTACTTAACACTTCTGCCAGCCTGAACCATCATGGCATTCTTTACAGTTGTGATTTCAACATAGCAATTTAAAGTGCTGTCACTAGGCACGTTTCCACTACAGATTTGCGCAAAACTTTGGCGATATTTTATAAATGTTGATAAAAATGTATTGCGAAATGACGGTGTTTCCATTAACCAATGTTATGCGACTAAAACAATTTTTTCCTCTCGCGACAAGTCATGGCAATGGATTTTGGCTACACTAGCCATTATATTTAATCGAATGAGGCGTATGCATGTATCTTGACAGAAGCAGCACGGAGAGCAGCTTCTGGGACGTGCTGTGACGTGACTGGTAACACAAGCTTTGACTAGAGTGGCCACGATCAGCTCCGGTGGCCGTGTCGGAGCTGTAATGCACCGCAGACGTGGTCAGTTAATATCCAAGCATTAATGGCAAGGAAAGCCCTTTATACTTGAGAGCGGCCATGTATGAGGTGTTTCTTGGAGGTTATAGTACATTGAGGAATGATCATATGACTTTACGTACGCCATGTGACCCGTTAATGTGAAAAAAATGTTTCCATTGCAGTTTTGCGAAATATTTCTTTTTCGAATTGCCTGAAAAAAACGTTTTTGCAATATATGGGCGTTTTTGCGAAATTGATGCATTTCCATTAGGTGTATTTTCAATTCGCAATTTGCGCAATTTGAAGGGTAATGTAAACGCAGCTACTGTCACCCCATTTCTTACACACAGCAAACTGTGACTCTTGAATATGTAGGGTTAAACTGACCCAGTAATTGCACATTAGGGCTAAACATTATGCTAAAGTGTTTAATCAATAATTACCATTATAACAAATGATCAGAGAAAAAGAAAACTCACAGTCTATATTGTTCTGTAGGACTCTGATGCACTGTTCAAACAGAGACATCATTTTCGGCAAATACGAGGACTTGGACCCAGAGTACACCACCATTTTGGAGTTCAGTCGTCGCCCTGCGTAGCCACCATCTTCTTCCTCATATGACAGTGGGACTGGAGAAGAAAAACATGTTGCTATGAGTCCAAGCAGACAGAATCATTGGGATTTATATACTTTTGTTTTTTAATTCAGTTTCTTTCAGGAATGTTAAGCAAAAGTCTGATTTAAAGTGTTATAAAACTGAAAAGCGCATACCTTTGCGTCTCTGGGGGGAAAGTGGTGTAAGATCAATGGAGGGAAGTGGTCTGTAGTTGGGCTGGATAGCTGGCAAAGGGATATCAGGCAGAGTGGGAACCACATCCACTACCTGGAGAAATAATAATTAGAAATCCTTCGACACATGGACAAAGGCTGGTTTCCCATCACCTCGCCTGAGAAACATGTTCAGCCTCACCTTCCTGCGTTTCTGTGGAACAACAGACGTGGTCTTTGAGGAAGAGGATGGCTTTGAGTGTTTACTACTGGTCCCATTGGCTTTGCCAGACTTAGAGGAAGCAGAGGGAAGCAAGACAGGAGGCTGAGGGGGTCGCGTGGACTGCTTTTTTTTCTTTTTGCTTGGGGTCGGAGCATCATATGTGAGAAAGGATTCGAAAGACATAGTTGGAGCTTCATATGGCTCCTCATCCACTGGCTCTGGAACGTCCCTCCGCTCCCTTGATTTTCCTTACAGACAAAAGCAGGTCCAACTAAAACCTTATACTTAGAACAACTCAGTTTTAAAGAGATCATATGATGTTGCTAAAAAGAACATTATTTTGTGTATTGAAATGTGTTTATGCGGTTTAAGGTAAAAAATACATTTTCCACATACTGCACATTGTTTCTCCTCTATGCCCCACCTTTCTGAAACGCGTTGATTTTTACAAAGCTCATCGGTCTGAAAAGCGAGGTGTGCTCTGATTGGCCAGCTATCCAGTGCGTTATGATTGGCTGAATACCTCAAGCGTGTGATGGAAATGTTATGCTCCTACCATATTGTGATGATGCCCTGTCCTTCCTGAGCGAAGAGGTGACACACAGACGGGTTCTTTAAACCCATTATAACAGGCATTTGTTGCATCCATGGGACAAAATATGGATTAAAATAACTTATACCATCTAATTTTTGTGACACGTGTGCCATCCCGGCCGGCATCATGACAAGGTGGGGGGTAAACATAAAACCATGTCGCATTTGTGATCGGAGAAATTACAGGAACAGTTGGCGGACTTGAGTGAGCGGCGGCGGGCGGGCTTGAGATCGGCCGGGCCGGCGGATGCGGCAACCACATGTGATGACCCCGGGCTGGACTCCGCTTCGTCCACGGTGAAAGCCGAGCCGGCGATCCACAGCGAGAAGTTTATGCATTTCCCCAGATGTATTTCCTCAGCGACCAGCATGGATCAGCTCAAGGCATGACGAAGCGTATATCGTCCTCTTTTGGAAGACCAAACAAATTATTTCGCTTTCACAATGAAACACAGCGCCTTCACGACATGGCAGCCGCAACAATACTACAGCGAGAATAAAAATTAAGCCTTCTTTCTTTGCGTTATACTGTGTTTTGGGCGGCGTTATGCAAATCTTCGCACATCGTGACATAGACATGTGGGAGCGTGTTTGAACGAGCCGTTTTAGGTAGGCGTGGTTGACTCTTAAATTTTAAAAGAACATCTCTTTGAATTTGAGACTTTAGTCTTTGCAACTTTACAGATCTTCTTTATGCACCAAGAGCTTGTAACCCTTCAAAGAGAAAGGAAAAATTTAAAAAAAATCACATCATATGACCCCTTTAAAGTCACTTTCTGAGAGAAAATGTAAAGAAATGATCAAAAGTAAGGCAGCACAGCCAATTTATAGAATTTTTACAATCAAAGATTCCAGTTCTAATAAGCTGTTGTTTAACTTTTCTATTCATCCAAGAATGGCCTGAAAAAAATGTTTCCCCCCAAAAATAACAATAATAAAGCAACACGCCGTTTGATAATAATAATAAATGCTTCTTGAGCAACAAATCAGCATATTAGAATAATTTCTGAAGGGTCGTGAGACACTGAAAACTGGAGTAATGACTACTGAAAATTCAGCTTTGCCATCCAGGAATACATTACAAGCAAAACAATTATTTTTAATTGTAATAACACATAATATATTCACAATATGACTGTTTTTACTGTATTTTTGATCAAATAAATGTGGCCATTGTGAATAAGAGATTTATTTAGGGATCTTGCTTCTATATGTATAAAAATATATTTTTGACTTAAAACGGAAAATGTCAACTACAACTAAAACTTTCTTACCATCACTTCCTCCTTTCTTTTCCCTTTTGCTCTCGTGTGGGCTTAAATGTTGATTGTATTTAGATTTGCGGCTTGTCCCACCCTGTTGCTCTCTGTCGGCTCTATGCATCCTCTCCTCACTGCTGCCGACACTTGTGGGACGATTCTTCGGTCTCTCCTGTTCCTGAATGTCTTGGGTATTGTGCTCTCTGACTGGCTCTTTGTGTGGCTTGCTGTGTCTAATATCATTGCGTGGAAGACTGGGCTCTGGCTCCTCTTCTGGAGGGCTTTCATATTCATCTGACTGATACTCCCTTGCACTGCTGTGCCTGTACTGTGAGCTGTAGTGCTGTGGAGGGGAGGGGGAGTAGTCATGTTGGTATCCCATCTCTTCATGTTGTTCCTCCTCCATAAGGGGAGGTTCATCTGGAGACCGCTCCCGGACTCGTTTGTGCCCTCCAGACTCATTAATCCGTGAGTGGGAACGCCCTTCCTTTACATTTGGTCTTTTGATAAACATGAAACATATAACATAACTTATTCATCGCAATAAAAAAAAAAAAACTCCACACCAGGGTTCCAAAATGAATACCCGCCAAACATCTAATCCGAGTAAAAGTCCACAGCACTGCTAAACTTCGGGTACTGGTAACCGTTCAAACGTTTGGGGTCAGTAAGATTAAAAAAAAAAAAAAATATATATATATTATATATAATATATATATATAGATATATATATAAAACACCACACCAGAAGTGAGTACACCCATCACATTTTTTGTAAATATTTTATTATATCTTTTCCATGTGACAACACTGAAGAAATTACACTTTGCTACAATGAGTGTGGTGTAGCAGCTGTATAAGCCTAGCATGTAATGCTTGCTGTCACAGCCTAGGTCAAAAATACTCACACACAGCCAATTACTTTCTAAACGCTGGCCAAAAAAGTGAAATCAACCCCTAAGTGGAAATGTCCAAATTGGGCCCAAAGTGTCAATTTTTTGTGTGGCCACCATTATTTTCCATCACTGCTTTAACCCTCTTGGGCATGGAGTTCACCGGAGCTTCACAGGTTGCCACTGGAGTCTTTTTCCACTCCTCCATGACGACATCACGGAACTGATGGATTTTGTAGACCTTGAGATGCTCAATAGGGTTTGGGTCTGGAGATGCTTGGCCAATCCATCACCTTTACCTCAGCTTCTTTAGCAAGGCAGTGGTCGTCTTGGAGGTGTGTTTGGAGCTGTTATCATGTTGGAATACTGTCCTGCGGCCCTGTCTCCGAAGGGAGGGGATCATGCTCTGCTTCAGTATGTCACAGTACATGTTGGCATTCATGGTTCCCTCAATGAAATGTAGCTCCCCAGTGCCGGCAGCACTCATGCAGCCCCAGTCCATGATGCTACCACCACCATGCTTGATTGTAGGCAAGACACACTTGTCTTTGTGCTCCTCAACTGGTTGCTGCCACACACGCTTGACACCATCTGAAAAAAATAAGTTTATCTTGGTCTCATCATACCACAGGACATGGTTCCAGTAATCCTTGTCCTTAGTCTGCTTGTCTTCAGCACACTGTTTGCGGGCTTTCTTGTGCATCATCTTTAGAAGAGGCTTCCTTCTAGGACGACAGCCATGCAGACCAATTTGATGCAGTGTGCTGCGTATGGTCTGAGCACTGACAGGCTGACCCCCCACCCCTTCAACCTCTGCAGCAATGCTGGCAGCACTCATACGTCTATTTCCCAAACACAACCTCTGGATATGACGCCGAGCACGTGCACTCAACTTCTTTGGTCGACCATGGCGAGGCCTGTTCTGAGTGGAACCTGTCCTGTTAAACCGCTGTATGGTCTTGGCCACCGTGTTGCAGCTTAGTTTCAGGGTCTTGGCAATCTTCTTTTAGCCTACGCCATCTTTATGTAGAGCAACAATACTTTTTTTCAGATCCTCAGAGAGTTCTTTGCCATGAGGTACCATGTTGAACTTTCAATGACTAGTATGAGAGAGTGAGAGCAATAACACCAAATTTAACACACCTGCTCCCCATTCACACCTAAGACCTTGTAACACTAATGAGTCACATGACACCGGGGAGAGAAAATGGCTAATTGGGCCCAATTTGGACATTTTCACTTAGGGGTGCATTCACTTTTGTGGCCAGCGGTTTAGACATTAATGGCTGTGTGTTGAGTTATTTTGAGGGGACAGCAGTTTTACACTGTTATACAAGCTGTACACTCCCTACTTTATATTGTAGCAAAGTGTCATTTCTTCAGAGTTGTCACATGAAGAGATCATAAAATATTTACAAAAATGTGAGGGGTGTACTCACTTCTGTGAGATACTGTATATTATATACACTTTAGCAAGAATCCATTAAATTGATCTAACGTGACAGTAAATACTTTAACATTGTTAAAATAAATAAATAAATACTGTTCTTTTGAACTTCCTATTCATCAAATAATCCAGAAAAAAATAACGTTCATGGTTTCACAAAAATATTAAGCAAAAAACTGCCTTCTGAGAGTAAACAGCATGTAAGAAGACTTTTCTGAAGGATCATGTGACACTGAAGACTTGATTAATTGGCTGTTTGAATTCAGCTTGGGCCAGCACATGATTAAATGTGCGAATTTTAAATATATTAAATTAAATATTTATTTTAAAATTGTAATAATATTGACTGATTCGGGTTTTACTGTATTTTCTGTCAATACATTCAGGCTTATGTTAGCATACACATTTTTTTTAAGAATATATAAAAAAAGAAATGCATCAACCCCAAACGTTTGACCAGTAATAAATAAATAATATATATATATATATACCCCGTGGTTATGGGAAAGTCTTCAGACCCCTTAAATTTTTCAGTCTTTGTTATATTTGCTCAGCCATTTGCTAAAATCATTTAAGTTAAGTTTTTTCCCTCATTAATGTACACACAGCAACCCCATATTGACAGAAAAACACAGAATTGTGACATTTTTGCAGATTTATTAAAAAAAAAAACCTGAAATATCCATGGTCCTACGTATTCAGACCCTTTTCTGGGTGACACTCACATATTTAACTCGTCTTGTCCATTTCTTCTGATCATCCTTGAGATGGTTCTACACTTTCATTTGAGTCCATTTGTGTTTGATTATACTGATTGGACTTTTTTAGGAAAGCCACACACCTGTCTATATCAGACCTTACAGCTCACAGTGCATGTCATAGCAAATGAGAATCATGAGGTCAAAGAAACTGCCTGAAGAGCTCAGAGACAGAATTGTTGCAAGGCACAGATCTGGCCAAGGTTACAAAAAATGTATTCTGCACTTAAGGTTCCTAAGAGCACAGTGGCCGTCCATAATCTCTTAAATGGATAGACTTTTGGAGACGACGCAGACCTTCTATATGCTGGTCCAGTGTATTCCGTGCGGCGAAACTGAGCTTCGTAGAGAAGAGCCTTGTTGGAAGAGTAAGCAGACCCCAAAGATCCTGTTGCTAGCTCCAGAGTATTCAGTCGGATGGGAAAAGTTGTAGAAAGTCCCATCACGCAGCCCTCCACCAGGTCTGGCTTTATGTCATAGTGGCCCGACGGAAGCCTCTCCTCAATGCAAAACACATGAAAGCCCGCATGGATTTTGCTAAAAAACACCTGAGTAGACGCCATATTTTTAGAATAAGTAATATTCTCTGGCTTATGAGACTCAAGATAGAACTTTTGCCTTAATTTCTAAGCGGGTATGTTTGGAGAAACCATTCACTGCTCATCACCTGTCCAATACGCCCAACGTGAAGCATTTCTCGTCCAGAAGCTGGAGAGGATCTGCAAGGGGTAAGGTCATAGGATCCCAAATCCCGTGTGAAAAACTTGTTGCAAGTCTTTCCCAAAAAGACATCACTTTCTGTATTAATGCAAAATGGTGCTTCTACTAATATGAGTGTCAAAGGGTCTGAATACTTAGGACCATGTGATTTTTCAGTTTTTCTTTTTTAATATATCTTCAAAAATGTCAACAATTCTGTTTTTTCTGTCAATATGGGGTGCTGTGTGTACATTAATGAGTACATAAAAATTTTTACTTAAATGATTTTTAGCAAATGGCTGCAATATCACAAAGAGTGAAAAATTTAAGGGGGTCTGAATACTTTCCGTACCCACTGTATATATATACACATTTTTTTTAAGAATATATAAAAAAAGAAATGCATCAACCCCAAACGTTTGACCAGTAATAAATAAATAATATATATATATACACACACAGTTTCATGACAAGTAAGAAACATTTAAGGCACATACATTTTTCTCAATTCACCTGCCATTGGCAGTTGTGGCAAAAAGTTAATTTTGGACCATGACAACAAAAATATTCTCAAGCGCAGCAGTTTCAGTTTCCACTTCTTCACTAAGAAATTTTGCAGTTCTTTGTCAAGAATCTTTATAAACAGATTTTAAGCATTTATCTCGCCCCTTTGTGGAGAATTACACTATTCTTATTACCTTAAATGGTTAATTGCAATGATGTGAACACGTAATATATCACTTTAAAACGCTAACCTGTCTGCAGATCTCTCTGGAACCAGCTTTTTCCACTTGGCCACAAGGTTCTTCGCTGCCTCCCCAGCAAATTCATGTTTGCGCAGAGAATTCACTGTCTTTCCAATGCCCGTTTCCTGCAAGAATCCAAGAAAACAAACATATTAAAAGCCATAGAACCAATTGCATTTTTAAAAACTTTTAGACCAAAATCAAGAGTAATACTTTAGAACGCAAGTAATATTAATCTTACCACCAGGATGTCTACTGTTATAGGAAGCTCCCCCAGCCTTTTGAGAGTTTTCAGCAGCTAGACAGAAAATGAAAGGGGGGGGAGTTCATTGACAGAAAGTAGTATTTATGGTTGATAAAATTTCCGTTAAACACTCACCATTGGCAGTTGTGGCACCATGACAACAACAATATTGGAAAGAACATTGTCAAAATCTTTGTGATCAAATTAAGTGTTTATCTGCAAACTTTTTGGAAAACTACACTACTCTTATTACCTAAGATCATTTACAACGTATTTAACACATATTATCCTAAAATACCAAATGCATCTTTTATAAAACTAACTACCAAAAAAACAGATATGTACTGTGATGCATAAATTATACCCAAATACATATAAAATACAGACAAACCATATAGATGTATTACATTTAGAAAAAAAATTTTTTTTTTTAAACTGTCAGTAGCATACACCATGATGTTTACATATTTCAAGGAGTAACTGTCATTTGTACATCAAAACAAACAAAAAATTTCATGACCATGGTGCAATGTCCAAATAACAAAGTAGTACAGTGGTAATTTTATTGTACACGAAGACAACATTGTAAATAAGACTAGTGCCAGCACTGCCAGGTAACAAAGTTATCAGTTGATTAAGCAATGTCAAAGATTCACTTTAATGCCAGAATTACCAAAACAAACATTTAAGTGCAATTTCACTTAAGTATCATCGTGGCCTACAGAGGGGCATTGGGGGGGGGGCTTCCTATCTAGACAACATTCTGAGGCATGGAATGAAGCTTTCCACCTTAGTGTAATAACTATTCAGTATTGAGGAGGAATCGTGTCTTACATTGAGTAACCAAACCTCTGCTGCATTACTCAGGGCCTGTCTTCAATTGTCACTGCTATCGTATTAAATCGTTGTGGTTGACATTTCTGATAACCGAGCACAAGCTTCTGGGAAAGTGCCTCGATACTGTTTCTGCTGTAGTAGCTCGGTATATCGAGGCATATTTGAGGAGAAATCTCAATCCAGACTGATCTATCTAAACCGATCATCCATTTCACGGTCTGCTGCTCTTGTAATTGTTATACGTGGGATTTCTGGATAGCAGTGCTGATCGAACCTCAGACTACACACTCGCCGAAGTGCGTAAAACACAGGCATACACGGTGCGAAAGGAGAGACGTAAAGCATTCGCTTCGTCTCACCGAAAATGTTCCTTACCTTGCGAGGCTCCTGGTTCTCTGCGAGCCTTAACTGCAACTTCTCGACTGCTTCCAATATCTCCTCCGCCATGTTTACAGCTGGTTCATGTTGTTGCCCGGAAGCCACAACCGCAGTGGTGGTGGGGGCCTGCTGTTGTTTCAGACTGCTGCGAACTTCCGTCACTCCGAACGTAGATTCCGGAAAACCGTCATACTGCTGTTATAAAGTCATCCTAATCACTTGGTGAAGCCGTGATGTGTTTATGTATGGTCAAGCTTTGTATAATTTAGCATTGTGCTTATTTCAGATACACCTAAGAAGGCCAAATGTAAAAAAAAAAACTTTAATTTGCTTTTAATTGCCTATAGCATTTCTAAAAGTGATTTAGAATGTATTAAATTGTTTCATTTGTTACATTATTCAAATACAAGGACTGTATTATTCACATTATTCACCACAACAACATGAGTGAAGCATCTTCTTGGCCAAGGATGTAAAAAAAAATTCCAGCATCATCACAGACTAGCGACTGAAGCTGGTTATAATAATATAAATATACGCTGTTAAATGTTATACATATATATATAAGAATCTGCAATTAAAGAACGCATACTTATCTAATTATAGGCGATTTCAACAGACTGCCCCAGGCCAGCATGAAATGCAGTTGGTGGGCCACTGCTGCGCATCCTCACAAAAGCTTATCATTTGCACCTGTTTTTAATAAAAACATTAATGAGATTTTAAAGCATTCAAACACAAGTAGATGCGAAAGAACTCAACTGAGTACTCGCGCGCTGTGTTCGGTGCGCGCAACGGTCGCGTCTCACAGCCCTTGAACACCGAATTGATTTTTGCCTCTTCTTGCGCTTGAACGGACAAATTCTTACAAAATTATGTCGAAATACATCCGTCTTGGCAAATATCTTCAAAAAACTGGTGGTTATAAGACAAGTGAACATAAACAGTTGAGAAAGAAATTGTATGGGTATATCATTAAAATGTATGCATTGTCTCTTAAAGTGACAGCGCCTAATTTACTAGCTATAGTCGGTGTCCTTAATGTTAACCCCAGTCAATGATTAATCCAAGAAAGTAAATTACTAAATTATTTTGTAGTTTTAACAAGATTAATTCTATATTTAATTTACACAGTGACGACTATGATATTTTACATTTGATTATTCTGTTTTGTAGCATACTGGAAAACCTACAAAACTTTTTTTTTAAATTAAACTGTTTAATTTGTATCTATATGCTATTTATTTATTTGTGCTATTTGCATTATTTCAAACAGGGCCCAAATGTACAAACCACACCGGGGCCCCGCAAACCCCAGCTACGGCCCTGGCTGTAAGAATAACACAGTTTCTGTGTCCTATCAGGTTGGTGTTAAGAGGACAAGCTGGATATGGACAGTGTTTTTTTTGGGGGGGGAGTGGATGACTGTATATGGAGAATGTTATGTAGGTGGGGTTGAGGACTGGTATGATTGTGTTGCAGAGCTGTGGTTGGTTCATCTTTTCAACTAACTCCTGCTGCCAACAGAGCTCTGACAGACAGACAGACAGACAGACAAACAGTGAGAGACCGATTACCAAGGAGAGAAAGAAAACTGTGTGGATTCAAGAACTAAAAGAAATCAAGTAAAAGAACAAAGAAGGACAAAGAAGAAGAGCTGGAAGAGAGCTATAAAGTAGAGGTAAACATTCTGACTGTGCTTCTTCTTTCTTTTGATTAATGCATAAGGACATAATAATACATATACATTAAATTAGACATTGACGTGAATTTTTTAAAAGCAACAGAACATTGCTTACACTTCCAATGCATGAATTAGATTCACCATCTCCTAATTAAAAAGATTAAAAAAATTAAATAAAAAAAAAGCTTTCTGGACTTACTAAGCTTGAATCATGTGACATGCTTACTTCATATAGCCATGTTTCAATTTATGTGAGTTTATTGACCCCTGACATTTCACAATCCAAATGTAGACTTTCTTATCAAAGGCATCCCAATGTGGTGTGGCCTAAATTTAAACAGACCCATCAGAGTCAAAAACAGAGAATAACATGAAGATTGTTTCTCACTCTATAAATAGCATGCAGAGCGAGTAACTTGTTGGAGGTTGGCACGCAAATACTTAGTCGGACTTTCCACAATACTACATTTTAGACTGAAGACAGACAGCCAAGCCTTCAGCTTTTAGGACTGACTTGTAACAGCTGCTTCTTTCCCATCTCCTCTTACCCTCTCTCTCATCCTCTCTTATTATCTTTCTCTTTATAGAAATGTCCTTGTCCCCCTGCTTACCCCTCACCTTTTCATATTGGGTGTTGTGAAATCTTCCTTACAGCATCAGATAAAAGAACATGAACCTATCATTATTCAATTAACCTGAAAGGATCTCCAGATGGCTTTCATTGAGCTATCTGGGTCAGATGGTTGTACGACCATCACTGAAACTTTTATCAAACTACTGCAAACCTGAAGATTATTTCTGTCATTGATTTTTTTTTCCCCTCAAGCATTTTCCTCTCTGTGCTCTAAATAGCTGCAAATGTGCTGTGGTTTTGTGTGTGCGTGTCATAGCCCATGCAGGGTCAGCAGCTGCCGTGGTGTAATATAAGAGGTGACAGTCGTGTTAGTGCTTTATGACTGCTATGTTGCAACACTCCTGAAATCATTTAAACGTCTGCAGAAAACTATGGATCCGATCCAAATGATAGTGTCATGAAATCATGGCAGGCAACATATAATTTAGATATCTAATGTATCATCAAGAAAGAAATGTAGCTCATATTAAGACTTAATGCACCGAATTTTTGGAATGGAATGATGCCAGTGTGAGGGTAATTTAAGCAGCACAGCCCCTGCTATTCTTCCTATGTGGCTTTAGAATATTTTTAGAAGAGATGCAAGGACATCTGTTTAACACAGTTCAATCATGCTTGTTTGTTTGTTTGTTTATGAGGAGTCTGCATTGATCTGGTTTTGCAAGCTTAACAAACCAATCTCCTCTCTGAAACAATAAAAATTTTCAATGGGATGATTACAAACAACCTGGTCAAAAATAATAATTCATGCTGTGATCTGTAATAAGCTATGTGGCTAAATATTTGTGTCTGGTAGTTGTGCATGTATATTTAACAATAACAACTGCCAAATGGTAGGGGGTTACTGATATAAGAATAAACACATTCTCTACTAAATGCTGAATCATGTAATAAGAGTCAGATGTCAATGCAAATGTACATTACAGCCATGATTAAATTTTGTAACAAAACTGCATATAGTGTCCTGTAAGGTTTTTATGTGTTTATATCAACAGAGAGACTATGGAATTTACTTTAAAAATTCCCTTTAATTTGGAATACAAAAACATGCATGTTACTTGGAAACTACTCAACTTGCTTATAATAAAGTATAACTGTGGCTATCCTTTTTGGAAACTCCACTACAAGACCACATGCACCTGTCAATCAGCCTTATATCCTACCATTGTAAAAGAGTGAGATGAGATCAAGTGTAAACCCATCCATGTTGACCATGATATTATAAAGCATATGATATTTATTGAACTCATACCTACTGAGTTTAATCTGTTTTTTTTTCCCCAGGTGGTGCACGCTAACGTGGATCAATCACACTCCTCCACTGTTAGTTTGCAAGTGTACTGCATCTGTCTGTCCATATAGTATCTTGGTTAATCTGTGTTCTTGTGATACAGTAAAAGTGTCACAGCTTCAAAATCAGTCTGTCAGTAAAAACCTTTAAAGAAACACAAAAATACACAAACAAATAAATAAATAAAGCTTAAGTGAATCTGTTCAGGTGTCATTGGGTCATTGTGACTATCGGCACAGAATCTGTCGGTTTGAAAATCTGTTGAACTGACTTTTAAAAAGCTATCATATAACCAGCCTACACATCATAATGGCTCCCAAGAAGAAGTCACCACGCCCTAAGAAGCCCATTCCTGAACCAACAACAGTTGAGAGTGGAGTGGTTGTACCAGAGCCTGGTGTTAAGAAGCTGGAGCTTCCTTTTAATGTTGAGCAGCTGAACCGGCTCAATGGGGTGCCCTTGCCACCCCCTGTGATAAGACCTGGGGAGAGAGGTTTTGGCTTGGGCAGTGAGCTCACCCACCCCCTGCATGGATCCGCTCTGCTGGAGGAGCTGAGCCGCATGAGACAGGAACGATTCCTCACTGACATGGAAATAGCCTGCAAAACCAAGGCATTCGATGTTCACAAGCTAGTCATTTCCTCAGTCAGCCAGTATCTTCGTGAAGTCCTGGCCAAGGATCCTGGACTCAAACGGCTGGAACTTCCTACCCTCTCACCTCTCGGTAAGCCTTAAAAGATATTACCTTGCTCTGAGGTTTTCACTTGTGCGGCTGGAGACCTACTGTCCTGCAGAGTTTAGCTCCAACTCTCATCAAACACGCCTGAAGCAACCATTCAGGACAATTCTGGTTCTTATCCTGAATCAGGCAGGTGGGTTGGAGCAGGTTAGAACTAAAATTTGTAGAATAGTATGTCTCCAGGAGCAGGGTTGAAGACCACTGACCTAGCTGCATTTCTTAAAGTTGCCCAATCTTTTGAGTGACCCAAGCAACTGGAATCATGCCTGAAGTTATGGTTAAGCCATAAAAATTAAAACACCATAACATACATGTATTATATTTTTCTTCAGGACTTGCCAATGTGATTACGTTTGCTTACCTGGGCCGTGTGCACATGTCCCTGTACACCATTGGCTGCACTGTGTCTGCAGCCAGCACCCTGCAAATCCCTCATCTTCTCCAGATGTGCATGGACTTCCTGATGGCTGAGCTGAATACGCACACTTGTGTGTACGTGTGGAATATTGGCGCTGCATATGGCCTGATGCCTGTCCGCGAGGCTGCCCGGTGCTACATTCTGGAGAATTTTGCCCAGTTTTCTGAGACAACCCAATTCAGCCAACTTACCCTGGAGCAGATCACATCTTTCCTCCAAGATGACAACCTAGCTCTTCCTTCGGAGGTCACCACCTTTCAGGTCAGTGTAAAGAAAGAAGGATGTAAGAGCAAGAGGAATAAAGGTTTCACAAAAGCTTAGGAAGTCCTATTTATACAGTGACCCAATAACTAAATATGTTTGCAAACACAGCAGATACTGTAAAAATAAATACAGCTAGAGTCGTGAGAAGGTTATAAATATGTACAGGATGAACACGATTTATAGAGTAGACTGAATTAGATACTAAACGTAGATCACTCACTTTAACTTTTCTTTGAACCTAGATTGCAATGAAGTGGTTAGACTTTGACCCAAAGAGGCAAGAACATGCTGCAGAACTGCTGTCTCATGTGCGCTTTGAGACCATCCCTGCCAGTGAGCTGGTTAGTGAGATCCAGCCAGTGGCACGTATGATGCTAGATCCTCGGTGTCATCGTCTTCTGGTGGATGCCATGAACTACCATTTGCTGCCCTACCAGCAAAACACATTGCAGTCACGGCACACAAAGGTCCGCGGAAGCCAGATTGCTCTTCTAACCATTGGGGGTCGTCCTTCACTAACTGAGCGTGCCCTAAGTCGAGAGGTATGTATTGAAAAAATTAATTTACAACCTTTGGACAAAGTCCATGACACGTAATACTCTTGATTCATTGCTGTCCAGTTCTACTCCTGGAGGAGCACCTTTCAGCAGAGTTTACCTCTGTCCTGCTCCAACACACCAGCCTCAAAGTTTCTAATCCTGAATACCTTGGCTAGGTGTTTCTGGTTTAATTAGGGTTGGAGTCAAACTTTGTGTGCACGAATGTGGTCCTCCAGGAGCAGGACTAAACTCCCTGCTCTGTTCTTTTCTTTTGATTGCTGTTTATTCTTTCGTTTTACTGTGCAAAGGTGCTTTGGAGAGATCCGCGAGAGGGAACGGCTACATGGCGTCATCTTACTCAGCTGCCAGCAAAGAGTTTCAACCAGTGTGTGGCTGTGATGGATGGATTCCTGTATGTGGCAGGAGGAGAAGATCAAAATGATGCCAGAAACCAGGCTAAACATGCTGTTGGCACCCTTAGCAGGTATGTTATAACAAAGCATTTAGTCATCAGTAGACCCAATCAATCAGTCTAAAACTGGGGTGGTCAAATCTTGCTCCTGGAGTCCCACCTTCCTGTAGAGGTTAGTCCCAAACCTAATTAAACACAACTTAACTAGCTCGTCAAGGGCTTCAGGATTATTAGGTGGCTCCAGGCATGTTGTCACTCTGCAGGAATGTAGCCCTCCAAGAACAGGATTGGATACCCCAAGTCTAAAATTTTATACACAGATTTGACTGCATTACCTTCTGATCCTCAGATACGATCCTCGCTTCAACACTTGGCTGCATCTTACCAGCATGCGCCAACGACGTACCCATTTCAGTTTGGTGGCCACTGGTGGACGGCTGTATGCCATTGGTGGCCGCAACACTGATGGCCTCTTGGCCACCATTGAGAGCTACCAGCCCTCTACCAACACTTGGCAACTCCGTACGCCAATGGATATGCCACGATGCTGCCATGCTAGTGCCGTCCTACCGTCGGGAGACATCTTGGTGACTGGTGGGTATGTTAACTGTGCTTACTCTCGCTCTGTCATTTGTTATAGCATTGACAGTGACATTTGGAGCGAGCAGGGAGAGTTGGAAACACCTCGTGGCTGGCACTGCTCTGCAACAGTAGGTGACAAGGTGTACGTGGTAGGAGGTAGCCAACTTGGTCCCGGCGGAGTCCGGATTGATGTGATGACCATGGAGGTCTTCAACCCTGAGAGCAAGGAGTGGACCAGAGTTGCCACCCTGCCCCTGGGAGTGAGCACAGCTGGTATGTCTCCACTGGGAGATCACCTGTACCTGCTAGGCGGATGGAATGAAGCAGAGAAACGCTACAAGTCAGCAGTCCAACGCTATGACCCAGGCACTGACAGCTGGTCAACAGTGGAAGACCTGCCGGAACCCATTGTGGGGGTGTCCTGCTGTGCCCTTCCCTTGCCCCCACGTC
Organism: Sinocyclocheilus anophthalmus; assembly: GCA_018155175.1. NCBI lineage: Eukaryota > Metazoa > Chordata > Actinopteri > Cypriniformes > Cyprinidae > Sinocyclocheilus > Sinocyclocheilus anophthalmus. The sequence goes on along the minus strand of JADLZN010005718.1, from coordinate 290,413 downwards.
ACACATCCCGTAGACACCGGAACACACCTTCCCATGAAGATCAGAGCAGTGTGACACAGAATAACACTGCATGAGAAAGAAAAGGCCTTGGGGGGGAAGAGAGATTGTGGAGTGTTAAGGAAAAAAAGAGAGAGAGAAGAGAGAGAGGAGAGAGAGAGAGAGAGAGAGAGACGTATAGGTGAAATGGAATGTAAAAATAACAACAACATGAAGGGAAAAGCACAGAAGTCTTTGTTTTAAAGTCTTGTTCTTAAACTCCAAAGATGCATTAGGTATACAGGGAGTTCAAAGACAAGGTACTACCTAGGGCCCACGTATAAAGAATGTGAAAAGTACTTTTCACAAGAGCCTCTGCAGTGCAAGGAATTTAGAGAGGTATTTTCTTATGAGTATGTAAATGAGTTTTAGAAATTGACGGTCCCGCGGCCTCCTCGACTCCTTCTTCCCCCCCCCCCCAGAATACAGTTGTACTGAAAATACAATTTTGGGGATTATCACCAAGCTAATTTAGTAGTACTGAGAATATGTTTATTTCTCTCATATTGGTTGTTTTTTAATCACGTTTAATTTTCTCTCTTAACCAAACCCAATAACTGCAAAGGTTGTTCAGGGGTACTTAAATTTCTTATATGCAAAGGACCGGGACCAATGCACAAAGCAATACCCCATCAGCACACACACACTACGGAACCAAAAACTATTGATATTGCCCACCAAAGAATGTGCATAATACCACACATATTATCCAACATTTTTAAAGACTGGTTATGAATTTGGTTATTTTAAACCTAATGCCTACTACTAGTTACTGTTTAACCCCTTTCATGTATGTAAGTATATTTCAAGGGTCTTTACTTGGACGGTGTTGAGGTCAAAAAACACTTATAAAATGGTGATAAAAACAAAAACTCTCTAACCAAGGAAACCAGTAAAAATACACAACAAAACTGTCACAACAAGAATAATAACCAAATGGAAATAAATGCATAACATGGAAAATGTAGATTAGAGCCTGGAGTGCTGTCTGGTAATAGGGCTCTGGAATTTCATTGAATAAAACTTGTTAAAAATAAATCAATAAATGATCATGTCTCTTTTGTTTTCCCTTGACCAATAGTCACTGCAAACAATCACAAAACAGCCTCAACTGGCAGAAAACTAGCAGAGCGGACAGTATCTAAGTACATTTACTTGAGTATTGTAATTAAGTACACTTTTTGAGTATCGGTACATTACTTGAGTATTATTTTTTCAGAAAAGTTATGAATTTAACTTCACTACATTTGAAAGACAAAAATCTTACTTTTCACTCCACTACATTTCTATCAAGGTCCTCGAAGTAGAAAGTCGTTATTATATAGCAGCTTTGAAAGTCAGTGGGTGATTTTTTCTTCTCTAAAATGTGACTTTTTTTTTTCAGACAGTTTATCAGTAATCACTCTTGTAGGGCTACATGAAGAGATTCCCCAGCATTTTTTAAACACTGACCAGCTGCAAATGTGATATAATTATTTACAACAATTCAATAATAAGAAGTAAATATTGTGGTATATATTAGACAAAATATTGTCTGATTTTGCAAAATTGTGTAAACAAAAGTATTACCTATAAAGCCACAGAAGAACTGTTGTGCATCTCCTAATAAAACACAATAGGTGTTGGTCTTGAAGCAGCACTGCACAGACCATTCTGTGTGTGACATCAAAGTACCGCAAGAGCGATTAGACAGCATTTTTAATATTTTTGTTTTGATGTCAAATAAGTCTTGCTGTTTTGCTGTTTTGTTAAAGCAGTGTGTGGAGGGGTTTTTAAGCAAGTTTGTTTTGGTTCTCCTTATCATCTGGATTTTACAGGCTTTCATGTTCCACTTGTTCCACAATGTGATTTTTGAATATGGGATTTTACAATTCTGCCACAATTTGCGCGCAAAGATCCGTACGCGAAAACTGGGTTTTGGAGTTTTGCCACCAATTTTCAGAATTGTAGGCAGGAATTGAATTCCCATAATCTTTGGAATGGATTATTTACACACTGTCAGAGCGGTGTGAGATCACTACCATCCTGCTTTTGTGGGGGTGGGTAGGGGTGTTAAATATTTATTTATATATATATATATATACATACAGTGGTTACGGAAAGTATTCAGACCCCCTTACGTTTTTCACTCTTTGTTATATTGCAGCCCATTGCTAAAATATTTAAGTAATTTTTTTTTCCTCATTAATGTAACACAGCACCCCATATTGACAGAAAAACACACAATTGTTGACATTTTTGCAGATTTATTAAAAAAAAGAAAAACTGAAATATCACATAGTCCTAAGTATTAAGAAACTTTGCTCAGTATTTAGTAGAAGCACTTTTTTGATCTAATACAGCCATGAGTCTTTTGGGAAAGATGCAACAAATTTTTCACACCTGGATTTGAGCATCCTCTGCCATTCCTTCTTGCAGATCCTCCAGTTCTGTCAGGTTGGATGGTAAAAATTGGTGGACAGCCATTTTTAGGTCTATCCAGAGATACTCAATTGGGTTTAAGTCAGAGCTCTGACTGGGCCATTCAAGAACAGTCACAGAATTGTTGTGAAGCCACTCCTTCGTTATTTTAGCTGTGTGCTAGGGTCATTGTCTTGTTGGAAGGTAAAAATTCGGCCCAGTCTGAGGTCCTGAGCAATCTAGGAGAAGGTTTTCATCCAGGATATCCATGTACTTGGCCGCATTCATATTTCCCTCGATTGCAACCAGTCGTCCTGTCCCCTGCAGCTGAAAAACACCCCCACAACATGATGCTGCCACCACCATGCTTCAAAGTTGGGACTGTATTGGACAGGTGATGAAAGGTGATGAGCAGTGCCTGGTTTTCTACACACATACCACTTAGAATTAAGGCCAAAAAAAGTTCTATCTTGGTCTCATCAAACCAGATAATCTTATTTCTCACCATCTTGGAGTCCTTAAGGTGTTTTTTAGCAAACTCCATGCAGGGCTTTCATGTGTCTTGCACTGAGGAGGGTCTTCCGTCGGGCCACTCTGCCATAAAGCCACAACTGGTGGAGGGCGCAAGTGATGGTTGACTTTCTACAACTTTCTCCCATCTCTCAACTGCATCTCTGGAGCTCAGCCACAGTGGCCTTTGGGTTCTTCTTTACCTCTCTCAACAAGGCTCTTCCCGATAGCTCAGTTTGGCCGGACGAACAGCTCTAGGAAGGGTTTTCTTCTGGTAGTTCCACAAAACCGCTGTCAATTTCTAAGGATTATGGAGGCAATTTATGTGTCTTTTATGGAACCTTAAGTGCTAGCAGAATTTTTTTCCTGTAACATTGGCCAGATCTGTGCATGCCACAATTATGTCATTGAGCTCTGATTCCAGGCAAGTTCTCCTTGGAATCCAGGATTTTCTTATGTTTTGCTCCCCTGAAATTGCACTGTGAAGCGTTAGGTCTTATATGACAGGTGGGGCTTTCCTCATCAAAGTCCAATCCCAGTATAATCAACACCACAGCCGGACTCAAATGAAGGTTAGAAACGCCATCCCAAGGATGATCAGGAAGAAATGGACAGCACTGAGTTAACATATCTGGTGTCACGAAAAGGGTTCCGGGACAGACTATAGGCCATGTGATAATTTTCAGTGATTTCTTTTTTAATAAATCTGTATTTCAAAGGATATACAAGATCTAGTAAGTATTCAGTTAGTGTAATGTATGTAAGGGCTTCAGAAGTATTGCAAGTAATACCACAAACAATAAAAATTTACTTTTGGTACGTAAGTACTTTAAAAGCAAGTACTTTTGTACTATTATAAGTAAAAAATCTGTCTTTACAACTTTTACTGTAATTTGAGTAATATTTGACCAGCAGTAATCGTTACTTTCACTCAGTTAATGGCGTTGAGTACTTTGTCCGCCTCTGGAAACTAGTGTCTTGGTAATGAAATGCAGGCACTTCTAAAAGCATTTAACCACCACATAAGTCTCTAGATTTAAAAAGGTCACACCCAAGCCTATTAAGAAGTGATAAACTCTTCCTAAAATTTGTACCACCTAAATAACTACAGCTAAAATTTAAGTTTTAAAATGGCTTACTAAAAATTCAACAAACAAGTCATATTTCATATACTTGATTGATATCTTCACATGCAACACTAATTACAAACTATGTGAAGTGAGCAACACCAGCGCTCCAGTGTTGTACTTCAACAAATAAAGACAAATGGACAGCATCACATTTGGGCTTTTCTTTTAATTGTTTGTTACAAATTGGGGGGAAAATGTGGTCCTTTACTTGCCAGGGAGGATGATGCCATCATACTGAAAGACAAACAAAGCAAGTGTAAGTAAATTCAGGAATATAGAAAACAAGTACAATATCCACTCAAATACAGTCTATGTTTACAGAAACATTTTAACTGCCTTGAAAAACACTTTAAAACAAGGTTCACCAATATTACAGTTGCCATAGTTGAACAACAGTAAAATGTATCATTTAAAACGGTACTCTAAAGACATGAAAATAGCATGTCTCAATATTAAAGCTACCAGTGCAAAAAGAGCAAATCATCCTGGAAAATTAAGGAGGTCTGTCTAACAAAATCAGTTTTAAAATTTAAAGAGAAGACTGGTACACTGTGTGAGGCGGCAAACAAGGCCAGCAGCTGTGCTAGCTACGTTTTCATACATTTGCTTGAACATAGACTGTTTGGAAACTGAATCAACATAGGTATCAGCTATTTAAACACCTTCTGTTGGAACCAGCGCATTGCCTCCTCTTTGCAGATACGGTGCTTGGCGCCGATGCGGCCCTGCTTCCTCTTCTTGTCAGCAATGCTGAAACCAGGTCTGCCAAGAACCTACAGTAAACACAGATTAAAACTGGTTATTCATAATTGCCCAAATAACCATGAAATTACAGGTTAAGGTTAAAAGATGTGATTGCTTTCATCTTTACTGCACGACAACCCCACCCCGTATACAATCACATTAGTCAAACATATAGTGAGTGTGCCCGTTATAATATGGATAGTTCCAGACTTTATTAGCTGAGCTGCTTTTGAAGCCATTGTACAATACTCCATATATACGTTCACCTGTGACCTTATTACATCAGTATTGCTATACAACTGCATCTGTGTTGCTCGAGAACCATTTTGCTACACACTGGTGAAGATCTATATGGACCCTTTTCGCAGATTGTGATAACACATTTCAGTCATCGCAAATTGAGGATTAGTAATCATCAATATAAGATTACATTTCTGTCACTGTTTTTAGTACTCTGCTCAATGTTAACTGTTCTAAAATCACTGTACCCCATGGCTTCTCGAGGCTTACTGTATTAACTTTTGGTTTCAGACAGTCTAAAACATATCGAGAAGAGAAAAGCCCATCCGAAAAATTAGTACCACCTACAGTAGAATTGGTATTTTGGTTTTAAAATGGATATTAATATGAGCAAGTGTAGTGGCAGAATAACATGCATAAGTCCAACTACAACTCCTTAATCCACAGGAAATGAATAAGGTTCAGCAGCTGTAATGTAAATAGATGCATAAATGTGACCTTTTTGGATCAATAAAATGCAACTCACCACATAAAAGTCCAAGCCGTAGATTCCAATGCTTGGGTGTACCTTGATGCCAAAAATCCAATGTGTTCATGGATACCAAAGACGAAGTTCTGTGTTGAGAAGTTCGTTCTTTCTCAACTCCCGTACCGCGCACCTTGCACAAAAAAAAAAAAAAAAAAAAAAAAAAAAAAAAAACTGCTTATAAACAATACAACAACCCCCCAGAACAAAAATTGAACATTAAAAGGGAACCCACCTATGATATGCGTGCGTTATAAGCTCTGGCTAATTTTAGCACACCAAATGCTAAGTAGTCCATTTCCATAAACACATTCCTCTCACCTTCAGTCCCTTCTCCAGGATTTCCTCAGCCTTGGCTCCACGGACAGTACAGTGGACTGCAATCTTTTCATTTCTAAGGGGGGGGGGGGGAAACCATTACCAAAGGTATTCGATAAGTTGTTAGGGGTGGTGGGAGACATTTTCACTTAATGCACGGCACAACTTCACAAACACCAATGAATTTAAATCCACATTCATGAGATGTAGCAGAGTGCAATCATTTTCAACCACTAGCAAGAAATAAAAAGATCCACCTACCCTTGGAGAAGACAGGAGTCTGGCCTGTCAGCTGTTCCAGCACCTTAGCAGCACGGGTCAGTCTGTCACCACTCTCACCCACACAGATGTTCAGGCACAGCTTGCGGATGCGCAGCTCCCTCATGGGGTTCTCCTTCTTCTCACCCTGGTCCTGTATAACGACATACAGCCCAATAATTAGCTGTCAGGAAAGGGGATTTTTCTCAAACCTCACCAGCTCTCTCAATTTCATGCTAAAGCTGTACCAAAAATAAAACCAGAGGTGCTAAACAAAACACTACTACATATAGCCACGGGTCCGCAATGAACATGCCCGCACATATCCACCATTTGGAAAGCCACTACTATGGCATTATAAGCCACAAACTATTAATACTGAACACTACATACAACGGAGCTGCCGTTTATTCATCCGGACCCTGTCGTTTCCACAGAAGAAGAGTACACAAGTAACTTTAAGCTAGTCAATGACGTGCCGTCTCAGCGCAACAGCACTCTAAAGCTAACGCCTCATCTAATATCTAACGCCGATATCCACCGCATCAAATCATTCTGGCCACAAATACGGTCCTGATTCTGTGTTTCACAGCAACAGGGACTGATAAAGGTATGCTTCACGTGATTATCGCATGCAAACAAGTAGATGTTTGTTGATTTTAATGATACTCTTTCATGATCACAATTTCTCCTGTACTCACCGCCATGTTTGATCACTTTAGAAGAGGACGATATACTTCCGGCGCAGAGTATTTATGCTGCGTTTTCAGTCCCCAGAACTACACCGCCCAGCATGCTTTGCGCTGACGAAGTTCCGGTCATTTTTGGAAAGACTCCAAAATTGGAGTCGAAGGCAAGATTTGATATATGAGACACTTATAAGTTTGCATAGAGTTCGGAATATAAGTGAACAAGTCGGTGAAGGGAAAATAGTTTTCAGTAATAGGAAAGAAGATACAATTATCTGTCGACTCATAATAGGAAATTCTGATTTGAATCAACTTTGTTCATAATAAGGAAACATTAACATAATTATGTAATCATTTGGTCAAGCAGAAACTGCTGAGCATATATTATTACATAGCAATTACTAGGGAAAGAGAAGAGTTTAACAGAAATTCAGAAATAGCCTACAAGTTTAATCAATTTCACTCTATCAAATCCATTGAACTGTGTCTTGGGATAGTCAAAATGCAAAGTTAGATATTTAGATACTTACTCGAGTAACAAATGATACGGGAAAAAAATGGTGTAGAAGCAATTTCCACTCAGAAATCAGAAACACATCTATAAAGTATTTGCATACTCTGACTTAGATCCAGAGAGGGCTGTCTTTTAGGTCATTGGCCTTAGTCAATTTAAACACCGTATTAAATGAAAACAAGGCTGCGAGGAATAGACTAACAGTCTTTACAATGGCATGCACTTAATGTCCCAGATCAACTGTTTCAAAACTGTTTTATGGAATTTTTGTCCACTGAAAGTTTTTTTTTTCCAGAAAGACATTCAGTCAGCTGAACAATGTTGTTAAAGAACAATAAAATCTATTGAACAGACTGTACTTCTATCCCTTGTTTTCATTCCTGTCAAAAATTAAGCATGGCACTACCCTGACTAAGGTCTAAATTGTTAAGACAAGTTTATGAAATCAGACTTCAATCCAGTTCACATATGTTGTCTGTTCTCTGATTTACTGAAGAGTTCATAATATCACTGTATTTAAGTACTATATGTAGTCCTACTACAAAACGATACTAAAATAATAAAGTTTTTTTTTTGTTTTTTGAGGAAAGCAAGCACACTGTGTATTCTCAGTGAAAAAAGGGAACTCAGAATATGGAAATCAAATATGTTATTATCAAATATGTTAAATATGATATGCAATTGCAGATAAGTTTATTTTCAGAGTTCACAATGATCCATATAAAAGAGAGTTTACAAACACTGTTTTTGGCTGTACATTTCTGATAAAACACACACAAAATAATTTAAGCATATGACATTACTGGATGATCTTTTGCATAATCTTCATTAAAATAATATTGTATTGCACAATGATTACCTCTCCATATTTGGAGAGGATTCTAAAAAAAAAAAAATCATTCATTTTTGAAATACACATTTGATTCCTACACACATAATTACAACCAGTAAGCATATATATACATGCTTAAAAGAACGGTCAGAGGCAACAATGCTGTCTGTGCCATTGATTGGGTGCATCACAGCATCAGTGTCAGGAACAAGAGCAGAGGTAGGACTTGGTACCTTCAAAACAGGGAGTCCCAATTCTCTTTGCGCCCTCAAAGCATTAGTCAGAAATACAAGAGCTCTCTTGGGAAATGCAGGTGGGGAGAAAAGATTATGCTCTCGAACGAAGAAGTGGGGTAGTGAACCATTTAGTGCACATCGCTCAAAGTATCCAAAGAGCTTCATGAAGGAGACGGACAGCTGGCCTGGAGACCAAAGGGAATCTTGCACTCTGTCTGAAAGGACATGGAAGAAGGCTGTTTTCCCATGGTAGGAACACAGAGGCTCAAGCTCTTTGGGATACTGCAGAGAGCTAAGTCAGCCCCTCCATCAAAACACAACACTTTCAGAAGCCCCGCGATGCAAATTTTCCGTAAGAAGAAGAAAAGAAAAATGGGGGGGCATCGTGATATTATTCTATAACAAAACCTACTATAAACATGATTTCTTTGCTATATAGAATGATAAAGACCGACACCTCACCTTATTGGAATGCCTCTCACCACAAGCACGTCTTGCTTAGTTTCCTGTACAAATGCACAGTTCCGAAAAAAAAACAAACACAATCTCTTTTTCTATGTGAGAGAAGGATATTCGCCAGCTCTCTGAAAACAAGTACCTCAAATATATCAACCTTATATGCTAAGGAAAGAAATAAATGTTTTTGTAATGATTGTGCCAGCATACCTTTGGCATCATCTTTGAGGTTTCTTATCTTTCTTCCTTTGCTTACTATCTCCTTCTTCTTGTTTCTATTCGTGCCTCTGGGACAGACTACCAAGCCTTACTTACTAAAACTTGCGACGGACATGTTTTTTCAAGCCATTTGTCGTATATTGATAGCCCGGAAATGTCTGGCCCGTAAGGTCGGGTGGGGCTTGGGTGCCAACCTGTTGACACCTTATCAAAGAGTAGGTACGTGATGGCACAGACATCCACGGAGTCAGCACAATGCATAAATGCGACTTTCTCTTTACGTTCTATGTCTGCTTCAACTCCTTTCTCTGTTTGGTCCAATTCAAAGGTCGACTCGCCCCTGTGAATTTATTCGATTTTCTGTTCTGCGTATCACCCAACCATCACACCACTGTGAACGGAGTAGTCGAACTGGCCCAACAACAATCCTCAAAAAGAAGCTTTTACGCTAGACCTCTGTACGCTACCTTTCTAAAAGTCTGGGGTCAGATTTATATTTAATTTTTTTGCGCTTGAAGCAGCAAATCCAGAATATTATATATTTCGTGGAGGGATCCAGTGACACTGAGCACTGGAGTAAATGACTGAACTGAAAATTCATTCAAATAAGTTACATTTTAAAATATATTCAAATATTATTATTTTAAATGGTAATAATATGTCATAATATTACTGTATTTTTACTTTAACAACTGGGGATATGTTCTAGATTCCATTATGTTTTTGTGAAATACGGTGATAATTCAGATATACAGCCTTGGTGGCATGAGAGATACTTTGCAAAAACCTCGTAACAAAAAATTTCGACCGGTACCCCACTAAACAAAAAGACGGTTACCGACCCCCACCCACACCTACCCCCCCCAACCCCCCTAAACCCGAACCCGGGACCCTGACCGGGCGCCCAAGTATTTTATAATGTTATAATTGTGATTACATGGTGTGTAGAAACCGTAAAATAATCAGTAAAGAAAAAAATCATAAGAAATTAAAATTCTGTCAAACGCCTTGAAAAAAGGTTTGTTGACTGAATTTGGCAGTACCAATCGGTAGGGGAATGCATTTCTTGCTTTGTTTTGGGGGCTGAGACGGGTTCGCTCATCTTCCAGAGAAAGGGGCTGGATTTCAGTTCGTGGCTTGAAAAGATTATCTTATTAAGACTCATCCTGATATTTTCCGTTCCTGACAATACAGCCTTGGACTTCAATTTAGCATAATGTCACACCATTGAAATGGTTGTTGATCTGTTGGTAAAATTGTCATTTTCCATTATTCCTCAACATTTACTATTCTCCTTCAGAGTTTGATGTTGGTATGTTCTTTTTTAATGATTTTGAAAGAAGATTCTTATGCTCCCAAATGCTGCATTTGTTTGATTAAATATACAGTAATACAATACAGTAAAAACAGTACTATTGTGAAATATAATTACAGTTGAAAATAACTGTTTTCATAATATATTTAAAATGTAATTTATTCCTGTGATGGCAAAGCTGAATTTTCAGAAGTCATTACTAGTCTTCTGTGTCACGTGATCCTTCAGAAATCATTCTAATATGTTGATATTTCGTGCTCAAGAAACATTTCTTTATTATATCATGTTGTTGAACAGTTGTGCTGTTTTTGTTTGTTTGTTTGTTTTTTGTGGAAACCATGATAGATTTTTTTAAAAGTGCTTTAATGAATTAAAAAGTTAAACAGTTAAACATAAAATAATTTGTATCACGGAATAATTTGTAACACAACAATTGTCTTTACTGTCACTTTTCATCAATTTAATACAAGCTTTTTGAATTGAAAAAAAAGGCTTTCAAAAAAAACTCCAAACCTTTAAACAGTAGTGTATATTAATTCCAGGCAATATCCGATACAAACTTGAGCAACTCTATTTGACACTACTAGCTGATTTCTCTCAGTATTATCATTCAAAGTTCTTACCTTCACCATCTCATAATAGCTGCCACTGGTGAGAACTGAGACCTCCCTGAAGAAGGGCTGATCATCATTATTCTTCAGGAATTCCAGCAGGCTATCAATCAGATGATTTACTATCTTCACAGCATTCTGTTGGTCAAGCTTACGCAGCCGTAGATCTCGACCTCTCTGTCTGATCAAGCGGTCAAGCTCAGGTGAAATGGAAGAATCATCTCCAACTTTATGATAACAGAACAAGTATAAGTATAATGCTTATCTATAGATGCAAACAATAACTCAAAGAGCAACATAGTAAAGACACTCCTCATTACTTGATCTCCTTTGACTGTCCATAATAAAGCTGTGAAAAACCCAAGGTCAGATATACAGAGTTTGATCCTCCGTTGTGATGCTCAATCCAGCCTAAAATCTGAATGCAGTATAAATGCAAATTAATTATGTATGGAAATGTGCTAGATGTGTTTATTTCTCATGGATAAAATAATAATAATAATCTATAAAAATAAAAAAACACAGAGTAGCAACTCAGTGTTAGTTTTTAATCCTTGCTGACATCATTATTGTTTTACAGACAATTGTGTAACGCCTTAGAGCTTTACAACCTGTTTTAAAGCTTTCACTGAAAACGTAAGAACTAAAAAAGAAATAGAAAATAAAAGAAATTATAAACTGCTAAAAACAGGCATTTCAAAACAGGCATCAGGGATGTTTTGATGTATTTATATGTGTAGTTTGCATCAAGAACAGAAAAATTGCACAGCACTCATTAAAACTTACAGGACTGTTTAAGCTAGTTAACTTCGTGACATATTGTAAAACCAAAATGTTCAACATTTATCTAAATTTTCACAAGCGTGCTACTCAATGATATGCATGAATCCAGACTTACCCACTTCCTGGTCTAGAGAATATGATCTATTAACACAGAGATACAGCCCAAGTGGGGGGTGGGGGTGGTGGGGGGGAAAGGTGGCGTTTATTATTCTGGGAAAGAGGGGTGGGGATATTGATTCTAAGCTCCTATTCGCCACATAAGTTAATCTTTCACTTTACAGTAAAAGGTTCATTTGTGTAACTGTGTTTCCGTGATTTAAAACGACACTTAATGAACAGATCTCTGCCTGATGTTTACCTGCTACATTCTTGTGTGACAGCAGGTGTCACTCAGGAGGAGTGTGTACAGATGTACTGTATCAGCTGAAAGCACTGTCTTCATGTACAAAGGCCTTAGTCTTTTGTAATGTGCTGAACAAAGTATATAATGTTAAACTTTAGTGGTTTTAAAAGCATCTTTCTATAGATGGCAAACAATTGAAATGCATTTGAACGATGGCTGTTCCATGCAAATGGAATTTATATTTTATTTTATATTTTATATTTCATTTTTTTGAAAATAATTTTTTAAAGGGGTCATATGATGTGATTTTCAAGTTTTCCTTTCTCTTTGGAGTGTTACCAGCTCTTGGTGCATAACGAAGATCTGTAAATTTGCAAAGACTAAAGTCTCAATCCAATGAGATATTCTTTATAAAAGTTAAGAGGCAGCCACACCTACCTAAAACGCCTCGCTCTAACACGCCCCCACATATCTACTCTCTATGGAAATATTAGCATAATGTTGCCCAAATGTTCACGCAAAGAAAAAGGCGTGGTTTCATGACAGCATATAGATGCATCATGTCAGTGAGTACGCTGGTTGTTTTCAGTGCAAAGCAAAAGAACTTTACCTTGGCCTTCGGAAGTAGATGCAATTGGAATCATTGTTATATTTATTTACAACGAGAACAGCACACAAGCCCAGACTTTTCGATTTGTTGCAAGAACGCATTATGGACGAAAGTTTTTTTTAACCTAGAAGAGTACAAGGCTGGTTGTGTATAAAGGCTATTTCTAAAAAAAAAAAATTGTAAATTCCGACTTTGCTATGACAATATTCTGGCGCTTCTGAATCAGCGACTGTATGGTTTGTTATTAGTTTAAGTATTTGCTATTTGACTGTTCAAATGCGGAGTTTTGCGCTGCGCAGAGTAACGCGTTGTGTGTGTGAGGGGAACAGTGTCATATCACAGGAGAGTGAACTGCCTGTCAGAAACATAGCACGTCAGCTGTCTTAACCGCGGCTTGTTTACTGCATCATCACTGTGTCTGTCACTCTGTTGCCCTTTCAGGCTTGAACTGATGGTAATACTAACGACATTATTAACTGTCTTGATATTTACTTTGAAAGCTTGAAGCTCGTGATTATGGTAAGGGGCGCTACATTTCCGACGCGTGCTTGCTGTGTTCGGCTAATCACAATGCACTGGTCAGCTGGCCAATCAGAGCAGACCACGCTTGTCAAAGGAGGGGGCTTTGTAAAAAAACGAAGCGTTTGAGAGAGGCAGGACATAGAGGACCTACAATAATGTACAGCATTTGAAAAATAATGTGATTTTTAACATTAAAGCATGTCAACATATTCTTTACACCAATAATGATCTTTAAAATAGCATCATATGACCTCTTTAAGCTTAAAGCCCTTTTTATTAAAATACCCAAAAACCACTAGAACAGTGTTATATATTTTGCTGACTTGTGTACTTACATTATCCCAAATGTTTTGAATAATGTTTAAATCCAGATAAATAAGCAGTTTTAACTAGTGGCACGGAGCGTGTCCATAGAGTCATTGAGTCGCCTGCCAATGATGTCATACACCCTCCATTTCCGGTTTTGTTTTGTAGAAAACATGGAAACACAAAAGACGCTTTAATATGTTGTGCGTTTTATTAGACCGGTGACGAGAGCACAGAGTAGCGTTATAACAGAACTTTCAAACGTATCTATTATGATAAAACCGCGCTGCTTTACCCCAGGCTACATACCGCCTGACCGAAATGCTGAAGCACTAAAGTGTGGCATAATAAAAGCTCCGCTGCTTTCGAGCCGTGCGCCACTCTCGTCTCTCATTAGCAATTGCTTCAGCGGCCTCGTTTCGCTTTAACAGCTTTCCGCCTCACTGCTTCATACTACTGTTAATAAATATTTAATACATTAGCTCATCCATGAACATGATTTCTGCCGGAGTCCCGTCAGATTGCATCAGCTGTGGGGATGAAGACACTCAGTCACGGGGTCATCAAATTACGCCTTTGTTTCTTTTGATTACGCGCCCTCTAGCGGTGAAAACTTACATATTGTACCTTTAATTGCTAATACATTTTTAAGTAATTTATTTAGTTCAGTTTAAACCTTATTTCAGTTAGTTGGCAAAGCAATATATTTTTCTTTTAGCTTTATTTCTATTAGCGTTAGTTTTAGTCAACTATATAATAATATAATAATAACGATAATGAAAGATTCACAATTAAAAAAAAAGATCTTAATTATATTTATCATGTTCAAAACGAATCTATTCATGAAAGCACTTAAAATAAAACCCATTCATAATGCTTTGACTTTGATAAGAAAGAATAATGGCACAAACTGATGAATGATCATTGTTTATTTTTCTAATCGTTTTCTCCTAAGGTGTTCAGAAATACATGGTTGCCTCCTTTCCTTCTGAAGCTTTTACGGTGGGTTTTTATCAACATAAGCCAGTCCTTTAAAACCGTGCTCAGGTTTTGAGACATTGCAATGTAGGATGTCAGTGAGGATTGCTGGGTGTCTGACGGGACGATTCATTTGGTTTTGGCAGCCTTCTGAGCAGACTTGGTCACCTTGCCACCAGCGGAGGCTTTCTTGTCAACGGCCTTGATGACACCAACAGCAACAGTCTGCCTCATGTCACGCACAGCAAAACGACCTGAAAGTTAATAGTGGGATGGTAGGGAGTTCAAATTAAAGCAGAACATTTAATTAATGTTGCGTGTATAATGTATATGGCAACATAAATGATGATACTTACCCAGTGGTGGGTACTGAGAGAAGCTCTCCACACACATGGGCTTGCCAGGGATCATCTCAACAATGGCAGCATCTCCTGATTTGAGAGCCTTGGGGTTGTCCTCAAGTTTCTTACCAGAACGACGGTCAATCTTCTCCTTGAGCTCAGCAAACTTGCAGGCAATGTGAGCAGTGTGGCAGTCCAGCACTGGGGCATAGCCCTGAGAGATCTGACCAGGGTGGTTCAGGATGATGACCTACGAAAAAGAGATGATAAAGTACCTGATATTACGAAGATCATGCAGATAACATTCTACTATTTATATCTAACCTGAGCTGTGAAGTTTGCAGCCGCCTGAGGGGGGTCGTTCTTGCTGTCTCCAGCCACGTTACCACGGCGGATGTCCTTGACAGACACGTTCTTAACGTTAAAGCCAACATTGTCACCGGGGAGAGCCTCGGCAAGAGACTCATGGTGCATCTCAACAGACTTGACCTCAGTGGTCACATTAGCAGGGGCAAAGGTCACAACCATACCAGCCTTCAGAGTTCCAGTCTCAACACGTCCAACAGGCACAGTTCCAATACCTGAGAGAAACATGCAGAGAATATTTGAGTGACAAACTACATAACATTTATGGTTTCTCATTAGAGAAATTTGTGAATGAGGTTGGAGGCCATATTGTTATTGTTAACGAAAACTAAAACTAAAAGTAAACACTTTCGTTAAGTGAAATGAAAATAAAAATGCTGACATAAAATAAATTTTCATTACTCCCAAATTAACTAAAATAAACTAAACAGTCTGCAAATTATTTTTATGATATACTTTATAATTTGAAGCTTTTACAAACTGTCTTCATTAAACATTAAAATGCTGTTTTATGATTTACTGTATTGCCCGTGGAGTTTTAAGATTTTATTCATTTACACGACTTCTCGAGGTCTAGAAATCACACTTATAAAATGAGTCTCTCGTATTTACAGGTATTCAAGGTTCTTCAAAAAAAAACAAGAAATATAGTATAGCTTATGTAGCTTTTTAATGTTTGTTTTGTCTTATTTTAAGTCATCTTGATGCCTTTTGGAAGTTTTCTTAGGCCCTGTTTGAGAATCACTGCTCTAGCAATAACACTAGACTGTACTGAGAACATTTAAGCATTTTTGACTTCTACCAGTTGCTGCATTAACTATGGCAGCCCTAAAATACTAAAACTGATGTAATAACTAAAAATGAAACTAGAAAACAAGCTAAAAAGAAAACTACAAATTCAACACCAAAGACAAATAAAGACATTTAAATACATTAAAAAATTAATTAATTTAAAATTCAAATCTAGAATAATCCTGGATGGTGGTAAATGCTCACCTCCAATCTTATACACATCCTGCAGAGGCAAACGAAGAGGCTTGTCAAAGGGCCGACTGGGAGGTAGGATGGAGTCCAGGGCCTCGAGAAGAGTAACGCCACTGGCAGCACCTTCCTTCCTCTCAATTTTCCATCCTTTGAACCAGCTCATCTATTATCCATAAACAAAATACAAAACAAAAAGCACGAACAATCGCAATGATCACAAACCCTAAAAAAAAAAACCATCCACAGCCCAGAAAAAAAGCAGATGCTGACGTTTGTGCTGGGCTCCAGCATGTTGTCCCCATGCCATCCGGAAATTGGGACGAAGGCAACAGTGGCAGGGTTGTAGCCGATCTTCTTAATGTAGGCGCTGACTTCCTTGGTGATTTCCTCAAAACGCTTCTGGCTGTAGGGGGGCTCGGTGGAGTCCATCTTGTTGACTCCAACAATAAGCTGTTTGACTCCCAGGGTGTAGGCAAGCAGGGCATGCTCACGGGTCTGTCCGTTCTTGGAGATACCGGCCTCGAACTCACCAACACCGGCAGCGACAATCAGCACGGCACAGTCAGCCTAGGAGGAATGAAAAAAAATCACCACATTTAAAATTTAAACAATAATAATGCAACAACAAAAATCATTATGCACAGTAACCTGTGATAGATTTGTTGAAATACAAAAACACTCCTACCTGAGAGGTACCAGTGATCATGTTCTTGATGAAGTCTCTGTGCCCAGGGGCATCAATGATGGTGACATAGTACTTGCTAGTCTCAAATTTCCAGAGAGCAATGTCAATGGTGATACCACGCTCCCGCTCGGCCTTCAGTTTGTCCAACACCCAGGCATACTTGAAGGAGCCCTTGCCCATCTTGATTCAGAGAAATATTCCAAAGCATATTTGAGATGTTTGTGAGACCAAATGGACAAAATGATCAAATATAAATAAAATATAGTAATATAGAAATAGCTTATATTAGTTTAACATCTTTTCAAACATAGCATCTATACGTGATGCATTAATGGGACTGTTTTAATTATCATAATTCTCTACATTTCATAAATGCTTATATTCTAACAAAATTGCAAGCGTATATGCTCAGTTTGGGCATTTAGAACAGGGTGATCCCAATACAGCTAGACTGTAGATGTCGCGCACAACACATGGTGTTTAAAAAGACACGCCCAGAATATACTTGTCATCGAGATACATTAGTCATCGGAAGTCACCCGGGCTGTGATGAAGTACCTCAGCGGCTTCTTTCTCAAACTTCTCGATGGTTCTCTTATCGATGCCTCCACATTTGTAGATGAGATGTCCGGTGGTGGTGGACTTGCCAGAATCGACGTGGCCGATAACCACGATGTTAATATGAATCTTTTCCTTACCCATTTTGTAAATTTACTGTGGAAAGACATTGCTGGATTCAGTTTCGCCAGCATAAACATTATCCTGTGTTCTGTCGATTTGTGCTACCCTGTCAGCCTTGATGCTACCGCTGGTCCCCATTAAAACAGTGGGTAGTACAATTCGACAACGAAAAATGTTACCTGTAAAATCAGGGTTTATCAACGTCTACACCTACCCCAACCCTAAACCTACCCTTACAGTAATGTAAATACAGTAATTGTGTTATATTCCTGTTTGGGACTAGAAGGGATACAGCTACAGGAAACCAACAATAAATATTTTTCTACCTATTAGATTGTGTTTTATCAAAGTCTACACCTACCCCAACCCTAAATCTACCCTTACAGTAACGTAGATACATTAAATTGTTCAGCGTGAGAAAAAGGACGCAATACTGATGTGCGCATGCGCAGTAAACCCTAGTAGGACAATCCGACGGGTAGGATAAAATGTCAGGACACCGGACGTTTAAACACACATTAGTGTTCAAGGAGTTCCGGCGATAAATTCACAATGCGACAGCTATATGCGATCAGACAGAACCAAAGCAAGCGATCTCGCTCTAGTGCGCCATACAGCCGGTGTACACAACACAAGGCGCGCGCCTTTCAGTCAGGATAATCTCTGCGTGGACGTGCAGCATCAGCGGTGTTGCCATGTCCATCTGTTATAAGAATTTAGCTGCATTATATAATATAACGAGATGAAAATCACATTTTTGAAGGTGGGGGTTGTATTGAGACCAATATAGTTTCCCCTAATAGGTTCGGTTACTCATTCAGAAAACCCACAATTACGTTAAAATTGCTCCTCCCTCAGTAAAGCTTTTTTTTTGCAAGATCTGGCAACACCCACCCCTTCCTCGACTCACTTTGTGTCCTCCATGTTGAAGGACTGGAATGACAGTACCAGCCATGTTCTCTGCGGCTTTGCCAATAAGTGCGCTCTCTATGCGTGTCAGTGAAAACCGGGTAGTATAAAAATAAAACTTACCCAAAAAAATAATTCTCGTCTGAATCGACTACCCTGAAAATATAGGAAAAATTAGATGGCCTTGTGATTTAAAAGCATTTGAGGGATTTCCTTGTGACAAACACAGCAACTCCAGGATGAGTGAATAATCAGTAATCTTACCTGACTACAAGCACTACAGACAGCCCCAAGCAGACTGGAGAAAAAAGGAACTAGTCACACTGCCGGTCTATTTATATACAGGTTTAGACAGGGGTGGGATATGAAAAACTCCTAGACCACAGATACTGCTCAGCAGAGGGGTACCATTGGTAGCTTTACAGAGCACTCACCATTTGCAATTGGAGGACAAGACATCAGTAAAGTGGGCACACTGTAGAAGAAACCTGGCTGCACCATGTGTTAAACAGCTGCAAGGACCATGGCAAGTCACATTAGTTGCTCATTCAATTCCCACCCAGTTCCCCATTGATGACAGAAGACATAACGAAAGCGCAATTTAATACCTTTAGTTTATTCAGCAGCTTCTTTCCAAATTTTACGGTGGCAACAGGTGCAGTTCTAAACCATTAACACAAATTTAATAACTGAAAGAGGCACCATCAGTCAATAAGTGGACACTTAAATCCAAGTTGGTTTCCTTTCCTGCGAAAATTTTTCCAATGGGTTTTAATCAGCATTAGCCAGTCCTTAAGTAGAGTGCCCATGTTTAGAGAAATTCCACGAGGTTGGGAAAAACATACCACAACCTTTGGAACACCGTGATAAAGGGAATTTCACTTGGTCTTGGCAGCCTTCTGTGCAGACTTTGTGACCTTGCCAGCACCACCAACTTTCTTCTCAACGTTCTTGATGACACCAACAGCTACAGTCTGCCTCATGTCACGCACAGCAAAGCGACCTGTGAATGGAGAATGATTAGTACCAAGTTCTGCACAAAAATAAATAAAAAGCTACAGAAAATGTAGGAGCCGATTAGTATGACCGACTTACCAAGAGGGGGGTAGGTAGAGAAGCTCTCCACACACATGGGCTTGCCAGGGATCATCTCAACAATGGCAGCATCTCCTGATTTGAGAGCCTTGGGGTTGTCCTCAAGTTTCTTGCCAGAACGACGGTCAATCTTCTCCTTGAGCTCAGCAAACTTGCAGGCAATGTGAGCAGTGTGGCAGTCCAGCACTGGGGCATAGCCCTGAGAGATCTGACCAGGGTGGTTCAGGATGATGACCTTTATACATTAAAAACAAAAACCCACTTAGTAAAGGCATTCATTCACATAGTTAACACTGAAATTCAAGTGATTTAGTGACCAAGATAATGGGGGGGGCATGGGAAGTCTAACCTGAGCGGTGAAGCTACCAGCCTCCTGAGGTGGGTCGTTCTTGCTGTCTCCAGCCACATTACCACGGCGAATGTCCTTGACAGACACGTTCTTAATGTTGAAGCCAACGTTGTCACCTGGAGTGGCCTCAGCAAGAGACTCATGGTGCATCTCAACAGACTTGACCTCAGTGGTCAAGTTGGCAGGGGCGAAGGTCACAACCATACCAGGCTTGAGGACACCAGTCTCCACACGGCCCACGGGCACCGTTCCAATACCTGATGAAAAAAAAAAAATTATTAAATCAATCCAAGCGTTTTGACTTCAGAACTTTAACTCTACAAGTTATACCAACCTCCAATTTTGTAGACATCCTGAAGTGGCAGACGGAGAGGCTTGTTAGTGGGACGGCTGGGGGGCAAAATGGCATCCAGGGCATCAAGAAGAGTAACGCCGTTAGCATTACCCTCCTTTCGCTCAACCTTCCATCCCTTGAACCAGCCCATCTAAAATCAGACGGTCAATTAAGAGGTGAATTGAAACACACTGAAACAGCGGTTCCACTTATGGAACTTTCCACCATCCCTGCAGTTTCATAAACTTACATTTGTGCTGGGCTCCAGCATGTTGTCCCCATGCCATCCAGAAATTGGGACGAAGGCAACACTTGCAGGGTTGTAGCCTATCTTCTTGATGTAGGCGCTGACTTCCTTGGAGATTTCCTCAAAACGAGTCTGGCTGTAGGGGGGCTCAGTGGAGTCCATCTTGTTGACTCCAACAATAAGCTGTTTCACTCCCAGGGTGAAAGCTAGGAGGGCATGTTCACGGGTCTGTCCGTTCTTCGAGATACCAGCCTCGAACTCACCAACACCACCAGCAACAATCAGCACGGCACAGTCAGCCTGGAAGAAAGGGGGGGGCCATGAAGTTAAACCTCACCCTACTACAATATACTCACAAAAGCACAGTTCTGTGTGGGTGGAGCATAGTCATACCTGAGAAGTACCAGTGATCATGTTCTTGATGAAGTCTCTGTGCCCAGGGGCATCGATGATGGTGACGTAGTACTTGCTAGTCTCAAATTTCCAGAGAGCAATGTCAATGGTGATACCACGCTCCCGCTCAGCCTTCAGTTTGTCCAACACCCAGGCATACTTGAAGGAGCCCTTGCCCATCTGTTTTGCAAACAGAAGTAAAACATTAAAGACTATTTAAATCACTTTATAATGTTAAATATAAACCTAAGCTTTAAATCACAAGTGTTTGAGAAGTTAATCCAAGGAAACAGAACTGCTTTAAACGTTGAATGGGTCCAGCGAACATGTTGCGCGGCCTACTAGGCGCCATTACAGAATCTGCAGCGTCATAGTTAGTCCCGCTTAAACTCCGCCCACTCCCACACCCAGCCGGCTTGAGCCCAGGAACGCTGCTACCGCCGCCATTTTGGCTCTTGTTACGCCGAGTTGTGCCTCAATCAATTCACAGAAATTCACGAACCAACCAGTATAAGTGTTAAAACTCACCTCAGCAGCTTCCTTCTCGAACTTCTCGATGGTTCTCTTGTCGATTCCACCGCATTTGTAGATGAGATGGCCGGTGGTGGTGGACTTTCCGGAGTCGACGTGGCCAATAACCACGATGTTAATGTGGATCTTTTCCTTTCCCATGATTGATCAGGTTCTGGATTAAAAGAAGAAAAAGTAAAAATGAATAGAGGCATGAGTACAGACCTTCCATTAAAACTTAAGCGGGGATTTCGTAAAAATGTACAGACGGCCCCGAGTTTGAATCGGCCTAGTTAACCATAAGGTAACTGCGACACGTGTTTCTTTAGAGTAGCGCGGTATTAAGTTACAGGAAAAATTCAACATGTCTGAGAGGAATACATATGGATGCAGACATCTGGCTCTCCAGTCACTGGTAACAGTTGTTGGATGCGAGAATGTGCGGAAGGCTTTTAACAGGCCCGCGACTTCAAGTCTTAGTGCCTTTGTTCTTTTCCCGGTTCTCATTCTTTGAGAGATGGACGCACACGGACCAATGAAAAAGGTTAAAACCACCACCCAAGCCCCCCCCCATCTCCTCTAAATATACTACTAATTGAAAATAACAGTTAAAAACACATAAGCCATTGTAGAAGCCGTAAGTGTTAAGAGCACGCAGCGTAACAAAACAACGCTGAAAATGACAAGAAATCGTCAACCTGAGGAAAACTCTTCACTATTATCCAGAAGTTCTTCAAATACAACAACTGAGAGTAAAAAAAAAAACAAAGCCTGACCAACAGAGAAAACTCACCAAGATTGAAAGATCACTCCTCAGAAGCTGCTGCTCCCCTTTGCCAGGTAACGTAACAGAAAGAGAAAGAAAACCGGTTTGGTTGGAGAATTTATACACGGGAGGAGGACCGACTGGGCTGCAACCCCCCGCTTCCTCTCCCTCCCCCCTATTCGACCCGCAAATCACACACAATTGACTGAAATTCTCCCCGCCTTGTGAAACATACGTCACTACTTTTTCACTGAGCATCTGGCTGACTGTATGACATTTTTAGGCTTTACATATTTGAGATATATTGTGATAAACATAATGGCAAAATATATGACTGATTATATACCACGTATTACCAGCTACCAAATCTACAAACGAGCATAAATAATCATTTTTAACGTTAATGTCAATGTATATCACAGATTTGTCTTTTTTATATCTAATCTTTCCATTTTACATTTAGATTGTCACAGGAAGCTTAGCACACAAGTTTACATTTTTGGTCTCCTTATAATGAATGACGGCAATCGTAATAAAACTGAAACTGCATTATGTATCACTGATTGAATTGGTTTAAATTGAATCACTTCATCACATTCCTACTTCTTAAACTAGTTCACATTTATTTCTCTAGTTTTGGTCAAAGTAGCTGCGATGTTTCATTTTATGCAGGTTTATTGTGTGTAAAATATGCATAGTCGTATATATATTTTTTTTCTAATTTCTTTCTCATCTTTGTGCTTATTCTCACAATAATGGCTTCTTGTTCACATGCTTTCATACACAACAGTTTCAGAAGAATGTAAAGAAATCAGAATTTTATTTTATGAAATGAAAACCAACCAGTCTTTCTACCCCAAAGACAGTGTGATCAGCACAACCTGAATGCAAATTAGTCAGCAATTTACCAAGCACAAAGTTGATAAGGGCACTCAGGCCCATTGTCTCAGATCCATCTCCACCCAGTGGTTCCTCTATTCAGTTTCAAACTCAATCAGACAGGACTCCTTTAAAATCCTTTTTTTAAACGTAAGCTCATGGGAGGCAGCATAACTCTCATAATTTTCCTTAGTTTGTATGCATTTCATGCATTCAGAGTTCTTTGTTTTTAGTGTGGGGATACTTCTATTCCTTTTAATGCCTTACAGGCCTTTGGTACCATCTTCAATGCTTTACATTCCTCATAGCCTTATTTCAAAGAGCTGGCATCTCCCACTGAACTTCCGATCAACTCTCTCTTCCTCAAGGTATAACAGATGCTTGGTCGACAGCTGCTATTTTCAGTCAAGAGCAGCAGCACAGACACACACACACAATCGGGCGACATATACTGTGACAATCAGAGTGGCATGCAATGGGGTCTAAAAGTCAGGGACCTTATTAAAACTTGGGGAGAAAAATGGTTATAAATTAAGTTTTATGGTTTTAAAAAATGGACAAAATATTAAGAACAACCCTTTAAGATTCCGCAACTATTTAAGATTCCATTTAAAACATGTGGCATTGATCATGTAAGCTCTTTGTATGGATAGTCGGATGTTTTTGCTTCAACTCAAGTACAATATGCTCTTTGGCTCATTCTCAAATCATGCTGGAGAACATGATTATACAAGTTTTACACAAACTTGTGGAGTTCATGCAGCTCAAAAGTGCAAAGTGCTGCTGTCATAAAAGCAAAATGGAGACACAACAGTTATAATAAAAATTATTTTTTTTATAAAAATTATATAAATAAAACAATGGATGCAAATCCACTGGTTACAGATATCTTACTTCACATTCTCTTATATAGATTACACAGAGGACAGTGATATGTATTGACTGGCTGTTTGAGTAAAATATAATCAGTCATTGAATGAACAGTATGTTGTCATTGTCCTTGGCCAATGTCCTTCATGCAAGCAATGATTTGCATAGACAATAGACAATAAATTAAAAGAAGTGAATTATGTACATTAATAATAATAATAATAATGAGACAACATGCAGGGCAGCACAGTATAAACCATTTTACATTTTTGTAAATGCACCAGTTGTAATAAAGTGTGGGAAAATTACGTTTAGTGGGTTCAGGAGGACAATGGAATTTAATATAATTTGTGTCCACAAAAAAATCAACAACACATTGTACACTGCATAAATTAAATTAATTAATTAAACTAACCAGTCCTGATGTGCTCATGACATGAGAGTTTTATATTAAGGTAAAATATATATCAAAATTGTTTTATTTCAATTTAGTTTCAGTACTGCTTAGTATACCAGGCTTAGCAATAGCTGTCAGTATATCATTTTGAAATTAGAAATGAAATATAAAATGAAAAAGTTAGGTAGTAAGTCCAGTCAACTTGATGGTTGGGAAACAACTAATCTAAATAAAATAAAAAAGACTGACCAATTCTTAAGTCAACCCAAACCTACAGAATATGCAAATAATCAAATAAATCCTTTTGAAAAGTCTCTTCAGTTATTATCATGGTCTTCTTTAACAGTAATCCTAGAAAATGAAGTAAACAGAATTATGCAGTAAGCAACCAGTCATATGAATGATATCAAAAAGAAATGCCACAGCATTTGAGAAAAAAAAGCTGGCACATGATTGCACTATATGAATTGTGATGATTCCCACCTTTCTTTCTTATTTTCTTCACACACACACACACCAAGGATGATTACTATTCACAGCACAGTGGTCTAAAGCCCCACCCCAACGTGCAAACACAACTCAACATATCCTGCCCCGTTTTAAATCATTTGTTTTTTGATATACTGTGATGACTCTTGGTCTGGTCTGGCCTGTTTACCTGGTTCATGTAGCAGCACAATGCTAATAAGCTTAATATCTATTTGTCCAGATAAACTGCCATTTGGTTTCTATCTCAGGCACTCAAGTGTGGGGGAGGGCATGGGGAATGTGTGCCATGAATCAGCGTCAGTGCCTGGCATGAGATCTGTGTTGAGTCATGCAATACAGAAGAAAAAGCCTGAACTTTTCCCTCAAGGCTCAAACACAGAGCAGGCCTCAATGCAAGACAGCTTTGTATTATGGTTTACTCTTGAAATTTGGTATTGCAGCAATGCTGATATTTTGAAGTCATTCTGGACCAAAATATCTGCTAAATGAATAATTGCGGATGTAATGTAAATGGAAAAACTATTTTCATGATAGCAGTGCTGTGCACCTTTGGAGCATGCTTAAAATGTTTAAAGAATCCTTGGGATTTCTAACTTTAAATCAGATCTGAAATACATGATTTGACATTCAATTAAATTATTGTACTCTAGTTCCAAAATGAAAATTCTAGTAAAACAACATTGCATTTAATAAAGTATTTCAACCTAAAATAACTTGATATAAAATAACCCTAAAACAGAAATATTAGACCAACTTAAGGGGTTCTTACTTCTTACAACAAAGAAAAACAATCAAACTTCAATGTAGAAATCCTCCCCCTCCCCCTCAAGGCAACAAACTTACACTTGCAAATCCCCTCCATGTGTTATGCAGTTTTAAAGTGTAATGCGAATGGATGGGGGTCAAGGAAACAAACATCTGCATGTGTGAGAACCCCATGGGTCTATCCTCAGACCTTTGGTGAGAATGCAAATGTCCATGAATGAACGGAAGTCATTTGTATTCAGTTCACAACTGCTGAGAAAGAGGTTGCTTATAGTCAATAAAATTGCCTAAATTAAATACGTTTTTTAAAATCTCACCCATCTAAAGACCTACAGTTCATATATAAGCTTAATATATTTCCTCGACTAGGTCTTTCAAACAAGAAAGCAAAATATGACTCATCTACAGTAATATTAAACAATATAACAGGGTATGATAGGGCAAGATCAAGTTCACAGAGCAAATTCTTTGCTCCTTCGAACAGCTAGTAAAACTGTAACACAAGAAATGTTATTTTATGACTCTACCAGTTTTATTTTTGTCCTCATGGTAAGCTGTAATATAGCTTGCTCATTTACACACACAACATTGAAACTACGGAAAGAGTGCATTTACAATGTCATGATAGGAATGATTAAAGAGACTAACCCAAAAAAATCGATATATCAAATCAAACTTAGCACTATATCAATGACACAAAAAGTTAAAACGCCCAGCAAGTTTACATCACAATCAACACTGTTCATATATCTGGTATTATTGCTCCTATACAAATTTAAGATAAATAAAATTTAAATATTCAGAACTATCTGCTGTAAAATTTGAGAGGCATTCATATAATTCATCCATTTATCAATGAGGTGATAAATGCTGACTCGAGTCCCCACCGTCACTGCACAGTGCAAAGGCTAAAGTATACTTCGGTTTTTACGAGTACAAAGTGACGCAAATGTATAAGCGTGTGGTTGATTGTAATGCCTTGTATATTATTTACACTGTAGCAATTAAAATTATGTTAGGTTGTTTACCCTGTAATTGCACATAGGAATACAAATGTTTGATTAATGATCTATTCATCCATATTACAGAGCAGATAATAAGTGCTGACAAATCAGATGGAACATCATGACTGTACTGTAAAAATACCACTGTATTTATTGAGCATGATCAAAATCAGAAATTCATGACTTATTTAAAAAAAAAGAAAAAAGTAATAGTAATACCGGGCAATTTTTAGCAAAGATTCTTTGAGTGTTTTAAACAAACATTAAGTGAAACTTCATTTAAAAACTTGTAAAAAATTAAATTGTGCACTAGCTTAATGCAATCATCAAAAACTAAAATTCATTAAACATTTCAAGTTTCGAAGAAAGGTTTCAAACAATAATGTTCCCTGTCTGGTCTATTCCAGTAAATATGAACAGACTGTATCTGTCAGTAAAACTGTAACAAACCATGGTTTTCATGAAAAAGTGGCCTGAGTGCTAAAGTGAATGACACAATTAATGGAGTACAGTTACTTCATTAGCAAGTTTAAAATGACCTGAACAGCATTGGTACCAAACAGTAAGGTATTTTCATTATTAATGCATTAAAGTGCTTATTAGGAAGTATTTTTAAATGTAATAAAAATATAGTTGAAACCCCTAAATCTGTTCTGTTTCACCACTGTAACACAAATTACATTAGTTTGAAAGATAGCATAAAGTCCAGAGTATAATTTATCAAAAAAGTATTGATTAAAAAATGGAATTCCTCTGAATTCTCCATTCCATTGTATTATCATTAACGGAATTGTTTAGCAATTAATAAAATATTGGTAGACTAAAAACTACACTTTGTAAGGCACTTCAAATTTTTTTCCCTCTAAAAATCCTGAGTAAAGTACAATTAATACCAGTCAAATGTTTGGATAGACCTTCTCTCTTTTTTAAACTATTTCCCTGTTTTTGAATAATGGTATTCAAAACTATAAAATAATACATATGGAAGTATGGGAATTTTGTAGTGACCAAAAATATCACTGTTTGGTCCATTAAAAAAAGTTATAAACTAGGTAAATTTTATGTTTGTATGTTTATTTTATGTAAGCCTTTAGAATAACACGTTTTTAAAATCCTGAAAAGGTACGAAGTTTGTCCAAACCTTTGACTGGTAGCATATGTGATGAGTATTGCATAAAACTCAAAGGCAGTGTCCTCATATCTTGCTGAATTGTTCAACTGGAATGTTTAATTGTGTATATCTGTGTCTGACTCCTCATCTGTCCTAGCCCAGCTCTGAATCTTTCCAGTGCCAAAGATCACGTAAAAGATGGCTCCAAAGGCACTCACCCCTGCTGACAACCAGAACACATGTCTCCATCCTGTAACTGAGTGCTGCTCAGAAATCAAAGGAAGGGGGAACATATAAAAATGTCAACTTTGATGATGATGAATTATTTTAAGCAACTGCAGTGTTACAAAGTATAAAACACAGCTTACATCTCTGGTCAAGTAGCCCACTACAATTGGGGCAAGAACACCAGAGATCATCCCAAAAGTGTTTGTGATTCCTAGAAGTGTACCTGCGTACCTGGAAGAAAAGAGCACAAAAGGAGATATAACTATTGCAATAAATGTAAAGCTGGTAAAGAAAACTTAATGTATAGATTGATGGATATCAATTTTAGCAAAGAGCTGTTCAGTTTGTAGTCCTATAATCCAGAAGATGATTAGCATTTTCCAACATTATTTTAATAAAGAAAAACTAAAAAAACATAAGAAATCCCAAAAGGTGAAGGTTGGCCTAGAAATTGATGTAATGAACAGCTCTATAGGGCAAACTTAAGCAGATTGACTAATTGTGACAAATAAACCAGTCAGACAGTCTTGGTTCTGTACCGTGGAGCAATGTCAATCTGGTTAATGTAGACACCAGCAGCACTGAAACCCTCGAGTGTACTGGAAAAAGTGAGAAAAGTCACGGCCAACACACCGCTACAACCCGTGAAGCCTACAGCGAGCAGGAAAGCAGCAGGTAGAAACAGACCTATGGGACACAAAACAAAAGTATTCATAAAATCACAGTTAAACTGTAATAATACAGTCTTTAGTGTCACATGATCCTTCAGGAACTCATTCTAAATATGCTGATTTGTTGCTCAAGAAACATTTCCTATTATCAATGTTGAAAATAGTTTTTACTTAATATTTTTATTGAAAAAAATGATTACTTTTATCTAGCAAGGATGTATTAAATTATTTAAAAGTGACAGTAAAGACATAATGTTACAAAAGCTTTCTATTTCAAATAAATGCTGGGGGGGGGGGGGGTTTCATTAAAGAATCCTGAAAAAAAAGTATCACAGTTGCCACAAAAATATTAAGCAGCACAACTGTTTTTAAAATTGAAATGGTTCTTGAGCACCAACTCAGCATATTAGAATGATTTCTGAAGGATCACATTTCTGAAAACTGGAGCAATGGCTCATGAAAAATTACATTTTAGAATTGTAATAATGTTTCAGTACATTACAAAGTACAATATTACTGTTTTTTTCTGTATTTTGATCAAGTAAATGCACCCTTGGTTAGCATAAGAGTGTTTCAAAAACATAAAAAAAGGTAATGATTCCACAGTGTAGCTGTTCTATTTCCACACTTTTTACATGCACTTTGTCATCATAAATATTTATGTTATTTAGCAGATATTTATTTGTTATTCATACCAATGAAAGTAAAGATTTTTCGGACAGCTGTGACACTTAGGAGCTCCCTCTCCAGGAGGTTGTCTGCCAGCACACCTGAGACCACTGAGAAAAGCCAGTCAGCCAGATATGGCAGAGCAGACAGGAATGAATTCTAAATGACAAAACAAAATGAGACACAGTATATAATCCAGACTGATTTAATCTAAATATCCCGATTGCCTCACCTGTTGCAAATCAAAGTGGAGCACAGTGTCCATGTAAGTAGGAAGTGAGGTGAGGAGAGTATAATAAGACCAGTTACCGCACATCTGGGGGATGATTATGGCCCAAACAGGCACAGAGAACAGCATAGATAATACAGGCACTGACCAACCATGTGGCATCCCCTAAAAAAAAAAAAAAAAAGAGGAATAGCAATCAAAAATAAATGCCTGCAGATCTAACACTGAGATTAAATATGGAGAGGAAGTCATGCTGGAAATTCATATTATTTGATGATTCCTTTGTAATTCAATGACATTTTTTATTCCTTATTTACTTGTTCTATTTTTCTATTTTTTATTATCTGTGTTTTTGTTTTGTCACTGTCATTCTGTTACACTGTGGAGCTTCTGTCATGAAAACAAATTCCTCGTATGTGTAAACATACCTGGCAATAAAAACTCATTCTAAAAAAACTCATTCTGACATATTCACATAGAATCATGCTAGCATGTATTTATTTATTTTTTAGCATGAATGATTTACTTGATGAATAAAGAACGATACCAAACTGTATACATCATCAAAAATTCTAAGAGAAAATTAGTTCATACCTGTGAACCTATTGAGTTAATTATGTAATGTTTCTCTCTGTCACTAATTCTTGGGTGAGTTCGGGGTTCATCTGACACCATGATAAACCAAAACACTGCCCAAAGGCACCCTGCACCACCTGGTGGTAAAAACACGTTAATGGATATGCGTTTGAATATAAAATATACAAGATATGGTGCTATTATTTTACATTAAATATGATGACAAGAGTAAGGAGTGTTAAGTATATTAATGTATTATATATAAAATAATTATTCCAAGCATTTTGCTTGGACTAGATGCTACACCAATAAATGTATTTTATTTTAATTTTTTTAGAAAATTATATTTTAATGGTTTTGAAAATCTCTTATTCCCACCAATTTACATTTATTTAATCAAATACAGTAAAAACAGTAAGAATTTGATATATTATTACCAGTTAAAATAACTTTGCTATTTTAACATATTTAAAATGTAATTTATGGCTAAGCTGAATTTTCAGCATCATTACTCATCTTCAGTGTCACAAAATCCTTCAGAAATCATTCTAATATGCTCAAGAAACATTCTGCATCCCTGAAGAACTTAACTATTAATTTATTTCACAACAAACAAACAAAAATCTTACAGACCCTAAACTGTTATGTACAGTATATAAATGCATCCATAAGTTAAATGTAATTTTCTCTCACCACAGGAGTAGAAGACTGCTGGCCACCCCAGACTACGGCAGATGAAGCCAGTGAGAGGAAGAACCACAAAAGCACCAAAGCTAGAGCCTGCACCTGAGAACGTCATCAAACGAGCCCTCTCTAATGGAGGAGCCCAGCGGGCCCACATCGCCATCATGGCAGGAAGAGTCACACCCTGGACAAAAAACAAAACAAAAAACAGACTCAAATACAGAGATTCTCTATTTGAAGCATCAGTGTGAAGCTTTTTTTGGCTATTACAAAAGCCCCCTAACCTCCCCAAATCCCTCCAGTGCACGCAAGGCAAACAGCCACTTGGCTCCAAGTTGTGCTGACAGTGGAGTGAGGAGAGTGAGGACGGATGTTCCAAGCACACCACCACCAAGGAACAGGCTTCCTCCAAAGCGACCTGATAGGTAGCCTCCCGGGATCTGAGTAAACAGGTATCCAAAAAAGAAAGCACTGAGCAGCATTCCCTGCGTCTTGGAATCCCATGAGTATCTTGGAATCTTGGAAAAGAAAATTAAATCGAGAGAAATATGATAAAAAAAACAAGTAGTATATGTTATAAAAATATCCACCAGGTTCAGTGCATGCAAAGCTGCATGCAGTTTATTCTTACCCCTTCTGGCTGTTCTGAACTTTGGCTGTTGTTGTCAAGTGTATGGGTGGGTACTGGACACTCGATTGATATATTGCTATTGGATGACGACTGGTCATTGGTTCCATTAACCATAGCAACCATAGCAACACTGAGATTTACACGTAGACCATAGACCACCGCAAAGCCAAAGAACATCATAGCAGCCAGATTGCATCGTACAGAGCAGCATTTGGGAGGCACTGTCACACATACAAACACATTCTGAAATTTTAAATAATTACAATTTTAAAAAAAAACATTTGTAAAGATTATAGTCACTTAGTACTAGGGTTGGGTATCGTTTGAATTTTATCAATTCCTGATTACGATTCTTTTCGATTCCCAGTTTCGATTCCAATGTGATTAAATAATTATATCAAACAGGGGTGTCCAAACTTGGTCCTGGAGGGCCGGTGTCCTGAAGAGTTTAGCTCCAACCCCAATTAAACACACCTGAACCAGATAATCAAGCTCTTACTAGGCATACTAGAAACTTAAAGGCAGGTGTGTTGAGGAAAGTTGGAGCTAAATTCTGCAGGACACCGGCCCTCCAGGACCCGAGTTTGGGCACCCCTGATTTATCCTGTCTCTCTTTTTTGCAAACCACTTATTGGAGCTGAATACCATGAACAAAAAAAATCAACAGGCTACATAAAAACTAAACTCTTTAAGAGCTGTTTGTGTGCAAAAAAAAACTGCATGATTCTGGATAAACTGAGTTTCTTTTCTTTTTTCTCCCCCAGTGGAAGTTGTGGTTCTCTCATGACTCTGAAGAAAAACTATTAGACAACTAAACAAAATCACATGTAATTTATGAATTAATGACTAAATGACTCACTCAAGATGTACTTGATTCATTACTGGATGAATCAGCATTCTTGAACGAATCTCTTGTATGAGTCAAAGACAAATACATTTTAACAGCCCCTTTTCGCCACTTACTGGCGTAACAATGTAATCGATAAACTTCATTTGAAGTGTCAAATTACTTTCAAAAGGTGATTTAAGAGGTGATTTTAATCTACCATGCACGTTATACATAGTTTATATCTGAACTATAAACTTTTATCCCAGTACTTCTGTGATTTGAATGTTTGTAACACAGAAATAATGATACTGTGTGGTTGAAAAGACTCTTTGTGAAGCTGTTTCATACATATACATGACAGCTGCTCTCTTTAGGTCAATGGCAGTGTGAACGCAAATTTAAATGTTCAGATCGTACTCTGCACGGACGAACCAACAGGTGATCACAACATTGATTGCACACGTCAAAGTTTGATGAATGAAACAGACGAATCATTGTAATTTAGGAATAGAATCACATTGGTGTTTGAATCATGTTCGCAAATTTTAACGATCTATTAAATTAAAGTGCTTTGTCATGTTGGTGGAGACACCTCTCTTGCGACATGTTTAGCTATCACAGATATTTTACTTAGCTTTTTTGCCTTCTGATCACAAAAGTAGCCAAACCAGAGATCGTCTTACTATCGGGAGATGAGAGGGTCTGTATTACTTAATATTGGAAGAAAGCGCCGGTTACGGCTAACTGGATTTCATTTGCATTTAAAGGGTAATGAAACCCCCCGTTTCAGCACCGGTTAGTTCTCACCAGTTTTAAAAGATGCTAAAAAAGTGGGCGTGGCGCGCAGCGGAGCGGAGGAGAGGTGAAGAGGGGAGACAGACAACACACACAAGCTATGCGTTCAGACCGTTTCATTTCGCTCCCATAGAGTTAAAAACACATAAATGCACAACCATTTGCACTCTGCATCAAAAACATATATATATGAACGCGCTGTTGCACCTCAGAATTTTTATGGCTTATTCTGTGGCGTTTATATAAGCATTTTGATGGGTTGTGTCACAGAGCTGTAAAAACAGTTATGCTCACCAAGTGAATGAATCGCGTTTTTGCCGAACTCTTATTACAAAGCAAAAACACTCTTATTCGATAAATGAACGTTAGAGAAGGGTAA
This sequence comes from Sinocyclocheilus anophthalmus, assembly GCA_018155175.1. Taxonomy (NCBI): domain Eukaryota; kingdom Metazoa; phylum Chordata; class Actinopteri; order Cypriniformes; family Cyprinidae; genus Sinocyclocheilus; species Sinocyclocheilus anophthalmus. The sequence continues at coordinate 256,971 of JADLZN010005718.1, read as the reverse complement.
TGGGCAGAATTGCACTCTCAGAAATTGGCTTCGCTAGTTGACACCAGGGCCGCCCCCCCCCTAGCTGGGTGTTTGCGGTGGGAACATTACAAGGTTTTGGCTAGTGGGTCTCGTTTGAAATGGTTTCATTTGCATGTTCGTTCTATTTATTTATTTGTGCTATTTACATGGTTAAGTTTCTTCAAGTTTGTTAGGTGTCCAGTTCCAGAAACTAATAATCAAATGTTAAAATAGCACTGCATAGTATTCACTGGTAAAAATTTAATATCGGTTAGTAAAACAAAAAAATTATTCAGACTCAAACAATTCTCACCTATCCACAGTTTATTGCGATATTTTAGAAAAATTTTCATAATATGACAAGAACTTAAACTGTCAGAACAAATTCATCTTGATAATATCAGACAACTTTATAAAAAGGTATGTAATGAATTACAATCAACCAAAAAATAATTCAGACAGCTGTTAGTATAACAGTATTTACACAACTATCAATACTTTGTTGACCAATTACCAAGCAATGCTTAATTTTGTTCAATTAAAGAAAAAATAAAAGGGGTCATATGATGCGATTTAAATTGTTCTTATCTTTGGAGTGTTACAAGAGCTTGGGAATAAGAAGATCTGAAGTTGCAAAGACTAAAGTATCAAATCCAAATAGATATTCTTTATAGAAGTTAAGACTGGTCCATGCCCCCCTAAAACGGCTCGTTCAAACATCCCCCCACATATCTACCTCACTATGTGGGAAGATTTTGCATAACGCCGCCAAAATGTTCAAGCAAAGAAAGAAGGCGTAACTTTATTACACTGTAGTATTGGTTGCCGCCTGCCGCAATGTTGAAGCCGATTTGGGCTTCCCCGTTTGTGAAAGCGACACTACTTTGTTGGTCTTCCAAAAGAGGACAATATCCGCTTCGTCATGCCTAGAGCTGATCTGCGCTGGTCGCTGAGGGAATACATCAACTTAGTGTTATGGATTGCCGGATCGGCTTTCACCATAGACAAAGCGGAGTCCAGCCCGGGGTCACATGTGGTTGCCCCTCATTCGTCGCATCCGCCGGGCGTGCCATTCTCGACCCCGCCGCCTCAGCTCACTCCTGCCCGGCCTCAGCTCAGCGTGTTTCGTTGTGAAAGCGAAACTTTTGTTTGGCCTTCCAAAAGAGGATACAGCTAGAAATCAGTGGTTAAGTTGTTTTACAACACTGTTCCAGAACAGTTCAAAACAAATATTAATTTGTGTGCAGCACATTTTATGGAGGACTGTTTATTTTTATCCTGGTAGAGTAGACTACAATGCCGGCAGTTCTGACTCTCAGACTGTAAGTACGTTTTCATTTTAAAGATTTGCCACTGATGATTCAAACAAAAGTTTTGAGCAGTGTAGAGTAGCACAAGTTGTTTGTCATTTCTCCGATCACAAATGCACACAGGGTTTTATGTTTACACAGCGCGATGCAACGCAACGCGTAAAAAGTACAAGTAATAATATAATCAGTAATCATGTCCCCACTGGATGCAACAAATGCCTAGTTTATAATGGGTTTTAATGTTTTTTGTCTCGTCGCTCCGGCCGGGACACGGCGTCAACAGTATGGTGAGGGGCGTAACATTTCTGTCACACATGTAAGAATCCATCCACCAGCCCAAAAAGCGGAATCCAGCAGCCTGGTCGAAGGTTTAATGCATATCCAGTCTTTTACTTGCGCTTCTGAATTTATCAATTTTAGCCTAGCTCCGTGTTCAATCTGACTCAAATTTCACATGATCAGTTTTTAATTAGAAATATTGCCTAAATTTAATGATCACAAATATTAATTTAGATATTTGATTATTCCGGACTCAATACTTTTGATTATTCAATTCAAGTTTATTTGTACAGCGCTTTTCACATACAAATCATGCAAAGCAAATTTACAGCAAATTAAGTTTCTACAATATTAGTGGTAGCTTATCAGTGGTGACTACCAGTTAATGTACATATGGCAGAAATACGGAAAAATAAATTCAAGACGTAATAAAACAGACGATGAACAACAGCAATTATTATATGATGCAATCAAAAACTTATAGCAAAATTTGGTAGTTCTGTATGGTGTTTCAGGGTTGGCATCATCTGAGGTCATCTGAGGGGTTGGCATCATCTCTTCACAGGTGTTCTGGATCCAGACTGAAGCTTGTGTAAATCCTAGTTACCACGGGATGTCAATCCAGTGGCAAAAACAGAGAAACAAATAGAAACATAAATAGCGTAGCTGCTGTTCCAACCAAGCAAAATTTATTTGTTTAACCCAAGCTAAAGAATAATAATTTGCATTTGATCAGATATAACTGCAGTCAAGATTATGAGATGCATTATTTGAAAGCTTGGCCAAAGAGATGTGTCTTTAAAACAGAGAGAGTGTGTCTGAACCCCAAAACGTTATCAGGAAGGCTATTCCAGAAATTGGGAGCCAAATGCGAAAAAGCTCTAAAACCTTTAGTGGACTTTGCTATCCTAGGAACTACAAAAAGTCCAGAGTTTTGCGACCTTAGCGAGCATGATGGATTGTAGCGTGGTAGAAGACTAGTTAGGTACGCAGGAGCTAACCCATTAAGGGTCTTATAGGCAAGTAATAATATTTTGTAACCGATACGTAACTTAATAGGTAGCCAGTGCAGAGACTGTAAAATTTGGGTAATATTATAAAAAGATTATTGTTCACTGGGGGGACATAAGTATCTTTCAAGTCGCCGTGGCCTTACGTGGATCTTCGATCACAAATGCGCTAGTATGAGGTTCGTCAGAGGGGTTAGGCTTAGGACTAATACATGTTGTGCCAGGGTGTAATTCACTTGGTCCTTTCCTGTACAACTTGCTAACATCAGCCATAGACAGAAATCAGAAGGTCTCCGATGACGTGCCTACTGCTCCTATCATTCATGAGCCTCCAGTTTGACATATCCTGGCCATAGATTTGCGGTGACAAAAACCTCCTCACAGTTTACTAGTCATAATGATTTAAAAGAAAAGTTCAGAATAAAATCAAATAATTTATTATTTGTCATGTAAACTTGTATCATGCCAATTACATAATCAATTCAAATATATCAAATCAATACAAGACATCATATTCTCAAAGATAAATCTAAGAGCAAAGGATGACTTCAGGAAAATACATAGTATAGCGTGTGTGGACACATTCCATACTACGGGCTTTCTGGCTACAGAATCGCAAAGACTGATTTGCAACTATCCCTTAAATACTACCAGAACAAAAACAAAGAGATCTTTAAATCAGTTGTAAAAACATAAAATACCTTTTGTTTGTTAGGTTCTGTGATCCAGGGTCACACCTGGCTGGAGAGAGATAAACATTCTCACAGACCCCTAAAGGGGGACACACCCCCTCCTAAACACAACACAATTCTACAAAAGTTTTAAATATTTCTCATAATACAAGTGACTACTGTGAAATTGAAACCAATTTACCAATCACACAAAGACCTTTAAAATGACACCAAACATGAAAAGTTTACGATCATGAATCCTGAAGATATAGTAAATGTTTTATGTGAGCATAGCAACTTGCGTCTTGGCATTTCTTTGTAACGTTTTAGTGACCTGGACATGTGCCCGGGGGGGGGGGGGGGGGGGGGGGGGGGGTGGGAAATGGTCTTTCTTCCAGATCTTCTATCTTGATCAAAGCCAATTGTTTCTGAGTGTTTGTTGCATGCAATTTATTTTATATAAGGACATAATTTCACTACTTTCACACGCTTGAGGTATTCGGCAAATCACAACGCATTGGATAGCTGGCCAATCACAGTACACCTCGCTTTTTCAGAACGATGAGTTTTTGTAAAAATCGACACGTTTCAGAAATGCGGGCATAGAGGAGAAACAATAATGTACAGTATGTGGAAAATAATGTTTTTTTTTTTACTTTTAAACCGCATAAACACATTTCAATACACCAAATAATGTTCTTTTTAGCAGCATCATAGACCCCTTTAAAGGGTTAGTTCAACCAAACAAACAAAGTCCTCCTGTAGCGAATCAATGCGTTTTGTAAGAAAAAATCCATATTCAAAACGTAATAAATCACTTTAATGTAGCTTGTGCCAAAAGTTGTACACGGAAGCAGTTCCGGGATGAGAAGCATGAGGTCAGCGCTGCGCATGGGGTCGCTCAGAAGTGAGAGTCAAAACAAAACAAAGGTCACGAATAGAAGTACAAAACCGAGGATTTAAAGAAAAGAATGGCAGAGGATTCGATAAGCAAAGAGGAGACGGTTTTCCTTTGCTTAACGTAAGGAAACTTTGCTTTCTTTCCTGTAAAAAACGTTGTTTTTCACGAGGCGCCACGGATGGCATGCGCAGAGACCTCATACATAATCAGACCGGAACTGATTCGGTGTACAAATGTTGCGCAAGTAAGTAAGTGATCATAGTTTTGATTATGGATTTTTTTCTTACAAAAACGCCTCTATTCGCTATGCGCAAAAAGATGGAATAGCCCAGGACATTTTGTTTAGATAACTCGGGACTGGTTCGTTGAAAGAAGAAAGTCATAGAACCTAGGATGCCTACGAAGGGAGTAAAAAAAACAGCCTAATTTCAATTTTTGGGTGAATAACCATTAGCAAAAACAATGGTCAGGTCAACATGTCTGAATAACTTTTGGTCCCAAATTTATTTTATCAATTTTACTGGTAGTCCACTGTATGAAGAATTTTTGGGTATATTATGTCAGTTTATTTTGCTTTACTCACTTACATAAATGAACTATAGTGTCCTGCACCCACTAGTAAAAAAACATAAATAAAACACACACACCTATGGTGTCTGAATTTTTGGTTTACTGTGGATTAATTCTTGTTAAAACTAAAAAGGAATTTAGTCAAGAGCAGTGAGTGATTTTCTCACTCTCTCACTTTCTTGGATTAACATTAAGGACACCGACAGCAGCTAGTAAATTATGCGCGGTCACTTTAAGAGACAATGCATCCATTACAATGATACACATCAGATTTCTTTCTCCACCGTTTACTTTCACTTAAGACATAACCGACAGTTTTTTTCGAGGAGACTCTCCAAGACAGGTATTTTGACAATTTTGTATGTATTTGTTACAAGAAAAAAAGAAACTAGATTGCAAGTGACTTTGTAATTTAGTTTATTTTTTCTTGTCTTCACCACCTGGCTACTGTTGTAAAATGTTGAGAGATTCAAAAAAAAAAAAAAATAAATTAAACAAAAAAAAAAAAAAAAAAAAAAAAAAAAAAAACTGGCAGTACTGTCACTAGCAGAAGCGCAAGTGTCTGAGAGTGCAAGTGCAAGTCTGCAGCCAGACCCTCTTGAACGTTTCTCTCAGGCCCCGTCCACATGGAGACGCGATAAGCTGTAGAGGCATACATTTTGTATCGTATAGGCATTTCGTCCACACGGATCCGGCATTTTGGGAGAGTAAAACCGATATTTTTTTAAACCGGGTCACAGAGTGGATAAATCTGAAAACGCCAACCTTGCGTTTTCTTGTGGACAGCGAATCCGTATATTATCAGCCAAGTTCTAGTCTGTGCTGGGCGGTATGACCAAAAATTTGTCACGGTATTTTTCAAAATTATACAGGTTTCACGGTACATGACTGTATTTTTTATTTTTTTCATGCATGACTGGGTGTTAACCATATTTTCTACTGATTGAGAGCGGAAATACTGCAGTATATTGACTTAGAATGCCCTATTTTATTGTCATGATGAGTGAATATTGTCAAAATACCACACTAAATAGTGACTAAACACGACCCCTTTTAATACATGTTAACCAGGAGTCACTCTCATTTATAATCGTGGCATCGTCTGATAAAATCAACATGCATCTACACTAAAGATACTATGCGGTTGTTTTGGCTATATTACCTTTTTTGTCTTATGCAGCGCACGGCCTGCGTCTGAGTAACAAACTAAAAAAAATAAACATTTTAAAACAACAAAAAAAAGAAGTTGCATGTGATTAACAGACGAACTATGTCATATTTATAATCCAAACATCAGTAGCGGACAGGTGCTAGAAACGCCGTTTTGTACTCATGAGGAGTGGCTGCGGTGCGACCACTGGAATGCGCTGCACAGAACAGATGACGAGAGAGGTGACACTTCTCCGGGAAAATCAGACCTCGCGTTCGCGGGACAGCACTGGCGAAATCTTCCAACTGAACCATAGCTAAGGTTTATCCAAAAAAAAAAGTCACTAGGTTTGTCAGTATGAATATTCTATGAAAAAAAGCCGTTAAAAGGGTCTGAAAGTTGCTAAATCAAGTGCTAAAGTCACGCTTGTGTGTGTGAGACGTGGGAGCTGATGGCAGGAGGCAGTGGATATTTGTGGCAGTCAATGTGGATAATGTGGATGAGTTCTTCTCTGTCATCACGTTCTATTAGTTCTACAGCTTCAGTTTCAGAACTTTCACGCTTAGTAACACATACAGCTGTTCCCTCACCACAGTGCAACAGTGAAAAGGGACCCCTTTCAAACAGTGTCGCGTTCCGAACGTTGTTTAAGCAACATACACCGGTATTGCAGTATTTTAAAAATTCATATCATAACAAAAACACCGGTATTTGGTATGAACCGGTATACAGCCCACCACTAAACTAAAGTACTTTCTGCTGCCGCTGCTATATTAGCAACAATAATTTGACTTCCTGCTGCTAATATTATTTCTTACATTGCATATGAAATTGCTATGCATGCTGCTGATATTAAATTAGCTACATGCGACCTGAATAATATGCATACTGCTGCTACAGCTGCACAAAGGTATTTAGAATTGCTATAAGCCCCTTTTAAATAAATGAAATGCTAATGATGCCTATTCGCTTGAAGAGTTCACATACCATCCATTTTAAGTCACTGAAACGTCAGCAATTGTAAGTCGCTTTGGATAAAAGCGTCTGCAAAATGAATAAATGTAAATGTAAACTACAGACTCCTAATGCTGCCGTATTAAGGCATAATTTGATTGCTAGAATACTGCTATTAATTAGGCTAACGCAAACCTGAAATGCTAATGGACACTGCTGCTACACTATGTAAAAGTAATAGATATTGCTGAGCTCATCCATGATTATCGCGAAAAATGTCATGCAAACTAAAGATTCTGATGCCCTTGCTATATTACAATATATTGGTGCTAGCCGACTGCTGCTAATAAATTCACTAAAAATTGCATTCTGAATAGCTATGCATACTGCTGCTACAGCGGCACGAAAGTACCTTGAATATATAAGAGTCGGTATTAAACAATGAAACGCAAACAATAATGCCTATTTCACTTTGAAGAGTTCACAAAATCCCGGTACGCTTGGTAAATAAACAGTTTATAAAGCCTATTTCAATTTAAAAGAGTTACTTACCCCATGTGTTATCACTGAAATTTCATGCAAGTTACAACCAGATATTTCCTGCTGCCGCTGCTATAAACAACAGTAATAATTTGACTTGATTTGCTATGCATACTGCAATTAACAATTCGCCAATAACGTGATCTGAATTCTATGATACTGCTGCTACACTCCATGAAAGTACTATAATTGCTGTAAGCCCAACTGAATACACAACTAGTACATTCCAGTTCAAGAGTATCCTACTATCGGTCTTTGTCAGGTGACGTCACACTCACGAGAATCGAAGTGCATTTTGGGTATCGCCGCCATTTGTAAGGTATCAAAGCCGAGGTGTTCTGTAGTTGGAGAATTGTCTTTTTCATTTGATTTAAAATGGTACGTTCTTGTTGTGTTAAAGTCTGCAATAGTGAATTACATGATAGAAAAGGTCAAACTCACCACGAAGATAGATATGTTAGGTCTCGCACTTGAAAAAAAGACTAAACAACAAGAGGCGTCGCCGCGTCAGATGGCCTGGGTTGCAGCGGTGATATGCACAATCATCATATTTGCCAACATATCTCCGGTTATGTTCGTTTACCCTCGACATTTTCATAAAGGTAAGTAAGATATTTTTTTAGATGTGCTTATTTTCTGTTTTCAGAAGTAGCCAACATTATATTCACATGTTATTTAGGGTCAATGCTATTAAACAGACAACCAGGGAGCAGGTGAGCAGAAACGAGTCATGTAACGTTACCATGAAATGCCTTGCAATCGTTTTATGCTAGGTGTAAAGAGTTATTTTATTTTATTTCACTAACGTTACTGAAATTAAATATTGTTTATGGGGGTTTGTACTTAACTTAAGTGTAATTTAAACTAAATACTTCACTAAAATGCATTTCTAATGTTTCTCATTTTTATTTCTTACAATTTTAAAAAGTACCGACTACATTTTTGTTCATTTTCATTTCATATAGTTAGGCTAGGTGTGACTAAACAGTAAGTGGGAGCAGTTGCAGCCAGCTGAGACGATGAGCCACCAGGCTGGAGGAGATGGTCGGCTTCACACCACACCACTCAGTATCACTAACTGAATGTAACTTACTTGTGTGTGCGCAGAAGAAAACTGACTGCTGTGGCATAAACTCAGGATGTCTGATAGTTTTTCAGTGATCTTAAAGTAAAGCATTAAATGGGTATGCCAAACTTGGGAACCTTTACTACATGGGTTCTCAACTCTGGCCCTTGAGGTCCACTTTACTGCAGATTGGCTCCAACCCTAATCAAACAAACCTGAACCAGCTAACCAAGGTCTTCACGATTACTAGAAAGTTACAGGCAGGTGAGTTTGATTGAGGTTGGAGCTAAATTCTATAGGAAGTGGACTCTGAGGGCTAGAGTTGAGAATCCCTGCCATGAAGCTTTTTATTGCCTTATGCTGCTTTTCATGTCAGAAATAAGAAAAATTCTCACTTAATTTTAAATACTTATGTTAACCTTATGCACCTCAGATTGGATCTGCCTGCACAAACACTGTTTTAGACAACTTTGACAGGCACACAATTATGCCTCTACTTTTGTGGAGTCCTTTGGACACCGAATAGCAATGATAGACTGTTTTGAGATTTCCACAGAGAAACCATTCAGTGTGAAAGTGTGTCAAAATGTCTTCTACCTACAAGCACTATTTAGTATTTGACAGATCGTCTAGCACTTCTAAGAATCCATGCAGAAAGGGTCATCAGAAATGTTTGGCAGGAGCATCAAATCATATTATTATTATTATTAATTTATTCAGCTTTCTTTGTAGTACTTGCACTGTGTCCACTTAAGAAAACAGTGTGTTGATGATTCATCATGCTTGTCACATCTTCTGCTATGCATTTTGAAACTGATTTTTAACACATGTTGCATTAATAATAAAGTACGTATAATGCCATTTTCATAAATGTGTTTTTGATTGTCTCCTTGTTATCAGCCAAATGAAGTACGAAACATTGTGAACAAACAGGGTAAGGTTTAATAGTAGAGACTGACATGATGTAATTACTTACAATTGTGCAAATTATGTGCGCAAATCAATGGTAGACAAAAACAACATAAGTGTATACAAGATAATCATATATCCAACGAGGTTGGAGGCAGCGATGCCGGTGGCACTCAACTTTTTGCGTCAGGTAACCTTAGTATGGATCAGTGTTAATCGTTAATCATCATCAGTGAAAAAATTACGGTTCCTAAAAAAATTTGTTGAGATTATCTCGGTACCGTATCTACTTGGTTTGCATCTGTTTCTCCAGTATGACGATTTAATCGGTCTTTACTGCACGGCTCTGTACACTTCTAGTTCACGGTCAAAGGGCAACGGATACCTTCTAAATGGGCGCTCGGTGACTTCAGCGAATAAATAATATGCAAGTGACTGACAGGAAAAAGAGAACAGACGATAACTACATTGTACATGGAGCACTGATGGACTGATTGATTCTTATAGTATCGTTATATTTTAAACGAATATGATTAATTATCTTTAAACTATCATTAAACATGATTTTTATAATAAACTCTTCACTATCGCTGAACCGAGGTAACGAGTGAAATAGAGATGTGGCCCTTTTAAGAATGAGCGCTCCCTCTTCTGACTAAATGCGTTGCAATGCGGCACGAGTACATGTATCAGCGGGTATATTATTCTCTGTTGCTCATTAAAATAGGTAATGCTGATGACAGTATGACGTTTATGAAAGACAATTATATGGGTTCTCCTTGACTTAAACTGTGAACAACTGTGAAACGCCAACTGCAAACCAACCCCACTAGTGAGGCGTGCATCTGAAAGCAATCCGTTCGCGGTTAATGTAGAAATTAATGCCCACAGAAAATATTAAAAGCATTGGNGAGTATTTTAAGCTAAATGCAAATGATCGCACCGGTGCCTCCAAGTTAACGGTAATACAGTGAGTGCGCTACTATTCAGCTTCCACACGCCGCACAAATACGTTAATAGTACACACTTTTCTAGGTTAACGTTAACGCGTAATGTTAACCATGTAATGTTCCTACTACTTACATGTTTCAGATGATAAGCCACATTTGAGGTCGATGAACGAAACAAACGTTTGGATGTCCGTCATGGACTACGTGACTTCGCCACTTCCTGTGGAATTTTTTTTCTGCGACCAAGCGACTAATAAGCCTCTTCTCGTTGACTAATGGTTAGTCACTATTAGGGGACAGCCCCACTAGGCCTACTCTATAAACATTTGTATAAGAATACATTTAGGACAATACATACATGTCAAATAAAGCAAATCTGACTAACTACAGTGGCAAATTCAAATTACAAAGTGAAACTTCACATCACTTTTTGAAGCTCAGCGAAAGACTTGAAATGCAATGCTTTCCAGGCCTGTGCATCTGAAAGCCAACATTACATTCAATGGTCTTATTGCGAAAGTTCCATCAGTGCACATTAAAACAAAGAGATACATTTTTTTCATCAAAACATAATATCTTGACAAGTGTCTGCAGTTAACTGATAACAATGTAACACCCACTTTCAACAAACCCAATCAATTTCCAGATGAAATCAAGTCCCACCCTAAATGTTGTCCTCGAGTATCTCGTTTCACAAGCCACATTATGGATGTAAAGTGGTGCAAACGTAATTTCATGTTGACTTTAAAGAGACGTGGGTTGTTGATAGTCAATAATATCTATTTTTATCCATCTCATCTGGTTGCATTAGTCTTATCTTCTCACCTTCACAGATGCGGTCCAGTCTCTGCCGCTTCACTTTGTGTTTGTCCATCAGAGCCATCGACTGGCAGTTCTTCAGTAAGACCAGCTACAGCCACAACACGCCGAAAGAGAGGGTGAGGGGGCACAGCGTTCAGTCCAGAAACCACCCCAAAAATCCTTAAAACACCTGCAAAGATGAATTTCGCATGTTACAAGCTTCAGAACCAAAAGCGGGTCGAGTACTGAACACACACATCCACACCATCACGCAAACAAACACCTCATGCACTTCGTTTTCTAGTGTAAATACAACTCATTCTAGAAAAAGTTCTCCTTCGCCCACATAAGTGGACATGATACTTCAAAGAATTAGGGTGGAAAAATGTAAATAATTGAACTACCCACTGATGACGTCAAAGCAGCCAACTACCCTGGGACGTCACAGACTTTATAACGGCCAGCTGGAAAAGAGGAAAATCACACCTACAATGTATAGCCTGAATCACTGCAAGTCGCTCTGGATAAAAGCGTCTGCTAAATGCATAAATTTAATTTAACACATTTGTAGATACATATTAGGTGGTCAAATTAATGTTACTTATAAGCAGTGTTGGGGAAAGTTACTTTTAAAAGTAATGCATTACAATATTGTGTTACTCCCTAAAAAAGTAACTAATTACGTTACTTAGTTACTTTTTATGGAAAGTAATGTGTTATATTACTTTTGCGTTACTTTCACGTTACTTTTTAAATATGAGCTGGGCTTGATTGTTTTAATATAAGAAGTTCTATTTACAGCAAATAAAAGCCCTTTCACACCAAAAAGTGTAATGAATAAACCTCAGACTGAAGGAAAAGTAAATTCACGTCTGTACAGTAGAACGCAGGAGAAGAAACACTCTTCAGCAATAAAAAAACTAAGCACAATTGTTAAGTTTCTCTAAAGTCATTTTTGCTTATTTGCTTATGGTCAGCAGCAAAGACATTGGTTAATAAAATGGGATTAGATACATTTGTGCTATTTAACATTTAATTACTGCAGGTTTGCGTCATATTCTGAGTTGCATTTTCACTGTTTTAATTCATTTGGATGATACTAAATCTGTTTTTTGTGAGTGGGATTTAGTGGGAATTAATGCACATTCACATTTAGTCTAGAGCTACAGTAGCATCATGTTCACACAACGCCTCTGTACTCCCGATTTCTCCCAACATGAGGACAGGAGAGCTGCCAGTCAATAAATTGAAAAAACAAAGTAGCTGGCATTACTTTTTTGAAAAAGTAACTCAGATATTTTCTTTTAAATTAAAAAAAGTAATGCGTTACTTTACTAGTTACTTGAAAAAAGTAATCTGATTACGTAACTCTCGTTACTTGTAATGCACTACCCCCAACACTGCAGATAAGTATGAAAAAAAGAAAATCACACCTTAACGTTAAACAAGCATTAGTTATAAGAACAGAGCCTAGAAACAGCATCTTTTACAATAAAAAAATATAAAACAGGCATTCACAATATCATCCGAGGCTTTTGAAAGAGATGCTTAGCTAGCTTTAATGCTGTAGCGCCTCAAATAGGCTCCATCTAGTTTTAAACTCACTTATTTAGGACCATTTCACTGAAATGACACGTAAAGTCTAAATAACTGTAAAACGAGCGACTGAATAAATGAACGTGTTTTCGGAAACACATTCAGTTGAGGAAAACCGCATCGTGAGCACTTCGCGATTAACTTCGGTCTCGTTCCTTTGAAATATGTCTCGCTCTTGTTGCTCATATAAGTTAAGCCCGTGTGAAGCAGGGAAGGAAAAGCTAACGTTACAGAAGAGCGCGCAAATGATGTGAAATGTTTACAAACCCCGCGAGGCGTCGGGTCGCTGGAAGAGTCGCGTTAAACCCAGCGGCTTGGTTCGCTCGTTTGAACGGGGGCGTTGTAGTTTTTGTCGGCGTCCTCGCTCGCTGCGAGTTCTTCAGTTGGACTGAACTTGAGTTAGTTTAAGTATGACATCCACAAATCCTGAAACAAAAACAAGACATTTCAGATAATGCAATTGAAGTAATTTGTGTTTTGTCAGAATCCATAAGCTTTAATCTATTTGAGGTGCTGTTTCATCAACAAATCAATAATCGTGGGATCAATGCTGTTTATTTAGTTTTCATAAATTTCTGTCTAGTTCTCCACATCAGTGTTTGATATCATCAGTCCATTTTCTATTGGTTCTTCTTCTTCTGTCTGTACCATCCATCATGCCCAATTTTCTTGTCATCATCCATTAGGCAAATGTGTCTGTTTCAGTTCTCATTGAATTATGCTCTGCTAAGATTTTTTTCAGATGTTTTTATGGCCTTTAATATAATTTAGTGCTATTCATGTTATATCGCACAAATGTAAACTACTCCACATATTTGGCATAAATCAGAAAGCTCCTCATTTGAAAGGTGTAATATGTTTTGAATATTTCTTGTTAAATGTTTTTTGGTTTAAAGAAAAACAATGACAATACTCACTTGGAGGTCAACTGTATCTACCGGGAAGCCCAAACCTCTTGTAGCACCTTGCTGAAAATGTCCAAGCACTATAGATAATGTAAAATACTGTATCATATAGGTTTTAAATTCCCATTATCTCTAGTGTAGAACTTAAAGGCACAATATGTAAGATTTTTTATATTAAAATATCCAAAAACTACTAGAACAGTGTTATATATTTTGCTGACTTGTGTACTTGCATTATCCCAAATGTTTCGAAGAATGTTTAAATCCAGAGAAATAAGTCTAAAAAGTCACAATTTTAACTAATGACACGGACCGTGTCATTCTGTCACCTGCCAATGACGTCATAACCCCTTGATTTCCGGTTTTGTTTTGTAGAAAACATGGAAACACCAAAGACGCATTGATATGTTGTGCGTTTTAATAGACCAGTGATGACCGCACAGAGTAGCATTATAACAGAACTTTCAAATGTATCTAGTACGGTAAAACAGCGCTGTTATATACTGACTGTATATAGTCTATGGACAGGTTTACTGCTATGACATATAAGTCTAATATCTGCAGCCATAAACGCATTTGTTTGACGTGAGCTGTGTTTTTGCATGTCATGTGATTGAACAGAAAGTTATCACAGCAAGTACACAATGGCTGTAACTGAAAATATTTGTATTTTTTAGCATTTATAAACATGTTTGTAGCTATTCCTAGCTTAGCGATATCAAGGCTCCCTGGTGTATAATCGCAAATATTAAAAAGGGAAACGATATCGAGGGCCATTGATCGTTAAGTTGCTATGAAAAACTGTTACTTTATCTCTACATTTGATCTGTTGTGCACCATGAAAATCGAGTCGTTTTACAAAGTTCATTGGTCTGAAAAGCGAGGTGTGCTCTGATTGGCCAGCTATCCAGTGCGTTGTGATTGGCCGAAATACCTCAAGCGTGTGACGGAAATGTTAAGCCCCTACCATACTGTGATGCCGTGTCCCGGCCGGAGCCACGAGACAAAAACATTAAAACCCATTATAAACGAGGCATTTGTTGCATCCAGTGGGGACATAAGTATTGATTATAATGACTTATACTGTCTTTACGCGTTGCGTTGCATCGCGCCACACAAACATAAAACCATGTCTGCATTTGCGATCAGAGAAATGACAAACAACAAGCACTACTCTACACTGCCCAAAACTCGCGGTTGAATCATCAGTGGCAAATCCTTAAAAATAATACGTACTTACAGTCTGTGAGTCAGAACAGCCAGGATTGTAGTCTACACTACAAGGATAAGGAAACAGGACCTCCATAAAATGGGCTGCAACATTGACATATTTGTTGTGAAGTGTTCTGGAACAGTGTTGTAAATATAATTTAACCACTGATTTGTAGTCGTGGCCATTTTTGGAAGGCCAAACAAAGTAGTTTCGGCTTTCACAACGAAACACACAGCGTCAAACACGGCGGGCTTGAGTGAGCGGAGGCAGGCGGGCTAGAGTGAGGAATGGCCGGCGGGCTTGAGAACGGTGCGGCTGGCGATTTCGACGAAGGAGCATCCGGCGGGCTGCGGCAACCACATGTGACGACCCGGGCTGGACTCCACTTCGTCCACAGTGAAAGCCGATCCGGCGAGCCACAGTGCAAAAGCTGGTTGTTTTTCCTCAGCAACCAGCAGGATCAGCTCCAGGCATGACGAAGCTATATTGTCCTCTTTTGGAAGGCCAAAAAAAGTAGTTTCACTTTCACAACGAAACAGTTGCGGCAACAATTACTACAGCGAGAATAAAAGTTACACATTCTTTCTTTGCGTATACATTTGGGCGGTTTTATGCAAATCTTCCCACATAGTGACAAAGACATGTGGGGGTGTGTTAGAACGAAGCGTTTTAGGAGGGAGTGGACGAATCTTAACTTTTATAAAGAATATATCTCTTTGGATTTGAGACTTTAGTCTTTGCAACTTTACAGATCTTCTTTATGCACCAAGAGCTTGTAACACTCCAAAGAGAAAGGAAAAATTGAAATCGCATCATATGACCCCTTTAAGGTGAATGCATACCTTGACTCTAGGGGTCTAACAACTAAAAATCAAGTCAGGAATCTTGGTGTGATTCTGGAGACAGACCTTAGTTTCAGTAATCATGTCAAAGCAGTAACTAAATCAGAATACTATAATCTCAAAAACATTGCAAGAATTAGATATTTTGTTTCCAGTCAAGACTTGGAGACAACCAGCAGGGTGGACTATTGTAATGGTCTCCTCACCGGCCTTCACAAGAAGACCATTAGACAGCTGCAGCTCATCCAGAACGCTGCTGCCAGAATTCTGACTAGAACCAGAAAATCTGAGCATATCACACCAGTCCTCAGGTCCTTACAAAAGAAGTTCATAAGAGGCGTTTGGAGGAAGCCTTTAAGACTAATAATACTAAAAAGGTTTGGGACATCATGAAAACAATGACTGGATTGTCATCTTCGAACAAATCTATTGTAATTGATAATGAATTTCGTTTTGGGAATGAATTAAATACCTTTTTACCTTTTTTCCAGATTTGAATCAATAGGTGCACGTCAAATGTAATGAAATAATAGATACTGTGGCTCCATCATCATCAGACAGAATTTTTATTGAAGTTGAGGATGTTAGAAAAACGTTTCAGTCTATAAATACGAAAAAATCTGTTGGTCCAGATGGATGTAGTGCAGGTCTTTTAAAGAATTTTGCACATGAATTGGCTCCGGTGTGGCAATCAGTATTTCAAGCTTCAGTTGACACACATAGTGTCCCTGTGTTATGGAAGACAGCATATATTAAACCATTTCCTAAAATTCCATGTCCAAGAGAATATAAAGATTTTAGACCAATAGCCCTTACCTCAGTAATTGTGAAATGTCTTGAAAAATTGTTACTTCAGCACTTAGTTAGGATGGTTAAAGATAGACTGGATCCTTGGCAGTTTGCCTATAAAAGAGGTTGTAGTACAAAGCTGCTGCTTTGGTGCATACCATCTCTAAACATTTAGATAAATCTAATACAACTATAAGAACTTTAGATTTTTCTTCTGCATTTAATACCATAAAGGTTGAAAAATTGATGTCAAAACTTGTACAGTTGGGTGTAAATCTGTTTTTGATTCGTTGGTATATCTCATTTCTCACTAATAGAGTTCAGAGAGTTAAAGTGAATAAAACTGTGTCATCCGCTATCATAACAAATGTTGGAGTACCCCAGGGTTGCGTCACTTCTGCCATCCTTTTCACCTTGTATACAGATGCCTGTCGAACTGACATGTCACTCTGTTTTAATATCTGTGTTGAATGACGGGGACAGTCCTGGGTTTCATCAACAGGGTGTGACTAAATTAGTAGAGTGGTGTGAGAATAATGATCTTGTTATTAATATAAGTAAAACAGAAGAGATTATATTTGGGTTTACATCTGATACTTGTATAACGCCTGTTTTTATTCATAATGGAAAAATCAGACAGGTTAAAACATACAAGTATTTAGGAGTGATGATTGACGATATGTTATCATGGAAAGATCATATTGATGCTCTCTGTAAAAGAACAAAGCAGAGAATCTACTTTCTTCGTCGTCTTAGGTCATTCGGAGTAAGAAAGCAGATTCTTCTGTTGTTCTTTATGTCTGTGATAATGAGTGTACTGCAATACTGCAACTCCATTTGGTATAGGAGTTTGTCTGTTATGCTAAAAACAAAGCTGTTCAATCAATTAAAAATTTGCTCAAGGATTGTAGGTCAGCCCCTTGAGAAGCTCTATGATTCAGCTTATTATAATAATTTGTTAGGACTGGCTAACAAGATAGTTTCTGATCCTAATCATGTTCTGCATAATGAATTTGAATTATTACCATCAAACCGGAGGTACAGAGTCCTAAGATTCAACAAAGTTAGGCTGAAACACTCTTTTGTGCATCAGGCGATCCTGGAGCTGAATAAGACACTTAATCAAAAATCAAGAGTAATGTGAACATGGTGTAGTTGTAGAAGTGTAGTAGGAGGGTAAGGCATAATGTAATATTTAAGGGAGTGTAATGTATATTGTGTTTTGTTTGTGTGTGGATGAAGTGCATGTTGTTGTTTAAAGGATGTTGATTTTTGTAAACACAGATACTGTCATGCAAGAAAAATTTCAGACTCGTCTGACAATAAAGTGTTATATATCATATCATATTAATATCATATCATCTTACACTGGCTTCCAGTTATATTTAGGATTGATTTTAAATTACTTTTACTCATTTATAAATCACTCAATGTCCTAGGACCTAAATACATAGCAGATATGTTCACTGAATATAAACCTAACAGACCACTCAGATCATTAGGATCGAGTCAGTTAGAAATACCAAGGGCTCACACAAAACAAGGGGAGTCCGCTTTTAGTTATTATGCCGCCCGCAGTTGGAATCAGCTTCCAGAAGAGATCAGATGTGCTAAAACATTAGTCACATTTAAATGCAGACTCAAAACTCATCTGTTTAGCTGTGCATTTATTGAATGAGCACTGTGCAATGTCCAAACTGATTGCACTATATTTTATGTATAATCATTTTCTATTCTTAACTGTTTTAAATTCATTTTAAACCTCTTAAATCAATTTTTAAATCATTTTCAAAGTTTTTAAATTCCTTGTTTTATTGTTGTGATTATTTTTTTATTATTATTTTCTTTCATGTAAAGCACTTTGAATTACCATTGTGTATAAAATGTGCTATATATATAAACTTGCCTTGCCTTGCTGCGCAGAAAGCCCACTCAATTAGTTGTGGGTGACAACTTCACTTATTCACTTCCTTATTTTAGTGCTTTCCCTTCCTGTAAGTTAAGTGTATTCTATTAACAGGGATGTACATGTGTTCACATCTGCAGGCTCGGATTCAAGTATGGGTTTATCAGCGGCTCTTCGCCTCTTCGCCTCATCGCTGTGTCTGGGTGTCTATTGCTGCTGTGTGGCTCATCATGGGGAATTAATGCCTCGGTCCCTCTGGTGATATGGCACGGCATGGGTAAGACACATTACATCACATCCGCACCTGATCAAATAAATAATAGGCCTGAGTCATTGAATAATGTGAATCATAAGGGCAATATACATTGGTCACTTCACAAGAAGGCTTTTGTGTATACAGTGGCTTTAGCAACAAAAAACTGACACTAACGTTTTGAAATACATCATCTTGCAATTTTTTATCTTGGACACACACTAACCAAAGTTGGGGTCAGGAGTTTGTTGTTTTTTTTTTTAAATACTTTTATTTAACAA
The DNA here is from genome assembly GCA_018155175.1 of Sinocyclocheilus anophthalmus. NCBI lineage: Eukaryota > Metazoa > Chordata > Actinopteri > Cypriniformes > Cyprinidae > Sinocyclocheilus > Sinocyclocheilus anophthalmus. Next base: position 238,075 of record JADLZN010005718.1, on the reverse strand, counting down.
ACTTCCATTAAATAATCCTGAAGTGAGAGTAAGACTTATAAGATTTCGATTGAAATAACGACTGTTTCTTTTGAACTTTCCTATTAATCAAATATCCCTGTAAAATGTTAACACTGTTTCCACAAAAATATTAAGATTTTGTTTTGTTTTTAAAATTAATAAGTCTGGAGACTGGATATTTTTGTAGAAACCATGGTAATTTTTTTCAAGATTTAAAAAAAATACCTGAATAAAAGTAATAATGTAATAAAAAGTAATAATGTAGGAAAAATCGAACTGACCTAAATAGTAGTGTACTAAGGACTATAACTTTACAAATCTTAAAAAAAAAATAATATATATATATATAATAGTATATATATATAATCAAATTATTTGACATTTCATTTGTTGTTATTTCAATAAAACTTCTGATGATTTTAAAAAAAATTTTAATTCTTTTACAGGACACTGAAAATAGCTTCTTCATGGATGTTAATAAGCAGGTGTCTTTTGTATGTGATCAGCTGGCTCAGGACCCTAAACTGAAGGGAGGCTACAATGCAATGGGCTTCTCCCAAGGGTCACAGTTTCTGTGAGTGGTTATTTATTCAGACCAATCCATCCGAGGGATTATCAAAAGTTTAATCATGTCTTTTTACTTTTCTATCTTGTTTAATGTATCGTAAGGCGAGCGGTTGTACAGCGTTGTCCAGATCCCCCAATGAAGAACCTCATCTCAGTTGGTGGACAGCATCAGGGTAATATGACAGATGTGCTCTGCTCACTCTATGATTGATTTACTTCCTGAAAACAGCAGTACATTTGTTCCTAAAAGTGGTTAGCAGTTCACAGGAACACTGTGGCACAACAACCCTGTTTTGATTTCACAAGTCATATTGCTTCAGGAAATGCAACCATTTTGAATTATTGAGTTAATATAAAGTTACTTGGAATATTTTGAGGTTATAGCATTTGCAGTCACAATCTATTATAGCATGTAAGATTATACACTACCATTCGGTAAGATTCTGTAAATTTTTAAAAATGTTTTTGAACGATAGGGAAAATAATCACATTCATTAATAAATACTAACAAAATGTTATCAATAAATAAAATAATTATATTTATGTTTTATTTATGCTTTATTTACCTAAATCTTGAGTGACTAAACCCACATGATTCAAACATCTTTTTTTAACATGCCTTGTTTGTCAGACATGTGATTCTCTCTTCCTCTTCTTTTTTTTTTTTTGTAAATCACAGGAGTATTTGGTCTTCCACATTGCCCTGGTGAGAGCTCTCATATCTGTGACTGGATTCGCAAGATGCTAAACTCAGGAGCCTACACCGATGCAATTCAAAAACAGTGCGTGCTTGGCTGCTTTAGGCTTCTCAGCAGGCCATTTCATGATTTCATGAACACAATGACAGTTAATATGAACATTCACTAGTCAAACAAATTGATTGTCATTTTATTTTAGCTTGGTGCAGGCACAATACTGGCACGATCCCCTCAATGATGATTTGTATAAAAAGCACAGCCTCTTCCTTGCTGACATCAATCAGGAGCGGGTAAGTCTCAGGATAAGGGAGAAATTATTAAAAATATTTATATTTGTGCATGTGGTGTGGATGAATGTTATTTCTGTCAGGTGGTGAATGAGACCTACAAGAAGAATCTCATGTCTCTGAATAAGTTTGTCATGGTTAAGTTCCTGCAGGACACTATGGTAGATCCTGTGGATTCTGAGGTACATTAACAGTATGAAATCTCTCTTTTATTGAACTAGAAGAGGACTGAACATTACTAATTGAATTGTTTTTATTAGTGGTTTGGCTTCTATAAACCTGGTCAAGCTAAAGAGCTGGAAACACTGCAGGAAAGTGCTATATATACAGAGGTAAACTGAAGCTTGTTGGCTTTTTCCTCTTATTATCCACATTTAACCCACCAACCTACAGAAAAAGTGTATTTGTTTAATGCTATTTTCTTTTTAAATACTTTATATCCTGCATAATTTTGCTATTGATTTTTCAATTGAACATTGCTCTATATTATATGCACCATATTTATTTTGTTTGGTCAGGATCGCCTGGGTTTGGCAGAGATGGATTCAGCAGGGAAGCTTGTATTCCTTGCCACTGATGGAGATCATCTGCAGTTCAACCGAGAGTGGTTTAATGACAATTTACTTCCCTACCTACGCTAAATACAGTAACAGGCTTATTCCTAATGAGGGAGTTTACACACACACACACACAGTCCAGTGTCAGCTGACTTTAGCATGCTCCTAACTAGTGCCTCTGAGTCTTATACAATATCTTACATAGAAATTAAGCCAGTCTTGCTTGTTTTATTGCACTGATCTGATTTTTATTTGATTTATTTAATCAGAAAAACATCCTTATTGTTACACTCCAAATTTTAATTTGTTCTAATTGTGTACTATTTTTCAGTTAATTTTTGTTAGAGAATAAAACTTTGAATCTTACAAAAATGTGGCCGTGTAGTATTTATTTATGAATCACATAAAGAGTGTACCGTTACTGTTATGTCTTCATGTAGACAAGAAGCATAAAGTCGTGTATTCCTCTTAGTTAAACTTTAATAACTACCATGAACAAGCAGGATAACATGCTCAGCATTCTTTCTTACTCTTCACACTTACTCCCAATCCAAATCTAACTCAAGAGGCTGGAGTGTCATCTAGTGGTGCATTAATGTAAGGACATCACATATTCCCATCTTAGTTAAATGAATTATTTCTGTAACTAACAATTGGCATGAAACAGCAATAAAGAACATCAGATCTGTAATGTATCAACAATTTCACATGTATATGAATTATACACTAAGAAACACATTAACTGAATGCAATGGAGCATTTAAAACAATAAGCCACATGAACCAAACTACTCTAATACCATTCAGTACTTGAATTTTCATGTGAGTGTATGTAATGTATGTTGCAAAAGTCCATGTCAGGTTTTTTTTTTTTTTGGTGACTTATAGACATAGTCCTTTAGCCAATCTGGCTCATGTCTTTGACGTTTCTCCCGTGGACAAGCATCAGAAGACACTACATTTCCAGACAATGGAACATGAGAGGGAATCAAGTTTTCAGCATTGGTGGTCAGTCCATTATCCAGCGCATTAGTCGGCACGGGTGCGAGACACGATGCATGCCACTTCTTTCCATCATCCAAGAGGTAGGTGTAAGGGCCAACTTTTTTCCTAACCTTAACTGGAGGAGTGAATTTTGGATGGCCTTTTGGTACATGTGCTGACTTTTTAACGCGCACTTTATCCCCTTTTTGAAAAGAAAAGTGACGCACACGATGCTTGTGGTCAAAGCGAGATTTCATGACATCCTGACGTGATGAAACACGCTTCTGCAGTTGTTTAGGCTCATGACCAGAAGGTGAGGGTTTCAGGACATTGAGGCGGGTACGCATTTTCCTTCCATGAAGTAATTCGAAGGGGGAAACGCCTGTCACAGCATGAGGTGTAGCGCGATAGATCTGCAGGAAGTCAGTCACTGTTGTTTTCCATGGTGCTGATTGTAGGATTGCTGATTGAATTGTACTCTTAAGAACTCTGTGGAAGCGTTCAATAGCTCCATTTGCAGCAGGATGATACACTGATGTGCGAATGTGCTTAATGTCTCTCTCTTTCAGGAACGCAGCGAACTCTGGGGAAGTGAACTGAGGCCCATTATCACTGACCAAAGTGGTCGGGTTGCCGTGTCTACTGAAGACAGAGGTAAGAAATGCAGTCACCTGTTTTGTTGCAACAGACGCAGTAAAGGCTACCTCGGGCCATTTACTATAATAGTCAGTGAGTGTCAGAGCATATCGACAGTCCCAGACAGCAGTCTCGAAAGGGCCCACAATGTCTATCGCCAGTTTTTCCCATGGTGCAGAAGGTAAAGGAACAGGCTGGAGTGGAACAGCAGAGGCTTTCGCAGTTTTATCCAGAGAAAGGCATAACTGACAGGCAGTAATTTTCTCTGCCACAAGTGTGTCCATTTTGGGCCACCAATACATTTCACGCAGGCGTTGCTTTGTTCTTACAATCCCCTGATGGCCCTCATGTGCGATGCGGACCAATGTTTCACGCAGTTCCCCAGGTACCACCAATCGAGACCCTCTAAACACAAAATCAGCTTGCACACTGAACTCATGTCTGAGTTTGTAGTACGGGCGAAGAACAGGATCCAAAGCAGCAGAAAATGGAGGCCATCCACTCGCAATTTGTGTGCGCAGGGCAGAGAGTTCAGAACAGCGAGCAGAGGCAGCAGCAAACTCATCCTGTGATATGGCAGTCGGACCAGTGGACAGTAAAGCAACAAACTCAGGCTCTGTATCCGACTCAGCATCCAAAGTAAGAGGCAGGGGCAAGCGGGACAGACAATCTGCAGTGTGGTTTTCAGATCCAGTACGGTAATTAACCGTATAGTTGAAACAGAGCAACCGAGCAGCCCACCGGGCTATGCGCATACCAGCTCTATCAGTCCCTTTTGTGGTCAGCAGCGTCGTTAAGGCTTGATGGTCAGTCCGCAGAGTAAATCTGCGGCCCCACAAGTAAGTCCTCCACCTTTCCACTGCCCAAACACATGCCAGCGCCTCCTTTTCAACGGTGGAATATTTCTGTTCAGCTGAGGTGAGTGTTCTGGATGCGAAAGCGACCGTACGTTCCTGACCATCAGTGCATATTTGTGCAAAGACAGCGCCTAGTCCATAAGCAGACGCGTCAGTAGAAATGACCACTGGCAGCCCCGGGTCAAATAGTGCAAGAACAGGACTGTGTACCAGTAGCTTTTTTACATCAGCTAAGCTTTGTTGAGCTTCATCAGACCAGCGAAATCCACTCTCATCTCTCAGGCATGTATGCAGAGGCATCACTACGGAAGTGAAATTGGGAATAAATTTGTTGTACCATGAGAGAAGACCTAGTAGAGAACGCAACTGAACAGCATCCGATGGTGCAGGTGCATCGATTATTGCCGAGAGATGTTCCTGATCCAGCTGAATACCCTGTGACGTCACCATGTGTCCTAAAAACTTCAAGCTCTGCTTTCTGAATTGACATTTAGACTCATTCAGCACCAATCCAGCATCTTTGAGACGTTGTAGCACATTCTCTAGCGCTTCATCATGCTCTTGTAGTGAGCGTCCCCACACAATGATGTCGTCCAGATAATTTGCAACGTTCTGGAGTCCTTTTAGAATGACAACCATCATCTTTTGGAATGCAGATGGAGCAGATGCCAAACCATAAGGTACCCTGCAGAACCTGAAGAGGCCTTCGTGTGTAATGAATGCAGTGAGGTCCCGGCTATCTTCATGAAGAGGTACCTGATGGTATGCACTTTCCAAGTCCATAGTTGAAAATACAGTTGCACCTTGCAGTATTGTCATCATCTCCTCCATGTGTGGCAATGGGTAACTATCTACTATGACTGCCTTGTTGGGTCCTCGCAGATCCACACACATGCGGATCCCCCCCGTTTTCTTTTGGACCACAACAATCGGAGAAACCCATGGAGAGGAGTCAATCCTTTCAATTACACCTGCATGCAAGAGTCGTTCCAGTTCTGCGGAAACAGCATCTCTCACAGAGAAAGGTAAGCGACGCAATTTGTGTCTGACTGGAGATACAGAGTCAGAAATGTTAACCTTGTGTGTAACATTTTTCACACAGCCCAATGCAGCACGCTGTGATGGAGGAGTGGAGAGGGCACAGACTGAAGTGGATTGTGGCGGCGGCAGCACATTGTGTCCATCAAATCGAAGCTGGAGTCCTTTAATCAGGTCCATGCCTAGCAAAGCTGTGCCATTGTCGACGATGAAGAAGTGTGCAGGACAGGTAAGGCCATATTTAGATACCGTTGCAGGTAAACATCCTAGTACTGAAATTGGCTCTTGTAAGTAAGTAACTAAACGGGCAGTAGGAGCATGTAACGGCACGGTGTGAAAATGCTGCTCATACAATTGTTTTGGCAGGATGGACACTGATGAACCAGAGTCCACTGTGAGTTGCAGAGACACAGGGATGGCAGCAGGTGTGGCATTTATGATCACATCACACATCAAACGGTCAGTTGCTCCAGGTAGATAGAGAATGCAGACCTCTGGTAATTCAACTGAGTGCACTGAATGAGTAGGAGCAGAACGGCAGACTCGTGCAAAATGTCCAGTCTTATTGCAATTCTTACATTTAGCAGATACAGCGGGGCAGTTCTGTGCGTTTGCAAGATGTCCAGCAGAGCCACAGCGAAAGCATGTCCGAGCCGACGGAGCAGAAACAGAGGTTTTTTGATGAGGTACGTGCTTTGAATTTGGCCCTAGGACGCTGTCGTCCAGAAGCAGGAGTGGCATGTACGGCTTGTACTGGAGCAGGGTTGCTTGTAGCCATTGATTTTGCCTTAGCATCGGCGGCCTCTAGCTGTGTGGCAATTGTAATTGCAATCTCCAGTGTCAATTTAGATTCCACTAATAATCTTTCACGAATGCGAGGGTTAGCAATGTTTTCTACAAGCTGGTCACGCAGCATATCGTCAAGATTGTCAGCAAATTCACAAGTAGTCGCCAAATCTCTCAATGCAGCAATATATTGCACTACCGTTTCATCTGTCCTCTGCACTCGTTTCCTGAAGGCATGTCTTTCCACGACCACATTTCTTTTTGGAATGAAGTGCTCTTCCAAAGCTTTAATAGCATCTGTCAGATCGTCACCGGTATTGGGCAATGTATAAAACAGTCTCTGACCTTCAGTTCCGAGGCAGTGAAGGAGCAAAGCCCGTTTTCTGGCTTCTGGCCAGGAATCTCCAGTAGCATTGATGACTAGCATGTAGTTCTTAAACATCTTCAGCCATGTTACTAGTGGTATAGCAGGCTCACCGGGACAAGGCAAAAAAGGACTGGGAAATGGAGCACTTACTGATGCCATCCTCAGGAAATCTTGTAAAAAACGTCCTCGTCGCCAATATTGTTATTTCTTCATGTAGACAAGAAGCACAAAGTCGTGTATTCCTCTTAGTTAAACTTTAATAACTACCATGAACAAGCAGGATAACATGCTCAGCATTCTTTCTTACTCTTCACCCTTACTCCCAATCTAAATCTAACTCAAGAGGCTGGAGTGCCATCTAGTGGTGCATTAATGTAAGGACATCACAGTTACACTAATTATTTAGATACAAATGTTAAAATTAGGGCTGTCAATGTAACATGTTAATTTAATTAATTATTTATGAAATAATAATGCAATTAAAATATTTTAACGCACCCACCCCAGACCTGTACGTCATGTTACATTTCATACAGTTGACTGTTGACAAACATGATGCAGGGCAGCAACTCACTGCATGATGTAGTCCATAAATGCAGTTCCCTTTCGAATGGTCTCTCCCGTTGCGTTGCTGACACTTATGGGGAAACTCCTGTTTACACTGATACTCTCCCCAGTGGGTTATTACGGGCCAATGGAGAGCAAACTGATTTGCATTCTCACTAGGCTGTGGAGAATCTTGGCTTAGAATGGTCGGCTCCGTAAGAACCTGCCCGCAGCCGCTTAGACGAATGATGCCTGCTGGGCTGTCGTCAACGAATCTCCTGTTAGAGACTGGTGCCATTTTCCACAGAAGTTCACAATGAACTCACCAAGGTGTGGTGCACCCCTACTTGGCGCATATCCACTTTTCTAATTCTGCCACAGCTAATTCTTTACAGCTGCTACTTCCTTGTTCCCAAGAAAAATGGCGGGCCCAGGCATCTGAATTATGCCAGAACGCTGCCTGATAATTCAGTGGCTATCGGCGTCCTTTAGACTCATGACTTCACGTCCCCTCAGGGCTTTTCAGAGGATGCTCAGCCTCATGTCAGCCACTTCCTCTGTGATTCCTCTGGGCCTATATATCAGAGGAAATATCAAAAACAAACAAAGAGACAGTTTTTTTTTCAGTTGTTTGCTTACATTCGAAAACCAGCGATGGCCGCTGCAGCATGCAGGCCCCGCCCCTTTGTGTACCCTCAGAAGAGCTCTGAGCATTCTAAACAGCTCCACAGACAGAAACAGATCAAGGACAATCCTGAAGCACTGTTTGCTGACTATGACCGCAGTTCAATGACCAACCTGCTCTTCTACACTGAAAGCAGCTCCTTATGGCATACTGCTTTCTGCCAACACTTCACCCTCACCACAAAAAGAGGCATCTGTAAAGGCAGACAGATCCTGGTATTTGAAGATGCTGAAGGAAATGAGGAATCAAGAATTCTATCTCTGAACTTATACCACAACGGCACTGTCATGATCCAAGGCTCGGAGCCTGCCCTCCAAGCATTTGCAGTTGCCTTTATACAAATTAAACAGCAGGCACATCTTAATACAAGTTTCATGCAGGATCATAAAGATACAAATACAAACTCTTCTCCTGTAAAAGACATCCAAAAGAAGACAACAACTGCAACAGCCTTAATTCAATCTCCCATGTCAAAAATGAAAGAGAAATTTTCACTCCTGGAAATAGATATGGTGGAACTAAAATAATTAATAATGCCCCAGCTAAAAGACAACAGCGACTTGGAGCAGCTAAAAAAGGACATGATGAATTTAAAACAAGAGAATACCTGCAGAGAAACAAAGAACAGATGTCAAAGCAGCTTCACCAAGCTAGAGAAGAGCTGAAGGAATTAAAATTAACTTTCAGAAGACAGATAACAGAAATTAAAACAGAAATGCAGGAAGAACTGTCTGTGTTGAAATCAGAACTTCGAAAGAAAGATGAACTTATAAATAATATGAAGGAACAACTTCTTCACATGTCATCATCCAAAGCATCTCATGCTAAACACCTGACCCGTCTAGAGACCCCCACTGACGATCAGCAATCCCCTGCAGCGGATGAGCCTCGATCTTCATCAGATCCACAGACCAAAGCCCAACGCACTGCTCCACACAACCCCACCCAAACCGAAGCTCTTATTCTCATCGACTCCAACGGAAAATATATAAATGAGAAACTCTTGTTTCCAAAAATGAAAGCACAAAAAATGTGGTGCCCAAATACAAGCAAGGCTCTTCAGATCTTATCTGATAAAAATCAGAATGAAACTTACAAGCACATCATAATCCACACAGGGACCAACGACTTACGAGCAGCGAAGGGCAGCGTGGCTCCTGTGCTCAGAGAGGTGGCCCTCAGAGCCTCAGAACACTTCCCAGAAGCTAAAATAACTCTGTCCACGTACTTGCCCGGAGTGATGGCAGGCATCACGTGATCCATGGAAACAATGCAGAACTCTCCAGAAGCTGTGCACTCATTCCAAATGTTCACCTGGCCTACCATAAAGACAATCGGCCCCATCATATGTATGACTACATACACCTCAACAAGAAAGGAGTACAGCTTTTCGCAAGAGTGCTGAAAAGCACAGCATTTGGTAAAACAGGAGACAGAAATTTACACAGCAAGAGCAGCTCCCAGCCACAAAGAAACGTTCCCCCTCCTTCAAGAAGCAGACATGACTCGACCCCTGGAGCACCATCACAGAGCTACGCCGCCGCAGTCCAACAGCCATAAAACCCTGCAGCCGCAGAACTCAATCATATAAGACACCTGCTCAACATCATCTGCTCCAAACTGGTCACATAATGTACAAGAGTAATACTTACACACACACACTTAAAATGACTCTATCAATATCAATGTGGAATATTCAAGGCTTGAATTCAACAGCCTTTGGACTAAAGAGTTCAAACAAAGAATTCCAGAAGAGCATTAAAGAGATGGATATTATTATTCTACAGGAGACATGGAGCAGGGCAGAAACCATCACCCGCTGCCCACCCAACTACAGAAAAATCATCCTACCATCACAAAAACTCAACACAGTCCGACAGGAAAGAGACTCAGGAGGACAAATCATCTGCTACAAATCACAATTCCACAACCACATCAACACAGTAAAGCAAGGCAAATACTACACCTGGTTTAAAATCCACAAGGAACTGCTCCCATCCAGAAATGTTATATTCCTGTGTGCCATATACATCCCGCCATCAGAGTCCCCATACTACAGACATGTTCTACACATTAGAGGAAGAGACAAGCCACTTCCAGGCCCAGGGAAACGTGCTCATCTGCGGGGACCTGAATGCAAGAACAGGACTACAGCCGGACTTTACCGGCGCACAGGGGAGCAAATATATCAACAGCAAACTGACTGCTATTAATAACACATTCTCCCATATCCACAGAAATAACAATGATCATATAGTAAATAAGAATGGAAAAGTCCTCCTGCAGCTCTGTCGAAGCCTGAGTCTGTATATCATCAACGGTAGGATACGAGGAGACAATTTAGGGAGATTCACATTTTGCTCACCTCTGGGGAACAGCACAGTTGATTATATGATAACAGACATAAATCCTTCATCTTTCAGACCATTCACTGTTAGAGAACTAACCCCTGCTGTCTGATCACCCAATCACTGTTCTCTCACAAGACGCACACAGAGCATTAGCACAAAGCCAGTACTCGGTCCAACATCAGAGGCCATATAGATGGGCTTAAACGCGCTGAGAATATCATCAAGCACTTAGCACCCCAAGCTACAGCCTGTAGATCACTTTCTGAAGTACCACCCATTCTCCCTACGGAGGTTTCAATCTTCGGTCCAAGAATAAATTACATATTTGAAAATCAGCAAAACATCCAGATGAACACAAAGTGGAAAAATCAAGCCCACAAATGCAAAAATTGTTTGATCACGAACGCCAAATAGTCGCAAAAAACTGGAACATTGTCAATCAGAACACAAGGATCCCAATTATGCAGAGATCCACTTCTTTAGCTTGAACACTAACAATACAAACATAGACTCAGACCAAAAAAGTCCCATACACCCAACACTGACAATAATTGAAAAAGGGGAAAACAAAAAAAAAAAAGGGTTTTTCCCCCCCCAGTGAACACAAACCAATTTTGGGAAGATTGGAACAATCTGAAAAAAACTGATCAGGAAGAATTGGCAATGCAAAATGGAGAAATATGGGAAAGTAATTTGCAAACGTTGTTTAATAAAGTACAAACCGACACAAACTGTAATCAAAATCAAACAATCAATCAACTTGAAAAACTAGAATTAACAATCAAAGATAACCAAAACCCAATAGATTTCCCAATAACTCATTAAAAACTTAAAGAAAATCAAACCTCCAACTAACATCTGGACCTGATGGGAGTTAGACTGAAATGATACCCAGCAGTAATTCCAAGTGGCCATTCTAAACTTCATGTGCTTTCCTGAGGGTAGGTTACTTCCCGACTCCTGGAATCGAGGCTTGATAACACCATCTTTAAAACAGAGATAATTTGATCCTACAACTACAGCTTCAATCTGTTTGACCGCAACACCTGGGCACGTTATTCTGTATCCTATAAATGCTCTCCTAGTGGCGTCATCACCACACACATGTATCTGAGCGAGCCCAAATCGGATGTTACCATTAGGGCCTACCTCGACAACTCTATCCTTCATCTTAATTTGAAACCATTTTAACCAAATAAGGTAAAATATATGCATCCTTTGTGACTTGAAAAACGTTTGACTCAATTTGTGCACCAAGGACTATTCTAACAAACTATATTGAAATGTCATAGGAGGTAAACCTATGACTACAAATCCATTACACAAATACATGTGCCTAAAATCAGGCACCAACCTACGGTATCTTTTCCCGGATGTAGAGTGAGACGGGCTGCTGCTTAAGGCCCCAGGTTATTTTTAGACATCTACAGCAATGACTGAGTTGAGAGTCATGCTCGCCAAGAGGTAATGTTAACCTTTACACCAATCAAACTTTCAAAAAACGCAGTATTGAGTGAGAGGTCAGTGTTTGATCAGTGACATTACCGATTACTATTCAGGCTCTTCATCCGCGGTGGCCTCCTTCCTTGGTGTTTTTACACAGGAAAAGACAAAAAACGTATAGCATTGTCCCATTTTTCCTTCAGAACGCTGATCTAGAGTTACTATTGCCATTATCAATGCGTATGAATGACATACACTGGTGACATTTTTCAGAGAGAGAGGAAGAGAGAGGGGGGTCACATCACAGTGGATTCAGCTATCTTAACCGTGGCTTGTGTACTGCAAAAACATACCAGATTCATCACTGTGTCTGTCACGAGACTATGTTCCCCTTTCGGGCTCTGTCTTTACATTTAGTTTGAAAATGAAGCTCGCGATTATGGTAAGGGGTGTTATATTTCCGACGAGTGCTTGCGGTGTTCTGTCAAACAAATTGCACTGGGTCAGCTGGCCAATCAGAGTAGACTGCGCTTTTTGGAAGGAGGGACTTTGTAGAAAACGAGAGAGGCGGGGCATAGAGGACCTACATAATGTACAGTATTTGAAAAATAATGTTTTTTTTGAACATTAAAGCATGTCAAAATACTCTGTTACACCAAATACACAAAATAATTATCTTTAAAAAAGCATCATATGACCCCTTTAATACTGTTCCTCGCGTTCCCCTGCTCTCCACACGGCTCTGCATCTCTCTCTCATTCAGATCAGCTCCAACAATGAACTGTTACAATTATACACTTATTTTCACATAGCTATGAGAAGCGTTATACATGGACGCGCGTGCGGTTGCCGTACTGTATTAAACTTTTAATCGGCTTTAAATAAAAGCTAACAGAAGAAGTACCATTTACAAATAACAGCGTATCAAAAAGAGACAACAACAAACAAAAAACATAACATTAAGAGCCGTGTGCTTGCACAGGTTCTGCACGATCCTCTTCACTAATATCCTCTGTCTCAATCGGGCTCAAACTGATAAGCGATATAGACGATCAACCGGAGCACAAGCCGCTGCTTTGACAAGTTCTGAAATGTCTCTCCCAGACCCAGTTGACACGTATGTAGGTGGGATATGTTTTAAATCTACATTGAAAAATAACAGAAATATTCGCTTTCTTTTTCTTAATGATTGTGTTTCCACTCCTCATGCTATTTCAAAATGGAATAGATCAGTGAACAATATTTTGTGGAAAAAGGTTTGGACGCTTCCTAACAAGTATTTATTGGTAAATAAGATTAAATAGATTTATTTTAAGCTTATTCATCAGTACTATCCTGTTAAAACATTTATTGTGTCGAAATTCAAATTAAACATAGATATAAACTGTACTTTTTGTGACTCGCAACCAGAGACTGTCCTGCATCTTTTTTGGCATTGTGCTCATACAAGAAAACTTTGTTACAGTTCATTGTAAACTTCATACATAATGACTTTGAGCTTTTCTTTAAGGATGTTTTGTTTGTAATTTTCACTTTTGAGAAGCAATATGGAAATGTTTACTTTCTCTGCAACTTACTTATTTTACTTGCAAAATATTTTATCCACAAATGCAAGGTTATGAAAGTTACCCCCCCCTTCTCTTACTTTCAAGAAGATATTAAAACGTATATTAAATCTGTATCTACCTCCTGTAACAAAAAGGAAACTAAACTTTGAATGTATGCTCACTTTTTGGTGTTTTTGTATAATTTTTATCTGATAATTATTTTGTGTTTTGAGGGAAGAGTATGTTTTTTGTTGTGTGTTCTGTTTATTTTATTTCTTACTTTTAAATTTTTTATTACTTTATTTTTTTTACTCTTTCCTCTTTTGCTTGTAATTTCTGATTTTTTTGAATCATCCTTGAAACCCATGCGCTTTTCTTTTCATATGTTTCTGTCACACTTGTATTTCTGACTAATTGTTTAATAACTTTTTTGTAAAAACAGCACAAGCCGCTGAGCTAGGTGGTCGGGCGTGTTCAGACGCGCACTAGAGGCGGTTTAGCGAAACAAACCACCTGGGCCAGCTAACCAATCTGAGCCCAGCACGTCTTTCTGAGCGCGGGAGATTGTCCTCACTGCAGAACACAAGATCCAGGGGGCGTGGTTGGATCCAGATCTAACTCCTCCCACCTTACATATACTTAAACCTACCCGTCTCCAACCTCTGATCCCTAAACCCACCCATTTCCACCCCTAGATGCGGTTCCAACCCCGCCCCCTGGATCTTTGTTCTGCAGTGAGGAGCTACTTTGAAAAATTCGTTTTTTTAAACGAAGTATTAACACAGTTTACCGACTGTACCCCCATACCCCCACTCAGCCAGGAAAAACTACTCGTAAAAATAACTGGTGGACAGTGGAGCCTTGTTTTGCCCTCCATGTGTGCGTTCCTGTAAGGGTGTGCTATGAATAGCACGAGTGCACATGTGATGTTATACAACAGTTCAGTAAATAAGAAGTTATTCTATGACTTAATCATGAAGAAATTTTAATCTGTGTATCATTCGTTTGATTTAATATTGAAAAAAGAAACGTGAAACATTTCTCGTTTTTTTCCTGATACACGGATTCATTTACCGCCATCTAATGGCAGTTAATTTCCTATTTAGAGTATCAAAATAAATCAATAAAAGGGATACAAACCTGTATGACTTTTTCTTTTGTGATTTAGAGTTTTTAGGATTTTTGAAAGAAGTCTCTTATGCTCACCAAGGCTGAATTTATTTGATCAAAAACATACTTTAATATGTTCTTTACCATTACCATCACTTTTGAATAATGAAATGTGTCTTTGCAAAATAAAAAAATTAAAAATCTGAAAAAAAACAAAACAACCATTGAACAGCTGTGTATGTCTTATAAATGCTCATTCTGGGGTCCGTTGTTTGTTTTAATAATGTTCCACACCACATCACCTTTCTGGAAACGCTAAACCATAAAATGCAAGAAGCTGGACTCTTGCAACAAAATGTATCTGCCAATTATATTCAATAAAGCACAAAGACTCAGAACAAAAGTTGTGTTATTTATTGAAACAGTTTTAATGATGTTTGTTCTCCAGTACCATTTCTTGGCCAAATAAAGACAAACGATACAAAAGAAATTCCATACTCATGGCCTCAATATTAAGGAAAGTAAAGATTAAGAGGTTGGAATTAAAGTCTGAACTAGTTAAAGCATGTGATGAGAGCAAGAGGTGGACACAGGTCATGTAAAACCAGTATCTGTACAGCAGATAGTCATCAGATATCAGACATGGATAGTACCATGAGCATCACAACGTTACACTGTGTCCTTCTCTGCCTCCTCTCCAGTTTGTGCCAAAAACACTCAAGACATCAATATGCTTTCCACACCTTTCCATCATGAACCATGGAATGTTCATTTATTTATTTTACAGGGAATGTCAATGTGCTCTGCAATACAATATGAAATAAAGAGGGAAATGAGAATTCCTAAAGCAACTATTGTTTTTTTAAACATTGTTTCAGTGTAACGATTGGAAATATAACTGTGATCGTGCAAGTCTCCAATTCGTCCTCTAAGATTTGACACAAATCTTTATTCTAATTATCCCTAGAAAAAAACCCTGAATTAATAAAGTTACAGTAAATGTCTGCATTGGTGGTCTGAAGAGGGACATTTATGTGCTTCAGATTGCATACGTCAAACAGAAATGCATTACCACCCCCCCCTCCAAAAAAAAAAAAAACTTCCTCCTGACAGACAATACTAATGAAAAAAAAAAAAAAAAAAAAAAAAATTTACAAATATTATAAAATGACTTGCTTCCTCACAGTGTCCATTGTCATTTTTCTTGTGTAGGATGGCGGAGACCAACAAACAAACACATGAAAACACCTCAATTGTTGGCAATCAATTTCAAGTGCTAATGTTTTAAATCAATGGAATAGAAGAGAAGAGAATGGAGCCCTGCCGCTGACTGAGCAAGTGCTTGTGGTAAGCAAGCAGTCATGTCACTAGCTGAAGGAAGATTGCCGCTGATAGGAGAGTGGACCTGGTTGGCATTCCATTCTATTTTGTAGTTTAAGCTCATTGGTCAGTCAGGTAGGACACTGCAATGGGGGTGGTCTCACACAGGCTGGTCGTTTATCCAGCAATCTCGGTTGCTGTGGTGACCAGCTTGCTACCGTCCCATACGGTTTTGAATTGTTCAGGGACTGGGATCTCAGTCTGGAATTAAATTGAAATAGAAAAGCAATTACTCACTCTTATTCTTACAATCTTCAAAATCGTAGACGAATCACTCCATTACTTACATATTCTCCATCTTTGTTGGGCACCAGCACGTTCATCTCTGAGCTCTTAGCGCTGATGATTTCACATGACAGTGAGTCCTTGTTCAGGTACACATGGCAGCCATCTGTCTTGTTGATGGAGATGGTTGGCACCTTACCCATAACCTGGAGCACAGAAGAGGGCCAATCACTCAAAAGGTACAGATGCACAGAGTAATAAGAAAGAAAAAGCGGCAATATCAAGAATCTGGCATTTTTGATGATTAATTTAAGAACGCGCTTAATTAGAAGTCCAATTTTTTCAAGAAAACAGTGTATGTTTCACTGTATGAAAGGCGACTTTTTCATAAAAATAGTACGCCTCATTGCCTGACCAAATATGATGAGACCACCCAAGAATGATGTTAACTCAAAAACATGAATTTTTAATACAGTGATTTAGAATAGACTACCGTTGATTCATATGTATTAATGTTAATACATATTAATAAACAGCATATTTTACCGAAACATCTAAATGTTAAAGTGAGCATGCATTTACACAAATAATTTCATTACAACTCATTTTAACTAAATTTAAAATATTTAATTTTGGCATACTTTTTAACCCCCCTGTTCTATAAACTCGTTGCCTCCTTCCGCCGCAGGATAAAAAAAAAACAACAACAATAATTTCACCCTTTTATCTCACAATTCTGAATTTTTTTCCTGCAATTCTGAGATTATATCTCACACTACAAGTAGCAATTACCTTTTTTTATTCCGTGGTGGAATAAAAAAAAACAAGTGTAAAACAGTGTAAAAAAAATGTGTAAAAATTGAGATGTAAATTCAGAAATCAGAGAAAGTGAGATGCAAGCTATTTTTCTCAGCTTGCTCATTTTACATCTCACAACTCAGTCTGTATCGCACAATTCTGACTTGTTTTTCCTCAGAATTGCAAGATGTAAATTTTGAGTTCACACCTAGCAATTCTGGAGGAAAAAAAGTCAGAAATGTAAAAAAGTCTGAATAACTTTATTCAGCGGTGGAAACAAGCTTCCACACATTGCAGGATCAAATTAAAAATAAAACAAAGATATCTAAATCTGCAGATACACCGCATTCAAGTACATTTATAAAGAGAAGAGTATCTAGCACAAGTATACACACCTGGACCTTAACATCTTTGCAGTTGATCACCTCAACAATACCCACAACATCGTCAAAGACGAGACCCAATTTCTTACAGTTATCTGAAAAGAAAACAACAAGGTAATGTCTAAACTTTCTACCTATATAAAAACAAAGTGAACACTGGAGGAACTAGTGGTAGTGCGTACATACCTAGAATAATGGAGTTAATCTTCCCCTTCACCTGTAAAGTGCTGTTGTTGCACTTAAAGGCATAAACCACCTGCTTTAGTTCTGTGTCACTGATCACAAGGCCATGGGCACTCTCCTGATTTTCCTGTTGGGGAAAAATCCAAAAAGAGGATCAGCATAAGTTGAGAAATTAATTGGACAAACAGCTTCATGTCTTCACAAGAATTCCCAAAACTCCACTTTCCATTTTAGCTTGTAATAAAAGTTCTTTACTATAACATCAAATCTTTACTTAGTATCTTTTTTTATCATCATGTATAAAAATACCTTTCAAAATGTTATTTCCAAAAATAATTTCAGCTGCATACACAGACTATAAAAGGCATACTGACTCACTCACCACTTTCCATTTCTTGCCGTCCAGCTCCAGCACTGGGGGCAGAGTGCGGGCTGGGCTGGCTGCTGCTGTGGGCCGAGCAGCGAAGGGTTTGGGCCCAGGAGGCAAAGGACTCCTTGGACTTTGAGTGTAGGATTCTTGTGGGTCTTCTGGTCATCAGACACATGCTTCAGTCCTTAAAGTGAGTGAAAAGACAGGAGTATTAAAGACAAGTCTTCAATAAAACTGTGAGAATTATTGTAATTACGGCAAAATCTATTTAAATACATAAATAAGAAAAAGTTACTTTGTATAAAAAGTGGTTTTCAAATGCACAAATAAAATACTAATAAATTGTTTATTACAGCTGTTATAATCAGGGTTAATTTAGTAAGCTAAAACTGAAACCATAATTTTTCATCACTTGAAATAAGACTTAACTGAAATAAAAAAAATAAAAAATTCAGGTAGTTAATAAAACTATATAGACAAACTACTAAAATGACAAAAACACAACAAAATTACAAAAACTTTAACTAAAATTAAAAAAAATATATCACCATGAGACTAAAGAACACGGTTATAATGGTTATTTAATATTACATAAAAATATATATAATAAATACAAATGACACCTCCGTCTCATGGAGGTGCACAAGTGAACGCCACAAGTAAAGGCACTAACTGTGCCCTTTTTTTATCATGAAGGCTGCATTGACCTTTATAAATATATATATACACACACACTGATGCTCCCATTGCAGTGCATCAAGTGAAACAATCTGCATAATTTCCAATCTATCAAAATAACTGTTTAATGTTTAGCAATGAACCTTTCATCATTTAAAAAGCAATAAAATTGGCACTGAATGTTTTGTGCACTGTAGGCTCTACTGGACACATTTTGAACCTATTTTCCCAAACAACGTCATATCTGTTTGTAGAACTACATCAAGTTAGGGATCCATTTAATACCTTTAGTAATATCAGCTCCCTTGTTGATGGATGCAAAGAGAGCATTGTGACTGGTCGCTCCAGAGTCTCCACTTGATGATTTGTCCAAGTTCATGGGGGGTGGAGGAGGACCTGGGGGAGGTGGGGCTGGTGCTCCTCCACTCGGGGCGCCTCCAGAGGCAACCGGACCCTGTGAAACCAAAATGTTGAAATATTTGGGAAATTTGTTTTCAGAAGCATGTGGGACAAACTGAGCACACAAGAATGTGACTTACAGTCTTGCTCCAGCTCAGTCCAGTGGTGTGGTGCTGCTTGATGTAGGCCTGCAGCTCAGTCCAAATGGACACATAGGTACTGACCCACTCCACATGCATCTTATCTCTAAATATAAGACAATAAGGCAGATGGGGAAATGAGTGACATACCATTTTGCAGGTGTACAGACCAGTTGCTTCACATCACAGACAGACACATACTTTTCCTTGTAATCCTTGAGCACACGGTTCGTGTAAAACATGGCAGCGTCCTGCATCTCCTTCACATAGGGGCCTGGCTTTGGTGCCTAACACATTTAGAAAAAAAAAAAAGATAATATTATGTTTATTGAAAGAAATTCCAAATATGCACTGATCATGGCTTTTGTTTCTACTGCACTGTAATTTGGTACATGCTGTGGGGTTTAAAAGTCTGCTGAGAAGGTTTTAGCAACATTTACACAAGAAAGTTGTTGGCCTAACGAAGAAATGGCCAATGTTGCTTTGATTATCATAAGGTCTGGTGCTTTAAAATCAGTGTACAGACATCCATACAGGTTTTTTTTTTTTGAGATTACATGTCTGAGATTACTTGTGCTTCTATTTCTAGTTTATTAATACACATTTAGCGTGCAAGTTATATAATTGTTAATTATAACTATTTTTTCTATTACAATTTGCATGAAACAATTAGTGAACTTTTTTTCATTAATTTTAAATTGTGTCGCAAATTTGCTTGTATTCAATCTGTGACTTAGAAATAGAGTATAATCATAAATATTTCCTATTCATTTTACATCATAACATTTCTTTGTAATGCGGTCTAACACTTAAATCCCGCCATATTCATCCCTGAAAAACTATATGCAATGCAAAGTATGGTAGTTTAACCCAGATATTTTAAATGTAGGAAATTCTGACACTTGAGCATGAGGAAATTTACTGGTTAGAGTAACACTTCCCAAGTATAAAGTCCCATAATTTATTTAACTCAAACAGAAACAACTCAACTACAAAAACTGCAACACACAGTGCTGACAGTCCCAGACTCCACCCTCCGCCTTACCATGGCAACCCAGCCGAGGGCGGGAACGCTCTCGCTGACAGCAGAGAGGTGGTTAAAGAGAGGTGAGGAGCGGTTCTTCTCACGGAACGATTGCACCTCCTGGATTACTTTAGACATGGGGGCCAGCAGAGAGGTCAGGACAGACTATATAACAGAGAAAAAGAGAAATTGAGACTAATGAGACGATGAGGAAATGTAAAAAAAATAATATAATAATAATAATATTACATTGGAGTCAAAGTTACACTACCTTTCAAAACTCTGAAAGAGTTTTTTTGAAAGAAATTATTATATTAATTACGCATGGTACATTCAATCCGCAAGTGACAGTAAAGACATTTATACTGTTACAAAGACTTCAATTATTTGCTGTTCCTTTTTAAAGCTATCAAATTCAAAAAAAGTATACAGGTTTCTGCTAAATGATTAAGCAAGCAACTGATAAGAAATGTTTCTTATCAGCAATCAGCATATGACAATAGGGTCAAGAGGACCTGTATGACCTGAAGATTGTAATTAATGGCTGCTCAAAATTCAGCTTTGCGGGCACAGGAATAACTAAATAATAAAATATATGATATATTTATAAAATATATTAAAAATAAACCTTGCTTTAATTTGTTATAATTGTTCACAATATTACTGTTTTGAATGTATTTTTGATAAACAAAATGTAGCCTTATTGAGCATAAGAAACTTTCATTAATAAAATCGAACCAACACCAAAATTTTGAATGGTACTGCAGTAGCAAGTCTTATTTAAACACTCAACATAATATGCTGCAGGGACACTTACCTCAGAAGGTTTCTGAGAGCTGGAGGCAGTGACCAGGAGCTGTCTTTGATAGGAAAAGGCCTGCTTCATCAACTCAGCCTATGACACAAAACAAAGGATAAGACACATTGACTGGAGTCACTCGATGTGTGCACCAGTATTCAGGAATTATAATGACAGTGCTGCATTACGCACATGCTTCTGGACATCACCCCCTATCTTCTGACTGAGAGCAGTGTACTGAGCCACAGGGCCAGAGATCAAATTGTCATAGGCTACAACATACACTGAAACCGCTGAAGAGAAGAGAAACAAGAGCAGAATTACACCATGTCCTAACCAGACACAACACAACATTTCCAGCAACAAGCACTTAGTCCATCTGTGAACATACCACAATGGC
Organism: Sinocyclocheilus anophthalmus; assembly: GCA_018155175.1. Taxonomy (NCBI): domain Eukaryota; kingdom Metazoa; phylum Chordata; class Actinopteri; order Cypriniformes; family Cyprinidae; genus Sinocyclocheilus; species Sinocyclocheilus anophthalmus. The sequence goes on along the minus strand of JADLZN010005718.1, from coordinate 216,838 downwards.
AGTTTCACTATGCGCTTACTTAGACCTGTAAATTACTATCTTAGCAACCACTCAGAACTCCTAAGCCAAAAGAAATCTCACTCATAATGATTATGATATTCTTATCTCTTTCATTGTAAGGCTATGGGCTTTTTAGACAATGTCATTGTTCAAATGGTTAGCAATAGTACTAAAGTAATGCATCTTTAACAAGCTGCATGATTTGAGGAGAGACTAATTATGCGGCAAAGTTAAATACTCAAGTTCAAATTCCTAACTCCCCTTATGCACTAAGCAGTGCTAATCATTGTCAGACATATCTGGTTTACAGTTTTCTTAATACCTCCAGATGCAGCAGCAGGGCCGCCTCCACCCCCAGAACTGGACATGGCCTCCAGACGGCCCACAGCCACCTCCAGACGCTGCACTAGACCCACCAGCTCTGCCATGCCTGATCGGTGAGAAAGAGAGAGAGGGACAGCTCAATGATTACAGAAACAACAAGGTTTTACAGAAATCACTGTAATCAGATGTGATAAAAAAAATTAAACGTATGCACAGATAAATTTGTTCACAATAAGATTAATAACATACATTTACAAAATAGACAGGGTGAATTTTATTTTATGCCAATTTTAAAAGGTATTACTGTATTCTGACTTCCACACATTTGACTAAATCAAAAATCAAATCAGCGACAAGAGCAACAAGAACAAGTGTGCATAAAAAGTCAACAGAAAGAAAACATAGATGCACAATGTGCAAAGTCTGGAGAGAATGCAGGATGTGCCATAACATGTTGTCCCACAAAAATGCTACAGGGAGAAATAAATCTGCAATTTAAGGGGGAAAAAAATGTGCCAAACCTCTAAAGATACAAAAAGGAGGAAGTAGAATTGTTTGCCTTCTTTGGGCAGCTTTCAAAAGACAAGTCCCTCTTTACTGCCCCTTCACATGCACACACACTAAACAGGTAACATTACGTAACAGAAACCCGATATGTGAATCTGGCTCACTGACTCACTCCCTTTTTCACCTGAATGCTGTTCTGGGAAATGTACAGGTATCCATATGAGCACGTAATCACCTGCCCTTAATGAGAGCTTGCACCAATTAATGAGGGGAAAATCCCACTTATTTGTAACTCCTACAGGAATCACAAATTTCCCAAGAATGCATTATAACTACAGCAGAAAACTATTAACAGTGAAGTTCATGCTGGCTACATTGAATTGCACTAGTATTGAGAAAATGTGAAAGATTGAGTAAGCTATTTAACAAAAATAATGTCATAAAAATAATAACAGCTTCCTCCGAGACCACAAACAGCTGTGGCTGTTGTTTTCAAATGTTCAGGCAATTGGAATGAACAAAACATTTGATCACACAGGACTAAAATCACAGAAGCACATTCACCTTTGAGGAAACAAAAACACATCCGCAAATGAAACAGATATGCAGAATTTCAACTTTTGCCAAATAGAATAAAGTTAGCAATTATGGCAAAAGGCAACGAGTAGACAGGAGTCAAGCTAGATTCAAATTTCTCCTCTCCCTTTTTTTCACATTGTAAGAAAATATTCACATTCAAATTAGAGTAGTCAAATTGTCTTGTCTCAGGTACAAATTTCAGAACAGTTCCTAATGTCCTCTCCCTAAAAAACAGATGGAGGCGGCAACAATTATTGAAGAAACAGCCACCTAAAGTAGGAAAATCAATGAGATGATCTAAACTACTTATCATTTGGGTTTAAAATGAACTTTTTCACTCACCAGCCAATATGGCTACTAAATGTTTAAAGTTTCCAGCCAAGCCATTCAGAACTTCTACTAGCCAAAACAAAAATAAAATAAACCAGATGATCAAAATCACTGCTAAGATTTAAGCATATTAATTATTAAATCTGATTCTGGATCACTGAATTGAAAGCTTTCAGTTCTACGAGTCAATCAACCCTCTTTTGCGCTTTATTTTTAATATTGGAGGCTCCAGGTTGGAGAACATAACTTATTACTCACTAGCCTAAACTGGCTAGTGAGTTGATGCGTGTTACCCACCATGGCTGATTTTCACCCACATTTAGTGTGCAACTGGTTGTTTATTTCAAACCCAGCTGTGCTTCTGGACATAAAAATAGGTCATTTATGATTCAGGACTAATACAACTAGGCCATATCGCATCCATTCTCGGCATAGCGCAGGGTGTGATGTGCCACATTCATCAAACATACAAGACACTACCAATAGTCCACTGGCTTTCATGACAGGCAGTCAAGCCATTAATAGGATTGCAATAGGATACGAGGCAAGAGGCAAGCCAAGAGATTTGATGTGATGTGATGTGATTTGACTGAATAATCAGGCCAGTCGGGCAACACGGTCGCGCGTTCAGTCAAACAATACAGAGCGATTGTTTATAGAAAACAACATGAATACGGAAGCAATGTAGCAATCGCGACGAGCTTGCGTTCACTTTACGCCGCCCCACTTCCTTCATTTGCGCTGTAGCGATTTTCAGTATTCGTTTGAGTCGGATCATTTCAGTGAATCACTTGAACCGATTTACAAGACTGGGATGAACGATTTATTAATTAAACTGAATCAGTCAAAATGGTTTTCGAGTAAACAACTCAAACTAAAACTGAGAATACTGAATGAGCTGTAAAACGGTGATCAAGAATGTGAATGGATGCAGCTAAATAGCCTACCAGTAATTCTACAAATAAACGTACTGGAAATATGTTTACGACTTGCTTGCACGAGAGTTTTATAATCACGCATGCGAAACAGAGTTCTTTTTAATAAAAGCATTTTATTAAAACACGCGATGACGTAATGACGCAAAAGAATCGCTGGATTTTTTTAATCGGTTCTTTGAAACGAACTGCTCGAAAGAATCGATTCGCGGAAGCGAGTCAGACTTCCCATCACTGTGCGCTGAGCTCTGCAAGATCAGGAACTTTTCTAACCGACGTATAACACTGCTGTTATGAAATCTGCATACATGCAGTTGTATGATGAAACTCGTTTTATTCATACGGCCTAATGCCACTGTGAGAATGTATTGCTTTTGGCAATATTATGCGCGCAGAATTTGCCTGTTTCAGTTGTCATGATTTGCGCTGAGACGCAGCGGCGCGCTGTCTAGAAAATATTTCGCCGGCAAGTCGCTTAACACAGATATCTAACAATAAAGGCAATGCATTTTGCATTTTCTCCTTACCGTCACCGTCTGAGAAATGTTACAGTGGTCCTAGCTTCAGTCTTTGATGTTGTATGGGTGTGTTACGGGCTCCTCGTCTGCGTCGTCTTCCTGTATGAGCGAGCGTGTTGAAGTTCCCAGCTGTCACCGCGCGCCGTTTCCGCCCAAACTCCACCAACTGCTCCACTTCCTTATAAGGACAAAGGGGAGAGCGAACGAGTGTGTGAGTGTGATAAAGTGATGAAAAAGAGTGAAGCAGGAACAGGAAGACTCAAGACTGAGTACGAAAATGTATTTGCTTAATATTATTATGAGTCCAGTCAATCTAGGTGATTCGATGTAATGTTCAATAAAACGAACTCCCTCAGTCTACCATGTTAGAAATGTGACACAATTATGTCATAATGAAAGTGCTTATTTCCTTAGTTTTACTTCTTGTTCACTTGCAGTTTTGAAGTCTTGAGCAACAATATTTTTAGAGCCGGAGGGGAAGAGAAATGTGGGCCTTGTTGGCCAAACGGGAAGTGTGGATGCCACGATTTTGATCTGTCCAAACAGTGCATGGAATTACAAGTGCATGCTTTCACTGACTAGCAATACATGGGCAGTTTTTGGGCATTAGTTGCTCATTGTGCTTTAAACCAGGGCATTTCCAACACTAATTTTCAAAATATTAGCACATTTTTTAAGTAATCCTTTATTTTACAGTGCCTTGTTATGCATGGTACATGTACTGTACTGCACAATTATGCAAAATTACAAACAGCTAATCCGAAACCAAACCCTTAATTGTATAATTATACTTTAAAAAGGACAGCTTAATATAAGGTATCCTATTTTCCTCATATATACTATCAGCAAAATAGTTTACATCAAAATGAAAATTCTGTCAGTAAATAACCACTTATTTTTTTATAATCAATTTTAGACAAACAATAACATTCTGTGCAGTTTTCTTTCTGCAGATGACAGAAGTTATGTGCTCATCCACTTAGATCACAATAATTAAAAATAAAAATATAGGCAGATGGAATCTAATTTGGTCTCAGATGAGTTGAAGCTCCATTTAAAGCAGCAAACATGTGGTTTGGGTCTTGCTTACTGCTTTCCTAAAACACTGCCCTGTAAGGCAAGGTTTACAAAAATTGTGTACAATCATAAGAGGCTTTGGTGAAAGTCTTAAGTTCAGAACAGAAAACAAGTACAACAAAACAAAAGACAGCTGTAAATATATTTTCTTTTTATTTACTCCAGTTATTAGAACAAGTCACATGAAACAGGGAATTCTTCACTAAAAACAACAACTAAAAAAGCATTGATTAAAAAACCCTTTATTTTCCCCCAATGCATTCAAAATGTGCAACTCAGACACCCCCCCTTGTGGGGGGGGGGGGGGGGGGAAATCAACACAAATTGTTAGATAACACTCCGCTCTTTCATAACAAACCATCAGGGAACACTGGAACTGAAGTGTCTCGTCACAAAAGGCCGAGTTGAAATTATTTTAAAACTGAGTGATGATTTCTGATGAATTAACAATCATCAGAAAGCCAAAAAAAAAAAAAAAGTAAGTGCAGAGTAAAATGCAGTACTAATGCAAACCAAGTGTAACAAAAACATGATTTATTGACTAGTGGCTAAATCCAGTTTGAGTACGTCAGCCAGACCCCATTCTGTCATATTCATTCTCAAAAACCAGAGGGGGGTAAGCGACTGGCCCTAGTGCAACATCCAAAGCCCCCCCCCCCCCCCCCCCCCCAATTCAGTGTACAATATCCCTCCTTAAACCCCTGACAAACATGGCTATTTATGCTGCAGACATCAATTTTGCTGGTGTTTAAAAGTGGCAAAGGGGCAAAAATGCACCTTTGACATACAGCCACGCAAGACCACGGAGTAGCACACACACATCTCAATTTAATACATGCAAACCATAAAAGAAAATTAACGAGGGAAGCAAAATCTTGCCTTCTCATGCAGTCATACAACATGGCATTATTGGGTGCCTTAGGACTCACTCTCTGCATTATTACCACAAGTAAAAATATACAAATTAATAGACATGCCAGGCAGTGTTTGGATGCGACAGGCTGCATGTCATATCAGGAAGCTTCATAGAAAGGGGACAGTGAGGCAGGCTCAGTTATCCGCGGTGAGATGTGACATTCTGGTGGGGAAAAGATTCTCAGAGAGCTACTCTGAAGCACCCAACCTTTTCCAGTTGCTGCTGGCACATATATTGGCTTGTCTATCTCTGCAGAACAGCAAGTACATTCTCATTGTCTTTTGAGGTGCATGGCTCTACATGACCTGTCTTTTTCCACCATTCAGGTTTAAATGCATTTTCATTTTGGCTCAAACTGGGCTGCGATTTAACCCAGGTATGCAGGTGCAGAGGTCATTCGTGACATCCTGCAAGTCCCTCCTAAATTAAAGTCTTAACACATGTCGTGGATGAGGGATGACCAGTGCGTTGGTGCAATACAAAAGGTTTGGTCTGTATGCTAAACCAGCTCCTCTCTTGGTTTTTTAGGTTTATGAGGACCTTGGCCGTTACGCAGAGATCCGTTTTGAGGTGGCAGGAGTTTTCCACGCTCTCGATCAGTCCAGGGGATTCCTGCCTGGCCATCATCACTTTCCAGATCAGAATCAGAGTGCATGAGTACAGAAGATGTGGGGGCAGGAACTGGCTTCATGCGACCTGGAGGAATAAGACAGGGATAAGATCTTTGTATCTTTGATAAGTATCTTTATGATGGAGAATGTATCATATAGTAAAATAATCATAAAGTTAAAAAAAATAAACTAGTGCTGTCAGTTTAACACTTTAATTTAATATAAAATAATTAAATAATAACAAATAAACTATAACAAAATATATTTAGAATCAATTATTAATAATGACCTAAATATACTGAATATATTGACTTCTAAAGCCACTTTTTGTACACAACTGTTCAAAGGTTTGGAGCCAGTAAGAAGTCTCTTATGCTCAACAAGGCTGCATTTAATTGATCAACAATGCAGTAAAACTGTACTATCATGATTTATATTTTAACATGTTAAAATGTAAATTTATTCCTGTGATGACAAGCTGAATTTTCTGCAGCCATTACTCCAGTCTTCAGTGAAACATGATCCTTCAGAAATCCTTCTAATTGCTGATGCTTGAGTAGCATTTTTCATTATCATCAATGTTGGAAGCAGTTGTGCTGCTTAATATTTATGTGGAAACAGTGATACATATTTTGTCAGGATTCTTTGATAAATAGAAAGTTGGAAAAAAAAGCATTAATTTTAAAATAAAAATCTTTTGTAACAATCTAAAAGTCTTTATTGTCACTTTTGATTATTTGAATGCATCCTTACTGAATAAAAGGATTCATTTCTTTCAATTAATTACATTTCTTGTAGTTAATTCAAATATTGTTCAGCAACTGACATCCCTAAAATGATCACATAATTATCTTCAAATGGATCATTTTATTACCAGGTCTTGGTAACTTTAATTCCAGAGTCTCTTGATCATCTCCCTCCAGCATTTTATAGCGGCTCTTTCGTCTCACTTTGCTTTTCCGTCTGCTCAAGACATCATGCATAATTTTAATGAACAATAAACCATGAATTAAAAAAACGACAAAAATAATAAACAGATCATCATCCGTCTACCCCTTACCTTCGACAACAGCACACGATAACCCATATTACAGTCGCTATGGCAACCACAATCATGAACGATGCTATCGTCACATATAATACACTCCATTCTGAAAGAAACCATCCAACAACATAAACGGACCATCAAACCTCATGTGAACTAACTTAAAACAGCTTCCCTCCACAATGTTTTGCTTAGTGTATCCTCACCACAATTGCTCTCAGTATCCCAAAAATAAGTACTGAATAAATTCTCCATCCAGAAAGGGTGGCACACACAACGTCTGGTGAAGGAATCACATTCCCCGTGACTGGAGCAGTTCAGCTGGCAGACTGGGGAAAGATCAGACAGTTAATAAGAGACCCGCGATGGGCACTGCTACAATTGATGAGTTAATGAAGCATTTAAAGAATACTCACTAACTGTGTCCACTCGCCGGGCCCTAAAGATAAGGAAATCATTTTTTTGCTTGCGAAGTTTGTTGCGCAGTTCCATAGCAACACTATGGCCGGCCAATGGAGGTCGTCCAGGACCTCCAGATACCGAAATACCAGCGAGTGCGGTAAAATTAAATCATTTCATATATATATTATAATATATATATATATATAGATATATAATATATTATTATTATGTAATGTAAAAAAAACAACACAACAGATTTTACAGGATTTTGCCATCACTGAGCATGGAGTGTGCTGAATTAAACATTTATTTCAAAACTAATGTTCCATTTATTTATATGAACCTATGCATGACTATTGTAAAATGAGAAATTCATCAGTATATTCTTTTCACTGCCGTGAAGCAATTTAATCAGATCAGTGGAGGTGGGCATTAAGTTTAGCACTGTCTATGAAGCCTAAACGCGTGTAAAGCTGGACTGACCTATGCTCATTGAAGGTGCTAATCTCTCGCACAGAGATGTCACTGTCCAGGACACCCAGCAGGACGGCAACCTGCCTGATGAGCATATCCTTCTGTCTGCGGGACACCTGAGCCACAGCAACTTCCAGGATCAGCTCCACCAAGTCTCGCTCATAAACATCTGGGGAACAACAAGCGATACTTTCATTTAATATATTATCTATTTATTTAAATATTGGCTCCTTCAGCTTTAGAAAGCCGTCACAATACCAAAAATGTCAGTAGGCTGATAGCAATGCCAGTGAAATACCCACAATCCATCCACAGTCAAAACAGATATACTATTGAACATACTCTTTTATTGAAAAAAGTTAAATATTAAATAATTATTACATCAAGTATAATCAATAAAAAGTGGCGCTTGACGTTTTTCCAAGAAATGTATCAAGACAAGTAAATAATCAGTAATATCAATTGAAACAAAGCAACAGAACAAAGACAAAAATGAACATTTAAGTAAACATTGAAATTCTTTAGGTATCTAATAGTTATGGGCAGAGCCCCACCAAAATATTAATCCAAAACAGACCGCTACATAAACTAAATTAATAATAAATTATAAATGTGTTCTGCATTCTGCAACAAATATTTTTCGGATTTTCTAGACTATTTTAAGTCATCAAGTAAGCTGGATATATTAAAATCCAGTGCATGGCTTCGGCAGACATGTATACATGATACTAAGCGGGGCAGACAGTGCCTGAGACCTCCTGAGCTCAACAGTGGCCCACATTTTTGCAACATAAATCTGTGGAGAAGAAAGGAACTGCAAGCGCGCTCTAACTGAGAGCCATTGGGGCAGATTTGAGACTGCCCTGCTTATTTTCACGTTACCTTACGTGAACCTCGCACCAGATAGTCCAGACCAAGACGATATCAATCTGCTTCAGCTATGTGTCTGCATCAGGTCAGTAACTAGTTGGCATGTCTGTTTTTTTCTATGTGGAGTAGTATCAAATTAATAAAGTATAAATATTTTTAAATGTGCTCACATGAAAAGCCTTTATGGTTCTGTTGTGTTTGTTTTACAATTGTTCTGAGAATAGACATATGATTGTAAAAATTTTGTAACATTCTAAATCAACATTTGGAGGTGATAAATACTATATTAAGGCAATTATAATACAGCATTTTATGCGTGTACTTCGAGTCTGTCAATCAACATTAGCGCGCCAACCACTGGATAACGCAAACAAGGACATTAGATCTCTGCCAAAATTCTGTCCGCATGTGTTCAGAGATTAGAATATAAAGCTTACAAAGTGTTTTTCATATATTAGCACTAAGACCCAGAATTTGCCCCACCTAAATTTACGGTCAGGAGCCGCTACTGGATATGTCTGATTCATAAACAAATCGACTGTTTGAGTCAGTTCTTTTGAATGAATCACATTTGAATGAATCCTTCTGACCAGTTCTTGGATTAACAGCTCACTGAGTCTTTTTTTAAATTTATTTTTTGACTGAACTCGACCACATGAAAGGACAAAACTTTATGAAATTTAAAATAACCTGATAAATAATATATATATATATATATAATATATATAATATATAATAGATATATATATATATATATATATATATAACAATATGGTATAATAGAGCTTATGATAAAGTTTTCAAGCATGAAATATGCCATGAAAGTATGATATGTGACACTGGACCACAGAACCAGTCATAAGGTTAAATTTTTTCGAAATACAGATGTATACATCACCTGAAAGCTGAATAAATAAGCTTTCCATTGATGTATGGTTTGTTAGGATAGGACCATATTTGGCCGAGATACAACTTTTTGAATATCTGGAATCTGAGGGTGCAAAACAATTAAAATATTGAGAAAATCGCCTTTAAAGTTGTCCATATGAAGTTCTTAGCAATGCATATTATTAATCAAAAATTAAGTTTTAATATATTTACAGTCGGAAATTTACAAAATATCTTCATGGAACATGATCTTTACTTAATATCCTAATGATTTTTGGCATAAAAGAAAAATCAACAATATTGACATACAATGTATTTTTGGCTATTGCTACAAATATACCCCAGCGACTTAAGACTGGTTTTGTGGTCCAGGGTCACATATAATACATCAACACTGTAAAGTACCAGTACTTTACACATCACAAGCTTTAGCAGCATTCTGGAATATGTTAAAGCAACGTTATTAAAAATACTCATTTTATGTGATTATCTTTTACAAGCATACTGACCTGGTCGAACCTCTACAGTGCCTCTGTCAGTATTGGTATTTCCCTTACTGTCACTTACAGTCAGGGTGAAAGTGTACTTCCCTTCCACCAGATTACCAAGAAAAAGCACTGCCTGGTGGTCAGAGTTATTCAGGACATCCTGGAAGAGAAAAAAACAGGTCACATTTCAATAGCGTCCCAATCACTGTGGTCCTGGTGTATGACTCCTCATTCAGGTGGAGTTACCATACCTTTAGGGAACAAACTCAAAGAAACTGCACCAAATTAACTGGTCTCACTTGTTCTGTCACTACACAGTATTGAACAAACAGTGTGACTGTTTGAATATTCAACAGAGTCATGAATGTCATTTGAATGCATGGAGCACGGCCAGTAAAATTTACGCTCTACTGAACAGCACTGACCCCTGAAGCCGGGCTGCTGTCTTCACGGGTCCAGAGGTAGCTGATGCTAGCCTTATCATCTGATGATCGAGAACCATCCAGAAATGCTGTACGGATGGGAAGAGTGATCGGAGGACTGGACAGCACTTTGGCAACTGGTGGCTGATCATCCTCTGATTTGAAAAAAGCAAAAAAGAAAATTATTTCTACTATTACAAACAGACAACCACAGAAGAGGTTGACAGTGGACTTGCCCTCATAAACTGCATGAAGACTTCTAACAAAGTCTACTAACACCCACATAAAACCCTCCTGGATTTAATTAAGTACACACACCTTCTCTGACAATGACAGAGACCGTGTCAGAATTATCCAGCTTCCTTTCATCTGTCACTGTCAATGTGAAAATGTACTCGCCCTCCTGCAGACCTGTCACCACGGCAACTGCATTGTCGGCATTATCAATTTTCACCCCTTCTGGGCCCCTGTAAAACCATCAAAAAATAAAACCATGAGTCTACATTTAAATTGATTACATTACAAATGTAGACAATTAATACAAAAAGTAAGGCTGTCAATCAATTAAAAAAATATTAAATTATTTATTATAAGATTATTTAATTAATTAATTAAAAAATATAATTTAAATATTGCGCGCAAAAAGGCTCCCAAATAAAGATAAAGACATTACACTATTCTGGCTAATTAATACTGTAGTCCTTGAACAGACAAAATAGAGAAATATAAGTTTGGGGTTGGTTAGATTTATTTTTAATGTTTTAGAAAGACTCTTTTGATCACCAAGACTACAAAATTATTTGATTAAAAAATACAGTAAAATCAGTAATATAGTGAAATATTATTACAACTTAAAATAAAACATAATTTTCAGCATCATTACTTCAGTCTCAGTGTCACATGATCCTTCAGAAATTCATTATAATATGCTGATATTGTGCTCAAGAAACATTTTGTTAAAACAGTTGTGCTGCTCAATATTTTTGTGGAAATGTGATACATTATTTTCAGGATTATGTCAAAGCACCGCATTTTTTGAAATACACAACTGTTGTCACATTAATGTCAACTTTTGATCATTAATGCAGCCTTGCAGGAATACGCGTATGAAGGTGTGTTTGCTTTTTAATTGACTCACCCCCAACTAATGGTAATGTATGGGTCAAGTATTGAATTATACTTAATTATTAATGTGTTAAAGGGGTCATATGATGCGATTTCAGTTTCTCTTTGAAGTGATACAAGCTCTTGCATAAAGAAGATCTGTAAAGTTGCAAAGACTTAAAGTCTCAAATCCAAAGAGATATCCTTATAAAGTTAAGAGTCAGCCACGCATACCTAAAACGGCTCGTTCCAGCACGCCCCCACATGTCTACGTCACAAAGATTTGCATAACGCCGCCTAAATATTCACGCAAAGAAAGAAGGCGTGGTTTAAGGAACAGCAGTAGTGTTGATGCAGCATGTCAGGGAGACGCTGTGTGTTTCAGTGTGAAAGTAAAAGCACTTTATTTGGCCTTCCGGAGGTAGATGCATTTAGGAATCATTGGTTAATATTTATTTACAACAGAACAGCAAAACCCAGATGTACGAATTTGTGCAACGCATTTTATGGACAACAGTTTTTTAACCTAGAAGAGTACAAGGCTGGCTGTGCACAAAGCCCATTATAAAAAAAATAATAAAAAAATAAATAAAAAAGGGGTAAATTCCGACTTTGCTAGGACAATCTGGCGCTTCTGAATCAGAGACTGTAAGTATGTTTTGTTATTAGTTTAAGTATTTGCTATTGACTGTTCAAATGCAGAGTTTTGCGCAGCGCAGAGTATAACGCATTGTGTGTGTGTGTGTGTGTGAGGGGAACAGGGTCACATCACAGGAGAGTGAACTACCTGTCAGAAATCATAGCACGTCAGCGGTCTTAACTGCGGCTTGTGTACTGCATCATCACGGTGTCTGTCACGCGACTCTGTTGACCTTTCTGAGTTTATTTTTTATTTAATTTTTTTACTGATGGTAAAACTAAGGACATTATTACCTGTCTTAATATTTACTTTGAAAGCTTAAGCTCACGATTATGGTAAGGGGCGTTACATTTCCAATGTGTGCTTGTGGTTTTCGGCCAATCACAATGCACTGGGTCAGCTGGCCAATCAGAGCAGACTGCGCTTGAGGGGGCTTTGTTGAAAACGACGTGTTTGAGAGAGGCGGGGCATAGAGGACCTACAATAATGTACAGTATTTGAAAAATAATGTGTTTTTTGAACATTAAAGCATATCAACATATTCTGTTACACCAAATACACAAAATAATGATCTTTAAAATAGCATCATATGACCCCTTTAAATAAATCCAGCCCTAAAAATTGGATTTTGTACATTCAAGAAGTTCAAGAATTATAAATATACACAACAAAGATATATGCAAGGAGAGTGTGCATGTGTAACTGACTTGGTCTTTGTCCAGTGGTACGTGGCAATTTTTTGGTCATCGCTGCTCTTGCTGCCGTCCAGCGTGGTACGATCAACAGGCAGCGTCAGCTCCTTGTCTGGACCAGCATCCGCTACAGGTGGCTTGTTATTTTCTGGAGGGATTTTGCATACAGTGTGCTCAAGCACAAATAGCAGCTTCAAAATTAGATATACAAGTTAAATATGAATCCGAGTGCTCTGTATTTAAAAATATACCTGGCTGGACAATGACAGTGACCTGAGCCGTGTCTTGCTGGCCAGATGAGTCAGTGACGGTTAGCTGAAAGGTGTAGTCACCCTCCTGCATGGCAGACAGCTGCAGAATGGGCGTCCTCACACCCTATGGAGAACAAAACAAAGGTGTGCTCACTAATCCACTCGTTGGCAAACATAATGAACATAAATGCCATTCGAAATAGCATTGTGTTTCTCACATACCTGCATCTCCACCACCTTGCCTTTGCTTTCAGGGCTGAGTGACCATTCGTAGGACAGATTCTCATGGTCATCAGTGCTTTGGTTGCCATACAGTGTGATATAGTTGCGTGGCAATGTGATCACTTGGTTGGGTCCAGCATTAGCTGTAGGCCTGTAGTCCGTGGCCTTGTTGACTAACAACATGGCTTGGGTTGAATTCTGAGCTCCATCTGAGTCAGTCACTGTAAGACTTTAGGAGTAAAAATAGATATAGCATAACAGCCTTTCCAAACACACTTGTGGGTCAAGTGTTATTTACATTCTGTTCTAGAGTTTTTAAATAGTTTGCCTGAAGATAGACCGGTTTGCCAGGTTTTACAGTAGCTCTCTGATTACTGCCTAAGGTCTGAAGACTTCAGCAAAATGGTTACAGGGAAGCCCAAAGAAAAGATTACTAACAGGCCAAAATGTGAATGAAAAGATGGATAAGACATACATACCTGAAGGCGTAGTTCCCAGGAACCAGGTTGGTGAGAGTGAGAATAGCAGTGTCACCCGAGGCCTTTTCCTCTCTGAGCGGCCCCTTCACCTCCTCCCAATGCCACGACACCACTTTATCATCATCAGTACTCTCTAAGAAACACAAGACATTTATGATCACAGATATTTCATTAGTTACACTTTGCCACCACAGAGAACTTTAAAGACTTTTTCTGATATTCTGCGTGATAGAACTTACATTAAAACACTTAATTTGTGTGTTATTTTGATGTTCCCATTTTAAACAATGAAGCGGTCACTGCAAATTTCACAATTGTGAACATTTCTTTTTATTAATGGTGCAGCTCTAGGATAAACCTCTAATTTGCATTACAGAACTGTTGTACTGTCAATCTGATTTCTACAGCAACATGCATAACTTACACTACCGTTCAAAAGTTTGTGGTCTGTAAGATTAAAAAAAAAACTAATACTTTTATTCATTCAGGATGTATTAAATTGATCAAAAGTCACAGTAAAATGAACACTTTTTTAACATTCTATTTATCAAAAAATCCTGAAATAATATATCATATGACACTAAAGAGTGGAGTAATGATTTTGAAAATTCAGCTTTGCATCACAGGACAAATTACATTTAAAAATATATTAAAATAGAAAAGAGTTATTTTAAATTGTACAAATATTTCACAACATTATTGTTTTTACTGTATTTTTGATCAAATAGTTGAGCATAAGAGACTTCTTTCAAAAACATTATAATATGCTATTAGAAGGATAAAACAACATTAAAATTGGTTTAATAAATTTGATACGCACGACTGCCATCAATCACAGTGGAGCTTGTAGGCAAGGAGATCTCCTGGTACTTTGGAGAAACCACAGCAACAGGTGGCTTATTTACTCGCGGCTCTATAGAAAGCAAGAAACACAGGACTTATACATATTTTATGTGACATTTATACGGGCTGCCCAAACAGTGCGCAAGTCTGAAAACTGAATCCAGTGCAATTAGCAAGTACATCAATACTAAAGTTACCTGGTTTGACAGTAACGTTGACATATCCCTCCCCATGAGCACCGTCACCATCCACTACCACTTCAAACTCATAGAGGCCTACTGTCAGCTAAGGGAAACATTGTGCAGAAATATTAGGAAAGTTTACAATATAAAAAGTCAAGCCTTTCAGACAATAAAAGAGTGAGAGACCCATTTTTATGTACCTTACTGAGCTTAAGCGTCTTGCTGTGTTTACCCTCCATTTCTCCACTGTAGTCTTTTGGATGTGTCCTCAAACGCCAGTCAAAGGCATAGTTAGTCCCTAAAGGAATTAACAAAGAAATGAATACAAAGATCAAGGAGGAGGAACTAATTGCAATGGCTTATTTAGAGCAGTACCTGAAGGGGGTGCTGGCACTACGAAAGCATTGAGCTCCACCTCATTGCGCGGTAAAGTGACCTCCACATTGTGGCCAGCAGACACGACCAGCTCTCGCACTGTTGCTTAAAACAGATGACATTACACAAGATTTTAATGCAACACGGATAAGTCTGCTTTGTAAAATAGACATTGATTTGTTCATTGACACGATTATAGAGAGCAGTATGATGTACTAGCTGGTGTTGTTGGTGGAGTCACGGAATGGATGTCAGATGTGGACTGTGGGGACTGATTACTGTTGTTCAATGCTGAATGATCCACAGTGTCTGTATCCAGTGTTGAATTATGCTCAGATGCTGAGACAGATGCCTGTTCGCCACTGTCACTGGTGGACTGGATGGTGGTCTCACTCGCTGTGGGTTTCAAAGACAAGCCCTGTTCTATTTCCTGTGAGGGTGAATATATCAGTTAGTTCACAGTGATATGCTTCAAATCAAGTGGTAAAGTGTAAAATTATGCTTTAGGGCAGTGATACCAAAATTCTATACTATTTTTCTAAATAAATTAAAAATAAACATTCTTACATTTAAAAAAAATCCCCTTTTGTTTTTTAAATGCCACGAGTTACCACAGAATTATAATGTACAGTATAAAAATGCATATTAATATTTGCTATCACACTGAACAGTATTTTTAAATGATTTACTTTCATTATTATAAATTAAAGGATTAATATAAATCTTTATTAAATTAAAAATTAATTAAAATTCAATTAAAAAATTAATACTTAAAAATTTAAAACAAAGGAACTAAGTAGATGAGGGCAAAGGTAATCTAAATGTAAAAATAAAGGAAATGAACATGAACAATTAAATATCCAATATCTTCAAATATATACTCGAAAAATCAAAGGTTAAAGTGCAAAATGTGGCTTTATAAAACAGTGATTAAATTCTATCATTTTGTCTAAAAAATAAGAAAAATCCTCATTTAAAGCAACAGGTCACCTCAACATAATTACGTACAGTAAAAATGCATATAAAAACACATTTACCAGTGTTATTTGTTTTTTATTTTCTATGAAATATTAATTAAATCCAAATATGAAAGGAACTAAATATAAATTATTTTTGTTTAAAAAAAATTTTTAAACAAGCATTAGATGCTGACAATGGTCAAATGTAAATGTCTAAATGCCCAATATCGGACAGTATACTTATGCTGCAAATCAACAGTTAAAGTGGAAGTTTTATGCTTTAGGATAATGGGTCTCTTTTACTAACTCGGATAATCCAGATTCATCAACATTAGAATAAGGGTCATAACAAATATACGCATCTTTCCAGTGAAAATGTTTAAAACATTTATTAGCATGCACTTATTAGTGAATGATACCCACTGCTAAAGTCCTTTGAGATCATATAATACAGCTTACATGCTCTGTTTCCCCGATTACTCTGATGTCCTCAGCATTTCGAGTTTTCCTGCGCATGCTCTTGTTCAGCTGCTGCAGAAGCCCTAGAGATTTTCTATGTGGCTGAGGAAGCCACGTAATGGAGCAGCCCTCTTTTCGAGCACAGGCCAGTAACACACAGCGTCCACCAAGACTCCACACAGCACCGCAGGAGGGATTCATACAGCAGAATTCCCAGCACCGAGGCCCTCCCCCATCCACTGCCAGGGGCTGCCAGCCCAGACCAATGACGCTGCTCCAGTGAATACCTAGTACACCCCCCGTTACTGTGCATATGCTGGCCGAAACCCCTGAGACATACAAGGCAAAAACAAAGGTTAACAAGGGAGAAACAGACCTGAGAAAAGGAAAGGATTACTAAATATGGCAAAGCTATGGCAATAAAGTATCAGTGTTTTGAACTGTATGCACGGGGATATCAGGATAACTGATAAATGGCTGTATACTACCCCATTTTTTCTAACGATATGAATAAAATCAACAAATAAATATTATTTTTTTATTAAATTAACTAACGGTAAATATTAAATTGAAACAAACAATGAATTATTTTTTGTTTAAAAAAATTAACTCCAACAAGCATTCGATGCTGCCAATGGTAAAATGTAAATGTCGAATGTAAAAATATGGAAATAAGCATGCACAAATTAAATATCCAATATCGGACCAGTATACTTATGCTGAAAATCACAGTTCTTATTTGAAAAAAAACTTGATATGTGACTACTATCTATCATCTATTATTATATATATATATATAAATATCTATATATATATATGTACGTACTTACAGTGCCCTCCACTAATATTGGCAACCTTGGTAAATTTGAGCAAAGGCAGCTGTGAAAATAAATCTGCAATGTTTATCCTTTTGATCTTTCATTCAAAAAATTCTAACCTTTCATTGAAATAAAACAAGTGAAATGGGGGGAAAATATCATTATGAAATAAATGTTTTTCTCAAATACGTGTTGGACACAATTATTGGCACCCCTATAAATTATTTTGAGTAAAATATCTCTGAAGTATATTCTCATTCATACCTCCATTTTTTTAGCACAACAGGGTGACTAGGAGCATGAAATTGTCCAGCCATGGACAATGTTCCACAGGAAAATACTTATGAGGAACACAAAGGCCAAATTCCCTAAATCATCACAAGGAGTAAAACCAAAGAATAAAGTTCTGACGTGCAGCAAAAAATTGTTGAGTTTCACAAAATAGAAAAAGTGTGTAAAAAACACTAGTAAAGCATGAAAATCCCCATTGCCACCATCATAGCAATAATTAAGAAGAAAATTCCAATCAGCTAAAGATGTACAATCTGCATGGAGAGGACGTGTGTCTATACGTCCTAATGCACAGTGTGGCGGAGAGTTTGCGTGGCCGAAGACTCTACAAGGAATCACAAGTGAAGAATTGCCGAGATAGTTGAGTCCTTGGGGCAGAAAGCCAAAAAAAATATCAAACTGCCACCATCACCACCTGTTTTCGGGAGCGTTTTCAAGAAAAATCATCCTTGCTCATCCAAAAACAACTCAAGCATATCGTTGTCAGACACGATGGAAACTTCAACGGGGACTGGCTTCTATGTTGATGCAACAGGGAAAAAATGACACCATGCCACAGTTACATTAAACTGGGGATTCGTTAATGTTGTGTGCCTATTTTTTCTCGCCAGAGGTCCTGGACATCGTCAGATACATGGTTAATGGATTCTATCAAATACCAACGATAAACATTAAACCGGGACTGACTCTGTTATAATGTTCCTGGTGGATCTTTCCATAAGGAAAATGTCCAAACAACATCAAAAGGTGTCAGAGCACAAAATGAGATTTCTGCCATGGTCGTCTCAGTTCCCTGACCTGAACCTGTGTGGGGTGAACTGAAGAGAAGCACCACCAACATGGACCTGGAAATCTGAAGGGCCTGGAGTGATTTGGGATGAAAGAATGGTCTCTGATCTCTTGTATTATGAGAAGCAAAGTAAGAGCTGTTTATCGGGAAAGGGTAATTTAAAGCCAACCTTTGCTCATATTTCACCAAGGGTGCCAATATAGTGGAGGGCACTGTCTATTCAAGATTTGCTATTGCATTTAGGTGTAAAGTTTTCAATATTTTTATATTTAGTATTAAATTAATTAATTCAGTCTATGATCCTATTATAAGTTCAAATAACAGAATTAAATGAATAATAAACCCAAATTAAATAAATTATTTGTTTTATAAATAATTTATATTAACGAGCATAAGGAAGGGCAAAATATATCTACAGTCTAAAATAGGGCAAATGAGCATGAAACAATTAAATATTCCAATATCAGAATGATATGGACCAAATTGACGATATCAAAAATGTAATTGTTTTGTAAAAAATGTATTGTCTGATAATGGATAAACATCTTATATTAAAACTCTATACTATTTTGTCTAAATAAATGCTGAATAAATAAATAAATGTTAAATAAATAAAAATAATTAAATGTCACAAGTGACTTTAGGCGCCAACAACAATGTATGTAATATAAACAAATGCGTTTTCATTATCATATTAAATTCTAATTAATATTAAATAAAAAATAATTATTACAATAAAGAAAATATAACAAATTAAAATTTTAATTTTATCTGGAAAAATATTGGTAATATATTTGAAATATATTCTATTATATAATATACAATTAATATGGTATGGAAATGGCTATCAAATGGACAGATTTCCCACATAAGCTCAACTGTGGCGCTCAGAACAATAGGCTATTGACAACTCATGCATGTAGACTCACATCTAGCCCTGAAACAGTGGGAAATAATGCCTGTCCATGCTACCACAAGACAAGGCTGTTTATCATACAGGTCACTAACACATTGCACTTGTCAGCTCTGACAAGTTCCAGGAAGTCAGAGTCCAGTTAGACATCCACCCCCTTCCCCAATCCCTTCAAAGTCACTGTTTTGTCTATAAAGTCTGCAACCATGTCAACAGAGGGTTGCTTATTATGGGCTAGCAAATGAAATTCGAACTGCAAGACACAGCCCCACCCGTGCACTTTTTCTTTGGGGTGGGGGACTATGGGCCTGTTGTGCAATTTCCCCCCTTCTGTGAAAAGGAACACAGAGTGTCCATTATGCTTCCCTTCAAATCAGTGCTATCACTCATGACCGCAACAAGTCACAAATATATACTCATACATGTAAATAATGGTCCCAACAGTTGACTATTTGTCCAACATCCAACTAGTCGATTAATGATGCCGACACGTGTTTTTTAGTTTTGATATTTTTAGCTGTGTTGTTTTAATCTCGTTCTGTGCTGTTCGCACACATTTGTCTGCTTTCACCATTCTTCTCCCACTGATTTTGAAATATTTCATACAGAGATCACAGATCTCCAGGAAAAAATCTACGCGACCTGCTTACCAGAGACTGAGCAGAGAAAACACAGACAGCCCAGGTACAGTGAGGTAAATTTCCACCTGTGCATCCTTGGCTCCACACTGGGCATCTTTCAACTAAGCGTGAGGACCTTGGAAAGAAAAAGACAAGTCACACAGCCAATTCACCTGACCTATGTTAAACAACAACCTAGACTACAACACACATTTGTTTGCTTTAAGTCAACTAAAAGTTGCTTAGAATGTTTGTCATACCTTTCCCTAAAAACGATACAGAAATTCCAGCGATACAGGGAAGCAAATGATGTGAGATGTGAGCAGACAGATGAAAAGTCGTCCACACAAACACCGCCCAAATCCACAGCCGCATGGCACCTCAGCGCTGTGTAAATACAGGGTATTTCTGTTACCAACAACTCATATTAAGCTTATCTCAGTTATGTTAACAAAATCAACGGCCTTTTATCTACTTAAGTGTCCTAATCTAATTCAAAAAAAAATGTGTGATGATGCCACATTTTAAAAAAAATTATTAATTAATAAAATAATACAAATTAAAATAATTTAACTTACAATAAATATAATAAAATAACAGGTTAAAAATAACATTCCCAAATATCAAACCTCGAAAAAGATCTTTCAAGATTTACTATATTACTCCACAAACACAGTACAACATTTAGATGAGAACTTCTCAAAATGACAAACAAACAATGGCTGGCATTATCAGGATGCAAAGGAATGAAAAAGATTACGATTCAAAAATGATGATTCTGTCATTTAATCACAGGCATATTGTTCCAAACCTGTATGACTTACAATCTCCTGTGAGCTGTCACTCTGCCTTTCTTTTCTTTTTCATAGAAGAAAGAAATTAACTCTTCTGTTAACACATTAGACATTTTTCTACATTTTCTGCTGTTTATTCATTTCAAAATAATACCAAGAGAGTTACCAGAGCACACTGGTTTTGATGTTATGATGGACAGACAAGTCTGTCAGCCAAATTATAGTTCAACGCGTCGCCGTGATGTGAACAGTACATGACAGTCACAGGTTTTGTGAAGACAAGGAAGCGAGCAGGTGTAAAGATCCGGGCTGGCAAACTGTCATCACAGGCCAACACAAATACAGTACAACCCCCCCTGGGTTTATTTATTTTCCGTAGGAGCGCACGCTGAGTTAACTATCATTTAACTGAGCGACCGGGAAATTAAAGATGTCGATGAACGGTTAATCATTTAAAGGATGACATTAATCACATTCGGTACCGGGAAATTAAAGATGTCGATGAACGGTTAATCATTTAAAGGATGACATTAATCACATTCGGTGTTTAAATTAAACCTAAAATTGGCATGTCAGTTCAGAATCTAAATGCGATTTACACGATTACACCTGCAAGTTGGAAAAGCTCACCCTGTGCACAGCTGCGTACTGCATTAGTAACCCCAAAAATGTCACATTTCGTCGATATTGTTTATTTAACTGATTTTCATGCATGATTGGTTGAAGCTCGCGCGCATAAGGCAGTTTTGGTGATTACCGGTGGACAACCCATGGACAGGTTGCTAACAGCTGTTTAGTCTTGGATTCTGGATATGAAATAACTCACGCATGAGCGAACACCATCGCGCGACTCTGTATATTTATCGATATGTTGCGCTCAGTGACAACCAGCGTAAAATAATGTCACTCACCTGCTCACTGTCAGTCAGATTTCTGTAGCGCAAAATGACATTAGACACTTCCAGCAGCAGGACCTGTTTTCATCTCGAGCTGGGTCATTAATCTCTCGCAATCACACCGTCCCACGGAAACAGACCAGAGCTCACAGCGAGCCAGCGCATTTCCGCCCCGCACACCGGGTTGTCATTTTGAAAATGAAGTGTTCGATCGCAAAATAGAACTGAAACTTTAATGATAATCATGACTATATTAAGTTATCAATAGAATTAGAGTCATAACAGAGTTGTAATAATACTATTCATTTTATAAAGCAATAAAGATGCCACTCACAAACATGGCCGAAAACATTCTCCGAAACGTCACTTCCGATTTTAATTTCCAAAAACATATGATTAACATAATATGAAATATAGGGTAGCATGTATTTCAGTTAATTATCGATCGATCGTTTGAGAGAGAGAGAGAGAGAGAGACAGAGAGAGATGACCTAACAAAAACATAATATTGTGTTAGAATATAGAAAATGTATTAATCTGCAATGCCTAAAAAATACATTTAATTATTTCATTATTTAAATGTCAATTTAGGGTTAAGATATGTAGCCTATTAAACCATTAATGTATACAAATTGACCTGTAAAAACTGCTTTTATTTGTATACGTTTTTCACATAGAATTAATAGCTATAATTACTATAACTGTAATTGTGGCTTCATTTTTATGAGACCAAAAATAAAAAAATAAACTCTGTTAATTCTGAGCATAGGCAAAATGTGAGAACCTTAATTTATTTTATCTTATCTTATCTATATGGTACGCAAATTGTTTATTTTTAATAATCATACTGTAGACATCAATTCACCACACCAGAGAGCGCTGTCTTTCTTACGTGCTGAGTTTTAGCTCTAGCTCTGAACAGTCTCATATGGAACACTACACCACAGGGAAATTCTGACTGTGGCCTGTTTTCCTCCATCTGTCCCTGTTTAATGTAAATACCAGAGGCTAAATGCAAGCTCATGTACATACAGTATATACAGTGATAGAGTAAAGGTTTTGGACTTTGGGCTGTGTGAAATTAGTTTTGTAGACAAATATAAATAGTATCTACGTATGACAAAAATACAATACAAAAAAGTAATAACAACATTAATATCATTTTATAGGAATGAGCTGGAGAAGATAGCAAAGAAAAAGCAGTGCTCTCATGAACTGTCTGAGAGAATGCCAAGAGTCTAATCTAGGCAAAGGGTGGCTTTAAAAAAAAGGCAGATTGTTTTGATTCATTTACATTTTGCATGCTACATAATTCACATATTTCACTTTTGTTATTTCATAGTTTGAAGGATTTTATTGTTTTTCTAAAACAGTAATAAATAAAAAGAATGAGTAGGTGTGCCCAGATAGAGTATTTGCATATAGCTCTTTCAAGCTATAGCTAAAACGGACATATCCTGGAAGTATAAACAGGAAGCATACAGAATGCTGCATGTCCCGAGGAAACATCTAGGACAGTAGACAGGAATGAGTTGGAATGGGGGTGGGGTTAGGGGTTATCAGTGATGTCATATCTGTCCATAAGGACAAAAAAGATTGTCACTGTTTGCTTGCTTCAAAGGATTTACAGCCCTTTGGAAGAAACTGATACAGCATCCTCAAGGTCAGGGGTCAAAGCAGGGGCAGGGCTCTATATCAGTAACATCAAAAAAGCCCTTAAACCATCTGTGTATTCAACAGTACAGGTTTCTCAAGTGAATTCATCTGTTTTACCTCTTGAAGCCTAAATATCCCTATGTCACTTGTGACATGATGACTTCAGATCAGGAATATGCTTTGTTCTTGTGCATACTTTGCATTGGCCATGAACTGTTGCAGAAGGATATTTACATATGAATGTGAAAGGAACAGAGCAGGAGATTAAAAGCATGTCAGGCCGCAAGGATGGGTACTCTATTTGAGCAGTGAATCTTACAATGACTTTGGGAAAGCAGGTTTTTCCTGATGACATTATTTTATTGTTACATAATAGTTCACCCCAAAATGAAAATTCTGTTTACTCATTTACTCACCCTGGTATTAAGAAAACTGTATCTGGAACTGAGGCAATGAGTAAAGATGGGAAATTGCCAATCAAGTACTTTCAGGACATCCCTGGGCCAGCAAAGTGGCTGCCACTGAGACGAATGGGAATGCTATTGGATAGCTTTGTCAAGATATCATACACCTTCTTTAGTTTACAGAGCCTAAGGCTGTCTCCAAGACCAGTTTGATTTCAGTCAAATCTGTCAGGTAGTATTTTATATACTTAATTCATATATTACTTTTAATAACCCGACTATTTTCCCAGCTAAGTATGTTCTAAGAATGTTTTGATAATGTTCCCAGTAATTTATGGAAAAGTTATTTCTGAATGTTCTCGGAACTTTCAAAATGTCCAGTTTAAAAAAAAAATTTTAAGTTTATTTTTTATTTTTTACATTAACTGTTGAAGCTAGTCCTATCAATTCATTTTGACTAATAGCAAAAAAAAATTCCTAGCAATCTATGCGGTATAATCTTTGTTTAACTAGATTCAGAGTCTTCCCACAAACTCTTTAGCTATAGTGTGTTGAAAGCTGCTGCTCTTGAAAGCCTGACGGCAATGAACTGCAGAAACAGTCTACTGGCTAGACTGACATGAAATAGTTCCATTCTTAAAGGGGTCCTATTATGGTTTTTCACTTTTTCAACTTTAGTTACTCTGTAATGCTGCTGTTTGAGCATAAAAAAGATCTGCAAAGTTACAAAGCTCAAAGTCCTATCAAAAGGAGATATTTATTGACCGAACATCACTTTTCAAAAAATAAACGAACAACTCAGTTGGACTAAACGAAGATTTTCCGGGATTTTGGATATACAAATATCGAAGAATGGGACGGATGTTGAGATGCACTAGAGAAGAAATGGGGTATCACTATGGCAGGACACGATAGCTTTCCAAGTCAGCCGAACTAGAGTGGTTACAGTCATCGGGGTTAAATCGTGTCAAATGATTTGATTTGCAATATTTACACTGAAAGCGCAGGAGGCTATGGTAAGGGCGTGACAAACTTACACCGACCTGGCGCACGAGTGCTGCCATCACAACACCACTGGCCCGTAAACCAATCACAGCACACCGGCAGGCTAACCAATCCCCAACACACACTGCCAGCTAACAATCACAGCACACATGGCCCAGTAACCAATCCAACACCACACTGGCCCAGCTAACCAATCACAGCACACACTGGCCCAGCTAACCAATCACAACACACACTGGCCCAGCTAACCAATCACAACACACACTGGCCCAGCTAACCAATCACAGCACACACTGGCCCAGCTAACCAATCACTGCACACACTGGCCCAGCATAACCAATCACAGCACATTTCGTATTTCAGAAGGCGGGCCTTCCTTTGATACAGGAACTATTCGAGCCGTTCATGCCAGACTATATATCACATGTATATAGCAGGGACACCACACATGGTTAACTTGGAGACTTATAGTAAATAATTTTATATGAGTCTTAATTATCCCATACTGAAACATGCAAGTGTCCAGTAATAACCATTAATGCTCTTAAATTTGGTGTCCAACCATTTCTGAATCATGTATGGAATTTAGGCGCATACAGCTTTTCAAGATAGCAGAGTGGTTTGGCTGATTTGTTTGTCTTTGTGCTTGGGTTGGGTGGTGGACACGTACTGGTGGATGAGGTAATAAAGTACTATTCAACACGACACAGGCGGAGGTGTACATCCTTACTGGAGGAACGGAGACATTCAACTGTAAGCGGCTCTGTAGCTTCAGGGACTTGACATTTAATGTGAAAATATGCTACTTTACGGGTTTCACCCTCACATCACACACCACCTGAACTTATCAGTAATGTAACAACAATGTGCCACACACTCAAACAATAATTAAAAACATGAACAAGACAAATATATCAAATGGACACATTGAACATTTATTCATATAATAATAAGTGTGATACACGCGACTGACAAATTATGTACAAAAAAAATGAAACGTGGTGGTGATTACAAATGCACATGTGAGTAAAATATAGTGAAAGCTTCAGTTTAGACTATATGCATTACTACTTTGAATAATGAAAGTTTTTTTATGAGCATCTGTATGTGTTCAAGTGCAACAGAGAGCTGCCTTGTGTCACATGATACACAGGTGTGATATTACAGCAAGAGAGGGGAATTGTGGGAGGGACTGCCAGAACGCAAAAGGACATCTTGTTTCGAAAAAACAGAGCACTGTTTTAAAGATCACTCTTCAGCAAATGGATGGATGTAGATCATGCTGGCATGCAAAAACTTGTTTAGGTAATAAAACAAGATAGAGTTTGTAGAAAAATGATCTCAAACAGTCTTTCAACATATTCTAGCTTGGCTACTCCTAATAAAATCCTTTGGCTGAGAGGTGGACCTTTGTTTGTCGTAATAGTAAAAGGCCCTTTAGCTTTAGAGCCACAATCATGCGGAATGTCTTATTTTAGATTTTTAGGTTTTGTAACTCTTGTGCTGTGCTGAAAATCCTTTACCTAATTTTGGTCAAAAATGTCAGGCCTCTCATTAAACTATTATATTTTCACAAACTCTTGGATTCAATCTTTTTGTCAACTGTTTTCTTTCAATTACCACAGGTTTTGTATTTCTTTTGGAAAATGCTGGTGTATGGCCTTATTGATCTGACCTCATGCACCCCAGTTTTTGAATGGACAAAAAAAGCATCATTTGTGGATAATTTTCGCAATGTTCACAAAAAACTGTTAAACTCAGATTCAAGGCCTACGATCCTGGAATTCCATATATATATAGAAATAGTCATATTATTAGATCAGTGCCTGACGATCAAGCGTTCCAACAGATATTTAAAAAACTTGCGCTAAATGACAGAAAACAAATAGATAAAAAGATTGAATCTGATATTTGGTAGTATATATTTGGTAATATAGCATAATGAGAAATTTACAAGCAATATATTGTAGACCGAGTATTTTTGACCAGGAACACCACAAGTGTAACAAGGTGGGAAAAAGACCCAAAAAAGTACAAACATTTTTCTTTTTTGGGTAAGCTGTGTGATACCTTGTGTGAACAAAGTCTGTACTGTAAGTTTTAGTCTAATTTGAAAACATAAACTAGCACTTTGAGGGAAAACCTCAAGGTTTGACCTCTCCAGGTCAAAATGACTGGAAGATAACATGAGGGTTAAATTATAAAAAATAAATACATACAATTTTTTATGGGACAAAATTTACACTGCTGGAAACATATCACACCTATCACAGTCAAGTGAAACTGGAAAACTGAAAATGAATAAAGTATTTTGATATAGCTGAATGTTGAGTGTGAATGAGTGTGAGAGTGTTCAATGGATAGCTTGGAAATTTGCATACGCCATATTTGTGGTACAAGTAATGTTTTTTTTGTTATGTGATTTGTGTGAATGTAGGGAAGGTTATGTACACAGAAGAAAAGAAGAAAAGTATGCTGGTGGTGTGAATGTGTGTATGAGGAATGAACGTGTCCTAGGCGTGGCGTATGTCTCTCAGTTGCGCTGGCACATTCTTTGGGGGGGCCGCACCCTTTCTCACACCCTCCCTTACCTGAGTTGCTAAGTTCAGTCAAATACAGACATGCTTACAACATTCAGAATCAATCTCACAATCATAAACCTGAAGAAGGGGACATGAAACTGTTCTCACACAAATAAACATCAAAAAATCTTCACAGAATTCAGAGAAAACTTCCCCACACCGATAAAGGTGAAAGTCTAGCAAAATGAGGATGCGTTTAAGTCTTTTCCTTTCCGCAAAATCCTCTGACTTACTCCACCCCTGAACCATGCATGCAGCGCCGTGCAGAGACCTTTGGAGGGGCAGGTGCTCGAAGTATAAAAGGGGCACATGGAACACACAATACTGTGACAACATTCTTTGCTGATACGCGTATCGATAGGGATGCTTCTGTATTGATACAGCAGCAAATGCCGTGACGCAGTTTTGAAAAAGAAGCACAGAATAGAAAAGACCATTTTAAGGTTAAAATTTAAAGAGTTTTTTCTTTGCACCTCTTAATAACTTTGGAATTAGAAACTAAATTGTATTATTGATATTATTATTATTGTTGTTATATTATATGATTATTGTTGAGTTTACAGGGCATGGTGGTTTTGCTGTTGTAAACACTACTGTTACTGTTGCAGAAAAAAATATTTCTGTCATATTTAAAATAGAATTCTATTCTAATCCTGTTCTGAATTTATTCATTTTTATCACATGATAATGATAATAATAAAAAAGGACTGATAAGTATGATTCAGAGGATGAGAAAATCAATATACGCCTTTTTTAACAGTGTTGTGATCATTATTTTAAAGGCACTCTCCATTTTTTTTAAATAAATACTGTAATAATAATAGATCAAAGTATGAATAGTTTTTAGTCAGATAACATAAAAAAGACAAGACCCCTCGATGCCCTTTAAACTTTTCCCAATCAAACAGAAAGAACGAAAGAGAACAGGCACCTTTATATTGCTGTGTGTGTAGAACTTTAGCTTAATTTTTTTATATTTAAATATTTAATTAATAAAATGTAAATGCGTTCTCCCCTGCGGTTATGTTCGGGCAGTGTGGTCACGTAAGGGTTTCACGGGCCCAGGTAAATAAATTTAGATTTAACTGAAGAGCAGGATAGTCTATGCAGACCTGACGTTTATTGGGATCCAGAATGAGAAGAGTGAAAATCATGGAGCGCTCTGAACACTATTCATCTCGGAAGCCAACGGACGCTCTCTTACAGAATTCCAAAAGGCCTACTGAATTAAGAAGGGTTTGTGGGCCGGGGTTGAGGAAAGCTAACATGGAAAAAAGCACCTGCCTATAGTGTAGGCAAACCTCTATCTGCTGTAGCTGAGCTGAATAAAAAGCAGAAACGTTTGCAGGATGAAGTAAACTCAAGACCACGACGAGGTGGAACCTTGAGCAAGGCATGAACCCCCAAATGCTCCCTGGGCACCGCAGCATTGGCTGTCCACTGCTCCGGGTGTGTGTGTGTGTTCACTACTGTGTTTACTTCACATGCCTGCATGCATGTGTATTGTGCTCTACTTGACAAATTGCCAATAATTAGACCATATATCAACCGCCTCATAAAAAGAGGTAGGTATTGCTCTTGGTATGTCATGACACCACAGAAAGCATAACAAATTGTACTTTGGTCTCACTTAAAAATTCATTTGTAACAATATTAACTGACGGCTTGGTTATTTGAAATGTTGATATGTGGGCCCTTTCAAATGGGTGAACTTTACGCTCTGAATATGTGATTTCTTTAATATATAGGATTCATAAGTTTAATTTTGTGATATTATTTTGAATATTTCACTGAGGAAATTTGAGTGCCAAAACATAATATGAATAACTTTTAATATGATTTTAAGATGGCTCTAGTTGGTAAAGTTGTTGTTTACACATATGTGCACAGCCACTTGTTTTGATGTGGTCTTTAGAGACACGTTATTCTATAGAAATAGAGAGTTTTAAAACATTAACTATTAATGAATAATGTATCTTCTATACCATCTGTACATACAAAAAACTCAACAGTGTGATCATGACCTGGGTGCGCCTTTGTCCTATGAGTAACAATCCACCATCTGTCTGTCTGCTCGCTGAGGAAAGAGGAAGAGAAGGGTGAGCTGGGATATGGAGTGCGTTCGTGGAACTCCACGGAGCACATTTGTACATGATTTGCCGGTCATGCCCTGCTGTAAAAGCCTTCTTCTTTCTCTGCAGTGTATTCGGCTTTATCGTTGTCAGTTTTTGTAGCAATTGTCTCCTGTAGGTGAGCGGTGACGCCGGCGATGGTTGGGAGGAGTTTCACAAGTGAAATTCAAAGGGTTGAGTCGTTCGACGTTCATCACGAACCGAGTGCTGTTATCTTAGCGGGGCTGAGACGCTCGGGCGGGCAGGACTCGGCCGAACGCGAACAGGTTTCGCCAGGGCTGGTTTTCGCCTTGAAGCTGAATAGCTTTGGGTGGGGTTTCGGCGACACCAGGAATGTACCGCGGATGCGTTCGCTGAACGGGGTGAAAATAACCGACTTTTTCGGAACGGAAAAAAGTTTCTTTACCGGCGACTGCAAGTAACACAAACGTAAAGGTAAGAACGAGCGCAGGAGTCTCAACTTTCAAAAAGACCAGTCACATAATGTGAATGAGCAGATAGATGAACGTTGACAGTGCAGAAACTTGTAGAAACTCTCTACGAGAGAGCTGAAAGCTATTTTTATTCTTAAACGTTGCTCGCACTTTAATCTGATAGAGATTCGGACTCTACATACTCAGCCAATTTGAAAGACTTTTGAAGTAAACATTAAAACAAATGAGAATTATATAACTTGTTTGAACTTGGAGTTTAGTTTTGACAGCTGTGTGAAAATGATGGCAGTTTTTTAAATAAACGTTCTTAAAGCTATAAGTATTATAAGTATTTTATTAAAGTATAAGTCTACTATGATCTTTGAAATGTGATGGTTCAGTGTCTTGGGTGCACAGATTTGTTCCTTTGTTATCAATTAGGACTTTGGTTAGGGATTGGTTCAGGATGTCTTCTTACAGTGCCACCATGGTCTTAAAACATTGCACAACTTTAAATTATTAAATTATCAATCCTTGTAAATCCATGTACCTGCACTGATTATTTTTGTGGGTGAGGCCCAGGTAAACCACACCATGAACAGACATGTGCGTTCTGTCATATTTCATAATTTCCTACATATGGTTGAGTGTGAAGACACTTTAATTTTGCACTTGTTGAAACACAAAGTTCTTTTTTTGGGGATTGCAGAGAGGGTGTTGTTAGTAATTGATCAGTGGCAGAAATGGGAATAAATCTAGCATGATTACCATGTAGGCCCGAGATAAAAAATATCTCAAATCTGTTGGTGGTCTTTAGATCGACAAACGTTGGACCCTTCACGGAATATTCAGTGTCACATTAGTGTTGGATATTAATTGAGAAAAATTGGATGTTGCAGAGTGATTATGTACAGCATGTCAGGATTAAGAAAGCACCAACATTATGGCTGATACCAATAAACCTATAATTATTTCCATATTATGGCCAATAACTGAAAAAAAAAACTTACTTTTAAATTCTACTCTATTTTGTCAGTCATTTTAATTGCTAAAGTTGAATTGAATTTAGGTATAACAACATTATTATATACAATATGGAAAATAGATACATTGAGATTGGCAAAGAGTACATTTAACAGTGTTATTAAATGTTTAGTATTTCCAAAATATGAATGCAAGTGAGGATTAGGTGATGGCAAAGTTAATCTAAATGTAAAAATGTAGGAAATGAGTATGCTAAGTTAAATAAGCCTATACAACATCAGGCGATGCCAATAAATAAATTAAAAAAACTAATGTCAGCAAAATACCCAACATGACATAAAAAATAAAGTCAGTGTTCAAATATAGATGTTTATATAAATTCAGTATTTCTGAATTATCCTTCATTCTGCCTATGAATATAACATACAATTTGTTGCAGCTGTAAATATAATACAATTTCACACTCAGCCAAATATTCATAAGAGTCAAGGGTTCATTTAAAAAAAAAATGTGGTTATGCAAAAAACTCTTTTTGTTTGCTGAAATTAATTAAGACTATTGCAAAAAGTAAGCTACTGAAACAGTGCCTATTTTATGTCAGTCTCACTGTCTGTTAAGGTTATCCCAGGAATGTAAAGCATTTTCTGCCTAGGTCTTTTCTTGTTCTTCAATTTATAAAGAATGTATGTACATGAGCAATGTCTGTGCAGACATGTAAACACATATCGTCTCAAAAAGTAAAACTGATTTATATAACTATTGGCACTTGCAGTGTAGACCTGCCGGTATAAAGTTTCTCCACTCTGGCTTAATGTAATTTCATAACATGTCTCTTAGTTTTTTTCACATTTTTCCATCCATTTGGGAGACCAATACAAATAAACTTGAATTATTATTATCAGTCAGTCATTGTAGTAATAGTTTTTGATAAAGATTAAAGGCTTAAATAAAGTTCGGTCTTAATAAACAGACATTAACAGTGAAGCAGTGCATTGTCTGGTATTCTTTGTTGAATACACTCCAACATGATTTACTGGTCTGGGTGTCAACTCTCACAAGAAAACATGCTGACAGCGCAGGTTTCAGATTAAATGAAAAAAACTGATCATAATCAAGACTAGTTACGAGTAGATGCAAATATTCTTAAACATTCGCTAACAGAAATGTTATCGGATTGTATATCTATCTATCTATCTATCAATCAGTGGTGTGCGGTGGTATTCTGGAATGGAGGCAAAGGTTTTTTGTTTTTTTTTAATCAAATGTAAATTCAAGTCCCAGTCCCATTTTTTTGTTAAATAAACATTACAATAAACACTTACACTACCAGAAAAACCCCGCACCATTTTAAAAATATATATTTTTACATTAACAATGTAATCAATAATCTGTTTATTAAAGCCAAGTATGAATCTCATCAAGTTAGTGTTTTTAAGCATTTTAAGTTTATTAAAATAATAACTCACAGCAGTATAATTTAAACAATATATTTTGTGAACTTATGTTCAGCTATTCTTTCTAATAGTTAACTTTTAACTATTATTCGGTTCATCAGTCATCAAAGCTCAATAAATATTGGTCACAGACACAGAGATTTACTTTAATTTCACCAAGCTGATTACTCACTAAAAACTCACACAGATCATGTTTTCAGGCCATTTAAAGGGCCGTCATATGGATTTCAATTTTTCCTTTCTCTTTGGAGTGTACAAGCAAGAAGCTCTGTAAAGTTGCAAAGACTAAAGGTCTCAATCAAAGAGATAGTCTATATAAATTTTAAGGGTCAACCACGCCTACCTAAAATGGCTCGTTCTAACACGCCCCCACATGTCTACGTCACGATGTGGGAAGATTTGCATAACGCCACCCAAATGTTCACGCAAAGAAGAAGGAGTAACTTTTATTCTCGTTGTAGTATTGTTGTTGCCATGTCGTGAAGGTGCTGTGTGTTTTGTTGTGAAAGCTAAACTATTTTGTTTGGCCTTCCAAAAAGAGGACGATATCCACTTCGTCATGCTGGAGCTGATCCGTGCTGTTCGTTGAGGAAATACATCAACTTAGTGCTGTCGATCGCCGGATTGGCTTTCACTGTGGACGAAGCGGAGTCCAGACCGGGGTCGTCACATGTGGTTGCAGCAAGCCCGCCGGACGCTCCTTCGTCAAATCCGCCGGCCGCGCCATTCTCAAGCCCACCGGCTGTTGCTCACTCTAAGGCGGCCGCGAATATCTAGGCAGTGCTCACTCTAGGCCTCCGGCCTCCGCTCACTCAAGGCTGCGTTGTGTGACGCTGTTCATCCGATATTTTGAGGAGACACTCCTCCCTTGCCTACTCGGAGGAGGAAAGTGCCCCTGATATATATAATATATATATATATATATATATATAGAGAGAGAGAGAAAGAGATAGATAGACTGAGAGATAATCCGATAACGCGTCTGTTAGTGAATGTTTAAGAATCTCTTGTACAAATGGGAGTTTACATTATGTAATTGACATGTTATGAATCAGCCACATGTCTTAGTTTATTTACGACCTGCTCAAAGTCTCATTCTAATGTGCATAGTTAACTCAGTGGGTCTCTTTCACAAGTACATCAGCAAAACACTCCCTTCTTTGATTCAGTCACATGTTTCTTGAGTTTTTCCCTTTCGGTTGATGTCTCTTCGCTTCCCCTCTTGCCCACAATGAATCACTCGCCAACAGGCTGACACTGTTTCAATGGTGATGTCTAAAATACAAACAAATGTACACAAGAGCCCACAACCTTCTAAAACCTTCATGGTGGGGCCTAACCTGGCTAAGGGGTCATTATCTGGAAGATCACAGAACAGATAGGAATTTCATATGTACACAATGAGTCAAACAGCTAGTTTTTCAGCGGGTCAAACTATAATAATAGCATGCAGTAGTACATTATTTGGGTTACAATAATATTTCATAATACACTTGTTGCCTGATTGGTGATTTAACACCTGGGTTATGCAACATATAATATGCAAATTTAAAACATTGGCTTAACATGCAGTATTTGTGCTTCCTGGATCCTCTTGTATGGAAACAAAAACAACTATTGTCCAAAATACAGTGTGCTATTTTATATTTGTTATTGTATCCATGGTATTAAAAAGCTGTTTTTTCTAGTTCTTACAAAAACAAACAAAAAAAACTTACAACAGTCATGTTTGTGCTAAAAATGTAAACACTTTCTGGAATAATTATTATTAATAAAAACAATGGGAAAAAATTATTAACTAAATTTTAGATTACATATGCTGTTTAGATTATTTTACATGCTTATTTATTGAAAAAATTTGTTTCTCAGGTTGTTTTCCCTGCTCCACCATGGCCCACCGCTCACAGAGTTCTTCATTGGGCGACAACCCCCTGGATCCCAATTACTTGCGTCCGCATTACAGAGAAGAGTATCGCATGGCTATTGATGCCCTGGTGGAGGAGGACGTTGAGGGCTATTACAACTTTTTACAAAGTGCTAATGTAGTTGACTTTTTATCAAGGTCAGAGATTGAGCATATTAAAAGCACTGTGCAATCACCACAGAGTGCTGGAAATGTACCAGAACTGCCATATCGAGAAATAGATCAGGATGCGTCTTCTGACACCTACTGGCCACTGCATTCTGACTTGGATGCACCAGGACTAGACCTTGGCTGGCCTCTGCAGCAACATAGTTTTGTGGGGCCCACAGAGGTCACAATGTTGGTAAATCCTGCTGACCCTGAGCGGCCCAGCATTAAGGAGCAGGCCCGGCAACTCATCAAAAATGCTCATCAGGTTAGTGCTTTCATATTTATAAATGACATCAGGCTGGAATCAAGAATATGAAAGGTCCACTCAGTAATCATTTTCCTCAGGAAAAACATTTTACCTAAAAATATGTTTAAAATTATTTACACTTAACATGAAATTAAGACTATGACCAGCCAAATACTACTCATTTAAAGGGGTCCTATTATGCTTTTACAAAGTCTTGATTTTGTTTTGGGGGTGTACTAGAACAGGCTCTCATACTAGGTTGTTCGAAAAACACATTATTTTTCAAATATTTTACATTATTACAACACCTCTCTCCCCAGTCTGGCATGAACGGCTCAAATAGTTTCTGTATCAAATGAAGGCCCGCCTTCTGAAATACGAAATGTGCTGTGATTGGTTAGCTGGGCCAGTGTGTGTTGTGATTGGCACCACTCTGTGCCTGGTCGGGAACTGTCATGCCCCCGCCTGCTAGCTTCAGTGTAATTATTGCGTCAAAATCGAATAAATTTGAGCGTGATTTATACCCGGATGATTGTAACCACTCTAAGTTCATCTGCCTCGGGAAAGCTAGCGTGTCTTCGACACAGTGATAACACTTGTTGCCTTCTCTAGTGCAGCTCAACCAGGTCTCAACCAGATCTTTTTTATGCTCAAACAGCAACATTACAGACTAACTAAAGCTGAAAAAGTGAAAAAGCATAATAGGACCCCTTTAATGTCAGTAAAGCCCCCTGTTATTGCTCATGAAATAAATTAATCTTAGCTGGCTGGGAATAGGGCATTTCTGCAATGACTTCAGTAAATGAAAACATGTAAGTGAGGCTACTGTACATCAATGCTGATCATGATAATGCAAAGTCCATGTCAAGACCACTGTGATATTGGTTACTGCAACATAAACAAAAATTACTGATAATTCTTGTGTCATAATTGCATGTCATGTAAAATCTGATTTTTAGTCAGCATCAGTTGGTTCATCATCTAATCTTCAGTTGTTTTTTCTTTCTTACAAAAGTGTATAATTAAAGTACATTGTAAATCAACTAGTTTTAATTGTCAACTCTGACGCACAGCTTGAGGTCAATCCGTATTGCTATTTTCATGTTTATTTCTTCTTTCTAACAGGTAATTGCAGTGGTAATGGATATTTTCACAGATGTTGATATATTTGCCGATCTTTTGGATGCTGCAGTACGTCATGTGCCTGTCTACATTCTGCTGGATGAACAAAATGCCCATCATTTTGTTAACATGGTGGCAAGCTGTAAAGTTAACCTGGATATGATCCATGTAAGTTCAGTTTGCCTCAACTAACCCAAGTTTTAATTTGAATTTTAAGAAAATGCAGGCTTAATGGTGACTTCACTTGTTACAGATGATGCGGGTACGGACAGTGGCAGGCATTACCTATTTCTGCCGCACAGGAAAATCATTTAAAGGTCAAGTGATGGACCGTTTTCTTCTGACAGACTGTAGAGCAGTGATCAGTGGAAACTATAGGTGAGCTCAGTGACATAAGAATTCATCTCTAATGCATGCCCACTTGAATGTGACACAGATGACACTGAACATATTTCTTTCTCTCTTTCTCCAGCTTTATGTGGTCTTTTGAGAAGATCCACCGCTGCATTGCCCATTTGTTCCTTGGAGAACTAGTTGCCACATTTGATGAAGAGTTTCGTATCTTGTTTGCTCAGTCTCAGCCTCTTGTTATTGAAAATGCCCTTGTACCCATGCCACAAGACAGTACAAGTAGTTACCTTGGCAACCAGTTTGGCTTAAAAAGGACTCAGTCACTAAGGAATCCCAGAGGATATCCTCGCCAGCCTGAACTTACTGGTTACCCATTTGGGGATCGTCTTGACACCATACCAACTTTTCGGAGGGATGACCCGTTCCGCCATACACTTGAACCAAGTGCAGGTCCTATG
Source organism: Sinocyclocheilus anophthalmus (assembly GCA_018155175.1). NCBI lineage: Eukaryota > Metazoa > Chordata > Actinopteri > Cypriniformes > Cyprinidae > Sinocyclocheilus > Sinocyclocheilus anophthalmus. Next base: position 180,242 of record JADLZN010005718.1, on the reverse strand, counting down.
CAGGTCACCAAATATGCAACACAGCAGTTCAAGATGCAGCAGTCATTCTTGGATCCAGGACGCTCAATGTTAGCCTCCAGGCAGCTGGAAATGAATGCCTTTAAGAGGCATAGCTACGCCGAGGGCACCCGTGAGACCTATGCCTCCTCCCGTCAGTACATGAAACAGCGTGTAATGAACAACTTGGAGGAGATGGAATCGCATTACCAGCGAGAACAACAATACTATCATAGTGAGGGCATGGGACCGGATTCTGAGCGTGGGCACTATGACCGCCTTAACTACGGCATGTACCAGACAGATCAACACTCTGATCCTGCATATCCTCCTGAACTTGAAGCACCAGGAAATCTGAATGTTTTATCCTCTGACGACCTCAAAAGTGATTCAGAAAAACATTACAACTCAGGAGGGGGACGATACGGTCCTCAAACCCACCAGAGGCCTGCTGCGGGCCATGCATATGCCTGTCAGAGTTCGCCGACTCAGACACATCCTCCAGACCACAAGCAGTTGTTCTCCACTGGAGAGCAGGTACGGCAGTCCCAAGACCCCAGTGTGAAGCAGGGATTGCGGAGCTGGAGAATCAACTCTTATCTCAGCACTTATGAAGATGTAGGAGAGGAGGGCCTGCATCAACCAATGGGTCCAGATGCTTTTGATGAGCCACATCAACAACCTGACAGCAGACTTTATAGCTCAGAGGGACCAGGCCTTCATTTAAGAGAGTGTCCGAATATCCCAACTAAGCCAAACCTTGACTTGCGGCCACGCTTTGGTAAACCCATCACACAAGATAGGAATCAAGTGAGAGATATTAGCTCTGACCTGGGTCCCACAAGTACTGACACATTAAAACCAGCCATTTCAGCTTCATCACTAGCATCTTCAACAGACAATGAGAAGGAGCCAGAACCGAGGGAACCAAGGGAAATCAGCATTACCAAGCATGAGTCGTTCCGATCTCGAATTAACCCAATGCTGCAAAGGAGCTCAAGACTAAGGTCTTCTTTAATCTTCAGCTCCTCAAAGCTGGAGCAACACAGCTCCTCGCAAGCCAAGTCTGGTGGGGAGTTACAGGAGGAAAAAGATGAGAGTGAGCCTATTCGATACTCATCTATTGTGGCAGAAATTCTGGAAAAGAGGAGATCGTGGTCAAGAGAGCCGTTTGACTGGAATAAGCATAAAAAAGCAGATGACAAAGATGTTAAAAATGAATCAACAGGAGATCTGACTACGATCAGAGACGCCAAAGAAAAGCCCATCAAAGAAAAAGAGCAACCTGAGAAACCTGACAACCCTGAACCTGAGGACAACAAAATTACACAGCCAACAGAGCCTTCGAGATCTCAGCAAACAACTTCTTCCCTAAGCATGAATGATCCAGCAAGGAGACTTCAGTACTTCAAAAATTTGGAAGAAAAGAGAAAGAGCTCAAAATTAGAATTAGATTTGGGTACTAAAAGTCGAGAAGCAGACATGAAAAAGCCAGACCTCTCTGATACAGCAAACAAAGTTCCAAATGTGCTTGTTACTTCAGAGTTGTCCACTATAAAGACACAAGAGCCATCAGTTACGCTAACAGATCCTGTACCACAGCGCCTGGTGATTGCAACAAAACCATCTGAAGTCTCTGTGGACAGGCCGCTCACGAACAGCAAAACAGAGAGCACAGCTGATGCATCAAAGAAAGAGCCCGCTAAGGAACCAACTAAGTCACTTCGGCCTTTCGCGTCAGCCAAGTTCTTAAAACCATTTAAAGCCTCTCAATCTTCTCATCGTCGTATCTCATGCGGTGAGGAGATTCTTACGGACGCAACAGATGCTGAAAAGAGTGAGCTTAAGAAGTCTCGCAGCTTCAGCTCATCGGGCATCACCCGTGCAGAGTCCAAAGAAAGCCTGAGCTCCCTAAACCTTGGGAACTCTGATGGCAAAGATACAAAGGCCCTTGATTTCCTCAAGAAACAAACACAGAGATTAAAGGGTTTCCTTGGGCCAAAGGGAGAAAAGAAGCACTCAGGAGTCTCCAACTCTCAAGAGGACAAGTCAATGAAAACAGTCCCTGAGGTGCAAGAGGAGCCCTCAGACAAAGAGAAACCATCTGAATCCCTATCATCTTCAACCACAGTAGAGAACAACAAACCCAATGCTAAACCGACTCCAACACGCTATCAGTCCTCTACATCAAATGTGATATTCAGCAGCAACCTCAGGGATGATACCAAGGTGATCCTAGAGCAAATCTCAGCAAATAGCCACAAGAATAGAAAGCAGAATGAAGAGTCTGGGAAAGGCGAGGGGGGCAAGGAAGAAGAAGTTTCCAATTCATCCTTCCAATTTCAAAACCGGAGCGGGGTCAGCCGAACTACAGTAAATCTACAGGAGAGGGACAATCTGCTGAAGAGAATAGAGAGTATGCGCAAAGAAAAGAAGGTCTACAGTCGTTTCGAGGTACTTTATCGTAACCGAGAAGAGTGTTGCTTGGACCAGGGAAGTGTAGAGAAGGCAGAGCAAAGTTTGATTAGATCAATCACATGAGATCCTTGTACAATATATGTAGTGAACTTATATCTTATTTCTGCTTATATTGGTAACACTTTACAATAAGGTTACATTAGTTAATGTATTAACTAACATGAACAAACAATGAAGAATGCATTATTACAGTATTTATTAATCTGTTAGTTAATGAAGATACAGTTGTTCATTGTTAGTTCAAGTTAATTCACAGTGCATTGATTAATGTTAACAAGCCCAACTTTTGATTTTAATAATGCATTAGTAAATGTTGAAGTTAACATTAACTAAGATTAATAAATGCTGTAGAAGTATTGTTCATGCTTAGTTCATGTTAACTAAACTAGTTAACTAATGTTAATTAATTAACCTTATTATAATGTGTTACCTTTATATCTTATAAATTAAGCATATCAATTCTGAGCAAAGCATTTAATGTCCAAGTATATTTATTGACAAATTATATTTTTCCTTTTACATGTTTATTTATTATTTGACTTTACGTTCTTTATATGCCATGACATTTAAGTATCAGTTTGTTTGTAGCCTCCAATCTGTTAAGTTTTAATTTATGTTAGAAATAAATGAAATAGACTATCACAGAATCTCCTGTACAATTTGTGGGTTGATGGATGAGAGAATAGTAGGATGTTTCACTCACGTATCTGTCACTCTACTTCAACAGATGGGGAATAACTTGGGATAAAATATGGATGAAGGCGGCCAATGTTCCTCACAGAGAACTGTAAAGAGAACCTGAAACCATACAAAAAATATTGTACCAAACATCCCCAATACTCCTGTGAACAGACAAAGAGAAGCAAGTAAGTTGCTTCACATAAAAGCGTCTACTAAATGACTAGTAATCTACATGGTACATGGATCTCATATAAACAGACCACGAAAATAGCTCAACCTCAAATATGAGGATTCATGCTGCAGCAGGATGAATATTCCTTGCTCTGTGCCAATCTGAGCCCACAGATGATTCACTTTGCCCTTATAAGGCATTAGGGCATACCTCATAACAGTAATCACACACCATCCCTGCAAAACATAGAAACACAAATCAGGCCAAAGGAGGGTTCAAACTTCAAGAGGATTTTCTCAGCTTTTCCCTTTTCTTCCTTACCTTATAGTTATATATGATGTGTATGTACAAGTGCACACAATTTCCAACTTCCAAAGGAAATTAACATGTCTGGGCAGAAGCTGAGATATGCTACTCTGAAGGCACCAAAACACACCCTCTTTAAAGTACACCACACAAACGCCCCAGGACATGTCAATGCTGAAATTATGCTTTGGTGGTGACCGTGCCAATGGATCACAGGCATAAAAGAAACCAGAGATGGTTGGTAGACAACGCTTGTACTTTTGAAGGCAAAGAACACAGAAACTATGGAACCTGAAACTGTCAAGAGATGATTGGAAAATATGTATGGGATGTCTGAAAATGAAAGGAGGCCTGTTCATTAATTTTTCTCCTCTATCAACAATGTGCTATCAAGAAAGTGGATTGAAAGCTGAGAAAGTGATGTGAGGGGTAGAGTTTGAATTAATTTTATTTCATTGGCAATCAGAACTTGCAGTATAATGGTTTCAGACATACTACACATATACATTCCTGCATGAACTGTTGTCAGGAGAAACTGTAAAATATTAGGTTGATAAAGAAATTCTCAGGACTGGGCATTAGCCTGCATTTTGTCAATGCAAAATTTAAGACAGAACGGTATTACTGAACACCAAAGATTTCCCAGAGTGCCCTGCTGGATGTGTCATAGGACTGATTTATGGAAACTGGAAGCTGATCTAATGAGGAATAACTGATTTAGAAGTATGATGGAATTAAACTTTGATTTAAACTTTGATAGAGTGTCATCAGTATGTTTTTATTTTTATTAATGCAAATTTTGGGGAATTTAGACAATTTTTTATTGTGTCTTATAAATTCTAAATAAATGGTTTAGAAACTTATATTCTAGGTACAGGAAGATTTTATTAACAGTATTTGTTCACAAGTATTTGTTGACAATACAGTTGGTAACAAGTTAAATTAGAACAATGGAACAGAATGGAAAAGAATATAGGCTATACGCCGCTTCTTTGTAATATTCATATTTGTTGGAAGGAATTAGATACTCAGCTCAAGTTTGCAAAGTCTGTTTGAGATATTCATGATGCATTTTCACAAGTGTCCATGCGCATCTCTGCATTCTGGGTGTAGCTTAACCCGTCCAGAAGCTTGGTCAACTGCTCCAGCTTCTGTTGTTCTGTAGGGATGGACACAAACACACAGGAAAATATCAGATTACTCTGAGGATGATGTTGGTCTCTTGTTTAAGGGCTGTCAGTCCAATGTTACGAGCTCAGTTCTAGGTCCATAAACACTTGGGTATGAGGTTACATTCCTGTGCAATCCCATCATTGCAAGTACTCTAGCCTTAGAATGTTTAAAATTGGCTAAATTCAGAATAGCGTATTACACTTAATATGTCTACCATAACTTTATTCAGCAGAGTAGTAATGCTAATATGCTATTCCGAATTCAGTGACTGCCTTGTTGACTGGCCAAATAAGTCATTTTGGAAAAATGCCTGGACTAATTAGACTTCTACATCTCAATGAATCCAGAACGCATCAAATTTCACACTAAGCACACAACTACACACTGGTCGTATTGGAGAGGACCATAAAAACTAAGCAATGGAACAAAATTTATATTAAAACGTACCAGCCTTCAGCAGATGCTCAGTGGTGTACTCTGCAGACTGTATTTCTGCTGGAAGTCTTTGTGGAGTCTGGAGAAAGAAAACAAAAACAAAACAAAACATAAGACATAAATGCTATTATCAAATGCTATTGTTCTATAATGAACAAAGCCGTTTCCATTTTACAGTTACAAATAAAGAAAGCTCAGTTGCTTTTAGTTTAATATCCATTCTCATAGGTCACTTACAAAGACATTGGACAGGTTTTTATGCTGCTCCATTAATTGCTGAAGCTGACTCTCAAACCTCATCCTAAAATGAAATTAGATTAGTTTAAATGCGTTAGAATTTCAAAAGAAGTCTCTCTTAGCAATAAAATATGTTCTCATATTTTAGAATTGTCAGTTATTCCTGATACCATCAGTAATGGCTTGTGCTGCTGAACTAGTAGGTTTTGGCATTTCAGTTTGAATGTGGGCATTTCAATAAATGTTCCTCCGATACATGGAATGCAATTCTAAGAAATGACACAGCACCTCATGTCTATTTCTAATATCTAAAGAGACAACTATTAAACTATTTCCCTTCGCTGTTAAAAACAGTAAGTCATACCGAGTCTTTCTGTGCTTTAGTTTGGTCTCCTGGATCTGAAGGCAATACTGCTTTACTGCTTCCTCTTTCTGATGGTTCTGCTCAAGCTGCCTACAGAGTTACAAGTTAGATCATAAATCAAATAAAATGATGCCGTCTAGTACGTCTCACAAACATTTCTGTTAACATTAAGTAATAAAAATGACAAAATGCTGCTCTCAACGTCATCCTATTTTAATATGATTTGTGTAAGGTATCGAGTGAATACACACCCTTTTACAAGACTCACTGATCTGAGAACAAAGTTCAGTGTTTTGGTGACTCGTTGTGATTCACACGTGAGCAGCTTCCATGTGAAGTGCAGTAGTTCAGTGTCTAAATACTCATGAGTGTTGTATGGATATCCATTTATGCTTACCTTTGTGCCTCCAGCTGGAGGTCCTCACATTTGAGCTGCAGAGATCTGTTTAACTCTTTATGACAAGATTATGTGTGTTAACACTGTAAATATATCTGATAACAAAGCTTACATGTAATTTATGGGCTCATTGTTTGGTTTAGACTAGAGTACCTTCCTTTTCATTCAGGGTCCCCTCCAACTGTAGGGCTTCAGCAGTTACTGCAACAAAAAAGTACACTCATCTTTACCGTATTACTCTCATTGGTAGTTGGTACTGTGTGAATCATACATTTGAGGTTAATGTGAGTATATACATACAGGCATCTTCCTCCTCCTTCCTAGCACATCTGAGGAGCATAGTTTCCTTAACTTCATCTTCAAGGTTTTTCTTGGCTGAAATCAATATATGGGTGTTTAATTTTTGCTTTATAAAATGTGTTGATTTACACTCGGATTGACTGACTGGCTGATTAACAGTCTAATTGACCTTGTTGCAGCTTCCTGAGTTTGATTAACAGCTCCGCTGGTTTCGGTTCTGCCCGCCTACCTATAAAAAGACCAATTGTTTTGTAAGAAATACAAAGGCATTAAATCCCATTGAGTGGACAGAGATAAAAGATCTGGTTTATGGGTTAGGCCCTCACCATGTAATGAGACAAATTGTGAAAAGTGACAGACTCGTCGGTTTAGTAGGATTGTTTTTAATTTACTTATATTATTTAAAATGGACTTAGATGTAATAAAAATAATGAATATATTAGCTCGTTAATGAGTCATGTCATACCTGGGCTTTCTGGAGTCTTTATAATATCTTCAATGTTGAATGATGACTCTGTACAAAACAATAATTAGCAAGCTGCAGTACTCGAAAATCAAACTCAACCTGCTTAACGTTAGCTGACTAGCCAACACATCTACACAATAACAACCCACCAAGTATCACACTCATTACGACGCCAGTTGATAAACTTTTTAAATATATATATAGGTATATAAATATATATAAATGTGTGAGGTAAATATATTGAGGGGAATGTGAACGGCTCTTTAGAGGTCAGTTGGCAGGTCTTCCTCGGCTCGCGCACGTTCAACTGCTGTTCACGCGCATCTGTCTTTTGAACAAACTCTTCTCGTAAAAGCCCGCTTGATTTAAATGTATGTGTAATAGAAATTATTGTGTGATAAATTAAGTTTATTCTTTTAAAAATAAATAAATATTGATTAAGCAATAATTATAGAATTTACTTCACTCTAGTCTCACTCTACAGTTCACGTAACTTTAGTTGGTTGTAAATTGGTCATTTGGCGCGATCACCTGGTAAAACATGGTACTGCAAAAAAATAATAAACCGTGGAAAATGGTACTTTTCTTGCATTCTTTTATTACAAGCTTTGCATAAAAGCTGCACTAAACACTCACCACTGCAGCCTTTTCCAGTATAGTAAATACATATTTGGCCTACAAAATGTCTAGTACATTATCACACCATTCAGATTATAGGTTTGTGAAAATAATTTTATTAAAGAAATAGGAATTTACAATTAAAACAGTTGCAACACAAATATTAACACTTGTGATAACATGAACTTTAAATTCAATTCTTATAGTCGTGACAAAAATTAAGAAATACTGTCAAAATGTTCCTGTCTGATTCTAAAAAAAAAAAAAAAATAATTACACATTCGTCTAACAAACAAAAGTTATCCATTAGAAAGTGAAAAAAAAAATGAACAAAACAACAATGGTAATGTGTGTTGCTTGTTGAGGACAAAAGCATTGTGTTCAATTAAACAGAACTGAACAGTCAACACTGTTGAATGTCTCCCTAAATGAATTACTACAACTTGATCACATTTTCAAGAATATTAATCGCCAATATCACGACATTTCTAACGAAAAAAAAACTAAATGTGACGCTTGTAATTTCAAATCAGATGGACATTGTTTGTGGATTCTAAAGCATACATTTGAACCAACACACATTTCACATGTATAATCAAAACAACAGCCATTTAGCTTATGAATGCATAAACATTTTCTTAAATCTGAAAGAATCTTTCTTGTAAAATCAGTAATATATGCATGTCTGGTTGTATCTCTGGTTGACCTAAGTTGTGAGATTAGAACCTATATCAGAAGAATTGTTGTTCAATACGAATTCAAAGTTAAATGTTACTGATTGCAAGTTAACATGATATAAGTGGCACGCAGCAATGTATTTGCTAGTTTTGAATTTTACTCTATAACAGTTATATATATATAATATATTACACACATACACACATATATAAATATATATAAAACATTTAAGCTACATCGCTAAGGCAGGAAGTAACTAACATATAATCAATGTCTTTTTGATGGAGGAAGTGAATCATACTGAAAAATCCACAACATTTTTAACAGATAAAAAATGTAAAGCCAGAGACCTGGCTGTTTAAAAAAATACTGAAAAATACTGTACTACTGAAAAAAAAAAAACTTTTTGGACGGAATCCTGATCCTAAATTGTTTCTCAGCATCTTCTCAAAAAAGTGCTCAAACTATTTGTTGCTGACGCTTCAAGACTCATTCTCATCTGTACTGGATGTAACTTGCACACTCAGAACAATGACTTCTGTCCTTGTTTTGCCTCATCACAATCCATTGGTTGTTACTGCAGGACCAGTCCTGCACCAGCCAAACAGCATACGTGACAGTGACCACTTCATCCACTGGACCACAGTCCTTAGGTCTGAGAGAAGGCTCGACATTTTGAATAACTTGAGATTGGTCAAACTGCTCCGAGTATGCATAATGAGCAGGATTCGTAAACTGATCCTCATACATATAGGTGTGAATGCACATTTGAACTTCAGAATGTGTGTTAGTTGCTAAAGGTAGTGCATCATTGTCTGTGCATGTGGTTGTAGGGCTTTGGTCCACTGTACACTGTGGTTGTGTCTCTTAGAGATGTTCTCTAAATGATAACAGGTCCTTCCTGCAGTGACAGGCTTACCTTAAACACAGGCTCATTTACTTTGTTTGTACATATTACTTTCTTAGGATGACTCTTCTTCATTTTTTTGGACATCTGATGGGTTGGAGCTATGAAAGGCTATGCATCAGAAGGGGGCAGCATAGACACTGTTGGACATTTAAGAGTCTAAATGGGACCTTGAGAAACAAAAGAAAATCTATCAATATCTGCCTGTAACATCCTTAAAACAAAATACATTTACTTCAGGATAAATATTACAGTCATGTCCAAAAGTTTTGGCAGTAACAAAGTTTTGCTACTTAAGCTGTTGTGGTGTTCATTCACATTGTTTCTAGATTATTGTGTAGAGTGATCAGATGCATTTTAAATAATTGCTAAAAGTTTCATTGGCCAAAAAATGAACTAGCAGCACATGTGAAAGTGTGAATGAGTACTAATTAGATTGTAAGAGCAGACTGATTGCTGTAAAAGGAGGGAAGAAGCGCATCCAATCATTGTGCTCTTGTTAGCAATGGTTACCTCCAAAAAAAACATCCATCATCGCTTTGCATCAAAATGGTCTCACATGCAAGGAAATTGCTACAAAGAATATTGCACCTGAAAGAACCATTTACCGGATCATCAAGAACTTCGAGGAGAGAGGTTCGACTGCAGTGAAGAAGTCTTCAGGACGTCCCAGATTGTCCAGCAAGCGCCAGGACCGTATCCTGAGGAGTCAGCTACAGAATCGTGTCACCAGCAGTGCAGAGCTTGCTCAGGAATGGCAGCAGGTTGGTGTGAGAGCATCTGCACGCACAGTGAGGCCAAGACTTTTGGACAACGGCCTGGTGTCAAGAAGAAGCCACTTCTCTCCAAGAAAAAAAATGTCAAGTACAGATGAAATTCAGCAGGAAGTGAAAGGAGGGGACAGCAGAAGACTGGGCAAAGTTATTTCTCTCGATGAAGTCCCTTCAAACTGTTGGGACATCTGGGCAAATCAAGTGCAGAGAAGAAAAGGTAAACGATACCATGAGTCCTGTGTTGTGCCAACAGTGAAGCATCCTGAGACCATCCATGTGTGGGGTTGCTTTTCAACCAAGGGAGTGGGCTCTCTCATAATTCTGCCCAAAAACACTGCCATGAATAAAGAATGGTATCAAAACGTCCTGCAAGAGAAACTACTTCCAGCGATCCATAAGAAATTTGGTGATCCGTGCATTTTCTATCATGATTGAGCACCATGTCACAAAGCAAGAGTGTTAAAGAAGTGGCTCGAAGATCATTACACTGAGATTTTGGATCCGTGACCAGGCAGCTCCTCGGATCTCAATCCCATAGAGAGTCTGTGGTCAGTCCTCAAAAGGAGAGTGGACAAGCAGAAGCCCACAAATTGTGATCAACTCCGAGAACTAATAAGGCAAGAATGGATCGCCATCAGTCAGGATTTGGCCCAGAAGCTAATATCCAGCATGCCAGAGCGAATTGCAGAGGTTATGAAGAACAAGGGTCAAAAATAAATATTGACTCATTATATATTTTTCCAATAAAAGCCTTTAAAACATATTATATGCTTATCATTGTTTTTCAGTATACCATAGAAATGTGGGAAAATAATATACAAATACTGAAGCAGCAAACTTTGCAAAAAACAAAATTTATGTCACTGCCAAAACTTTTGGCCAGGACTGTACACAACACACTTAAAGGGTTAGTAAAATTAAAATTCTGTCATTAATTACACCCTCATCGTCGTTTCAAACCCGTAAGACCTTCGTTCATCTGGAAACACAAATTAAGATATTTTGATGGAATCTGAAAGCTCTCTGACCCTCCATAGACAACAACGCAACTGAAATGTTCCCAAGTCCAATTTTTAGCAGAACAAAACAGTTCGTTTTGCTGCTTTATATTGAAAGTTGGTGCGTCTTATATTATTTTAATGTATTATCTTAATTATGAACACACTGGTTTGTAGTGCAAACAGTTTTACCGTTTACTGCACGTTGTTATTCTCCTCGTTATTTGCCTATAGCGGCTAATGAACCGGAAGTCTCACCCATAGGCTTACTTCCGCGTTGAAGAAAAAGGTGGATAGTAAAGTAGCACATCAACCATCATATGTAAGATTAAAGTCCGCATGAAATCAAAATGGACTTTATTTACTTTATTAGCGTACATTGCTAGTCTTAATGTGAACAATTAATCCGTGCAAGTTAATCTGCTGAAAAAAAATTGTTTGTTTTGATAATCTTTAATCAAAATTTGAACATTTACTTCTGCTCTGGAATGGCATTCCTTCTCTGATGAAGGCTTGGGCAGAATATCCTTAAACACACCCCTCCAACCGTTAGGTTGCTACGAGTGAGAGACAGAGGGGAAGAACGCTAAAATAAAACCCCGCCCTCTATTTAATATTCCGTTTCAGATGGAAATACGTCACTACATTGAAATAAAGTCGGCAGCAACTTCCGGTTCACGCGGAATTAAATAAAAGTCCTATTATGCTTTTTCACTTTTTCAACTTTAGTTAGTTCTTTGTAAGTTGCTGTTTGAGCATATAAAAAAAGATCTGCCAAGTACAAAGCTCAAAATCCACTTCAAAATGAGATATTTTATTTAACAGAAATCACTTTTAAAAAACTACAACAAACGACTTGTTTGGACTATAACGCATATTTTCCGGGATTTGTGATGTTACAAATATCGACGAATGGGACGAGACTGCACTAGAGAAGGCAATGAGTGTTATCACTGTGGGAGACACGCTAGCTTTCCCAAGGCAGACGAACTTAGAGTGGTTACAGTCATCCGGGTTTAAATCACGCTCAAATTGATTTGATTTTGACACAATATTTACACTGAAGTTTGCAGGAAGCTATGGTAAGGGACATGCCATTTTCCAACCAGGTGCAGAGTGCTGCCAATCACAACACACACTAGCCCAGCTAACCAATCAAAACACATTTCGTATTTCAGAAGGTGGGCCTTCATTTGATACAAGAACTATTCGAGCCGTTCATGCCAGACTGGGGAGAGAGGTGTTGTAATAATGTAAAATATGTGAAAATAATGTGTTTTTCGAACAACCTAGTATGAGAGCCTTTTATAGTACACCCCCAAAACAAAATCAAGACTTTGAAAAAGAGCATAATAGGACCCCTTTAAAGGTCCCCTGGCCTGAAGCAAAGAAGTGCCTTTGCTTGAAACACGCAACGTTATTCTATTGGGTGACGTAATTTAAACTGAAACAGGAAGACAGGGTGGGACATATCAAGCAGCCCCACCCCTTTTTAAAAAAAGCCAATAGCATTCGTTTATATCACAGCTTGGGCCAGAGCCGTTGAGCTCAGTAAAGCCACATTTGACAGCCACAGTCTAATAGATTACCCCCTTACGCCGTGTTGCAAATTGCAGTGGTGTTGCTAAATTTAACAACTTTTCAGACTACCCTAGCAACTTTTTCTTCCAAAAGCACCTAGCAACAAATTTAGCTATTTTTTTTATTTTATTTGGCTACTTTTAGCAACTTTTGATAAGTGACTCAAACAATAAAAAGGTACACATTTCCATCTAAATTTCACAAAAAGAGGAAACCAAAGTTGCCTAGCAGTACACACATCACAGGAATTAAGTTATTGCTATTTGCAGTTGTTCAACTTGATAATAACAATAATAATTTAATAATTGTTCTTTATGAACACAGGGTTAGTGAGTGTACCGCAATGTTGATCACTTAGTACACTGTAAGAAAAATATCTAGAAAAATGGAAAAGGTACTAGTAATTTTCCAGGACATTATCTGTTATCCATTATCCATTATCCATTGTAACCCTGTAACCCCAAAACACAAAATGCATAAATTAAAATGCAGGTAAAAAAACCGCCTTCTTTCTTTGCGTGCACATTTGGGCGGCATTAAGCAAATATTTCCACATAGTGAGGTAGATATGTGGGGGCGTGTTAGAACGAGCCTTTTTAGGGGGGCGTGGTAGAGTCTTAAATTTGATAAAGAATATATCTTTGGTTTGAGACTTTAGTCTTTGCAACTTCAAGGATCTTATCTATGCACAATCAGCTTGTGTAACACTCCAAAGAGAAAGGAAACTGGAATTCGCATAATAGGACCCCTTTAATGTAGCTTGCGCCAACAGTTGTACACGGAAGCAGCTCCGGGCTGATGACGTATGAGGTCAGCTTTGCGCATGAGCCGGTGAGTCTCGTGAAAACCAACGTTTGTTAACAGGAGCAAAGGAAGCAAAGTTTCCTTACTTTAGCAAAAGAAAACCAGTCTCCTCTTGGCTTATATCTAAATCCTCCAACATTCTTCTTTACAAATCCTCGTTTTGTACTTCTAATTCGTGACCGTTGTTTTGTTTTGATCTCTTCCCTGCGCTTTCCGCGTGCGTCACTTCTGAGCAGCACATGCGCAAAACTGAACTCATACGTCATCAGCCTGGAACTGCTTCCGTTTACAACAGTGAGCGCAAGCTAGATTAAATTGATTATTACGTTTTAAATATGGTTATTTTTCTTACAAAAACGTACATTGATTCGCTACAGGAGCACTTTGTTCACCCCCCGGAGCCGTGTGAGACACTTTTTTATTAAGGATGGGCGCTTTTTATTTAACTTCTTTTGGACTGATGCACTGTAATACCTGCTGAGTGCCATTAAACAGCTTGAAAGATCAAAGACAATTTTTAATATATCTCCGACTGGATTCGTCTGAAAGAAGAAAGTCATATACACCTAGGATGACTCGAGGGTGAGTAATTAATGGGCTAATTTTCTTTTTTGGGTGAACTAACCCACATTATGGTGATCTGAACAGAATTTGAACTGCAAACAGGGCTCTAACACAGAAATGCATTACTGGTAGAAGAAAACAGATGATACATCTCTCCTGTTGGGAAAAAAAGGTAGCAAATTATACTATTATATAATCTATAGTTATTCACATTCTTCTTACGTGCATTTATTCATGCCATGTTTTATCTGAGAGGTGAATGGGGGTCTGGCCAAAGGGAGGATTGCTTTTAAACCCCCACACATAAAAGTCCAATTATGCAGGCAGGTCAATAGTTCAATCCACTAACACATATACATTCTTACAACTCTTGCTTGCTTCATACTACATTAATGACGATAATGTTTCTATAAAGTCTGCTTGGATGTGTTGTTTTCCATTTTATGTCTATGTCTTTATTCACTTCTTTTTAGCTGGTGGATGTCTGTCCTGGTGACAGTCAGCCCTGAATTGGAAAGATACTGTGTTTTTTACTGTGTTGCAGGTATTGTTTACAGCTATGAGAGGATAAACAGAAACTGATTGTAAGATATTTTAAGTATGTGACAAGCAACAAATTAATTTCCTGGTCTCTCATACACAACAGTGAGTACTTAATGCAGACTAGTCAGTCTGGGCATGATTTTGAGGTTGGCGGGCATCAAATCAGCAACATTCCAGTTTTCGGCCTGTAACAAGCTCCAAACATCCCCCAAACAAGCCTGAAAAAGCCCTAAATGCCCAAACAAACACTAATAAAAGTCTTGAAACAGCTTTCTCTCCACCCTATTTGTGCTATTAGTTGTGAATTTGATTGGCTGCTTTTTTATTTGGGTGGCAGTATATGTTGAGAATGATTAGTGGATTCGGTGGCCTCATATGAACTTTTTGACTCAGGAAGTGTTATACTATGGTCTACAAAGAATGCAGTATGACTTGTTGACTTCCAAGAATATTTAACACGAGAGTCTTCTCCTTCCTCTCCAATTTCTCCAAAAACCAGCCTTTACAGAACAAATTTATTTATTATTCCTAGTTTTAATTCATTGGTGAAAGGTTACTCACACTTCCCATTCAAAAGTAAAACCTCATTCCACCACAGATTATTGGGGAGAATGCTATAGTTAATGTAAACAATGGCACCTCTGAGGAAACTGCCTGATAATTCATATTTACTTTTATTCTCTAGCTCTGATTATACGTTTTTTGTTGTTGTTGTTGTTTGTTTATGTGTTTAGTAGTTTTAAATATGGTGCAAATATATATTTTCCTTCTCTTGTTTCTTCAAGACCAGACACAGAGGCTTTGTCCTTGAATGTTATCTGAGTGAGATAATGAAGAGTTACTCCTCACTTTTCACTGCACCTGGTGTTTAATTTTTATCTTTCTTATTATATTCAGAATATCAATTTGTTCACTGCATACCATATTCTCATCATACAGTCACTGTTTCATATATTTACTGTATTCCTTATATCTTTCATTATTCTTTTACAGACAATATTATCAGTTAATCGTTATATTTTGTTTAAGGATATAAGCTTGTGTTTTATGCCTATGTTATATCCTTAAGAGATACTCCTGCTTGTATTTCCATAGATGGTACAGTTAATATTTGTATGTTATATGTCCATGTATATATTGTTTATTTTGTTTTCTTACGTTTTTTTTTTTAAATATTTATCCTGTTTACTTGAATATGTCCTCACAGAGTATATGTTTTGTGACCTAGCAAGGTTAAAAGCTTAAGAGGAAGTTGATACAGGTTTTTTTTTTGTTGCGGTGGAGATATTACATTACATGCCCATTTCTTAAATGGTATTAAAACTCAGTTTCTTAATTCAGTACTCTGTTTGACTGATGAAAAACATTGTCACAAGGACCTGAAGTATCTGCAAGAATATTTCAACTCTGAAATACTGCAAGACATCTACAGGGAAAAAGAGTTGTTTGTAAAATCGAGGTAGGCTGGGAAAATTTATGTTGAAAGTTGATTAAAGAGAAAATAAATGAAGGACCCTTTAAGATACTGAAGATACTGTCAAAAGCACAAAATATGTTCATTCTTGTAAGTGGTTTATTAAGAATACATCCTCCAGGCCCAGAGAGGTTTAGGTTGTTAAAAATGTCGTTCTACTGACACCTACAGGGTGAACGCTGTATAACATTCCAGAGTCTAATTACTTTATTGCTTCAATTTTCATTCAAAGTCAATGCTACATGAGTCTATGTAACTATCTACAAAACAGATATAACGGCATGCAATTATTCAAAATATTAAAATAGTGCAACAATCTTTCAAATCAAACTAACAGAAACAGAGCCAAACCAGAGATTGAAATCACCTTAAACAGTTAAGAACTCACTCCACAAGAGCCGATGATATACCCATGCTCAAATGTGAATAATTTCCTATATATATGTCATACCACATCTATATCATTTGCTTTTCACATTTCTCTCTTCTGTACACAAAAATAGTTTTTATCATTCAAGAACTGGTGATTTAACCAAAGCAATTAACAAGCTAATAAGGTTTTAGGACAAGCAAAAAGAGAAAAACCGTGTCTAAAGACTTCTCCCCAATGCAGCATCCATTCCTTTGAGTATCTGCTTTTCTTTTTGTTTTGTTCCATAATTTTCTCTCCCATTCATGACTCATTCATGACTGAGGTTGATCACTGAAAGAGAAGGGGGCAAAACAGTTAATGATCTACACATACAGAATTAATCCCTCTGTACCTACATGCCCTTGTTGTTCCTACATACTGCATTAAACATTGAAGGCCAAAAGTGATCAAGATAAAGCTCACATTCAGTTAATAAATGATTATTACTCACATAGTTTCATAAGAGCTGTCTTTTGTTTTGAGGAACCGCATGGCAAAAAAAGCCCCAGCCTGCAACACCAACACCAGGATGATTCCTCCAATGAAGCTGGACAGGTCAAATGATGCTTGAGAGAAATCAGGGCCTGACCCAGGGGTTGTATCTGTATTTGTGATTGTGTTATGAAAGAAAATGAAAAAAGAGAATGCAATAAACAACAACAAAAATAGGCATAATAGGATTTATACAGTGAAAATCAAATGCCTCACCTTTGCCACCACCATCAGCGGAGCCACCATCTGCTACAATAAACAAATACACACACATTAATTTGCATACACACACATTAATTTGCAAATATGCACATTTTTGCTCACTTTGGCACATGCCGGTCTCATTGTAGACAGAGCAGCCCCCAGAGTCTTCAGTGTCAGACATGCACCGTGTGTCATTTCCTGAAAATGAAATACATAATACTAACATTCAGTCACCTTCAGGTAAGAAGGGAATTTATCTGTTTTATTACATGGCTCTCTTGAACACTTGATTCTGATCAACAGAGGTCAATAGTAATTTTCACAATGACTTTCAATACGATAAGTTTTTTCTTCAATAAGACGTTTCGTCAGCTGGAAAAAAACAATACGTTGGTACAACCCAACAACAGTAAAAACCCATTGAACGCTGTACTTCTATCCCTCATAGAGCCTTTCATTCCTTTGAAAAATTGATTATGGCGCTACCCTGACTAAGATCTATGGCGCCTTCCAGCGGTCTGATATTTTTGATATTACAAGTGCTCAAATCACCGGCACTGTTTTTTCTGAACAAGTCCACGAGGGCTGATTTATGAGTTATGTATCCTGCTTATTTTTAAAAAGAACGGACAAGGCCATTTTTAATTTAACTTAAATATGCGAGACCGCCGGTGTCAGACGCTTCCGATTGTTTTAACTGCACAAAAACAGTGCAACACACTGGTTTGTTGAACAACTAGTTGTACCGTTTACAGCACGTGCTTCATAGGCAACTGACGCTATCTTGGTCACAGTAATAGGCTACATGCATACTTTGAAATGTAGTAGGCGAAAAAACAGTATGTGAAAAGTATGTAAAGTATTCATAAAACAGTAGGCGAAAAGTTCCCGGATGACCTTCTACTTCTAGCGAGATTCTAAAGTGTAGGTCTTATGGACGCGAGGCCACAAGAGAGGATTTGTAAATGGAAGTGAAGCGACACAACTGGTAGGTAACATGACAATGAAAACATAATGAATTTAGGATTACAATCATAGAAAATAATATCAATTTAAATCAATATTTCAAGTCATGTATTTATTTATTTGACAAGTAGTCGAGTAAAAAGCGCTATAATGTCATTCAGTCTTTGTTTTCTAAACATCCTGTTGGTTGTTTATTTTAGTGTGTAAAGCAAAGGTGAGCATGTAAACCTAGTTGTATTTTAGATATGAGTCTAAAAGAGCAAGAGAGACTGGGTGACAGAGTTGGTTGCCTTGGCAACAGAGCATGAATAGACTAAACGAAGCTGCTTCTTGTTGAACATCTCTCTCTCTCTTTCTCTCCTCATGTCTCCTCACATATTTCCAGGAGGGTAGATAATGGTGTTGAATTATTTACTAAGACTGATGTCTGTGCTGTAACTGCGCGTGTGCCTGTGTTTGAATAATTCACCGGGTTGTTCCTGAGATCGCTCTCCGTGGCTAGGATCACATGTCCTTCAGTGGGATCCTCTGTAAGTGTGTGTGCGCGCACAAACAACAGAGACATTGCACAGGAGAATACATTTGAACTCAAATGCTACATGTATATATATTTTTTTTACCGTCATTACAACTTTGCCACACACATCGTGTCAGGTTGGTGGCCGAGTCTCCGCTGATGCAGCCATTACACGAATCAAACTGAGAACAGCCCCCAATGAATGAATCTGTCAGTCCATCAAGAGATAAAAAGTGTAAGCTTATATTCTCACCTGCTCACACGACACTCACATATGTTTGAGAGAGAAAGCTAGAAATGTTATCAATTAAATTAAAGATAAATAACATTGTAAAAGAGAGAAAGAAATGTTGTGCTGTTCTTTTTGATACAGCTGAATCTCTTAATAAATGTGTTTTTCAGCAGCACTCAAATGCAAGAGAACAAAAGAGACTTACCACAAGACCTGCTTTTCTAGCTAATGCGTCCTTTTTTTACTCAGACTTGACAAATTTGACTCTAAAACCGTGCTTTAATACAAGAACTGATTTATCAAAACTCACAAATAAAATATTTAGGTTGACATTAATTTTTTTATGAGCTAAAATCATTAAATAGAATGATTAAAATAACAAAAAAGAAAAGTGAATCAATTGAATATGGGCCAGGAATCAAAGGAGGTTAGATTTGCGGAATGTTAACATTTTAGCTAAAAAAAAAAAACTAGCTAAAAACGATTTTTTAAGGTTAAGATACTTAAGCATTATATACAAGCTCATTGTTGTATTGACACTTACCTGAGGTTTGTGAATTGGTTATAATAACCTGCGTTAGCAGTACAGTCCCACAGAGTGCGGCCCACACACACCTCATCCTCAAAAAATCGTCAGTAATCCCACCTGTAATAAACACACACTGTGAGCACAATGCTCAAAGCTCCTCATTTAGAACAGACAATGCTGACTTAAATTATCAATAAAGCGACCACATACAGTTTGACTGAAACACTATTTAGCTTTGAATCAGTCTAACAATCTTAACGTTTCCTAGTCAGGCTTACTCTGCTAAACACTGACTCCAATAATGCAACTAAAGTTTGACACAAGCACTAGACACCAACAAGTTGAAAATGAAACACTTAATGAACTGAGAAACAACTTAACCTCGCTTCAGAAAGCTTAAAACTAGTAACTTAAAGAGTAAAAGCCATAAAAACACACGTGCCTGTCAAGCTAATATCCAGTCCTAAATGTCTGTGTCCTCCAGACGAAAGGTCGTTGTGAACTGTGAGGAGCGTGTGTGTTGACGTCATGCCCTCTGATTCAGTGACACTGGAAGGTGTGTAATGTGAGACAGGTAACATGGCAACCAAATGGCAAATGACCATGTCTTGATATCCACACCGCTGAAGATATTGTGCCTTTTCACAAGCAGACTGCAGAAATTGGTCACATCTCACTTCCAGCAGATGCTGGTCTCCTGTGCCACCAGACCATTATAAACAGTCACCAGCATGTCCATACTGGTTCTTTTTGACCTTCTTTCTGTTTGATTGTCTCTGGCCCAGAAAAGGTTTTGAGATAAAGCATTGTAGTGTAAAAGACTAAAAGGCTGTGTGGATGCAATGTTTTAAATATATTTTAAATACACAAAAAAACGTTATATTGCTAATGTAGGTTTTTAAAATATATTTGCATAAATATATTTTCAATATGTTTAAGTTACTTATATTAATTACTTATATTTCCTCATTTATTTTTGGCCATTTTATATGTGATTTCTTGTATATTTTCACACAAAATATATTATAACTATGTTTACACAATCCAACATAAAAAAAAAAAAAATACATTTAGTTTTTACACAAAATGCATTTTGAAATCGGAAATGTTTTTTCTTGCTCCACTGAAGTACATTTTGTCATATATTTTGGCATTTGAAGGTTTAAACTAAAGCTGTGCTTTGTTCAACACAATTATTGTACATTTGAAATATATTTTAGTCAGGAAAAGTATTTTTTGCTTCATTCAAGAACAGGGCCAGAGCAAGAGAGCCAGAGTTTGGCATAGTTACATAACAAGTTCTCCTTTCTCTATCCCTCAAGTCCTCTGCATCCTCGTCCTCCTGGATGCTCATTTTTTAAATTGTAATTAAAAGTCACAGCATAATAAACTGAGCAGAGGAGGTGATGATATAAGGAATGTATATGTGTAGATGTGGGAATGCATGCTTATGTAGGAGGAAGCAGTCTATCGTTGCCACATCTGGGATCAGTGCAAATCAGGTCAGCATTTGCTTTTACAATAAATTCAGTGCCTACCCACTGTTCAATTAAAACCCACAGAAAATCTCCCTAACCCACACCATCATACTGTTGTGTAATGTCTCACGATGCACTGACAGATCAATAGGTAGTGCCAAACCGTGTGAATAGAGAGAGAGTGGGCGTCCTTCTCTATGGAGAACTAGGTGCAGAGAGATAAAGCCGCGCATGCGCTCTGCAGATATTAGGTAACTGGGAGAAATTCCGCAGTACACCCCCCACCACACGCACACACAGACTTCCCGCCAAATAGAAGCTCAAGGAAATACAACAGTGAAATGTTAAACAGTGTCTGTGCTCTTATTTCTAAACATCCTTTTCAAATGATTCTCTCATTGACATAATCTCACAGCATCAAACATACTGAACCCCAGAAATGAGCTTATGCTATATATTTGATTGGTGGAGACACATGAAGTGCATCAGGTCAAAATATACAAAATTACTAAAATATATATTTACAGGTTATCAGGGATGGATAAAATAAACACTGAAAGGGCACCAGGTGGTAATCCTGGAAAGCAGTTAGCTGCATTTAGAAACCGGTAACATTGTGCAATGACCTTAAGGAGGTTGTTCACACTGATCCTTAAAATGTAGTCTTGTTGGTGTACTCTAATGTATTTAGGTTGACTGAGTGATTTAAAATGATATATAATACTGTTCATTTAAATGTATTATTATTATTTTATTGTAGAACATACTTTTACCAACAAGCCCCCAGTTTAGCCAGTCATAGCAGTTCTTAAAGATGGATTGTTCAATAAATTGTTCAGAATCATCAACTGACACTTACAGCTACTCTCCCTGACCACAGAAAGCTTTAGGCGGTATTGCTTATAAGATTCCCCAGCTGGCGACCACCGGAAGCGCATGTCCTTTTATAGAGAACACGAGAGTTCCCCAGTATTGTAGCGCTCGCCCACCTGCTTCACTGAAATGCAGAGCCACGCGAGCACTGCGACGCCCACGCGCCAAATCTGCCGGGAAGCGCCATAATCTCCATCACCTGCAGGGAAATTATGTCATAGTTATAACCTTCAGTCACCCGAATAGTAACATTTAAATCAATGGTAAATTAGGCAGATGTGCGTGCGCGAGTTCCTTGTTTGCGACAGTGTACATTTTAGCTTCGTCACTTATAAAAGGTTATAGATGAGCACGTGGGATTTTATGGTAGAGGTGAAATTAATCGTAGAGTTGTGCCACGTACCCCAATGCGGCACAACTTACGTCACAATCAACGAAGCAAGCAAATGTTTCAGCACCAGGGACAGCAGTGACTCACGCTCACTTCTCTCAATCACACTCGGTCACGTGCACGCAAATCACACGCTTGATTCGGCCAGCTTTTTGTATTTTGAGATAAGTTTACTAGTTATAAATGTATAGTTTATCAGTGATTTTTTTTATGAAGGCCCAGTGTATTTTGGTCCACGCAGGAACTGCCTTTAACAAGGCCGTTTGATGACACTTTTGTCTTCTCTCCCGCCGTCGCAGTGGGCGGGGTGAAAGAATGCGGTATTTTTATGAATGAAATTACGACAGAGGCTGGTGTCCCTGAGAGTCTCCTGATTGGTCGACCGTGGCAGAATCGGCCCTCATCATCGTAACTGACGTCAGAGGGGAATCGGTGAGGGTATAGCTCGCAGCCCACCGGAGCTGAGTGTTACATCGAAAGACCGAATACAGCGGAGCCACGAAGGAACCTCGCTTTGCAGGAAGAACAAAATATCGTTTTCTCAAGAACTGGATTTGCCCCGGTTCTTCACCGGCAGCTCGAGCTCAGATTTCAGCGCGCGCTCCAAGAGACCTTCAGCTGGATGGTGGCGTGAAGAATTGTCCTTTGCAATCTTCTACAGCTTCCGTAAGTCTGTTTTATGCATCTTTATCTACTCTGTGAATTCTTGTTAAATTCAAGGTGACTCGTAGCTTTGCTGTGAGAAATTCGCTGTGCAAATACAGCGAGAATATTCAAGTCAATACGGGATGGCATTTTTGGTGCTTGTGTATTTTACATAACCTCGTATGTTACATCAGTCTGCTTGAAGAGCGCTTTGAACTTAAAAACGGTGATTCCCAACCCTGCAGGATTCAGGCGATACCTGGAAATATTTAGTTTGCTTATAAACCTATTAAAATTATGAGTTGTGTGTAATTGTTGCAAGTTTATTTGAATTAATATAAATGATAATGCCATATGAATAATGTGAGTTCAGTTTTGGATGATGATAATAAAAGATGTCAAATACATGTTAGCTTAAAGTTCAAAATTAGCCTTTCCATGAACAATGACTAAATAAACATGAATGTAAATGCACATTACCTATGCATAGACAAAATACCACATGACACTAAAACACTAAAATAAGGCAATATGCAGTTAATAAACAACATAAAACGTAACCTTCACCAACCCAATATGCATATATACAGACAGAAAAAAAACAAGACAATATTAAATTTGTTGTCATGATATTAAATATAAAATTGCTGAAGATATATATATTGTGACAGCAAAGTCATTTAGAATTTTAGAAAAAAAAGCAGCAGTTGTTTTCAACATTGGTAATAATAAGAGATGTTTTTTTGAGCAGCAAATCAGCAAATTAGAATGGTTTCTGAATGATCATGTGACTCTAAAGGCTGCTGAAAATTCAGCTTTGCCATCACAGGAATAAATTGTTTTAAAATATATTAATAGAAGACAGTTATTTTACATTTTAATATTTCACTATATTACTGTGTTGTTGATCAAATGAAAGCAGCCTTGGTGAGCATAAGAGACTTCTTGTAAAGAACATTAATGAAAAACTATTACAACCCCAAACCTTGACATTAGCAATATTATATTATATTTTTTTTTTTTGATATTATATTATGTAACAGGTCATATGCAGAATTATTACATATAATTAACTATACTTTTTACATTAAAAATAATATTGTAATTGTAATGTAAACTTAAAAATTCAAATCAAATGTGCAATGTATGCATTTTGAGACTGACTAATAAAGTGTTTCATTAGCTTTTGCCTTTGCCGGCATCTCCAGTAGTACAGTAGTGTGCAAACTAGGGGTGACAGTTTGAATAGGATGTTGTAAACTGCTGTTCATCTTAATCTGCATGTCATTATGAGGTCAGGCCTTGGAGTGGAGCCCAGGAGCTCTAGTGCTCAACAGAATATGTGACAGTCACCGTGCTGTGGATTGTGTGACTACATCTTTTCTCCCTCTCCCACAGTAATGGCTCTGAATAACTCTGCAGTGGGCTTAGAAGTCATCTTGGCGATGGACCAACTGTTGGAACTCACCCCTTCCCACGTCACCCCCAAACCCCTGGAGGCCACAGTGATGACTCCATGGGACGTGGCCCTGTGCATATCAGGAGCCCTGATTTGCTGTGAAAATGCAATCGTCGTGGCCACCATCTTCTCCTCGTCATCTCTACGGGCACCTATGTTCCTGCTAATTGGCAGCCTGGCCTGGGCGGACTTCCTGGCAGGGGTGGGACTCCTTTTGCACTTCCTGTCTCGCCGGTGTGTGTACTCAGAAGCTCTAGAACTGGGGAGTGTGGGTCTGTTAGTCAGCGCGTTCAGTGCGTCCGTGTTCTCCCTGTTGGTAATCACCCTGGACCGTTTCCTCTCACTACATCGCGCTCTGACTTACGGATCCCGCCGCACGCACACGCAAACACGCTGCGCTCTGGCTGTCGGCTGGACTCTTGCGGGTCTTCAAGGTGCCCTGCCTGCCATGGGCTGGAATTGCTTGCATGATAAAGAATCCTGCAGCGTTCTTCGCCCTTTGACCCGAGTGCACCTGGCGACCCTGTGCAGCGGCTTCCTGCTGACCTTGGCTCTGATGCTGCAGCTCAACACCCGTATCTGCCGGGTCGTACTTCGCCACTCGCACCAAATCGCCCTCCAGAGACACACGCTCCCATCTGCGCGCACGCACACGCGCCGTCGGGTTCACACGCTTGCCCTCATCCTCGCCACATTTGCTAGCTGCTGGATGCCCTTCGCCTTGTATGGTCTCTTGGGCGATGGATCGTCCCCAGCTCTGTATACTTATGCCACATTGGTTCCGCTCACAGGAAACTCTATGCTGAACCCACTGATCTATGCCTACAGAAACACACACATACAGAGAGTGCTGCGACAGGCCTGCTGCTGTTGTCTACCGAACACACCCAACAAAAACACACACACTCCCAGTGATGTCTAACATCATGTGCTGTAAGCACGTCTGCACACTTCGGAAGATTCTATGGTGCCATACAAAATTCCGTTTCACATTTTATGTCTGTTTGGGAATATCACTGTGCCAGTTGCCAAATCTCCTGTCTCAACGGTGTTAACATGACCACTGTCAGTGACCTGATCTCATCTGCATCATTTATTACGTGGTAAAAAGGGTTTATGGAACTGTGTGCCCTTTTTTATTTTATACTGAGCAGACTGCCACTGTATCCTTTCAGCTAATAGCCAACTAAAAGGGTTCACGCAGAAACCCTCCTGTCCGCTTTAATGTCTCAGATGTGTGCCTCATTTTACATCCTCTGAAGTTCAGAGTTTACTGATGGAATCAAAATCATTTGCACTTTACAATGACTTGACTTTTAAAATGAAACTTGGTTGAATATTTTTTGTATTTAATTATTTGCCATTTGTTATTCGGACAGATGTTTTTTATACTTCATAAACGTCTTGTTTGCATTTACTATGTATTAATGTTGCACAAAATGTCCAAAAGTATGAATGAATGTTATGTTGTTGAAATGAGATGTTTTATGGAAAATGTTTATAATGAATAAATTGTAACTTTTGTACATTTTCTGTTGTATTTTCAGCAAACTTTTTATATCAAAAATTAAGATTTGAAACATTAACCCAAATAAATTGGCTTTGAATCAAGGCTATTAAAGTTAACTAATACCATAAAAAACGTCCATTACTCGAAACAAAATATGGAAAAACATGTCTAATTTTCATTTAGTTTAACTAAAATAACTAAAACTGAAATGAAAATTAATTAAAATATATAGAATACATGAAAAAGACATTTTAAAAAATGTTTAAAAGGAAACTAAAAAATGAAAAAAAAAAAAAAAATCAACCCTATAACAGTATCTCAATACTAAAATAACACTGCTATAAACATCTAGAATGAAGTTACATGGTTTTCACCAACAATAAAAATCAATCTAGTGCCTCATTTATTGTGCAGCAGATATTTTTAAGAACCGCAAGGTTGTGTTGCAGAGTAGGACAATTTAGGCCCGTTCACACCAAGATTGATAAATATAACTAGTGTTTCACACCAAACAAAACACATGCGACGTTCTGTTTATAAGCGTGCAGTTGTCGTCTGTCCATTTAAATGCTTGAGCTCTTTAAAGCAGAATGGATTCTGATGGAAATTCATCAGCTGAAAAAAAAATGTCAATGTTCCAATGATATCATTCCTCTGTCATTATAATTATAGGCGTAGTGTGAACGTTTCTTATTGAATTAGAACAATTATTACAATGTTACAGTTATTGCCATTAGTGAATGGGTTTAAAATCTTTGTATTTGTATTAAAATCTCATTTACAAAGTATAAAATAATTGCCGTGCTGCTGTAGAGTTTGAAGTCTCTAAAAACCTCTGTCACAGGCAAGCTCAAACATGTAGAAACAAAAAAAAAAAAAAGTTCAGCTATCGCACAACCTCTTATGCAACCTCTTGTAACAAGCAGCCAGACACAGTATATATAAGATTTATTTCAGTTGCTGAAGCAAATTTCTCGAAATTATTACCCACATACATCAAATAAAACAATCTCACTTTTCATTGATTTCAAAATCTTGCATAATTTCTAAAACTTTGGAAGTACAACACAGGCATATGAAGGCAGGACTGGGGGCAAACAAAGAAAAAATACTGGTAGTACGTGAGGCGGACAAAACACATCTCAGTCAGACCTGAGGGCTGCCAAACAGCACAGACACAGCCGGATGCCATTTAAACAGATAAAACGCTTGGCAAAAAGATGGGGAAGAGTGAATACGTACTGCAATGAAATACAATGTTATTTCATCCTACAAGGTGCAAGAACTATCATAGACACAAAACAACTTATATTTTAAATATCTGCATTATAAAGTGTGTCTAGTCTTGGCTGTAAGGAAGGCTTTAGTTGATTAGTTAATACAGCGTAATGTTAAATCATGTGGGATTTTAACAGAAACGTTACGGATGCATCAAGAGGCAAATACGGAAGTAACCCCAAACCCCCGTACGTAAAAAACACACCACCCACACACACTCTCTCTCTCTCTCTGTTTACCTTTGGCCACATTATAAAGAGGCACAGGCGCTCTGAAAAAGGAGAAGGCTTATCAACTAAATAATTAATTTAGATTAGACTCAACCCTCTGAACACACAGATGCACACACACAATTTTTGGCCCTCTTCCCCTTATTTGCTTTTGGCCTCACTGCAGGTAAACCGGCAACATGAGAAGTGTGAGGTCTAAAAGGAATTATCTTAACGACATCACACAGGTGATGAAGAGCGAGGCGATAGCTTTACTCAGACCACTCATCATCATCAAACTCGGATGAATCATCCTCAGAGTCGCTGCACTCCACGGCAATGCGACGAGACAGGATGGCTGCGACATCATTTCCTATGTGATCACTCTTCTCCTGCTCTCGCTGTTCCTCCACTTTACGCAGGTTAAATCCTACACACGCAGACAATTGCAGCAAGCTCAGACACATTTTAAGAAACATTTCACATGTGTAGAAATGATCTGAAAGCCTTGTTAACTTGTGGTATTAACATCTGTTTTAGGTAAGACAATCATAAGTGTTCAGTAAGACATTACTCTGCAAAAACTACTGTTCAAAAGTAAGATTTCAATTAAATGCTCATCTTGTTAACTAAATCATGAAAAGAATCCTTAAAAAAAATGTATCGTGGTTTAGCTGCTCAGCTATTTTCAACATTGATAATAAGAAAATGTTTCTTGAGCACCAAACCAGAATATTAGAATGATTTCCAATGGATCATGTGACATTGAAGATTGAAGCAATGGCTACTAAAAATTCAGCTTTGTCATCACAGGAATGAATTACACACATACATATATATATATATATAAATAGAAAACAATTATGTTATAACAGTATCTTTTTACTGTTTTTTCGATCAAATAAACAGCTTTAGTGAGCGTAAAAGACTTTCAAAAACATTAAAATCTTACAAACCCCAAATAAATGTTTGAATGGTACCATATACAGACATATTAAGTGCATCTCAACCCCCAGTGATATGATTTTGCTAAACTGAACCGAAATAAATACTGATAAATAAAAATCTTTCAAAGGTGTTTTAAAGCCATTGTTTTAGCACAATAAACAGACAGGTCTTTACATCTTTCCATGATACATTAGCATTTACACTACAAATGCGATGGGGCCACATGCGTTTCTGAAATCCGAATGCTGTTTGAACGCACAATCATGAAACGTTTCGGATCCCATTCACACCTAAATTTAGCTCGGACCAGAAACATGTTAATTTCAGTTGTAAAGAAGTCAGTAAATTTACAGTCAGCATGTGTACATGTACAGTTATAAATCAAGCAGCAGCAGGTTTTTGCTTAGTTTTCGCTCGCGTGGATTCCTATTGGAGTGACTGGATTTCACCCACGAAATTTAACTTAGCAGTAGGGCTGCCCCCTAATAGTCGACGCGAAAAGGCTTGGTCGACCAAAAGTTTATTAGTCGCTTATACGCAGGAAAGAATGTTTAAAAACCCACAGGAAGCGTTAACGGCTGGTCTTTGTGGTAATATATCGGGCAGGACATCCAAACGCTCACCTATCATTCATCAACCTCAAATATGGCTTACCACCTGAAATATGTTAGTAGCAGCAACTGTTAAAAAAGCTATTCAAGTGTCTGTGAGGAGTGTGGAAGCTGAACAGTAGCGCGCTCACTACATGACAGATGGAGCGCCGGTGCGCTCACTTGCTCTTAAAATAGGCTACTCTACATTTAATTGTGTGCACTCACAATAACAACAAAATATTGCACTTTTGTAAAATATTGTAAGCAAACAGGGTGCGCTTTCTGCCGTCTCTGTCTGTGAACTTGAGCGCAAAACTTTGTGTATATCTTTGCCTTACAGACATTGAAAAATATATCTAGATCTATGGAGTGAAATGTCTACTTTTAAATGAAACAATTCAAATCTGAAAAAAAAAAAAATTTTCCCTTTTTTTAATCAGATTATGTAATCCGTATGAAACATGCATGCAGGTGCGTCCACTACTGCGGAAATGACGAGTCGACGACGACTTCTCTTAAACCGAAAACAAAGAAAGCGCTAGTTTATCAATAAATTATTAAAATGTTAATGCAGCCTCATTACTGTTTTTCCCTGACACATTCATGATCATTACTTCTGCCGGTGTGCTGTAGCAAGCTTCGTGCGTGCACTTGAGCGCTTAATAGGCTATGTAGACAATTAAAGTCTCATTATAATGATTTCAATGTTTATTAATAAACGTGCAATTAGTCGACTAATGCTTAAAATGAACAACTACTAGTCAACCAGAAAAATCTTTAGTTGAGGGCAGCCCTACTTAGTAGTGGTAAATGTGATTATGTTCCAATTGTTTAATCTGACTGAATCGAACTTAAAGAGTTTGTAAATGTATGTAGTTATGTTACCTTGACGGATAGCTGAAAGAAGGTCGCTGCGAGCATCACCCTCGGCTGGAGCAGGCTGGGCTTTTGGTGCGGCAGGAGCAGAGACTCCTCCTGAGGGAGGTGGGGCTGGAGCAGAAAGTGGAGGAGGGCCTGGAGGAGGTGGTGGAGGGGGAGGAGGAGGTGGTCCACCTGCCATGGGTGGCGGTGGAGGAGCTGGAGTACAGGCATCCATGGGTGGTGGTGGAGGTGGGATGGAAGCAGAATTGCTGGAGAATGGAGGGGGACAGGGGGGTGAATCGAAACCTAGAGGTGGTGGAGGTGGGATCATGCCACCGGGAGGTGGAGGTGGTGGTGGTACCAGAGGAGGAGCCACAGTTGGACGGCCTGGAGAAGAAGGCATCGCTGGTGGAGCTGGTGGAGGATGACTGGGGCTTAAAAGACTACCGCGCTTCGGAGGAGGACCCCCAGATACATCATTATACCTGCAAGAGGATAAACGTTTGTCAGCTCAAAAATGAATCTGCACTTCAAATGGCAAGCTATTTTAAGACACTCACGGCATGTCTGGAGGTGGTGGTGGTGGTGGGAAGTCCTCTTGCATTGGAGGTGGGAGAGGAGAGCCGGTATCATAGCTGTAGGAGTTAGTGCTTTGGTCCAAATAGCCATCAGAGTAATTAACACCATCATCACCAGAGCCAATGCTGCCATTCAGCACTTCTGAAGAGTTGCTGTTAGTGACACATAAAACAGTAATATTAAAGACAGATATCAAAAATATCCTCCAACAGTCGTGCTGCACCATGCTATTTTTATTAGTGTTGGGGTATTGACAGATTTCACAATCCAATTCTATTCAGAAGCTTATGAATCGATTTAATATAAATTTGGACATACTGTATATCAGGTAGAGCACATGGCAATTTATTTAAGGAATACTCAACTAAAGCTGTAAACTAAACTAGTAGATTACTATAATACTATTAAAGGTTAGAATTAACAAAAGAGTCCATATATATTTATTTGTATAAAATAGTTGAGTACAAACATTTGAATTGCACAAATATATTTAAATATTTGAATAAATAATAATGTTTCTACTCTAAATATAAAAATATGAATGGTGGTATACATTATTTATTTTAAGTTTAAATAATGAAGACACTCCCGTACATATCACGTAAAAAAAATTAAAATAATAATAATAACTTGTAACAGTGCATTTATTTAGCAAAGGTTCCTCCCTAGAGTTATTATTTCTAGCTAACTAAAAAGCTATAGAATCTTTCCTGAGGTAAATGTGGTATTACGTGACATGCTGTTCACAAGCTGTCTTTCCACGGCTGAAACACTGATTGAGTTATTTCATGAAACATGATATATTTCAGTAAGTTGTACTGTTTCTTTCAACATAACTGGTAAAAAGGAAGAGATGACCGGTTCACTGCTGCTTGAACTGATCTGTCACGCCACATGAAAGAGCATCAAAATGACATCTATGGTTTGAATCAGGTATAAAATTTACAGAATTTGAAATCTCGGACTTCGTTAAAAATCAAGCCACACAATGTATTGCAATTATTGGATGGGACATGTGCTTCAAATAAGGTTTACTTCAAGTATCAACTGAAAAGAGCATAGACCCAAGACAGATTTTTGGGATTTATAAATCGATATTGGTTCATCAAAGTTAGAAGATGGATTGAAATCAGTTGATCTATATTGTCAGTCTGGCCCTAGTTTTTATTACCCCATGGCATCGTTTCTGGGTAGAACAAACTCCTCCCCCATTTTCCGGCGTTCCCATTCATTTTTACGTGTTTTGATCTTTCGAGGGTTCAAGTTCCTTCGGTTAAGGTTGTCATCTTTCTTCTTCTGCTCTCAATAAACACAGAAATAAACATTGGTATTGGATGGTATTTCGAGGTGTTGCAATACATGTGTACGCACGCATCATTCTCTTATGTCCCACCTTATGTTTGCGTTTCTCTTTCATAATGTCCTTGGTATCTTGAAGCATTTTCTCTTTCCAAAGGTCAAAGAAATAAGACGGATCAGTGTAGAACTTCAGAGCCTCCTTACCATCATCCCTGAAAAACAGAAAACCCTTTAACCACCTTATACTGAAACAAAATAACCATATTCTGAAGCAATACAGTTAATTTATTGTGATGAATATAAAGAGTTTCACATGCAAATACTACATTTTATTGCCTTTATAAGGTCAGTAAATGGAGGTCAGACGTGATAGTGTGTTTACCTGTAACAG
Source organism: Sinocyclocheilus anophthalmus (assembly GCA_018155175.1). Lineage (NCBI taxonomy): Eukaryota > Metazoa > Chordata > Actinopteri > Cypriniformes > Cyprinidae > Sinocyclocheilus > Sinocyclocheilus anophthalmus. The sequence goes on along the minus strand of JADLZN010005718.1, from coordinate 148,430 downwards.
CTCAGATTGTTGAGGGGGGGTGGCTGGCTGCAGGTCAGATAGGTCTCTTGGATAGGCTGCGGTAATGATGCCCTAATGAAGAGCTGCTGATCCTGGATGAAATTGGAGTGGAAGGCTTTGCGGCTGGTAACTGCCTGAAGAGAAACTGGAACGAGAAAGCAAAAATAAGAGAAGGAACAAAGAAAGATGATAACATTTGGAATTAATTCATATTTTGCATCATTGCGCGAAAAAGCACACATTAAGGCTTTTTTCACACTGCACTCAGATATTTATGGCTACTGTCATTTTGCAAGTGATTATATCAAATCTGTGTTGCCATAGTAATGACGCCAAGAAATACAGGGGAGTAGATGGGGAAAACCACTAATTTTGCCTCTGCTCGACATGAATGTCACATGAGCAAACGAGAGTGAATTCAGATACATCTATAGTCACGCTACTGCCCTTTGTGTATGGCGTTACCGTGACAGGTAATGAGAAAGCACATGAAATCTGATCTGATGGTTCATACTGAAATGAATTTCTTTGGGGGTTTTTTGCTTGAAGAAAAGGTGCAACACTTCTAGAAAAACAAACTTAAATGTTACTGGTTAAAAACAAGTCATTTTATGACCATCCTAATTGCTGTCATCAGACTACTAATGGGGGGGGGGGGGGGGGGTGGGGGGGGGAAAGCTCAACATCTTTACCTTGTGAAAAACATGTTAAAAATACAAAATAATTAAAAAGAGTTGGGTACACAAAACAGAAAACAAAAAATGATTTAAGATAAATAAAATAATAATACAAAAGAAAAACAAAAAGAGTTGATTAAAGAAAGAAGGAGATGAAACAAAAAATTAATAAAATATTAATACAAAACAACTAAACAAAAGTGTTGTATGCTGAATAAAATAAAAAAAATAAAAAATGCAAAACAATTGTACTTTGCTAGAATCAAACACAGCATTGACAATTCTGTTTTCTGTAGCAAACAAGTGTGGTCCAAAAAGAGATTTTCTTAAACCAAAGCAAAATATGACTAATAATATGCCACATCACTATAATGAAAAATGTTGAGCATAACCCAGTATCTCTCACCTTCCTCTTCTTTAGGGTCCAGCTGGGTGACTTTGACCTGCAGCTTGTCCACTCTCTCTCCCAGCGTGTTGACCCGTTCTGCAAACGAGCTGGCCTGGACAAACAGTTCGCCAAACACATCCTCTGCATACTTACCTATGATTAAATCACGGCTTAAAAGCAGCAACACAAAACTGATTTTCTTCAGTATACACCCCATTACACAAACACTTACTAAGTGATCCAAGTTGGCGAATGATGTTGGCAAGTGTGATGTTGGTCACACACTCCAGTTCACTCTTGATCGTATTTGGCAGTGACTGGCGACAGAGGTGCCGTGGTTCGATGTTTCGCGTCACCAAAGGCATGATGGAGCTTATCTGTCACCTTCCTCTTTGAGACAAAAAAAACAAAATGCTTTACAAATTCTGTCATTAGCTGGGCTGGTAGAATCGATGACATGGGCTGGTGCTTTTCCCCACACCGACACTCAGAGGCTTATATTTGTCCAAAGCAGAACCAAAACTGCTGCTGTTTCTCTTCTGCCAATACGCAACTTACATCCTAATTTCTGCAGATAACACCAGCGAGCAACTACCCTTTAATATTTTTTATCTTCGTGCTACTCATATTTTATATACATTTTATTTTAAAAGCGGTTTCATCTGTGGTTTTTACAAACAACTAGTCATAGCCTTTCACCATGTTATGAATCCGTGTATATAACCAATTATATAGCCTATCTATCTCACTGTTAAATTTACAGATATGAATAATTGTATACATTTGAATCTAACTTTAAGTTTAATATAATTCAGGTTAAATTCAGAAAATAATGCCCGTGCATAAAGTAAAAAATGTTCACCCATCAGACTTCCTACATTGGGAGGGAGTGGAGGCTCTAGTTCACAACATACTAGCCTAACTTTGTTTGTGACAAGATAAGATCAAATCAAAGTTGCTCCTAGTGAACTGATTTCCAGTCCAAAGTTAAAGCTTCGACTATATCAAATTGGCATAGGGTTATTCGTCACGACCGTTGAAAATGCTTCAAAATCTAGTAACGGAGGCCTAAACCCTCTGAGGCGTCTGTGCGGAGCAGGAAGTGATTAGCGTTAGCTGCCTAACCTTACATACTGTCAACTCACAAACCCAACTGCGACTTTTTTAAAACTTTACGCACATATAAAGTACATCTCGGTCTTACCTGAATATATAAATAGATTTTGCCTTTCAACTACCTCAGCAGTACCACTTCCTGAGTTTAATGCCTTCCATGATTTTCTAAGCCGACAAAATGTCTACAAGAGCTGTATGGAAGCCAGCTACATCTCAGTCCCGCGTTTGGTAACTTTTCATTGGACGGTGCAAATCCAAAGATACTATTGGCTGATGCGTCCGTCAATCACAGAAAAAAGGGCGGATATGGAAACTGGAATCTTGAAAGCGCAACTCCACCCTAGCGGCTTGAAAACATCTGTTCGCAGTTTCTACACGGAGGGGAGAGCTAATCAACATTCCTGAACATCGGGCCAGTCCGAACAAATCCGAAACATGGCGAAATCCAGTGGAGAAAAAGCCACAACAAGCGAAAAAAAAGATCACGGAATGCCCGTGATTTGACTTTTAGCATTTTTTGTGAATCAAATGCAGCCCAGGATTTCATTACTCACCGAAAAACAAATAGGACACAATTCTTATAAACATTTGATTGTGTACAGTTTATTTCATAAAGCAATGCACTTGTAAAATTATGGAGGACGAAACCTGCACAAAAAACTAAATAAAAAAATAATTAAATAAATACACAAATAAATAACTTAAATATGCAAATAAATAAATAAATGTGTGTATAAATACACACATTCTTGTTTAAATACATATAGAAATAATTAAACGTGATTAAATTAGGCAAATAAATAAAATAAATTGGTGGGCAAATGGAAAATGTTTAAGGAAATGCTAAACTCAACCTAACTGTTTTCTTTTAATCACTCATTTATTTCTGAATGTAGTTCCGCATTTATTTTTCCTCTGCACAACATGCTAATGAGAGGGTGTCAACCATGGACTTGGTCGGGTCTTGTGATAGTTGGGGGCACAGCTTTCCCGCTGACAGGAAAGGCATGGTGTAAATCCAGTATAGCCTAGTAAAGTCACTTTTGCCTTTCAACAGAGCAAAAAAAAGAGCCGTATTGTCCGAACAGTATCTGTGACTTTACAAACGACCCAACGGAATGGCCAGAGGTGTCATTTCCTGGCATTCGATATTCGCAAATCTAGGGACCGTCTCTAAAGTTACATACGACATTGGTATACACTTTTCTAACTTCAATAGCATTTGATGAAAATTACTTACAGTAACACAACCAACTGTGAAGTGGTCATGTAGTTCCCGGTTATAATGCACATCTTTTAGCAGTTGAGTTAACCACGCCTACCTAAAATGGCTTGTTCTAATGCGCCCCCACATATCTACGTCACTATGTGGAAATATTAGCATAATGCCGCCCAAATGTGCACGCAAAGAAAGAAAGCGTGGTTTCAGGAACAGCAGTAGATGCAGCCATGTCAGGGAGACGCTCTGTTTCAGTGCAAAAGCAAAAGCACTTTATTGGCCTTCCGAAAGTAGATGCATTAGATTGCATTGGTTTAAGATTTATTTTAACAGGCAGCACAACCCAGATATGTAGAATTGTGAAACGCATTTGTAGGAGACATTTTTTTAACCTAGAAGAGTACAAGTCTGGCTGTGCACAAAGGCTATTTAAAAAAAAAAAAAGGGTCAATTCTGATTTTGCTATGACAATCTGGCGCTTTTGAATTAGCTACTGTTTTGTTATTAGTTTAAAGTATTTGCTACGGACTGTTCAAATGCGGAGTTTTGTGCAGCACAGAGTAACACGTCGTGTGTGTGTGAGGGGAACAGGGTCACATCACAGGAGAGTGAACTGCCTGTCAGAAATCATAGCACGTCATCTGTCTTAACCGCGGCTTGTGTACTGCATAATTACTGTGTCTGTCACGCGACTCTGTTCACCTTTCGGGCTTTAACTGATGGTAAAACTAATACATTATTAACTGTCTTGATATTTAGTTTGAAAGCTGACGCTCGCGATTATGGTAAGAGGAATTACATTTCCAACGCGTGCTTGTGGTGTTCAGCCAATCACAATGCACTGGGTCAGCTGGCCAATCAGAGCAGACTGCGTTTGTTGCTTTGTTGAAAACGACGTGTTTGAGAGAGGCGGGGCATAGATGACCTACAATAATGTACAGTATTTGAAAAATAATGTTTTTTGAACATTAAAGCATGTCAACATATTCTGTTACACCAAATACACAAAATAATTATCTTTAAAATAGCATCATATGACCTCTTTAAAAATGTCATGCATATTTGTATGTATTCAACACGTCCACCTCATTAAACGATGCTGTTTTAGTTTAAAGTACTCTTAGACACATTAGAGTTTTGCTTCTGCATCTAAGTGTCTTTTGCAGTTGGTTATCTAGGCTACTTGCTTGTCCTCATCCAGCTGAGTGTGTATGAGCTGTGAGAGTTGGCCAGTTTGTGTCTCAGCACTATGTGTCCCGGGCCGTGTGCTGAATGCACGAGTTTGAGGTCTGAGATGCGGAGGGCTCTCAGTACACTGTGCCAGTGAAATGCACCACCTCCTCTTCGGTACCACCCACCTCAAACCCCGCCCACTGCAGATGAATGGTCAGAATGAGCTGATTGATCCTTCTGAGAGTTCCATCCTTAATCCAGCTTTCAAATATGCGCCATTCAGCACTCTCCAAATCCATACGCAGAACATCAACCTACATAAACACACACTAAATGAATGTGACATTATGGGAGCAACAACAACAAAAAAAGCAAGAGATTACACTTAAAAAAAATATTGTATTTGAATGAAATCTGTTTTTTTAAATGACCAGTGATAAAATATAATACACATATACCCTGACGTGCAACTCATCTTATGAGTCACTGTTGCGATGACGCCCATGTGTGAACCCAGACTTAAGTACATAAGGTGGTGATTCACTACTGATTCAGCACTGGTCGGTGAGTGTGAAATTATTTGTGACTTCTAGTGCATGTAAGAGAATCTTAAAATGAGTGTATTTGGGTGTAGATACCGTGGTGTGGCCCAGGGAGTCCATAATGTCAAGAAGCCTGTGTTGTACATTACCCACGAGGCCTGAATGATGGCGTGGATTTCTCCAGTCCAACCAAGCCCGATGATTCTTAACTGATGCAGGCTCTTGACTCCCTCAACCGCTGGGGTCAAACCGATGAACCTCACACCCTGCATACAACATTGTGTCTAAAACGCAGCATCCTTCCCATCCAGACTACAAAAATACAGACCAAAGATTCCACTCATTTGGAACAGCCTGAAACATCCCAATGAACACTTCAACCAATTACTGTTTCCCTGCATCAGTCATGACATGTCGAGGAAAAAAGCTGCAGAATCTGGGGCTACCTTCATCTTTTTTTTTCTTCTAGAGATTATATTCAACAAATCCCACCCTTCCAGCCTAACAAAGAAACAAGGATGCCTAAACGGCCAACATTCTTTGAAATAAACAAGCCTGGTCTTAAATGTGCTGGCTGCTTTAAAGAATACCTAATGTTAAAACAGAAGAGACGGTTAGAATCCATCCTCAGGAATTAGTGTTTATAGCACTAACAAGCATACAAAAATATCAAAAGATGTCAGATGAGACGATATACAGTATTTTCCCTAAATGTATGTTATTGATCTTCAATGCATGTTTAATTTGTAACTTTTTTTTGGACTTCATAATTATTTATTCTTAGAGTTAATTTAGCCATCCTTGTTAAAAAGGCCCAGCAGAGGTTGTACTTCCTTCGCCAGCTGAGGAAATTCAACCTGCCACAGGAGCTGCTAAAACAGTTCTACTCAGACGTCATCGAGTCTGTTCTGTGCACTTCAATAACTGTCTGGTTTGGTTCAGCTACTAAATCAGACATCAGAAGACTACAGAGAACGGTTCGGACTGCTGAAAGGATTATTGGTGCCCCCCTGCCTACCCTCCAAGAACTGTATACATCCAGAGTGAGGAAAAGGGCTCAGAAAATCACTCTGGACCCATCACATCCAGCACACTCCCTCTTTGAACTTTTGCCATCTGGTCGGCGTTACAGAGCATCGAATACCAGGACAGCCAGGCACAAGAACAGATTCTTTCCCCAGGCAATCTACCTCATGAACAGTTAATGTTCTCCCATTGTGCAATTAAAGTACAGTATGTGCAATTACCTTATAATTATTTATCACCCTAAACATTAGTACATCCCTACAACTTATTTTATTTTATTTTATTCCTATTCCATCTATAGCACACCTTTACATACAATTTATTCTTTTTTTTTTTGTGGTTTATTTTTATGCATGTGTATTTTATTCACATCTCGTTTTTATTATCTGTGTTGTTGTTGTGTCTCCGTGTACTGGAAGCTTGTGACACTATAACAAATTCCTTGTATGTGCAAACATACTTGGCAATAAAGCTCTTTCTGATTCTGATTCTGATTTTTAATTAATTGGCTGAAATAAACTTCTTTCTAGTGACATATTCCAGACTTCTAAAATAATTTACTCTGCTTAAATTCCACCCTACCCACCCACTTTTTCAGCAGCCGTGGTTCCGGAAGTATATTCCCATTCATTTTTCGGATAGGGATTTTTTTTTTTTTATCTTGGTTTAAGAGTTATAATCCATGAATCAAACCAACCAGCTACGAGGTGAATCACAACATTACAAACTTTGATTTGAAGCAAAAAGTATTTGAAAATCAGACAAAAACACAAAAGTACAACACTGGATACCTAATAGCTTCAATGAGGTGAACTACAATCACATGAAGCATTACATAAATAATAGATAAATATAAAACTATTAATTTAAAGATGTTGATTATGTATATAGAAAAACAATATTTCACATTTATTGCAAAATATGCGGGTGGGAAAGTGTTATTTTGGCAAGGTTTGTTTCGCTTCTCTGAGTGGTGTTGTTTTTCATAGGTAATGTAGATTTTACCAGGATTTTCACTATTAAATAAATATATTAAAGGAAAAATATTTGAAATAATGGGGGCTAGCAGCTTCAACAAAGGCATCTATTAACAGCCTTGTAGCTCAAAGTAGGTCTGTCTTTAAAGATTCACAATTTATCATTAAAAATCAGTTGCCTTATGGAGAAAATAAAAGGGATTTTTACTTCCGGAACCGAACTGTTGCACTCTATAGACTGCAAGCTTGTATTTAGATCTGGCTCCATTTAATCAACAACTGATGGATAGAACCAAGTCCCCATCCTACATTTGTTTCTTTTTCCTTTATTCATTTCACCTGGATGTACGTCACAATATGGAAGAAAAAAATCTATCGCTACTTCCATACTTGCATTTTTTAGGGGAAGCTTCAATTAAATAAGCATATTATGGTGTGTCTTTTTGCTGCAATGTAATATATATGTTTACCTGAATGAGTAGGCCACACAACCCCATTTGTCCTTCCAGTGGTTGATGCACAAAACATCTGGGTGAACAAGTAGTGTGTGTAGACTGATTCCCATCTGAACACAACAGAGCAGTTCACCTGCAGAGTGTGAAAGGAAAAAGGTCTTCCTTAAAAGGTCCAGATATATCACTTTGGAAGTGACAGTCCATTTTTATAATATGCAGTCCCATAGTGTTATGTAAGACAGTTGTAAGCATGATCGAGCAAGGAAACAGAAAAGATTATTATGGTATGTTTGTGTACCTCTGTTGTGGTGATGAACTGGGTGAGATGCTGCAACTCTACAATAAACGAGGGTTGTTCTGATGCCCATGGCTGCAGTATCAGCTCTCTAGCCACGGGCTGTAAACACACAAACATGAAGCTCTCTCTCATCTTGGCCAGATGCACATAAAAAACAGTTAAAAAAAATAAAAATAAAAAATAAATAGGGATGCAGTGAAGGAGGGTCAGGCATTCAATAGCCACTGAAAAAACTGTGTGAGTGTGTGCAGTGCTTCAGGCAAGAGAAGTTGCAGCTCATCTGGGGTCATAGAATGTGCCCTTTCGAAACCAGAGGTTATATGAGTGAGAACAAAAGAAACAGAGGGAACTTTTAAAACCTGGGCTGTTGGAAATGGAGCCTCTCCCAATACATTCAACAACCCTGTTTAGTAACCATGGAGACGCTAGACTAGAGGAAGAGAGGATATGACTCACTGAGGAACTCACTGTTCATGGGGAGGCCAGGTGGGGGCAGACAGTGAGACAAACAGAGAAAGGGAGTGAGAGACTTTATTTTAGAAGATTAAAGTCTTAAAGTGTCCAGAAGGGATCCCCGTTCATTTTGCCAAGTCAAATATAAGTTTTCCAGACCCTCCAGATAAAAAGCTCCAACAGGGCAATCTATTCTTATTAAAATTCATTCCGTTTACAAGAACAATTTATTTTATTGAGTTGCACGTCAGGAAGACCCTCCACCTAAAACTGAAAGATACCAGCATCACTAGTGAATATGAGATTACCTGGCGTCCTTCAGGCTCGTTTTCGTCCTGGTATCCTGTCAGTCTTGAATCCTCGTCAGTCCAAAGACCCAACACGCCGCTTTCCAAATTCCCCTCATTTGTTCTAACCTCAGACGACGGATCCGCCACGAGAAAAGCAGGCTCGTCACCGCTCGTGCTGCTATATGCGCCTGGCACCGTTACATTTACCAGTAGTTGGACTAGCAGTAGCACCGGCAGACCTATAATACACATACGGTGGGAAATGCCTCTCAATCCGCTAAAATTACAAGCGGCCATACCTCCCTCTCTCGAGTTTGGTGACCTGTGGGAGCGCAGACACCAGAAATGAAGAGTCGGCGCCGCCGTGACCCTCTGGCTTGAGGGCACTGGGATTGAAAGCTCACGGCTGTACAGTCGACAAATACTAGTATGTGTGAGTCAGTGTTTGCTTGCACCTTCCAATATTCCACACGAGAAAAAAAATCAGCTTAATAGACATACTAAATATCTTAATTAAAAACCTAAAAAATTCAGACCGGTTTGTGTGAGGTTTAGGGGACAGAAATTGGAACAGTAAAGATAATAGAAGTCAGTGGAACATCCCCGCACACGTGCGCGCAGCCCTTCTTACTCTAACAGACACGCACGCACACACCACCCACGCGCGTAAACATATTTCACTACTATGTAGTATGCAAAAACAGCGCGTCAAATGTGTAGGATGTCCAAATAGCCACTAGTCATAATGCAGTAGGTGAGTAATACCCTCGTGACGAAGTCTACCGCATCTGCTGGGATCCTGAAGTGTGCAGCCAGTGGTTACTCCCACTAAATACAACAGTGGCCGGGAATTTAGTTCATAAATCTCATCTTTATAAATACAACCTTTCAAACCGACAAAAATAGTGCAATTAGTAGAATTTATCTGAGTTATTGTCTGACTAACAATGAAAACTCTCAAGAATAGCCCTACTGGTGCTTTGCGACATCCACAAACAAAAGGTCCGTTTGCGGTAGTAAAATCGACCCGTTAGTGTCTTGTGCGTCGCTTTCCCTTTAAAAACTTCCCTTGCTACTTTTGCGTTTTTCTTATGTGATTTGTTAATGAACAGTTAACGTTACAGTATTTGCTGACAGCTAAAGCAGGGGCGGATTGGATGGACATTGGGTGCTTATTATTTTTGAAGATCTATTCACATTGTTCACACATGACAATCTCAGTGGTGAATGAAAAGTCCTTCTTAACCATAAGTCAAATTGAAAGCTTGTATCTTAAAGCAAGCATTTTTAAAGGGGTCACTAATAATGTTGTATTTTGAAATTTCGTAAATCTTTTTTGTGCCGTCTAAACAATTGTAACATAACATTAGGTCACAAACAAAACGAGAATTGCGATTAAAAAAAAAGTCCGGAAAGCTATAGGGTGTATAGCATTGGTGCACATTAATTGCATTTAAATGTAAATATAGGCTATAGCTGATATTGGCAGTGTTTATGACGACGTTGGCTCGATTTGATGTTAGAATGACAAGCAGCCAACATTAAGTTTTTTATTTTATCTTTAAAGTTTTTTTGTATTTCTGTAAATGCAAATGGACAATTAAATAATATAAAACAATATGACAACCCGATGCATGTAATCAGGTGCTGCAAAGCGCATATTTGTTGCATATATTATTAAACATATAAGCGATAACCAAGAAACAGGAGTACACTACTTCAACCAGACAGTGGCATCACAACTATCAAGCAACTGACTCAACATAGAGAATGCACAGAAAGTGGCAGTGAACAGAGTAGGCCTCTTTCTTTTTTCCCATGCATCAATGTAGACCTAAAATATAACATTAGACAAAAAGCCAAACATTTGTCTTTAGATGTTCAAGTCCCTTGGGTTGATCTGTTGCAGATAACTGTTGTAATTGTCCAACATTTTCACATTCTCAACACAGTGGGGCAGCCACCCCCCACGCGCACACACACACTCCAATACCACACATTTACCAACAAGCTGATCAATGAAAAAATACAGAATGAAAACCTACCCCACAAATAAAAATTCTCATAGCTCCTTCCTCAATTACTTCCTTTTCATAAATTCCATAATTCCCATACAACATTTTTTTTAATTTCTCCCAAATCTCTGCTTGTGTCCTCATCTGAACTCATCTGAGCTCCTGTTAGAATGACTGACGCCAAAAGCACAATTGCCTCATTCCAAACGCCTGAGTGGTGCTGCATGGCCCAGAATGCAAAAGAGGCACCAAAACCACTCACACAAGAAAAAAATAAAAAAGAGAGAGCACTGTTTTGATAACATTTCAGAAGGAAATATTATGGAATATAACATTATAATGAACCATGATCATGCTCATGCCGCACTCATTCATTCAACATATGAGTAAAGTTTTTATCATCAAGTGTAATTGGACTGTCATCTGAATGATATCTGAAACTTTATTAAACATTTTAGTGAAGGTGATAATAATTGGAGGTTATCACCCATTGTATTTTTCCTGCTTGGCCACCATTGGATCTTATTTCATTTTCATTGCATTTCCCCAACCACAGAGTAGAAGCAGAACAAAATTAAACAATGATCAGAACAGAATGTGTATTTAAATATTTTCACCTCAGATACAGTATATGGAACAGACAGATACAATATTTCATCACAAAAAATCACTGTACGACACAGCGGACCACAAGAAATATGAACAGAGGGATGAAAGAAAAAGAGGAGGCGAATATGCATTGTCCACACCCTGAGTTCCAGGCCATCAAATCCAGGGTGGAAAGTGCCCTGGCCTCAAAACATGTTGACAAGGACAGCATCATTCGGGGGCAGTGCATGGGTGTCTGTCCTCCTGTTGTGATAAAAACACACAAATGAGAGTTGGATGTTGGGCACAAAGTGACCATGCTGCAGATCCAGAGCGACGGTTGAAGGGATCAAATTTAGACACATTCCTTTGGGACCAGACCAGGCCACTGATAAAAAATATTACTTAAACTGTACTTGCACAAACCCAAGCTGAACAATTTAAAGCCACATAAAACTGGTATTTCCCTCATGTGTCCTTACAGCAGTTCCAAAACACTGTCATGACATTACTGCTTTAACATATGTCTCTTTCAGCAGGACTCTGAGATTCGGTTGTTTTCATAGCAGTGAACTCCTCAAGTGATGGAACCATTTGAGTAGCTTATGTACAAATGCTGTTTTTTTTATGTTGAACTTAAAAGTGAGAAGAGGGCAGAGTTTGTGCAGTCACCATTTATAGATGCTGAAGGAGTGGACCGACCTTTAGGATTAAGTAATCTCCCCAGTGACAAAATCAGAGGTTTTGAGACTAAAACAGACAGAGAAAGAGAGAGCAAGATCAGGATGTAGACAAAAACCTTTTGTGTGGTCTCTCACATTAGTGTAATTTTTGGGCATCACTGAAATGTGGGTATGTGTGAATCACATTTGCACAGTTGCACTCTAAAAGAAAGGGACTAGTTTGTTCCCTGCATTTCATCAAATTGGTTTCTTCGTGAAATTAGCAGTGTTCATTCTTTGTTAAATAAGCCCAAGCTGTATAGCAATATTAGTTATTTTTGTGCGTGCATTTACAGTTGCAAGTCAGTGTATGAAAAGTATATGCAAGTATGTGAATGTTTTGTGATCACATAGTATGTTTGTGTTCGTGCATGTGTTTCTGTGTGTGTCCATGTGTATGGATTTGGATCTTGATTGTCACTGCTGGAGAAGTCTTTATTTAGTCCATAGCTCTGAAACTCTTCAGTCTAACTCAGTAAGTGTCTTCCAAAGCTTATCCTTTAAAAAATATTAAAAATATGAAAAGGGTACTGTCCATTTCATCTGTCAAGAAAAGAAAAGAAAAGAAAAAAAAAAGAATAGTCAAATGAGGGTTAGGATTAGTCTCAATACATAATGACAAAAACTTACATTACAATATAAATATAGTTTATGGCAGCATTCAAGTATCTACTTTTCATACTGCAATCATCTGAGCTATGTCCCAGAATTAATGTCTTACCTCTTTAGGGATGCCAAGATAATTCCAACTACAGGCTGGTGACGGTGAAGCCTTCTTCGCTGGGCTGGTCAAGAAGCTGGCAAAGTACCCCTCCCCGGGCTGTTTGGGGTGCATAACGGTGTCCAATGGGTGCATAGCTGTCCAAGTTACCATGGTAACCCATCTCTTCATGCTGTGGGGAAGAGTCCAGAGTTCCACTCACACATGAAGTTGACATAGAAGGACCTCTTTGTAAAGGGGAAGGGTAGGATGAATGGGATGGAACTCTCATCCCAGAGACCATCAATGACATGTCCCGTTTGTGGGAGGGCAAAGAGACTGCTGGTGGTCGCTGTTCCTCATAGTTTTGGGGACTGCCAGCAACACTTCCTCCTTGCCCAAACCAGCAGGGAGAGCCACTGTAGCTGGGGGAATCATACTGGGAGAACTGGTCTTTTGGGACCCGATGCGGACTCATGGCAGAACCACAATGTGGCAAGAGGCGAGGGGTTGGCGAGAGGGTTGGGCTAAAAGTCCTGGCAGCATGCCCATAAGTCTGGGAGGGAGGACCAGGTTTAGGGTACTGCTTTAGGGCATCTGACTGATTTGATAAACTGGGGGATACAGAGGCAGAGTCTGGAGGGTAGACATGAGCAAATCTCTCATCTGAGGAGGGAGTAGAAGTATGGAAAGAATATGGAGAGGGGTATTCACAGGACTCTGGGGCATGGCTGAGAGGAGACAGGCTACTACTATCTCCACTGTAATAGTCCAATGCTTCCTGGTATACACCCCCTGAACACATCTGCCCTGACCCTGATGGGGCTGAAGGCTTTTGAGATTTGTTTTTTGGTGGTGGTGGATGATCTCTTTGGCAAGGAGAGAATCCTCCCCTGCCTCTGGCTCCTCTCGGTTGTCTACCACCTGTAGCACTACGTTTTGGCCCTCCCCCTTGCATAGGAGGGCTGGCAGGTGATCCTGGGGGAACAGAGCATGCTTCCTTCTCATTGTGTGCCTCAGACTTTTTTCTTCGCCCACGACCTGGTTTTGCCCCCCCTTGGAATAGTACATTCTGACTCCAGTTGTAAGACGGGCCTGCCGAATTCTCATTCCAGTCAAGCATTAGCTTCTCCAGGCTTGAAAGACTAGACTGACCCTCAGGCATAGGAACATCCCTTGGGCGAAATGTTCCCCCCACAACACCCATCCCTCCTCCACCAGTGTGGGAGGAATCTGAGGAGGATTCAGAGAGTGTGTCAGGGCAAGGACGCTGTTTGGCTTTTTGGGGTGTGTAGTTTGAAATGTCCAGAATATCTTTGGATTCTGATCCAGTTCCAGCTACCCTATAGTCAGAGTAACCATGAAACTGATGAGTACCATATGCATCACCACCCCAGTTATTTCCCCCTTGTCTGTATCCCCACTGAGCTGTAGAGGTGTACTGTCTGCAACCCTCAGGCGGAGAAGAGGATAAGGAATAGGGGCTAGACTTTGACATTGACATATAACTTCCACCCGGTGAGGTTGAGCCAGAGTCTCCTCGCTGTATGGTTGAATGGGGTGGGCATGGATATCCACTATAATTGCGCTTGGCAGAACCCTGGTAGTTGGAATAACTCATCTGACACTGTGCAGAGGGAACAGAGGGAGTTTTTGTGCCATATGTAAAGCTACAGTCACTTGGCCTTTGCTGTTGTTGCTGCTGTTGAGGGAGGGGGTAAATGCTTCCTCCTTGAGGAACCCCATCACTATAACTAGGTGGATATTGAGGATAACCTCCAGATGGATGTGGGGAGCTTGGTGAGCGGGAAAGCAAGAGTGCAGGGGATTTAGGGAAGGATGGGGTGGGAGAAGTCTGTGAGACACTGTATGAATATGAGGGTTTAGTTGTCGAGTTGCCTTGAGTTTGGGGTGAGGTTAATGGCGCCCCTTCCCCAAGACAGGCTGCTCCTTTAGGACTTCTTTTAGGAAAGGCAGGAGACCAACGATGGGCTGCACCAGGGCTGCTACCCTCATATCCTGGGGTGAGCTTACGACCTTCCTGGCGTCCAGCAGGGCTGGACATAGAGATATCTAGCAGGTCAGATGAGTCATCAGAATCAAGAAGAGAGCGAAAATATCCTGCAAACATTCCCTGAGACTCTTCTCCACTGCCTACCCCTCTCATACCGGGGCTGTGGTACATCCCCCCCTTACTAGCCTCACTGCTTTGAAAACTTCCACGAGGGGAACAAGGGCTCTGATAACTGCTAGCTTTCTCAGAAATATCTCTGTCGCCTTTCCCTATCCAATCTTCCTGTTGTGCACCTGGACCATTTTTTAAAGTCCCATTCTTTCGTGATCTGCGTTTTCTAACCTTCTCACCTTGTGCAGAGTCACCTAAAGCGGCCCTACTTATTCCCCCAGCAACACCCTTGCCTCTTTTTCGAGGAGTTCCTGGTTCAGATGCAGGGGCCTTCCGCTTCTTGCCAATTGTTTCAAAAAAGTCACTGAATGACCTCTTAAAGGAATCAGAGGATCTAGCTGCTCCCCCTCCTCTACTCCCCATACAGCCTGCACGACCACCTCTCCTGCGGAATGCTGTGAGGCGGTGCAAAAGAGTGGAAAGGGATGGATTTTCTGGTGGTATGTGGAAAGTTTCAGGCTCTGTTGGGGTCCAGCAGCGTGGAGGAGAGCAGCGGCCTGTGCTGGGAGGTTGTCTGTTCAAGAAGGCCAGTTTGGAGAGGACATCTGCATATTCTACTTTAACATCATTGGTATCATTAACATATGAGGGCTGTGGAGATGGTAGCTTTACTGTTCGCCGCCTCCGAATTTTTTTGGGCTCTGCGGCACTGGCTGCTCCCACTCTGGTCTCATGCATGTCAGGTTGTCCTGGTAATGCCTGTTTAGGGGGGCGTCCCCTGCGTCGCTTCAAGATTACAGGAAGCTCTCCTGGTGGAAACATCACCATCACACTCTTTCCATTGTTCTTCATGCGGAGTAGTGCGGTGGGCTCTCTTGAAACATTAGGTCCTGGCTCACCTCCTACACTCCCCTCGGGCCCCTCTCCTGTTGTGACCCCTTCCCCACGGGGTCCAGCACACACTGGCTCCAGGGATGAGATCTTGTAGCTTTTCTGTCGTCGGCTCATGTGTACAGGTATTCTGGCTACTTTTACCACAATCTTCCTCACACCTAAATAACGTCCCTGTCGTCTCCCTCTAACTGAGTGGTGAGTAACAATGCCCTCTCCTTCTGATGTTCTCATGCTATGATTTGGTGTAACACCTGCTGGTATAGTTGATGATGGTAAAACCTCAAATGATGAGGCAGCATCACACACCTCTGGGGGATGCTCCTCCATTGGTCTTATGTTCTCTGTTCTCCAGACTCTATTCTCCTCCTCTTCTTCATCCTTTTGGTCCATTTCTCTTTTGAACATATTTTCCTCAGCAGCTCTACGTAAACGGGATGATTTACGAAGATGGCAGGGGAAACGTGGCCGGCCAGAGCTCCGCAGGGTATACTTCCTTTCAGCCTCCACAGAGGTCATGACACTGGCTTGGCCTATTATACGAATGTGGTCTAGGTCGCTGGTGTGATCCATTTCTGGCTTACATGTTGAATTGTGTTCTGTCTCCTTCTTGGGTAAAGTGGAAGGGTTGTATTGAGGAGGTGTCAAATTGTTTGGAGGAAGGGTGGTGTGTAACAAAGGGGCTGACTGAACATTATGTGTGCCAGTCTTGGAAGGTAAAGACAAGTCTTCTGGAATAAGGGAAGGGTCCTGCTCCATAACTGAGGAGCCAGTGTCTATAGGCGTGCCTTTCTGTGTGCGCTTCCGTGTTAGCATGTTTGTGTCCATCCACATATGTGTATCCATTGGAATGTGGGTATGAGGCTGCAGGTGTATGCTCGACTGTGTGAGTGAGTGTTGTGTTGTGCACATCTGTGGTTGAGTGTTTTGCTGAATGAGCATTTGTTCTTGTGTGTGTATTTGCTCCACATATTCTGTCTGCCTACGTTTCCTTGCTCTACGTCGAAGTTGCTCTTCATGGTTCCGCAGACCATTAGCTAAAGAGGGAGGTGAATAAAAGCGGTAATGTAGTGAGCTGGCTGGATTAGAATCAGTGGGTCCTACAGATGTGCCCCCAGGTTCTTTATCCCCCTCCCATAAAGAGGGGCCCTCATCATCACTGCAGTCCTTGTCAGCCAGTGCCTCACAAGTCAAACGAACACCTCCAGAGCGTAGGCGACCTGACAGACGGCTCATTACCCCCAAAATTGCAGATCAGGATCTTCGTATTTATATATGTGTCAGTGATGGTTCTGTGTTAGGTTTAACTGTGAGCTGGGTCCTGTTTAGCTGGTAGGTTGTTTCAACTCTTTCCTCTCGCTGTTATTCTTGGCTAGAATGAATTGGACCATCAGGCAGTCTTGGGGTCCCCAGTTTTCAGGAGTGCAGATAGCAGGTTATTTCCCAGGGAAAAGGGGACAAAACACACAAAAAATATGTTCATATTTACTTACTGTTGAGGAATGCAAACAAATACTGTACAACATAGCTGAAAATGCTATTGAAATAGCTGCAGTTGTTCTTACCATGTCTGCTGCTGTGGCCATACTTTGTGTTATCCCTGTGGGCGAAAGGACACTTGTCACTATGGCAATACAGTTAGAGAACAGTTGTAACCATGGCAATAGAATATGAGTGGAACGGTAACCATAGTTACATAGTTTTCCTTTCCAATGCAATAGATTACAGGCCTCACTATGGCAATACGACATATGTCTCACTGGATAGGCAACTGTTTTATATGCTATACATTTGGCAATTTAAAGCATTTTAAGTAAACTTTAGTGCAGAAAAATGAAAAATAACAGGCACGCAAAGTTTTGAACACAGTTTAACATCTGTGATCACTAGCAATAATCAAGAATCAATAATCACTCAAAAATTCTTAGTGCAAATTAGTGAGAATTATCGACATCATTGCCTGCCACAGTTTATTACTTTTCAGTTTTATTGTGTGATGTGTCATGAGGCCTCGCTATCATTGTTTTTAAAATACATGGTGATAGTTTCCATATATTTTGATGAAAAGTATCAAAATCATCAAATGATTAAAAAAATGTCTGCATTGTAACTGGTTGAATATTTGGGCCAGCAAAAAAGCACTGGCTCTCACTAACATTATAATATAACTATATTAATATATTTATATATTAGATAATCTAGAGATATATATGATCTATACATAAAAACCCCAAAAACATATTGGTGAGCTACACAAAAATATAACCTGCAGAGACAAGGCTAAAATGCAGAGAAGTTGGGACATGGCAGCAGGGGGCAGCAAAGAGACAAGAGGAAGAGGATGTAGATGGATATAGAGTTCCTAAAGAAGGAGATGGATGGATGAAAGAATATGTGAATTAAAATAGGGGAATTTAGAGTAAAAAACAAATTTTTCAAATTGCAACCTGAAAATAAAGGAAAGTAGATAAGTGCATGCAAACATTTTTCAAACAAAAGGAAAGCTGTCATATTTATATTTAACTCACTCCCATGTAATTCCAACCCTTTATTATTATTTTTATTCTTAGGCAGAATAAAAGTGAATACTGCATAAACCAAAATCAATCAATCAATCAATCAATCCTATACAGCCTACACATGTGCTATTATTCCAAGTATTCTGAAGCTATATAATATTTTTGTGTGTGCACAAAACATTTCATGTAGAAAGCAGCAGCCTTGACATTTCAGACTAACATCTCATATTGCTTTTAGAACAATATAGCACAGGATCTAAATGAGATCGTGGGTGAATAAATGATGACAAAATTTTATTTTAGGTTAACTATTACTTTAAGAATTGAATTTCATTTGTGATAAACATTGTAGTGGTGTAAATAAGTGCAGGGGTTGGACTCTCACACACACATTACAGTTCTATCCATCTCTCAGTCTGCTCCACATGGTTTTTATTACTAACTGGCAATGATAGGGAAAGTGCAGAAAGAGAGAGTGAGTGAGCGAACCAGAAACATGTGCTACAGTACATGGTGCCGAACAAGCTGCCACACTTGCATTCTTGAAAACACTGATACAACGACAAAAATACATAAAAATGCACCCTTGCACATAACTTTTAACTTTCATAACATAAATTTTGCTAAAAAAAAAAAAATATTTAGTCTCCACAATCCTTTATTTCACCACAAGCGCTGCTGAAACTTTACATTTGCTGCACATAATTATTTCTTCCACCTAGAAAACAAAACAGCATTTCCCCCATACACTTAATATTCTGTGGCACAAACAGAATTGCTGCAATCAAGTGTTTAGAGCCATGGATAAGCTTCCCACACTACTGTATTGCCAGATTGGCCTGATCTTCTTGTGCTTTGATTCTCCCAGATTTCAGTGCTGCCTGCTCACAATTTTCTTTTCTCACAGGTTTTCAGAGAAATTTAGATCTGAACACATTGCTGGTTGCTTCAGAACAATTATTTTTTTGTGTGTGATGGAAGGCCCATGACTTTCACTCAATACCAAGTTTCTGACACTTCTTTCAAAAGTGCTCTCCAAAATTTTTCAGTCTTTGCCTGACATCTTGAAACCATGCACATGTTCACGGTGCCAAGGGCAACAAAACAATCCAAAACATCAGTGAAACTCTCTTGTGTTTGACTCTCCTCCTCTTTGAAAGCTTAATTTTGTTGTCAGTAAACATAGTGATATTGATGTACTATACCAAAATGGTCTGATCTTGGTCTTCAGACGGATTGCTGTTAAGGCATGTTCAGGCATGTTTTGGCTACTATCCTGCACTTATGTCTCGTTCACTAGTGAGGTCTACCTGGGACTTCAAACATATTACCCTTTCATTGGGCTGGCAATAGATGGTGAAAGCTTGTGTTTGAAGGTCAGCTTGAATCTGTGTGTCAGTTGAAGAAGTTTTTCTACCATTTGAAGTATTTTGTTGTGAAATCTTCCTCTAATGGCCACATCCTGTGATGTTGACTACAACTCTGTAAGCCTTAATCTCCTTGACACCATTTCGAACACTGAAAACAAGAGCACCAAGGTCTTTGAAGATCAACTTGCTGATTGTCATGCCTGGCATCTATTGGCTTGGTATCTAATCCATTTTACATGCTCGTTGTACACCACACAAGAACTCATAGCAGGAACTCATCACAAATTCACTTAAAGGGGTTATATGATGCTGCTAAAAAGAACATTATATTTGTAGTCTACTCTACCAGGATCAGGAAATAGTCCTCCATAAAATGCGCTGCACACATCTGAATATTTGGGTTGAACTGTTCTGGAACAGTGTTGTAAATACAACTTAACCACTGATTTCTAGTCGTGTCCTCTTTTGGTAGGCCAAACAAAGTATTTTTGCTTTCGCAATGAAACACACAGCGTCTTCACAACATGGCGGCGGCGGCAGCAACTTAAAGTTACGCCTTCGTTCTTTGTGGGGCGCGTTATGCAAATCTTCCCACATTGTGACGTAGGCATGTAGACAAGAATTCAATAATCAGTTACGTATCGCAATATAATTTTTGTCAATAACGGTGATATGATTTTTAAACACATTTTCGATATACATTACCAGTGTTTCCCATACATTGATTTATTTGTGGCGTTTGACTTCGTTGAATAAATGAGCACTGCACGTTTCAAAATAAAAACGCGGCGCAGGTGTTTTATATGAATGTATCTCTGAAGGCAACCGACTGTCTTCAGAAAAGTTTCGATGACATTTGCATTTTTATCTGATAAAGTAGCGTTCATGAGCGGAGCTGCTTTGATTACAGCTGTTACTGGGGAAACCGCTAGTTTTATCACTCTAAAAGCGTCTCCTGCTGGCAGAGAATGAATTTGCATTTTCAATAAGCCAGTCTCCAGCAACATTTCCAGTTTTTGTTGTTTCATTTTTTTTGTTTTTTGCAGCAACTCAGATCACTTTTCATATCCTTTTTTTTCTGACTGAAGCACATTTTGTTTCAATCTATAAGAATAATCAGCATACACTACCAGTCAAGTTTTTGAACAGGTTAAGAGTTTTGATGTTTTTTTGAGAATTCTATTCTGCCCACAAGGGCTGCATGTCTTGATACAAAAGACAGCCCAAACCAGTCAAATTTAGACTATTTTTACTATTAAAAAACTGCTTCCTATTTGAATATTTTTTAAAAGGAATTTATTGTTTGCTGTGCTCAAGCTAAATTTTCAGCATCATCTGCAGGTCTTCAGTGTCACCATGATCTTCAGAAAATCATTCTAATATCTGATTTGCGACTTATCAATATTTAAAACGTTGAGTTAATTTTTTGGGGGCGGGGGAAGTCCAAAAGATCAGATTTATCGCTGAATAAAAAGCTTTTGTAACATAACTATTCTCATTCAAAAATTGAAATCAGTATTTTTTTGGGGGGGGGGGGTATTAGAGAAATTAATACTTTTATTTAGCAGTGATGCATTAAAAGTGACAGCAAAGACATTTATAATGTTACAAAAGATTTCTATTTCAGATAAATGGTGTTCATATCGATATCGGAATTATACCGTATCGACCTAAATTAAGAAATATATCGTGATATAAACTTTGGCCATATCGTCCAGCCCTATCGTTGACGTAGGACATGTTAAATTAGGGCGTGTTTAAACGAGGCTTTTTAGGAGGGCGTGGATGAGTCTTAAGTTTTATAAAGAATATTTCTTTGGGTTTGAGACTTTAGTCTTTGCAATTTAGGGATCTTATCTATTCACGAACAGCTTGTAACACTCCAAAGATAAGCTAATTACTAAGAACATTAATATTCACTAAAATAGTATGGTACAATTTAATTAAGTATTTGGCTTTTTATGTTTAATGTTTGTTCCCTTGTTGTTATTATTTGGACAAATCATTTGTATAGGCAAGGTGCCATTACATAACGTAACTGTTAACTGGAAACATGATATATATATATATATAAAAAAACATTCTGTCATCATTTACTTGTCCTCATATCATCTCAAACCTGTATATCTTTCATTCATTGACTTTCAATATACAGACAAAAAAAAAAGAAGTTTCAAACAAACATTTTCCAAATATCATGTGTTTCAGAAAATAGTGAAAGTCTCACAGATCTGGAGTAGGGTTGCAAAAAGGTGGAAAATTCCCAGTAAATATTCCAGAAATTTTGCAAACTTTCCAGGATTTTTTGGGAAATTTTCCACCTTTTTGCAACCCTAATCTGGAGCGACATGAAGGTGAATAAATGATGACCATCTTTATTTTGGGGTGAACTATCCCTTTAACTTGTAATGCCAACTACAAGGGTCAAGTCCAGTCCATATAGCGAAAAAACAGAGAGGAGTATCAGATAATCAAATTAACAAGCACGTGTGTTTAAATCTCAGCCAGTCCTGTATTATATGTCTGCATCCTGAATCAAATGTAGATGATGTTGTCTGAGGGTCAACAGCTAGGTGCACACAAACAAATATAGCTTTTAGATCACCCTTAAATTCCATCTCTCTAACTTGCTCACACTTTAAATTTGCTTTCTGCCTCCTTCTCTCTCCTTCTCTTTCTCTAATTAATACCACTCATTAATTAAGCATCAGTCTCACAGAAGACAGGAACAAGCACAACTGCAGAACAGCACTTTAATTACAGTCACGCACACACCAAATCGCTCACACAGAGTCTCTCAGATATTCACACACATTCCTCCTCCTAAGCGTTTGAGAGAAAGAGATGGAATGTCTGGAGCTTCTCCTACTCTTCTCTCACAGTTCTGGCACCATCACATATTTGCCTGCCAGGACAGACTAGTGAGCTGGATTAAGTCAGTGATGAGTATGTGTAAAAGAGAGAGAGTAGACATGAGTGAGGCTAGCATTGGTCTGCTTTGTGTACTAATTAAATGTGGCTTTCACTCTTTCCAAACTAGTGGCGTGTGGTAGATTACTGAAACGAGGAAGCAAAGACACTCCTTGGGTTTGAGGAATTGTGATGTTTACACAGTTTACAGATTAATGGTAACATGAAGGTAAATGGAACATGAATATCAGTTTTGTAATATTTTGCTTGTAATTAGTTTTTTATAATATTTTTATACACAATTTAGTATTTATTAAAGTTTAAGTTTACACATTTTTTTTACATAATTACATAACATATCTGTATCATATTGGTTATTAGCAGATATTAGAGATATTGTATTTACAATTAAACAATACTGAATATTTAATTGTGCATGCTAATTTTTTTTGCCATTTGCTCACTTAAAGTATATATTAAAAACACTTTAATTTAATAAACAATGGTAGATGTACGTAATATTTACCACATCTCAAAATGAAAATCCATTTTTCATACCATTTCATACATGTTGGGATGCCTAAATTAATTTTTAAATGGCTGATTTATTTAATTCAAATTTAATTAATTTATCATTAAACACATTATCTGCCAGAATTTTAATTTCGACGTAATATCCCTATTTTTTTTTTTTAAATTGGGTTTGTTTCTACTGCCTATAACTATTATTATAAGTAACGTTTTATAATAATCACAATCTTCTAACCCTAATAATCAACAAATCCTAATAATCAACAAAACAATGAGCTTAAGGGAGACAAAAGAGACCATGCCTTACTGTAAAACATTATCCGCTGTTTCTTCTCATGGACAGTGCAACTTCAGAAAGATGAGTGGTTTACACAAAATTTGATCTCAGATTTGTTTTTGCTTTTTTGTACTAGCTATTAATTATATTCTCTCCCTTGCCTCCTCTGAGAAAATCCATCCCTTAACCCCTTTCTGTAGTTTCACCTTTTTTGTATTTGAATTAGTATGTATTTGACTTCTCTATGCACCTCCCTCCGCTTTTATGCTTTTTCGATTCTCGACACATGTTTTTTCTCTTTCTCCATTGCTCCAATCCTTTTAACTGCTGGAATACTCCCCAGGGGATCCAAACAGCTGGTAACATTTAGCCAATCACACAGCTGCCTTTAGATTCACTGTCCAATGACAGACATGAAAGTCTACATTGATGCCCACCTGTCCATTGGCAAAATCAGCCATGCTGTAAACAAATACCATAGCACAAAACAAGATTATCGGTTGACTCATCCTGCAACAAGACTGAATGCTCAGAATGGTATTTATTTTAGATCTCATGAAATTTCAACCAATCACAGCCTAAATCATGAACAGAAAGCCATTTACATCAGACATGAATGGGAAATAACTCAAAAGTAACATGTAAACAATAGAAAATCATATGAATAGGTAAATATAGATCCTAAACATAGTGTAAGTGATCTTGTTCTCCTCTAAACTGTATGAAATTGATTATGGCATACAGGTACAACAAAACCGTAAAGATGCAGTGATTGGAAGTACTCCAAAAACACTTTAAAACACGGACACATGCTCAAACACACCCATGGATGCACACACATGCATTGTCTGGTCTGTATCTCACACCCAACTTTTTTTGAGTGTGATGTGCAAGTATGTTTGCACAAGTGTTTGTGCTGAGATGTGTGTCTGTTTACACAAGTGCAAAGGAGTGCTTGTGCGAGTGTGTGTGCGTGTGTTTACACAAGTGTGTATCTGTGTGTCAGTGGGTGTGTTAGGGAAAAGCACTCACTCAGTTCAAATGAGAGTGCAGTTGTTGCTAAGATACAGGCAGCAGCCCCAACAGTGTGTGAGGGCGAGTGACAGAGAAAGAGAGAGAGAGAAACAGAGAAAGTTAGAGCAAGACAGGGTGAGAGAGAATGTAGAAGAAAGCTTAGAGGGGTAGGTGGGGGCAATGAAGAAGAGGGGAATGAGAGAGAGAGAGAGAGATAGAGAGAGATATAGAGAGAGTTTGAGTTAGAGTAAGAGAGAGGTAGAAGTGGGTCATAAGATCCACAGAGACACTCGAGTGACACTCTGCAGAAACACAGCTGTCAGCTCACACACACACACACACACACACACACACACACACGCAATAGCTTTGTTTCAAAACCTAGTCAGCTGCCTCACTGCCTACATAGTCAGCATCCTAACTGGAACCTCATAAGTCATAAGGGGTTTACTAACCTTTTAGTGTCACGGACCCCAAAACATGATGATCCCCTTGTGTTCCTAAAATACAGCTATATATTTTCATGTATATATCCATTTTTAGTGTTTGAGAAAATAATAATAATGATATTATAAAAACAACGTGATTAACCACATGATTTTTGGGTAACACTTTATTTTAAGGACCAATTCAAACATTTAACTAGTTGCTTATTAGCATGTATATTACTTGTATATTGGCTATTTATTATTACTTATATAGCAAATATTAATGCCTTATTCTACATCCTTAATCCTACCTAATGCCTAAACTTAACAACTACCTTACTAACTATTAATAAGCAGCAAATTAGGAGTTTATTGAGGGAAAACTCTTAGTTAATAGTGAATATGTGTTCCCTATTCTAAAGTGTTACTGATGTTTGTAGTATTCCTAAGAGAAATAAGAGCAAATATGTATAGGCGTGAATGACACAAAGTGTGTGTAAAATGAATGTGTTAATGTCTTAAGTTTATGCAAACTTTGCCTAAAATATATTTTATAATTTGAAAACCCCTGTTGTAAGTGATTGATTTGGAAAGCTCAACTAGGCAGGAACTCAATGTGTCATAAATAGTGTTAAGTGCATAAAAGACTTGACTCTCAATTTAATTCAATACAAGTGAATTCAAACAACGCAATACTCTACTACCCATAAATATACAATGCCATTCAGAAGTTTGGGGTCGGTAAGATTTTTTTTTTGAAAGAAGTCTCTTATGCTCACATGGCTGCTTTTATTTGATCAAAAATAAAGTAAAAACAATTATATTGTGACATATTATTACAAATTGTAATTTATGTCAGAATGTAATTTATTCATGTGATGGCAAAGCTGAATTTTCAGCAGTCATTACTGCAGTCTTTAGTGTCAAATGATCCCTCAGAAATCATTCTAATATGCTGATTTGCTGCTCCAGAAACATTTCTTCCTATTATCAATGTTGAAAACATAACTAGTTTTTGGAAACCACAAAACATTATTTTCAGGAATTTTTGATAAATAGAAAGTTTAAAAAAACAGTATTTATTTGAAAGAGATTATTTTGTGATATTAAGTCCTCACTGTCACTTTTAATAAATTTAATCCATCCTTGCTGAACAGAAGTAGTAATTTTTTTTTTTTACTTTATTAGTATCTAATGAATTTTATGTACATTTTTCAACAACATTTCTATGAGTTTTTGACAAGTTTTACAGCATTCTGGGGGAAATGGGGATGCATGTGATGCTGCCTTACAATTCAAATGAACAAAGGTATATCAGGAGGAGCATAATTAAGTGTGCATGACTTAGAATGCTTCCTACAGGCAGCTCACTGTCTTTCTTCTGGTTTGGCTCATTTGCTTTCAATGCCTCCATCATTCCTCAGTCTCAATCTCAAACTCTTTTCTTCTTCGTTCTCATCTGCATTCTTAATATCTCATGCATCTCTTCCTCTTCCTTCTCTATAACCTCTCATTCCCTCCTCCCCTCCTCGCTCTACCTTTCTCACTCGCTCCCTCTTTCTCTTTCACTTTCTATTACTTGAACACTCTCTCTTGTCCCCAGCTGCAGGAAATTCCTTATAATCTTCATCACCAGAGACTGCATTCAACACTCAGCCCAGCCAAAAAAACACACACACCACATACACGCACATATCTTCTACTTGCTGTCTTTTCTTTTTACTTTTTGCTTTCCTTATTTTCTTGTGCTTGTCTACTAGATTATTTTAAGAGGAGCAGAGACTACACCATCCTGACCTCCCACCCCTGCACTTGGTCATATGACCACTGCACCAGCTGGGAACAGCCATCCAACAGCAGCTATAAGTGAGAGGCAGAGACAGAGCGTTTGGTACACATACTAGAGATGTGTATTGTGGTCATTTAATCTAGTTGAGTACTAAACAGCTAAATCAGAAGAGTTTTCAGGTACCAGAAATGAAACAAGGGCATTCCTGTTCTATGTACACCATGTGCTGATGAATCCGCACATGGCATACCTTAATTTTAGCACCAGTCATTCGCACTTCACATTTGAATGAAATGCTCAAGAAAACAGGAATGTAAAGCTGAGGAAAGGTATGAGAGTAGAGACAACACAATTCAAATACACTCACTATCTTCCTTATTTAAAAAAAACATTTTTTTTTTTAAAAGAGCAGGAATGGCATGTTACTTAAAATGCAAGGTTTTCAGTGTCAGCCACTTCAGTTATTTTGTTTCAGTTACTTTGTTATTCTTCTAGTTATTTACCAACATGGGGGAAAAAAAGACATTACTCATTCATTTAACAGACATTTCCATGAACTATAAAACACAATGCAATGCAGTGCAAAATTCACAATACAGGTAAAACATATGTAAAAAAAAAAAAAAAATCAAATACACAAAATTCCTATTAATACTGTGCCCTATTTTTGCAGATTTTTTTTAGTGTATAGAAACTAATGAACTGGAAATATTGCACATTCACAGGAAATGGTTTTCTTCCATGTTGAAAAATAAGGTGGAATGAACATTACAATGCGAGTAGAGACCAAGACAAAAAGTTGAGGATGCTGTACTGTTTTTCTTTTTAAATATGATCCAATAACAAGAAACCCACAGACATCATCTTTATCTATCATCTTTAAGACTATCATGAACAAAAAAACAAATAGTTTTGATAAACTACACTAACAAATATCAACAACTGAGCATTTTAAAACTCCAGAACTAATTATGCAATTTTGAAAATTGTGGACAAATATAAAGACATAATAAAATAAAATAATTAGAATATAAAATTTCAAAATCAAATAAATATGTAGCCACTCTTCTTCGAATTTCTGGTTTTCATCAGTCAAACACACCACTATAACAGCACCGTTATTTTCATAAATATTTTTAATTTAGAGAAGAAGCGATGAAATATATGCAATAATATTTTAATGTGAACTCACCTTTGGAGCTATTTTGATTTACCGTGGTGTTTGAAGCAGAAACCCCTTTCCCCACACAAGTTTGGGTTGAGATCCAATAACTATCCAAAATAACTACTTTCCTTAATATTCAAAATAATTTGTGATATCTTTGTTCTTAAAAATGTGCAACACATACATATATCAAAAGATGTGTTTTAGAATTTCATGTCAATTTAAATAAATTTTGAAAAACATATCATGTAAATCTTTTAAAACATTTATTTTAATGTAAGATTGCATCCTTTTTGAACCAAGTAGGTCCATTACCTGGAGAAAGCTCATCTCATCTCAATGTCAGTTGCTCGTCTATTCGCAACCAATCTTGAGCTGTGACATGGAAAATAATCATTGTATGTTTTTGAGAGCCCTTCAAAATGAATTGGGCTCTAGTAAAACATCTAATATAATAAAATCAAATATTAATGATTTATATATTGTTTAACAAAATGTATTTTGTCAGAATACATGGCTAATTCTGTATGGCAGCCAGTGGAGAAATATGCCTTTTGGAGTGGAGAAATATGTAGTTACAACATCTACCAGCAGGGGCTAAGCAGCAAAACCTTGACCTCTTCTCATCCCCAACACATACCTGTGTCTCTGTCCACTTACTCTGTCCACACCTCCCTCTCTCTCTCTCTCTCTCTCTCCCTCTCATTCATAATCCAACTCATATTTATCTGTTTCTCACCTTGCGTTTATCCATGCCCTAATCTCCCCTTTCCACCTGATATTCAGTAAACAGCTCATCAACCAATCAGCTCATACTTACTCCATCATTTCAGCCGGTGTGTCTCTCTGGACACAAACCTGGCTGCTTTGGCGTATCTCTCTAACCCACCTCCACCTATCCCTCTCTGGATTGTGTCTAATGCACAGCCGTTCTCTCACCCACCGGCTCTTAAGAACACACACACACCCTACACATACAGATATATGGGCGTACGGCACACACATCCCGCAGACACGGATGCACACACACTCACACATATAGAGTTAGACCTTGAGGCCAGTGTTTTGTAGAGGGGCCTCTCCACTGCGGCCCTGACTTCCTGACTCCCCCCCCTCCCAGCACCCCTGTTCCACTGTTGCCGTGGGAGACACTGCTGCAGAGCCCGTTGCCAAGGAGAAGGGCTGCTGGCTGGCTGTTTAAACAACAATGGCCGCCTTGTGCACATTCCAACTCTAGACACTGACAGCATGTTAAGACCTGCTTCAGAAATACACATATGTGCTCTCTCGTCCTATCTGTCTGTGTCTAGCACACTAGTATGCACATATGCAGATATTCCCTTGACTTTTTCATGTGTTCTCTCACTCTTACTCACAGTCTCTCTCTCACAGGGTCTTTATTCAAAAGCATCTGTTTCTTTTTAGCCTGCACAGCTCATTCTCTCACTCAGTTCGCTATCCCTGTCTCTCATTCCGTTTCCATGGTCTAAATCTCTCTTTCTCATTCAGGATGGGAGTGTGTAGTGCACTCATCCATCTTTCTGCTGTACTCTCCCTCTATCATCATATCCAGAAAATTCACTCCCTCTACCTCTCTCTTCTTCTCTCTCTCTCTCTCCTCCCTTATCGGCCTTCAGTACCTCTGCTCTTCCCCCACTCTCTCACTTTCTTCTGTTTCTTTATCTCTTTCTCCCTCTCTCTTGCTCGCTCTTTCTCCTTCCTCCCTTATCTCCCCATAGTACCCCTCCTCTTCTCCACCATCTCTCACTTACTGCTATGTCTCTCTCTCGCTCACTCTCTCTGCACTGTGTAATCTCACTCGCTCTCTCTCCTCTGTCTCTGGCAGAGGAAGTGTGTGTTCCCCAGGGGGAGCTAGGCTCATTAACTTCCAGCAGACAGAGAGAGAGAGAGAGAGAGGAGGGGGGGTGCGAGAGGAGAGAGAGAGAGTGAGGGGGGAGGAGAGAGAGAGATAGTGCAAGAGAGAAGATAGAACAGCGAAACGGAGAAACGGGGAGGGGAGAGAGTCTGCAACGATCTGAAGGTGAGGAAAAGACAGGAGATGGAGAGATAGGAAAAAGAAAGAGAGATTAGACAGAAGGAGACAGGATAGCTAGAGAGATAGACATCTGATCAATCACCCGAGACCGCATTCATATCCTGTTTTAATGATCTTTAAATCACACAGTTTCATACATTGTATTAATATTAATACTTCTTTTGCAAATTAGTTATGGTTTCAGCATCTATCTTACATTCTATCTATCTATCTATTTATCTATCTTATCTATCTATCTATCTATCTATCTCTTATTTATTTTCAGTATGCATTCAGTATGAATTCAATTAGGGTCAGCAAATTGAGTCTCTAGCATTACAAGAGTATCCTGGGGGGCAAACAGGTGTTCGAAGCTTACTGCCTGACACAACAACACCCACAGTCGTGTGTGGGAAAGCTGAGGTCACTGATGTAAATGTAGCACTGGGACCAATTTTAATCATGATTTCATTAAAAAAGCACCATGCCTTAAAATCAAGAGAAAGATGCAGTGCTGCAAAGTACTGTAAATGGGGAACTGAGTAGACAGAATTGATGATCTGTGGACTCCTGAGCAGGTGGAGGACAGTTTTCTGCATGATATTGAAGCCTGAACAGATTAATTTGATTCTCAAGAATGTTCTGTCTTCCTCAAAATTTAGCCTACTGCACATTTATAACGTTGCGGCTGTTTTTTCTTTGTACCATTTAAGTGAATTCATTATATTTATAATAATAGAATCTATCATCATTTATAATGCATTAATGGTAAAAATGTGACACCTGCAATGTGTTATAACTATAAAACATTGATGATTTGGAATTTGTCATGAATGACTTGCATGAATGACTTGCATCTTAACAAGCAAGTTTACAACCAACTTGTTGATATTATGAAATATTTATTAAATTTGAAAAAAAAAAAATCAAAGTGGAATTAAAAGCACAGCTACCAAAAATGATCGAACTCACAAAAAATGTATCCTAACTACACTGATATTCACAACCTGCAAATAGCAGCCTATAAATTTGCAGGACTATATTGCAGACACATTACAAAACAGATCCTGTTCACTCACGCTCATGTAGAAGTGGGTACTCTTTATGAATAATAATTTTAAATTTTATTATTATACTTTTTTACAAAATATATACAATTTCACTAAAATGTAGCTGAATAGATTTGAAATTCAATGTCTATGCCTATGTCTTAAAGGGGTGTTTTTTTTTATGTTAGTCAGTGTGTAATGTTGCTGTTAACAATATCTGAAAAGTTACGAAGCTGAAAGTTCAATGCAAACAGAGATATCGTCTTTTAAAATTTGCAGTTTAATGCCTACAAAAATGGCTGGTAGGGACTACAACGAGTTACTTCCCGGGTTCGTGACATCACAAACCCAGATAAACCCCGCCCTCAGGAAAAAGCAGCAAAGGGGGCGAGTCCATGCTGCACTGCTTTAGAGAAGAGGAAGAGAAAACTAGAGGTACACGTAAAAATCTATTCATATATGAATCGCGATTCTGTCTTCTAACCATTCTAATGGATTTACAAGTTTCAAAATCAATGTTCTAAAGCAGCAGCTCTTAATACTGTTCCTCGTGTCGCCTGCTCGGCATCTCTCTCATCTCTCTCTCTCTCTCTCTCTCATTCAGATCATAGCACTCAGCTCTGTTCCATTTATACACTTATTTTCACATAGCTATGAGAAGCGTTAAACATGCAGTTGCCATACTGTATTAGAAGCTTTAATCAGGATAAAACCGTATATTAAAAGCTAAAATAAGCAGTAGCATTTACAAATAACAGCATATCTAAAAGTATGAGACAACAAACAAAAAAAACATAGGCCTACCATTAAAATCCGTGCTTGCACAGGTTCTGCACGATCATCTTCAATAATATCCTCTGCTTTTCAATCGGGCTCAAACTGATAAGAGAAATTAACAAAGACCGCTGTTACAAGTACAAAACCCCACCCCCCCCCCCCCCCCCCGCCCCCGCCCCCCCCCCCCCCCCCCGCACCCCCCACCCCGGGAGCACATGCCGCTGAGGTGAGGGGCAGGACGTTTAGACACGCACTAGAGGCGGTTTAGCCAAGCACAACACACTGGGCTAGCTAACCAATCAGAGCCCATCGCCTATTTCTGAGGGCGGGGCTTCAATAAAACAGAGAAGGGACAGAGCTGTGTGGAATAAAGGTAAATTATGTGAAAAATAATGTGTGTTTTTTTTAAACTAAGCATTAACACATGTTAGACTGCACCCCATAAACACAATCAAGCCTAGAAAAAAAACAGTGAACCACCCCTTTAAAATCATGCCAAAAGGGACACGACCGTAAAGAAAAACATGATTGGCTCAGGTCTCGAACATGCCTTATTCACTTTTCTTAATGAAAGCACATGAACGTACAAAAAGCCGTGTTAAATCAGTAACCACACTTACCTAGACATTGATTCTCTCAATCATTTCTTATCTCACTCTCAAACTGCATGTTTCCACCCCCCCCACCCCCACCTCCCCCCGCCCCACCCGCCCACCCCGCCCCCCCTGGCAACTTCAGCCTGCCAGTTTGGTTACCTGAAAGAGGGGAAGGAAGAGCGAGAGAGGGGGGGGGGGGGGGGAGATAGAGAAAAATGAGAGAGAACAGCTATGTCAGTAAAAAATGCATTCAAATGCATATCCTCAGTATGGAACATACTTTATCAGCTGATCTGTACAAATGAAGTCTATGGCAACAATATCATGAATGTAAAACCGCTTGAGTTTTCTTTTTTCTCTGTTTTACAAACATCTCAATAACGATTCAATTAGTGATATTATATCATTCATTTAAAACCGTAGGTAATAAGCACTTCCATGCAGCATGAAAGCTCTTAATGGATGAGTTTTAAAACTGGAAAATGTAAAGATGCACAAGGATCGTTTCCTGTGAATGGTATGAGCTTTAGTCATGTATGTGATATGCTATCTGTGTATCTCACAGCATGCATGAGCTGTTGTTTATGTGATGTATATGTGTTGCTCTGGCTACTGCTGTTGCTCTTCTCTCCCTTGTTTTTTTCCCCCTCCCTTTCTTTCTCACTCTTTAATAATTGAGCTGGTTCTGTCTCTTGTTAGAGTTGGTTCGTTACTGAGAGACACAGAAACCAGCCAGCTATACAGAACCCCTAGATACTCGCTCTCACCTTCTCTCGCACTAACTCCATCATCATCCTTGCTCACAAGTTCTCCGTGTCTAGTGTCTTTCTCTCACACACACACACAAAAACTGATGCGGATAAACTTAGCAGCCTGCAACCGAATGCCTCCCCCTTCCTCCCTAGACTGAGGAACTGAGGTCAGAGGTGAAAATCACTCCAAAAAAAAAAAAAACAGCTCCAGCCAGCCAGCAGGGAATGAAAAAGTAGATGGAAGACAGCGAAGCTGCTTCCGTGCTAAGTATGTGCAGTGTGCAATATACTAGCTGTAGCCAAGGTCAGCTTGAGTCAATGCTATGTCTCTCAGCTCTGCCAATCAGAGGTTTCCAGCTGTTGTGGGAAACCAAGCTTCCTTTACAGAATAAAGGTTGCCATGGAGACCACAGCTATAAGACTAGCCAACACTTTCTGACAGGTGGACAAAGTAGGCTAACACATGCACAGACAGTCCCCCCACTCCCTATTCAACCTAGTGTTTCACTTTAGACACAATACAAACTAAAACCTATGTGACCTATAGAAATATACACTTTACATATCATTTCAATGTGCATTTAGCATCCTCACGCGTGAGTTTACCTCGTTATCTGTCAGTCTCCATGACAACACACCATATAGCTACAGAAACTAGTAATACATTCCCTCGTCTTTAGAAATATCCGCGTTTCCGCGTTTGGGAAGCAACGTGCGTGTTTTGTTACGTTCCAAGCGTGTGGCGTGAATAATCGCGCCTGTCACAACATAAACATCTTCGCGTCACCGTCGCGCGCACAGCTAGAACCAAAAGACTTACGCCAACGCGCCACTGCATTGCTAATCATTGCCCACTGTCAACAGAAATAAACAGAATAATTTTTTTTTTTTTAAATGTCATGACAATGCTGCATAAAATAGATTATTTTAATTGAATTTATATTATATATTAAAATCATGACGTTATTAACATGACTGGAATTTTTTCCTATTTCATTACGACAATTAAAAAATTTTTTTTTTTTTGTTAGTTTTTCTATCTTTTTTGTATCGATGCTTTGGCATTGTGAGTAAAACAATCATGCCAATAAAGTACTTTGAAATTTAAAATTTGACAGACAGAGGCTGAATAATTAGCCAGACTAATCAAAAGTGCAGTCACTGGCGAGCTCCAGGCAGGCGCGTGAGGCTGTTTGTCGTCTCCCCATAATAATAATCACCCAACGCATCAGACGTTCATACATGCCGTCAGTCAACAGCCACTTATGATCACTCATCAGTATTCCATAGTCAATGGGCACTACATTTATGTTTGCCCTGTGTTACAGCGACACATTCACGTCTTAAAATATGTGCATGTCAAACAGTCAATTTTCTTTCACATAGGCTATACGAACGAATATTCTTGTGTAGTTTATTTATACATTCTTACATTAAAACGTCTATCGCACACACGTTTTTATTCAACAAAATAATGTGTGTCTGTGATATTTAATAATGTCAATCTACAGCTAGTAATATGTCTGATGTAGCGCGGAATGTAGGTGAGCGTAATCTATGTACCTATGGAGTGTGTGTGTGTGTGTGTGTGTGTGTGTGTGTGTGAATGCGAGTGACCTATCGCGAGCTCAATGAATGGCAGCGATGAGGTTAATAAAAATTCCTTCAATAGAAAACACAAACCATCGTGAAATGCGGCGCGGCGCAGGGGAAGACTATGCAAATTTTGTCTGTGAAGCCAGACGCGCGCACTCACCGGGAGGCGCCGAGCTCCGCTGCTGCAGCTGTGGTGCTGCGCTCCTCACGCGCTCATCAGGCTTCTCGCGACTGGATCACAGAGCGCTCGGTGACATGCAACATCCTAAAAGCAGAGGTGTCTGTGTGAAAAAAACAACTATGTATGAATGTCGGAGGTTTTGGTCATCTCGATCCTCTTCTGTCTTGCGACGCCAAACAGTCTGTTCAGCATCTGTTTGTTTTTTTTGTTTAAAAAAAGAAAAAAAGAAACCAGAACAAAACGCACAAAAAATATTTGCAGGGAGAACAAGGGAGAACTCGCGTATTGTTGTCACCACGTCGGATAAAAAAAAAATGTGAAATTGTAGTAACGGAGTACCGCAGTTTGTCACAGGAGCGCCCCGGGAGTGCAGCGAGCGCGAGAAATTGGAATGAGCGCCGTTCTGCGCCGTTTCTCGCCCTCTGCAAACCAACTCGGAGGAATCTAGTCAGAGAGGGCTGTAGACGTGCCTTGTCGACGGGGGCATCCGGGCCTCCGTAGATTCTTGTCTAGATTTTTTTCCTCCTCTGGTGGACTCTGGGTACTGAAGTTCTGCTCATCGTGACTTCATTCATTCTCTCTTCTCCCTCTCTCCCCCTCTCTCTCAGTGTGCGTATGGGTTGCATCAAATATATAATAACCAGACAGTGCGACGGGGCTCTGAAGAAATGCCATTAGATCTGCATACGTGACACAAATGATTTTCATATTGCACATTAGGCTACATTAAGGATCCGCAAGTGATCTTGTTCAGATCAGAGAGGAAGTTTCCTCAAAATGAGAGATATGTCACTAGACTAGCACCACTTCGAATGCTTCATTCACTCAAAAAATGTAAATTCTGTCAGGATTTACTCCCCCTCATGTCGAACCAAACCTGCATGACTATGAACATGAAATTGATATTTTGAAGAATGTTGGTAATCCGTTTTGGGCTTACATTGTATGACCAAAAATACATTTCTGGATGGTCAAAATGAGAAAAAAGAGAGGGTGAGCAAATGATGACAGAATTTGCATATTTTGCATACACTATCCCTTTAAGAAAGTACATATGAACTCATTCGTTCACTCAGAAAGCCCATGATGGCAAGTATATAAGGATGGAGATACTCTTCCATGACTGTGATCATGTAGTCATAGAGCCTTAAAAACCTTTTAAAGGAATAGCACATCCAAAAATGAATCACATCAGCCTCATGTTGTTTCAAACCTGTATGACGTTCTTTCTTCCATGGAACACAAAAGAAGGCAAAATGACAGACTCAGTCATTCATTCACTTTCATTGTAAAGGTACAATAAAAGTGAAGAGTGACTGAGGCTGTCAGCCACTAACATTATGCCAAACATTCTATTGTGTCCCATGGAATAAAGAAAGTCATACAGGTTTGGCACAACATGAGGCGATTCATTTTTGAGTGGACTATCTCTTTAAAAACGGAATGATGTCCTATAATCATGGGACACAATATTTAACGTCCTTGATATGAACCGTGGGCCGTGAATAATATAATAGCTGAATCTATTAGAGATCTAGACATTGTCAAAAATCACAGTCCAATAGTGTCTCTGCTCTGCCCTCCAGTAAACAAATTTTCTTTCATAGTCCAAGCTCTTTCAACATTCCCTTTACCATTTAAAAAATTGGACTTGGAGAAATGTATATATTCTTTGGCTGTCCTAATACAGACTGCACTAATATCACACTGTGACTAATTGCAGTTTTATTTGATTGCATTGATGTATTCAGTTGGGCTGTTCCTACAGCACCCGATAGGCCCACAGAGAACTCTTTTGTTTTGATTATAGCATTATATAGGCTCATACACAATGATAGTAGTATACAGGTTAGGGAAAATGAGCTTCATATGTTGAATTTTTTTTTTTACATTTGGTACCTCACTATAAAACGGGGGTAGATGTTTAAAAGTGTCTGTGTGCAAATAAAATTTCATACAAAAAAAAAAAAGAGATCATTAAATCACTTTGGGAAGAAGTGTTTGCTTAATAGATGTGTATTCTAAATAAAGAATAAACATCCAGAAATCTAAAAACGCAGACTGCAAGAACGTATTCAGCTCAAAACAAAGTCAACCTACATTAATCTGCATATCTGAAGCTACACAGCTGTTAAGTTCCTGCTCCACCACCTATATTCCTTTTTTTGTTACATCTGATTTTTATAAACAGACGAATGCTGAAATGTGCTAGAAATTAATCATCAACACACATCCCCAGGGCTGCAGAGGAACACGCTACCCTGCTGCAGCAAAATGTAGATGCAACAAGCGGTTTAATTTATAAACGTAAAACTCAAATCTGCAGCAAGAACAAAGTGCCAGCTCAGTGCAGGTATGAATGTACCATCATGACTACAAACCCCAGCAGGATAATTAATAAACCAATACAGCATACTAAAAACCCTGCACATCTCCCAGTCTCTACATTACGGTTCTTCTGCCATCTTGTGGACAGCAAACTGGAGAGCATATGAATGCAGCCATGAGCAATTGAGCGTTTGTCTCTTGTCTTTGAAGCACACTTTATTTGAGATTCTTCACAGCAGATTTTGGATTTGCCTGTTGCATCATTGATTCTGATTATTACTGAAGCTGCTTTAAAACCATCTATATTTTATAAAGACTGCATAAAGCACTATACAAGTAAAGGTGAGCGCATTCTGCAAGAGTGTATGATGTGCATGCAGAGTAAAAGAAACTTGTTAGTTGAACTTGTTCAGTTCA
The DNA here is from genome assembly GCA_018155175.1 of Sinocyclocheilus anophthalmus. Taxonomy (NCBI): domain Eukaryota; kingdom Metazoa; phylum Chordata; class Actinopteri; order Cypriniformes; family Cyprinidae; genus Sinocyclocheilus; species Sinocyclocheilus anophthalmus. The sequence continues at coordinate 111,041 of JADLZN010005718.1, read as the reverse complement.
GTAAGCTCAGTATAATAAAATGGCACAAACAATTACATAACTGTAATACACATTCTTCAGTTCAGGGTTACAGTCTATCCCTGTAGAATATCACTGGCCCTGAATAAAGGCACAGGTTTGATATCCACTTAAATTATAATCCAAATCATTGAGATATGATGTAAAATGTAAAATACAGTGTAAAATGCTAGAAACAAAAAATAAAAAAAACAGTTTTTCTTCTCATTTTAAAAGACAGCTCTGAGTGACTTTTTTTTCTGAATGTCAATACTGTGTCTTTAAATCTACAATAAAGCCCACTATTATACAACAGAATTGATCTTTAATATGATAATACAAGATTGTTAGCTTCAAAGTTAAACTTAAAAGTTAAACAAAAAGGATTATTATAAAGCAATAACACGACTAGCTAAGAGAACACGGCCTAAAGAAACAAATGCAACCTGCATCCTCTTCAGCTGTGCATTGAGACACATACTCTGATAATTCAAGATTTCATTTTTGGCTTCAGAATATCAAGACCATTGCATTCAATTTACTTTTGCCAGACAAAAAAGAAAGACTGAATTGTTACATTCAAAAATGCACATTCGGAAGCTGACTCGCATGTAAAAAAAAAAAGAAAAAGTTTGTGTAGCCTTGCTCTTGAGCTGGAAGAGCTTTCTCTGTGATTGGAGTTTAGACCTGTATATCACATTAATCACAAAACATACCACCAATTAGATAGGTCTGTAAAAAAAAAAAAAAAAATCGCAGTTATCCAGGTCACTATTGAATGTCTAGTAGAGATTTTCTGTTCCACCTGTATATCGGAGCAAAATGTTCTGTTGGCTAGAATAACTTCACTTAGGCACCCATTAGAAATGACTTGAATAGTCTACAAGTGACAGAACATACAAATACAGTGGTGGATATAGTAATATGATTGAATAGGTAACTAATTGCTATTGCTTAACGGAGAGATGAAGTATTAATATGCTGTATAATATGTGCTGTTGTATTTTAAGTTAAAGAACCAATATTAACATTGATCACTGTATTAGTTCAGACTTAAGTGACCCAGTCTTGCTGTTTGAGAGCAGGAAAGTTTTTTTTAATTTGAAGCTCTCAAGTTAAAGCACGGAATGAGAAGCTGGACTAAAGCATGCTCAATTGGAGCTTGTGATTGCAGGGCCATGGATCAAAATCAGTTTATGGAGGTATTGTGATAGAAAGTAAAGGCAATAGCATCTTTCCTGAAGGATATATTGAGCTAATGCGCTTAGGTGTCTATGCATCTATCACAGGTTTTCTCCAGGCTGGTACTGGGGTTCAGTAGCAGTAAAGTAGTCCTCCAGGAAGCTCTGCAGGTACTCAAAGGTGTGCCTCTCGTCAGGATCCTTCCGCCAGCACTGCAGCATCAACTCATGCAGAGATGCTGGGCAGCCCTGCGGACACGGCATTCGATATCCACGCTCCACCTGCTCCAGAACCTCTCTGTTGTTCATCCCTATGCAAATTCATACACAGAGAAATAAAAATAAACATATTTGTACTGCAACAGGTGATCCACATGACCCTTTCCATTAAAATGATAAAAAGAATCATAAAATAAACTTTTTATTATGTTTTATTATTCATATTGTTTTATGATTCAACAAATGAAAGTGCTTTCAAAGAAATGATGTGCTTAACATACAGAAAATGTTGACTGTCAATCACTAAAGGTCGAACTAAGTATTAATATAACATTTTTTATTAATTTTGTTTTTTTTATTTTATCTTGTCAAACAGTGTGAAATTAGCTTAAATTATTATTAAAAACATTTAAAAATGAAATAAAATTCCAGTTTTACGTAAAATATTTTAATAAAATTATGTAAAGTGAAATAGTCAAAATATTTTAAAAGGCTTTAATTACTATTAATACATTCTTTCTCACAATTCTAAGTTTATATCTGTGTACAACAGAAAGAATCATACAGACAGTGTGAATAAAAGTGTAGTCATAGTGGTTCAACGAGGACACACCTGGGTAAGGCACTCTGCCCTTGGTGATGAGCTCAGTCAACAGAATACCAAAAGACCACACATCTGATTTGATGGTAAATTTACCATAAAGCGCAGCCTCTGGGGCAGTCCACTTTATCGGAAACTTTGCTCCTATAATACGATAATCAAGACAATTAGTTCAGCACATTTAACAATGATTTATAAAAATGACAGATCAAATAGAAAGTGCTGAACCGAAGTACTGAGATATAGCAACCCAAAATAGAGTAATGAAAGATGAAAACTGTAGTGCTGTAAAATGAAAATTAGAACAAAATGAGCTGGAATGAAACTGAGGCCAAGGAAGAGATAAATAATATTTGATAATATCAAATAAAGGAGGTAGTAGATTAAGATCAAGTTTGGATCTTAGATTGTGAATGACCTTGTCTAGCTGTGTACTCATTGTCCTCGATGAGTCTAGCTAGCCCAAAGTCTGCAATCTTACAGACCAGACCTTCTCCAACCAGGATATTGGCAGCTCGCAGGTCTCTGTGGATGTAGTTCATCCGTTCAATATAGGCCATGCCTGCAGCAATCTAGAAGAAACAAAAGCACTTTCATCACAATACTAAGAAGGGAGATTGCTATTAGTTTTAATAAAGACATGCTCTCAAGATGCTTCTTAGCGCTTATCTGAAGGATTGGCACATTTGTTTAAGTGTCTTATTTCTTCTATGGTTCAAAGGTTTAAGGGTGATTGACCCTGTGCAGAACGGCTGTGTAATGTAGTTCTCTTATAACCAGTTGTGTACATTTTATGCTAATATAAATCCTGCAGGTTGAATCTTTAACCAATCCAGGATCTGAAGATCTACTGTAGCCTTGATCCTGATATATTACCATTTATAGAGATGGGAATGATTCTGCTTACACTGAATATTTTTGATTCACTAAAAACAACTGACTGAAGAGTCATTCATTCGCGAATCAAACTACACAGGTCAAGCGGTTTGTTTTTGATTTTCCAATATGACTCAGGAAAATGTTCAGGAATTCAGATTACTGGTCCCATTGTATTTTATTTTATTTTTTAGATTCACTAGACAGAACACCAGCTCATAAGATTAATTGGTTCAGGAATTGTTCTAAATAAGAAATGGTCCTTGGCTCCAACCTTAACCATTTAACGTTTCTGGAGGATTTTCCCAGTAATGTATAATAAACATTTGCTAGACATTTGTTGACTAAGAAGCTTTACCTGAGCTGCCATATCCACAAGTTGGGGCAATTTTAGATTTCTGCCATCTCCATCTTTCAAGAAGTCCAACAAGCTTCCTAAATCACAGAACAATCAAGGCAAAAATTGATATGTACCTTTATATAAATTAAATTATTTAAATTATTTTTGTAATATTTATATAATAGAAACATACATTTTCTTCATAGTTTTGGGGTAGCAAGTTTTAATAAAATTAAGTTTTAAATAAATTAAAACTTTTATTTAGCAAGGATGCATTCAATTGATCATAAGTGACAGTAAAGACATTATTACCAAATATTTCAAATAAATGCTGTTCTTTTTATCTTTCTATCAATCAAAGAACCCTGAATAAATGTATCACGGTTTCCACAAAAATATTAAGCATCTAAAACGGTTTTTAACTTTGATAAGAATAAATATTTCTTGAACACCAAATCAGAATATTAGAATTATATCTGAAGGATCACGTGGCACTGAAGACTGGAGTAATGGCTGCTGAAAATTCAGCTTTGCCATCTCAGGCATAAATTACATTTTTAAATATATTCAAATAGACAATAATATTTCACAAAATTAATTACTGTTTTTGCTGTATTTTTGATTAAAGTAAATGCAGCCTTGGTGAGCATAAGAGACTTCTTTCAAAAAACATTTTACTACAAACAACAGACGACATTCTCATTATTGTCCATACCTTGACTCATGAACTCAGTGATGATGTAGATGGGCTCCTCAGACACCACAGCATACAGCTGTACCAGTTTATCATGACGGAGCCTCTTCATGATCTGGGCCTCATCCAGGAAGGCCTCTGGAGACATGGTGCCTGGCTTCAGGGTCTTCACTGCAACTTTAGTTGTGCCATTCCACATGCCTATACATAGAAATGGTGTCAGACACAGTTGGAAGAGCCATTTGAACATGGCAAAGTTTAAGGGATGAAAGAAGGAGATAAAGAGAAACAGATGGAATATGGCCACACACCAAAGCAACAGGAAGCTGGGATTGTTGCAGACAACACAATACTCAGCTCCTGGGAAAGAGCTGAACTTTGATTTTTTTTAAATTTATTTATTTATGCTACTGTGCTATTGCATTTTTAATGTCACAATGACCATCGACACAGTGCTAAAATGCTATTGAGGTTTAGCTGACGTAGTGCTATATTGGGGATTAGCTGATCCATAGTCAGATGCTTGGCAAAGCAGGGTCAATCTCAGCATTTGTGCTTTAAGCATTTGAGATGTTCAGCCCACAAAAGGACACCTTTTCATATTCTCTTGTCATTATGACTGCACTGACCAAATTATAGAAAACAAACGGATTAAAACAGACATAGGAAAACATGCTAAAGTGGCGAAGAAGGCTGGTGCGTCCTTTGGAAACACTGGCTGTAGCATTAGCAAATGCTGACATGAACATCCACACTGGGTATCATCGTATCCCTCTCACCCATCCAGACGTCGCCAAAACAACCCTGACCCAACTTCCTGTTGAGCTGCAATGTTTCCCGGGCGATCTCCCAGGCATCCCGTCCTAAACCCATCGTTTGGGGCGTGGCATTTGGACAGGCTTTAGTCAAGTAGCAACATAAACCATCATTACTACCTGTTGAGGGTGTTGAAAGAGAGAAAGAGTGGGGAGGGAACAGGGTGGCATGCAATGTTAGAAGGACCAGAGGGAGAGAACAAAAACAGCACAGCTTTACGTTATTTCCCTGACCTCCATTCTTTCATCTTCAGCGCCTTGCAAAATAGTTTGGACCTCTTTTCACAATTTACTACAATGGAAGTCTTCCAAAACATTTTAATTGTAAAATTATTAGAATGTTTCTTTTTTTTACAGAAATAGACAGACAATTGCCTTATAATGAGAGAATCATTTTTTTTACCCTCTTGTGACTTTCTTTCTTCTGTGGAACATAAAAGAATACATTTTAATTTTTTTCATACCAATCCATACAATATAAGTCAATGGTAACCAAAACTTTTGTGTTTCACAGGAGAAATAAAGTCGACATGAGGGCAAGTAAATGATGACAGAATTTGATTTTTTTGGATGAACTCTCTCTTTAAGACATTTAATATAATTGCAAGGCTTTGTACCACAGGCAGGGTGGGCAAGGTGTGCAAGGTTTGTTCCCTCCTTCCTGCAACATGTTCCCATGCTTTTTGTGGTTCCTACCCATCCACACTTCACCAAACTGGCCATTGCCCAGTTTCTTAATGAGCTGAAGTGACTCCCTGGGAATCTCCCAAACATCCTTTGTCTTCACTGACAGGTCAGCCAGCTTAGGCATGCCCCGCCTACAGCTGCCAATCAAACGGCAGCACAGCCCTGCTGCACGCTCTAAAGAACAGAGTAAGGAAAAAGAAAGACACTGATAGAAACGAGAGAAGACAGAGATGCAAAGAAGACACAAACAGCAGGCTATATAAAACAAACATTTACACATACACAAAATGCTGCCCAAATCAGATTAAAGAAGCACTCTCAAGCAAACATATGCATAAAAAACTGGAATGATACATGTTCACTCAGCAGAGGGCGACAGAGATCACTGACAGTCAGTGGCTGTAGCAGCATGTCAGACTGTTACTGGGTTGAGTTATGCTAAAGGTGTTAAATCATGTAAAGTATTATTTTATAGTATAGCAATTATAATTCTATAATAATATAATAATATTAATCTTTATAGTTTAAAGACCCCAATGAATTAATCAACTCATATCAACCCGATTGTGTTCATCATTTGGATGGGGTTTTTAATTTCTCACACTACACTTAACTGTTTCGCAAGTGATGGGTTCAGTAGATTTTTTATGTCTTGTAAGAAGTCGCCCAAGGCCTGCATTTTATTTGATCACCATACAGTGAAACCGGACTATTGTACATAGTATATGAAATATTTTAAAATTATTTATTCCTGTAGTGGCAAATCTGAATTTTCAGCTGCTATTACTCCAGTCTTCAGTGTCAAATGAACCTTCAGAAATCCAGTCTGCTAATAACTGATTTGGTGCCAGAACCGTGATACATTTTTCAGAATTATTTGCTGAACAAAGTTCCAAAGAAGCAGCCTTTATTTGAAACTCTATTTTGAAACATCATAAATGTCTTTACTGTCACTTTTGTTCAATCCAGTGTGGCTTACTGATCCCAAACTTTTGAACGGTAGTGTACATCAGTGTATGCTAGTGTTCAGTCTAACTTATTAGTTAGGTATCAGCACTACTCCAGTTCATTTCAAATAAAGCATCAGTCTGGTAAAATTTAGATTTGTAAATGTGGGGAATTACATATTTACATTAGTACAAACTAAGGAAAAATATTTAGCACTTAAAACTGAAAGTAACTGTTCTGCGGTAATGGTTTGCCCCGTATTTGGAGTGGTAGGTGGCCCAATTTTAGTTTTACCGATGAAGTGGTCTATCTGAGAAGAACCTCTGTCTATTCATGAGAGTATATGTGCATGTGGGGGTGTGTGACTGTCTAGATTCAACAATAACAGTGAAACAGGAAGGCTGATAGCACCAGACTGACAGTTTGAGTAGGAGGATCACTAACAGAACTGATACAAATTATGCACTCGGCCGAAGCAGAGAAGTCATTTGGGTGACAAAAGAGGAAATGAAGACGGACAAAGATAAACTGACCTGCTGATAACTTTATTCGCAGTAAATATCAATACGCCACATAAAGAGCCAATAAACAATGCTTCGTTCTGAAGAAATTCTAAAACCTATATATAAAAAAAACTTTCAAGTGTACTGTCATGCATTTTTAAATCACAGTATGTTAAGGGTTAGGTTTACATGTATTGCACCGACCTGTATAATGCTCCACCAGCTCCTGGACGGTATCAAACTGTGTCCTTGTTGTGATGTAATAACCACCATTGTCCAGCTTCCTAATTTTATAATGCTTGACATGATCGCCCTTTGCATCATCCCAGTCTCTGATAGACAAAGAGTATGCTCCTAAAGAGGGGCGAAAAGACACTCTCAAATGTTTGAATTTGTTGGTGAGAAATTAAATGGATTTAAAATGAATTTTATTAATAAAAATATCAGAAATCTCTTTTCAGTCAGCACCAACCACGTAGCTCGTGCATGTAGGTTTATGGGAGGTGGCAATGCGTTTTCCTCAAGTGCGTTGTCAGGCGCGAGTGACCGGGGGCTGTAACCTCCAGTTAGCGTATCAGGATGATCACGCAGGACCTACTGGATCGCAACAAAGTTTTGTCCAGCGGGCCTGTGCCTGTGGGGGCTTATTGTTTGGTAAAGGAGAGGTGATCTCGATCTGGACGAGGAAATTTAGGATACGAGAACGTGTGGGTGCGAACACCTAATGGAGCGAGCATGTAAGGTCCGTGCTTTAGTGTAGAGACCTATGCCAACAGTTCATTGTAAAACGCGCTGGGTGGACACGGGCATTGTGACCTGGTACGAAGGGTGTTGCATTCGTTTGTTTCAAGATAAATCATTGAGTCTGAGAGCTTATCTGTGCATTTGATAAACAAAATACGAGTAAAGACACGAACATGGAACATTAGTGGACAGGAATAAGGTAGCGTATAATCGATTTAGCGTCAATGTTAAGAGAGGAGAGTAGCAGAAAGTAGTCGCTGGGAAGTAAGGTTCAATCGCGACAGCACTAAATAAAGTGAACAAAGAGCTGGGAACACGTAAAAGGCTGTACGTCGTTTGGTGATCGAGTGTAAGATGGCCTAGACTGAGGAACGCAGAGACTACAAAAAATAATGAATCACAATACTCAATAAAAAGAATAACAACTGATGATTATTGTCGGATCTCATGACACAAATTAAATACCAGCGACCACAGAGAAAGGGTGAACAAAGGAAAGGGTCAAAAGACGCAACTAAAGTTAAATCTCTCGGCCTGCACAACCCTGAGGGGACCCACTACAGCAATGATTCCTTATAGTGCAAGGCGATGGTCAGCAGTCATGCGTCCAGCCGGCAGTTCCATGATCCTTCAAGAAACAGGCGAATAGACTGAGTAGCACTCACAAAACAGGGGGGCAGACAGTATGCAGCACATATGAGGGGAGGGTGAAAACCTGAGAAGTGTGCCGGGTTGCGGGGAGGAAAGACGCATGATCTAAAAGAGACATCGTTTGTAACAGGAAAGGACGGTACAGCATTGAGCGGGGAGCGGGCAGGCACAAAGAAGCAAAAAAAGGACTGACAAGCTGGGGGAAAGAGTAATAATAACCAGAATTCTAATAAATGTGTCCGGGAGCAGCATAAATATGAAATATGCGAGAACCTGTGGCACGAGCGACAGGTCAGGAGGCGTAAAAATCAGCTTGGAATAACAGGAATAAATTGCATTTTATAATATATTCAAATAGAAACCTTTTTTTTTAATCGTACAAGAGGCACAAGTTATGCTTTTGCTGTATTTGGATCCACAAATAACGACAGCATATGAGCAAAGAAAGAAAAACAAACAAGCTTTTGGACCGGCAATTAATATACTGATAAAATAACTTTAAAATCCGTTTACCTTTGGTTGTCTCGCTCTCTCATTAAGAACGTCCCTCGAGGATTGGTCGCTGTAACACTGGGCGTGCTGCCTTCCGGCCCAGCTGCCCAAATACACCTCATGGCAAACACCAATAATGGACTTTAAAACGGCAGATAAGGCAGGGCAAGCTGATCTGGCGATGTTCACAGGACTCAGCTCTCACTTGTCTGGATCCAACCAAGCCACATTTCGGGCGTGAGAATGGACCCCAGACTGCCCTGTCCAGAGAACGAGCCGCCCACCATCACCCGCAGATGTAGAGGTACAGGGAACAGAGACAGACATAGCAAAAAGGGTGGGGTATAAGACAGATGAGGCAGGTAAGGGAGAAAGAAATAGGGACACGAAAGCAACAGGGAGACGAAGACGGAGCCAGATAATACAAAAAAAGGAAGGGAGGGCCGGTATTGGTGTGGGTAATGAGAATCAATGGGGAATTCTACAGTACAGTTATGTGAACCAGTACTGTCAAATCTGAGGCTAACGTCCTGGACAGAATATGGGAACTCCGATGGTGGATAAATGCACTTTTCTCCTTTCTAGAAGCTCAGGTCCATCCTCTGTACGCTTGCATAGTCAAAAGCATAAAGCTTACAGATCAACCCCTTACAAACACACAAAAAATATCTGGTTCAGTGAGGAAGTAACAACACTGAAATCACTCGTCACAACCGTTGACATCACCTGTAGGGGGCTGCGTAGGGGTGAGAGTGGGATGAGGACAAGTTAAATCAGGAAGTTGGATCAGCCCAGAGGTAAAGTGGACGATGAGTACGGGGGGTTCGATGCCTGTGTCCCAGTGCCCTGTGGCCCACATTGGATGCGACACAGCTACTGCCTGCCTCGCTTACAGCAAGCACAGCCCAATACTATTCAATAGTTTAAAGCACACAGCTCATCACCCGGAAACAGAGTGTCTTCCCAGAAACAAGATAAGAAAATAAGTAGAGACATAGTAGTGAGAAGGTGACTTAGATATTCAATGGCAAGGACAGGTGTGTAAGTAACTTAACATCAGGAAGTGCACAGGGTTGGAGACAAAAAACGAATGGGGATGGGTTCGAAAAAGAATTGGAAGTGGCGGAGTAAAATGTGATTTAAAAAAAGCCGCGCCAAGTGGGCTGCTTGGTTGTAGGGCGCAGATTTACACCAAAAAGTCGGGGAGGACCGTCAATAAGAATAATTAAATGGGATTAAAATGAGTAGTTTATCATAATAGATAGTCAAGAATAACGGGAAAATGGTAAATCGGTATGAGGCGGTCGGAAGGCGTTGCCTTCAAACATACTTTCAAACCATCAAGCTTTTATTTTCTTGGAAAACCACAGGGAGACCTTAAAGTGCCGGGGGGACAGCAGGTTTCTAGCACTGCTCACACAAGGTTAGGAAGGTGGTGGGCAGACATGCAGAGAAGTTTTGTGGGGATGCAACAGGTACTCCAAAACCAACCCTGAGACCAAAAACACTGGAGCTGCTTGCATGTAAAACAACACTCGAAAACACAGAGCACATGTATTTATTTAATTTGCGATTTGATAACCATACTAAGTCATAGCATGATTTTAGTGAAGCCCTAGCCTGAGTGTACAAATTGATTTGGGGGTCTCTGTATGATAATGATGTTGTTTATGGTATGTCATGGCATGAGTTTGTCAATGTTGAGAAGGTTTTCTACTATGTTTCTCTCAGCTGTCGGTGTGTAAATGTAATGAATGAACTATGGTAGTGTACATCAATGTAATCAGATTCGGCTCTCACCAGATCCTCACATCAGCTTTCCATACACACCATCTTCCTGGGGAGAAAGAGAAAGAAGGAGAGAGCAAGAAAAAGAAACACACAATGCATTTATATAAGTAACAGATTGTAAGAAATTGAAATTACTTTATATTTTGTAACTTAACACTTTTTTGCATTACTTCCTCTTTCTTTCCTGTCTAGAGAAAGGGAAGTTCTCAGTTAAAATTCCCCTTGAAAATGTACGTGTGTGTGCAACGTCCACTCTTTAACTGTATAAAGCGGTTTCTATCTGACTGACCATCAGTGGATCAACAGGATGCCAGTTTTGCGAGCGTTTCCTGTCCGGCCCACTAAAGCCTCCCCCCTCATTTCCTGCTGAGAGGGGAGAGGGTCCAGCTGCAAAGGGGCAACACATTAACAACACATAACGCTCCACCCCTCATACAATCTGCCCAATCTATGCTTTTCTCTCTACCTCATGAAAATATTCCAAACTTACTCGAAGATACACATAAACATCCAATCAGAAGATATTACAGTGCAGACACACACACTTGCAAATGTGACAGACATCATGCTTAACAAATCAACAATCACAAGCTTTTCTTTTCAATAGGTGTGCATCATTTTTGCTGGAGAAAACAATACAGAACTGTTCAACACCCATGCTTATTGTTTCCATTTTTATCATGTTTCTTCAAGAATTTCCCATGATTGCACACACCTGTTGTCCCATTCATATCTTCAGCCTATCTATTTGCAGAATTACAATGAATAAACTATAAATAATGATAAAGAACACATCAAATAAAAACAACGGCTTGTGTTCATATCTTATTTTCTGTTCAGATAATCATTTGTAATTCTATCTGCACTGATGCAAGTCTAGAAATAGAAAAAGTGAGTACTGAAAAAGTCCTGACCGATTTTTAAATTCAATATTTGTTGGAAAGGACTGAACAAATAATGGTCTCATTAAACAGCTGACCACAAAAGAGAACAGCTGTTGACACAAGTGAATAAAAGCAAATCACTATATATATATATATGTGTAAATAATGAAAAGCAGCTCCTGTTTATAGAGTTTTCTCTAGGTTTTGAGAACTGGAAATACAGGGAGAGCAGGCTGGGGGAGAGAAACGAGGAAACTTTCTGAGACTACATCAAGTGCAGAAAAAAAATCATAATATGCTAAGTGTCACGAATTCGGTCCATGGACTTCCGTTTATTCACCACCAGAGGTCACCCTTACCATTACATTGACTCTCGCGGACGGGTCGCGCGCAAACATGTTGCATAGGGGCAACCCTGCACTACATAGCCCCGAGGCATTCTTTGCACATTTTGCACCAGCTTGCAGCGTGCATTGTGACAACAGTGCTGTTCTTCAATACACCCTGCCCCTGGCACTATATAACACCCACAATCTAACACCTTTCTCTGCTGAGTTGTGTTTATGGCTTACGCGCTTAGTCCGAGTCGTCTGTGTGTTATTGTATCCAAGGTCTAGAGTCCCTTGATTTTCCGTTGCCTGTTTCGCCGTGCCGTAGTGCCGGCGGTAGCTAGTCAGCCTTTGCCGTCTCTTGTTTGTCCCAGCTCGTGCGTCCTCGCCCCTGTTGATTCGGTCTGCCGATCGTGACCTACCGCTAAATAGCCCTAGGCACTATTCTTGTGTTTTTGCCCGCGCATATACTTATTGCCTTGTTCGAACCCTGCCTTGTTATACCACGTCTCTTAAGAAAAGCTTGCAGATGGGGGAAAAAAAAAATCCACCCGTCACGTCTCGTCAGCCCCGTCACACTAAGTGTGTCAATTTTGCCATCAAGCTAAGCTTAAAATAACTTTTTGATTGGTTTCTACATCTATAAGCCAAATAAACTATAGAGATGCACTTTATGGTGAACACTTTCATCCTTTTTTTTTTGTTGGTCTACTCAGAGTTCAGGAGACTTAATGAAGTTCTAATTTGTCTTAAGTGTCAACGTGGTCTCTGCTAAAATTCACAAATAATCAAGTCATTGTACTTAAGAGTATAGAGCGATGAAATACATGTCAGTTTTTTAACTGAATTATGATGTTTGCGCCATCAACCTGACTACACTCTCAGAAAAATTGTGCAAAAAACCAGCTTGTCACCAGGCATACTCTTCAAAGGATTCTTTGTACCCTACAAGGTTCAAAGAAATACTTAAGGGTGTATTACTACTCTAACCCTCTGATGCATCGTGGTCACTACAGTGGACAGCTATTTGGAAGCCATTTTGAACCATTTAAGATGTCGCTCTGTCCCACCACCAACTGGCGAACCCCCCAAGTGTTGTCTACGATCCCTTTATTGTCTTTTGATCACATTTTTTGTTGAGATATTGCATAATAATTCAATGGCAGCAGAAAAAGGGGATGCCACCAATGTCCCAATCGCAATAGTTGTAAATAATTTTTATTCTCAGAAACCTAGGAGCCGGTGGTACAAAATGAGTTTTTCTGTTAAATAGGAGCTTCAAAATAGTTTAATCACACAGATTTTCAACAATCTTTTTCTTGCAATTTATTTGGCTGTGACAGAAATAAACCTGTCCAGCTACCTATACGTCATGCACCAAAGGTATACTTCTGCCTATAGGGCCTTTGTAACGTATTTGAATCGTAAGGCGAGCGGAATCGGGCGCCACCTCAAAGAACACTTTTAATTATAAAATAAACACAAAATAGCGCGACAGCCCCTCGCGGACGACTGCCGCGCACAAACAAAACCAAAACACAACATAAACTCCAGGCCTGGTCCTCTCTCTTCCGACACTGTCGTCACTCCTCCCTTTAATCCTTCCGGAGCTCCTCCGTGAGACCCGAGACCGGTGAGTGGCGCAGGTGTCACACATTATCATTTACTCCACCAGCCTCGCTCCATTCCCACAGCTCTCTTCCCTACCGCCCCTCCCTATAGCTTTGTGCCTTATTTTATGTTTTATAAAAATGATGATATAATTTACACTTGAAATGGTTTTAACTGAACAGAATATTACATAGTCCTTCAGATTTGATCATTATTTTGCAAGCTTTACCGTATATATTTATTTTTTATTAGGTCATATAACTGTAGGCATGCAACATGTATACTGTGATGAGTGCAGACGGAGGGTGTGCATGATTGTGGTTCGAGTGTGGTGCGTTTGGCATTTGTGGCTCACACTGTGTATAATCGGCCCACCCCCCCCCACCAACCCACACTTCCCCACACGCCCCACACAACCCCTGTCCCATGAACCACCTTGACATTTTATTTGTTACACTTCACATTCTGCCGTCCATGACATAGCTTGATGTTATGATGTTCTTTATGGTGATTCATACCATTTCACGTATGAAATATTTAAAGACGTGTTTTTTTTTAAACCACCCATAAGTTCATTGATTTACTTTTTATAGCTTTGCATTCATGGTGTCCACACAGTGGACAGATATGTACTCCTCAAACTCTAATATATTGCAAACAACAATTTTGGATGTGCATGATTGTTTCACTCTTGTTTTAAAATAAAAAACACCATGTAAAAAATATTACTTTGTGATTTAATCATTCATTCATCAGAGGGCTAAGGTACTAATATACCCATTTTAGGGGTAGATAAAGTATACAGTAGATGTTCCTTTAAGGCTATTACCCCAGTGTCAAGCTGTTGTACCCCTGAAGGTACAATTTCAGCAAAATTTTTCTGACAGCATACCACTGTGAGTACTAGCGGTAGCGGTTTGCCACAGTAGCTAGGTAAAGGTTTAAGAGAACCCATTGCCTTATTGAAGCATTTCTCTCTTCACCACCATATCTCAAACAGAATGGTACTTGCGCTTATCTGTCGCAAATGCATAATAACAGATGAGAAGAATGCAATATGCTCTCCAAAGGCCGAGACAAGCAGCTACATAATGCACAATAATGAGTGCAAGATGGAGCATGAAAATATGCAAATTATGTGTCATCAATAGGTTAGTGAGTTTGGTTTCATTCCAACTGGAAACTGCACTAAAGGTCACATGAACCATACCTAGATTTTATAATCATCACTTTTTTAACAAACTGAACTGAAGTCAAATGGACATGGCTCTGCACCAAAAGCTCTAGTGTGAAGCTGGCCTTCATTGCAAACGTGGGTATGTTCTGAGCCCAGATGTTGTTAAGATCTCTTCTAAATACACATTAGATTACTGGGGTCTTTTTCTCAGGAGAAATATTTGAGAAGCAGGAGACTTTAGCCAAAGTCTCAACTTACACTCTGTTTGAGCTCTGTGCTGTTTAGGAGAAACAATCAAGATTAAAAAAAAAAGAGGAAGCCAAATGACACATCTCTTCTCTTGTTAAACGATTCACTCTTTTCAATGGAAGCCTTTTTAACAGAAGAGATGAGATGAGTCTACTTTCAGTGTTTAAATATATTCTGGACCAGAGAACACAGAAACCACTTTTTTCTAAAAGAGGTTTGATACGTACACATGCATTAGCATCACCAGTCACACGCCAACAACAAAAAAAAAAAAAGTAATGTGACAGTCTTGTTATACAACAAATAATAGAATGGAAATAGAAAATAAAAAATAGAAAATAGAATTGGAAGGTTATGAAAACTTAATGTAAAAGCACCCCGGGTTGCACACTAGCAAAAGCAATGTGTCAAAATGTCAGAGTCCTCTCACATTCTCACCAACTGTAGCATTTACCGCTGTGTCGATAAGAGGAAGTTGCATTTGAGGGTTTGAGGTCTTACCAACAGCAAATGCAGAAGACCATCTAGTTTGTAAGCAAAACACATAATCAGATCACAACTGAAAAACCTCATGAACATGTATTCAGGTCGTGTTATGAGTGTTGCATCACCTTTCTGAATTCTAGATGGAGCGAGATGCTTCACCTACAGGCTAGGGGTGTGCGATTTCACAATTTTTGATCATGGACTTGGTAAGATGGCGGCGCATTCACACGCTGCAGCTTCTCTCTCCCGACAGAAAGGTGTTGTGCGGTTTTTTTTTTTTTTTGTCCTTTGTGAGTCGCGTGTTTTTGTCCGTATTCGTCCACCGCCTATTTCCTCAACGCGCTACAAAGTCTAGTTTTCCTGCTCGATATCGGCAAAACCACATTTTAAGAGTTAAAACTCTTGCACGCTCGAAGAGCTGTGGATCGTCGTCTGCTTTCCGGGGCCCAGCACCATCACCGTCTGGCGACCCCCACCTACTGCATCTCGCCCACAGCGGAGGCGCCACAAGCGGAGTGAGAGGTAGCAGAAGAGGGGCAAGCGCGGAGGTATCCGGGCTAGGCTAGCGGAAAACCCACACAAGCCAGCTATCCCCACCATCGTACTGGCTAACGTACGCTCTTTGGACAATAAACTGGACTACATCTGTCTACTACGCTCAACTCAGAGGACTGTTGAGACTGTTGTGTTTTTGTGTTCACGGGAACATGGCTCAACAACAGCGTTCCGGGCTGCGCTATTCATCTCGATCAGATGACATGCTATCGAGTGGACAGAGCTCGTGTCGAGGGAGGTAAGACCCACGGCGGAGGGTTTTGTGTTTACATCAATGATGCGTGGTGTCGCGATGCTGTTGTGTTCTGCAAACACTGCTCACCCCTGGTGGTGTTTATGATTATTAAGTGCCGGCCGTTCTTTCTACCGAGGGAATATACAGCCATACCGCTCGTTGCTGTATGCATCCCTCCCAGCTCTAACAACAGCAACAGGAGCGAGGCACTATATGAACTGTACCAGCACATCAGTGAGCCGCAGACAGCCCACCCTGATGCTTTTCTAATCTTAGCTGGGGATTTCAACCACGCAGACCTAAAGAGTGTGTTCCCAAAAATACACCAAACACATAGACTTTCCAACACGGGGAAACAACACTCTAGACTTTGTTTACACCACAGCCAGAGATGAGCTTACCTAGACACTCGGAGCCTGTGGCATGGGATACAGACCATTACGGACTACAATCCCCCACCACGCACCTGTGACAGCACCATCTCCCTGCTGAACGAGCTGAACGTCTTCTTCGCTCGCTTTGAGGCACAATACAGCACCACTGCACAGAAGACTCCATCTCCTCCCGGCGACCAGGTGATGACGCTTTCCCCGGACAGCGTGAGGAGATCCCTCTGCAGGATCAATGCACGCAAAGCTCCGGGTCCTGACAACATTCCTGGGCGTGTACTGGGAGACTGTGCAGTGGAACTCACCGATGTCTTTACAGACATTTTAACATCTCGCTAAGTCAGGCTGTTGTACCCACATGCTTCAAAGCTACCACCATAATTCCATTCCCGAAGAAGTCGTCTCCATCCTGCATCAATGACTACCGTCCAATTGCACTTAACCCCATCCTCATGAAGTGCTTTGAACAGCTATTCATGCACCACATCAAGTCTGCCCCCCCACCCTCCCTGGACCCCTTCCAGTTTGCATAACGGTCCAAACGCTCGACCGATGACGCAATCGCCACTACCCTCCACTCAGCACTCAAACACCTGGACAAAAAAGACCCCCACACTCAGAATGCTGGCGGGTGGGGACCGGTCAATCGGTCCTACACTTCAAATGGTGTTTAGACTTCCAGTCAGGCCCATAAAAAAGAAATGTGTGTTGGGTTCAATCAGCACGTTACAATCCCCTCGACACTCTCCTCATTTCTCACAAATCTATTGTCCAGCTGGCTTCAATCCCACTCTCAATCGTCCTGCTGTCAACTGCTGCTTGTGTGGACTTCCTGACTGACAAGACCTCTCAGTGCAGTACGGATGTCGTCTAACAACACATCCATCACCATCACACTGAACACTGGGGCTCTTGTCCCACCACACAAGACGATGTGTTCTGACCCACGCGCATCCTCTTAACTCTGCTGACCCTATTTTTACACGACTTGCATGCACCGGTCACACAACGTCATCTCCTGTATTAGTCTTGGCGAGACAGGGACAACTGTACCTGTATCTTGTCCAGTTTCTCTACCTAACTCAGATTAGCAACTACAGGACGCGCGGTGAGCCGCCGTGCTCGTGGTGCAATGACCATTCTTTTCTCTGAAACTTTGGAGAAGACTGACATGGAGTGGCTATGTGTTGACGTCAGTGAAGTTGTGCTTTTACGCAGCTCAAGCAGGCTCCCTGTTCCGTCACATACCGGTGTACTTTGGTGGAAGAGGGTGAACAGCACTAAGTCCCGGGGTGTCTCTGGGTGCACATCACACGAGGGATCTCTCACTGCGGACTAACACCACAACCGCACTGGCAAGAAAAAGGAACACAGCAGCGTCCCTCTAACTTTTCCTCTCTGTACAAACTGAGACCGCCAAGCCCCATACCCCATTATTTCACCGTCTACACCAGAGGCACCAGCTGACAGCATTCTGAAAGAGTGCATCACCGGTGTGTACGCGCCTGCAACTGCGTCCTGCCGCAAGACACTTCAAACGCTTGATGACGCAGCTGAGAAGATACGTTGGTGTCCGTTAATGATCTCTGCCTTCCATCTCTCGTTTCTTCCTCCAGTACATCTTACAACACGCCGCTCACTCTCTCACCCGCAAAGCCCTCTGTATTGCAGGTGATCCCACCCACCCGACTCACAGCTTCTTCAGTCTGCTGCCATCTGGGAGGAGACTGTGGAGTCTCCAGGCTAGGACCAGCAGACTGAAGGACAGCTTTATTCATCAGGCTGTCAGGAAGCTGAACTCTCTCCCGACCTTACCCCCCTCCCCTCTTTTGCCCCACGCACCCACTGAACTCTGACCCTCTGATGGACTCTCCTACTCCCCCCTCGCTGTACCACACAACCCACACACCACCACACCCACACACAGTCACTTGAATCAGTCTGAGAGAGCGCTTTTGCACTACAAAACAATTATATCTCAACGGGTGGTTACTGCACGGGGGTGCAACTCTAGATGCCGGTGCCTTTTGTGCTGCTTGGATATAGTTTTGACCGGGATTTGTATATTATGCGTTGTTATATGTGAGTCGGTATCTCTCATGTAATATGTTCTACGGTTAAGTGGTTATCTGTATGCACCAGGTTCTGGAGTAACGAAAAAAAAAAAAACCAATTGTCGAATTCTCTGTGTGTATGTGCGGGTACATTTGGGCAAGAATTGACATAAGCAGACTTGACTTGACTTGAAATGGTCTCCACGATATGCTTTTGAAGGCTCTCTTAGTAAGCGTGCTACAGCCCACATTCGTCTCAATTGCAATTTCTGGCACCTCTTCTCATAGACTGTGCACACGACATAACATTCATATCAAGTTAATGTCGAAGTAGAGTTACACCAGGGGACACCTGTACTTAGTTCGCAATCACAAAAGAACATTATAGGCATGTGCTTTAAAGCCCTTCAACATTTAATTTGCGGGCTTTCTGACGTTCGTTCTTTCTGAGTGGTGTACACCTCAATTGTGTACACACTAAACAGCACATGATTGCTGGACTAAGTTATCTTTCATGTCTGATTGCGCTAACTCACAAGGTTTACATAAACACAGTTAGTTATGTATACAGGAAAGTAAACAGTTGAGAGAAAATTGGATGCATGCAGGTCTTAAAATGACCCCAGACTAATAGCACTAAACATTGTTGCCACACCATGTCTTAAAGGTATAGTTCACCCAAAATTTTTTATTTTGTCACTATTTACTCACTCTCATGTTGTACCAAACCTGTATTCATTTCTTGGGCGAACACAAATAATGATATTTGGAAGAAGGTGGTAAATCATTTTATTGCTGTCCAACATTGACTTTGTAGTAGGAAAAAAATACTATGGAAGTAACTGGGGACCAGCAACTGTGTGGTTACCCACATTCTTCAAAATAACTTGTGTTCAACAAAAAAGAAACGCAGTCGGTTGAAAACACTTTGAAGGATTAAATGTAACAAGAATTTTCATTTTTGGGTGAACAATCCCTTAAATGTTAATAATACAAACAAACAACAAAGAGAAAAATCACTCACTACTCTTGACTGAAAAACTTTAATACAGTTCCTTCAATAAGAATCAATGTATAATTTATACAGTGAAGTATAGTGTTTTATTTTTATATTTGTTCATTCAATTTCTTGAGTGCTACTGCTAAATACACCTGCTGTACCTGAAAAATAAAGCAGTTATTATCGTGTATCTTTGTTCATATCTTTCAATAACAATGATAAAATAATGACAAAGATTTTTTTATCCTCACCCTGTCAGGATCCTGCCCTGACAGTCTTGTCTGTCCCGTCTTTGTTTAATGTGTCTTTGTTTATTTTGTGCCTGAGCACATGGCTGTGTCTTTGTTTATGTTGGCCATGTGCTCCTCTTGTCCTGCCTCCTCATTTTCAATCACCACGCCCTCTTGTTTAATCCTTGTTTGTCCAATTGTGTTCACCTGATCCTTGTGTGCTCTGATCCCTTTATATTGCGCTCATTTCCCTCTCCATGTCTTGATACTCCTGTGTTTATGTCAGTCCAAGTCACTCAAGAAGTGGGCAATCCGACAACTTCCTGCCCTGGGAGGCGTAAGGGTAGGAGGGCCCGTGCCAGGAGGGCTAGAACCCTTTGTTCAGAGACCCCTCATGCACTTATCCTGGAGGATCTCAAGTTGCCTGCTGCTTCTGTCATGGCCATGGAGGCCAGTTCTGAGCAGCTCATCCTCAATATTACGACCACAGAGGTCAATCCTGAGCAGCCTGGCCTTCCTGCTATGACCATGGAGTCCAGGCTTGAGGAGACCGCTCTCCCCGTCACAGTCACTCATGTCAGGCCTGAGCAGTCCACTCCGGTCACGACCATGGAGACCACTCCTAAGCAGCCCACTATCCCGGTCATATCTATGGAGGCCGTTCTCAAGCCGTCAGTCCCCACTGGCACAGAGTATGCTTCAGCCCTGGAGCCTCTAATATCCGCTCGAGCCCCTGACCGTAGTCTAGTGTTGGCTCTAGGTCTAGAGTTTGCTCCACCCCAGTCCTGCCCAGAGTCTGCCTCATCCCAGTTCAGTCCAAAGTCTGTTCCAGAGCCCGTTTCAGAGTCTGCTCCAGTCTTCCAAGAATCAGTTCATGAGTCTGTTCCTGCAGCCCCTGAGGGCAGTCAAGAGCCAGTTTTCGGGTCAGTCTTAGTAGCCCCAGAGGGCAGTTCTGCAGCCCCCAGGGGCAGCCAAGAGTCAGTTCCCGAGTATATTCCTACGGCCAAGGAGGGCCTTTCAGAGTCGATATTTGAACCTGGACCAGAGATCCCTAAGGGCATCCCTGTTACAGTCACAGAGCCCACTCCAGAGCCCGCTCCAGTTACAGAAGCTGTCCCTGTCAGTCTTGTCACATCCTCAGAGGCCAATCCTGAAAATCTTGTCAGTCATGTAAAGCCCACCGAAAATAATCCTGTCTGTCATGCTGTACCCTCGGAGACTGTCCATGTTCTGGTCAAGGAGGCTGTTCCAGAGAGCCCTAATCTGCTCATTGAAGCCACCTCAGAATCCTTTGCCAGTCATGTCTTGCCTACCAAGAATATCCGGGAATCCGCCCATAATACACAGTCCCGTAGGAAGCCCTCGCCTGTAAAACATGTCCCTGTTAGGAGAGGTGCCACCAATGGTGCCCCCACCTTTATCCCACCCTCTGTCTGTCCCAGTCTGCAAGGGTTCCCAAAGCCGGCACCACCCTGGTCAATCCTAAACCATTCCCCTGGAACATTTTCCGCCCTCCCTATCCCACCCCCTGTATTTCTTGACAGGCCTGGACTTCCATGGGTCTCTACCCACCCGCCCCCTGCCAGTCAGTAACCCCGTTTTTGGGCCCACCAACCCTGTGGCCCCCTTTGACGCTCACCCAGGATGGATGCCTGGACATCCTTTGGATGGGGGTACTGTCAGGATCCTGCCCTGACAGTCTTGTCTGTCCTGTCTTCGTTTAATGTGTCTTTGTTTATTTTGTGCCCGAGCACATGGCTGTGTCTTTGTTTGTGTTGGCCATGTGCTCCTCTTGACCTGCCTCCTCATTTTCAATCCCCACGCCCCCTTGTTTAGTCCTTGTTTGTCCAATTGTGTTCACATGATCCTCGTGTGCTCTGATCCCTTTATATTGTGCTCATTTCTCTCTGGTCTTTGCTGGTTTGTTTTGTGTGAGCTTCATGTGCATTCTACTTGCTTGTATCTTGTTGGAGTTTGCCTTTCAGTGTTTTGCATTCAGTCTGGTTTTGTTTTTTCCCCTCCTGTTAAATACTAGTTTTTATTTGTTCCTGAGTTTTGTTAATAGCCTAGTTCTAGTCTTGTGGTTTAGTTCTTTATTTTTTTAGTTCTTAACCTTTTGATTAGTTCTAGTCATTTTATTCTCAGCTTTTCCCCTTTTGTTATCCTTTGTTTTCATAAGTCTCAGTTATATATTTCTAGAACTTATTTTATTACTTTTTCCCCTTTGTTTTATTGGTTTATTTGGGTGGTTATCCTGTCCTATCTTTGTTTTGCAAGTTCGTTCTTTTTGATCGATTTTTAGTTCTTGTCTCCCTGTTGCCTTGTCTTGTGTTTGTCGGTTGGTTCCTGCCCTGCTTCCTGAGTCCTCCCTGGTCGATGTGAAGAGTCTTCTAACCTGTCACGAATTTTTACCATCTTCTAGGTCTAGCCTGTGGTTCCTTGAGGAGCTACCTAGTCTCCTTTTGCCTCGGAGTCAGGAGCTACCCCATCCCCGACCTCCTTTTCTCCGCGTGTGCCGGCCCATTGGTGTGGACTGTCTACCTGCCTCGTCCTCTAGGGTGTGTACCCATTTTGTTTAATAAGACTCTGTTTCCCCTGTTTGCATTCTGCTTTTGGGTCCTCCCTTTACAACCCGTGACTGGCCCACTTTGGCCTAAATGTCTGCCATTCTTTTTGTTACCTTGTAAGGCTTTGTTTTTAAAATCAGGAAATTAGTTTGGCTGTAATGCTCAGACAACTTGCAAAATCGTAAAACCAACATGACAAAGAATCGTGAATTGTGATTTTCCTGAAAAAAAATCGTGATATAATATTTTTGCCCCTACTACTGGCCGATAGATTACTTTGATTATAGCTGCATGGGAAAGTGGAAGGAAGATGGTGAGAAACTGTCTCTGGACAAAGATGTTCAGCAATTATGGAGGCTACTGTAAATTATGAAATTCATTGGTTTCCACCCCCTCACACTGACACCTTGCAACATACTGGAAGAAATTTCATTCAAACACTTGGACACACCTTTCCTGTGAAGTTTTCGGTGGATAAGATAACTCTGTGCTTTCTCTTTCTTGATTAATTTCTTATCAAAGTAAAACAAAAATGCTGAAGTGTATGTGTTACTGCCGGACCAATGTATAATATATAAGTAACACATCAGTTAACAGCTGATATTACACATTATTAATTTATTCATATCAGTCGATATAGGATGTTTAACTGAACACGCTCATATCCTCAGCTTTTACATTTAGATTACCTTTGCCGTTAAACACACCCTTAAAGTTAACCATTAAAGGGGTTATATGATGCGATTTCAAGTTTTCCTTTCTCTTTGGAGTGTTACAAGCTGATGTCATAGAGGAGATCCCCTGAGTTTCAAAAGACTAAAGTCTCAAAACACAAAGAGATATTCTTTATCAAAGTTAATTCTCTGCCATACCCCCCTAAAACGGCTCGTTCTAACACGTCCCCACATATCTACCTCACTATTGGAAATTTTGCATCTGCGGCCAATGTGCACGCAAAGAAAGAAAGAAGCAGCCATGTCAGGGAGACGCTGTGTGTTTCTAGGCAAAAGCAAAAGCACTTTATTTGGCCTTCCGAAAGTAGATGCATTTAGGAATCTTTAAGATTACTTACAACAGAAAAACAATGCATTTTATGGACGACCGTTTCGTGAACCTAGGAAAGGATTTAATTCTGACTTTGCTATGACAATCTGGCGTGTCTGAATCAGCTACTGTTTTGTTATTAGTTTAAGTATTTGCTATTGACTGTTCAAATGCGGAGTTTTGCGCGCGCGAGAGCGAGAGAGAGACCCATCAAAGTGGAGTCAGCTGTCTTAACCATGGTTTGTGTACTGCAAACACATACCAGCTTCATCAATGTGTCTGTCACGCGACTCTGTTCCCCTTTTGGGCTCTGTCTTTACATTTATTTTGAAAGATGAAGCTCGCGATTATGGTAAGGGGCGTTACATTTCCGACGAGTGCTTGCGGTGTTCGGCCAATCACAATGCACTGGGTCAGCTGGCCAGTCAGAGCAGACTGCGCTTGTCGGAAGGAGGGACTTTGTAAAAAACGAAGCGTTTGAGAGAGGCAGGGCATAGAGGACCTACAATAATGTACAGTATTTGAAAAATAATGTGTTTTTTGAACATTAAAGAATGTCAACATATTGTTACACCAAATACACAAAATAATGATCTTTAAAAAAGCATCAAATGACCCCTTTAATAATTTAATAACACTGTTAAATGTAACCTTTTGCAGATTTCAACATGAATATCCAGTTTTCATACTGTACATTATAAACATGGTAATGTCTGAATTCACTTGTAGCCTTAAAAATGATTTTCAATGTTTTGTGCTCAATTTATTTAGACAATATAGCAAAGCATTTTATTATCAACCATTCTTATATCTGTAATCTACAAAAAAATAAAATAAATTACTGGCATACTGGAATAACCTTTTTTAAATTCTTTGCAATGTAACATGCTATGTTACAGCATTGTGTACATTAGGGTTGGGCGATGTCTACAAAATTATGTCTACAAAATATCTGACTTGTTATAATGTTTTCTGAATTCTTGTTGTGCTTTCTGAATTATTTTGTTTTTTAGACTTGCATTTGCGTTTGTAATTTGTTATTTTGTTTTCAGAATTGTGATTTGTTTAGCACTTCTCGGCCACCGTAGACCACATATAAATTATACATACAATTCTGTAGAGTTTTATTCTGAAAAGAGTGACCACTAAAATTCATGGGCCTGAGACAACATCTTAATTGTTGGGCCCCCTCTTTTTTAGGCCCAACAAGTACACTACATCTTACATGATGACAGGGCCCAGGACAACACTACAGGTTGCCCCACACAAAAGGCTTTAGCATACTTTCTTTTTTTTTTTTCTTGCAGCTCCTTCATTCTTTGCTTTCCATTTCCCCCACTTCTCCTAATCTGATAGCACACCGGGAAACAAGTTGTCACACTGCAATCCTCTCTCTCACACACACACACACACACTCATATACACAAAAACCTTGGACACTCTCTGAACTAATAAACAACAAACATACATACAGTGCATGCAAGTAGACAAATATGAGCCTCTAGACAAACCTATACAGTAGACAGACACACACATAAGACCAAAATTAGAGAGAAACAGAGAGATAATGCGGTAAAGAGGGCGAGAGAAGGAGGACAATAGCAAAGTGTGTCCTGGGAACAGTAAGTCATGTGTCACAAACACAGCTACTTCCTTTTTCCACATGATGTCAATTTCCTCCAAAGTGAGATTCCATGAACAGGCCTTTCATGAACAGCCAGTATTTTAGCCTTGATGCATTTGAAAAACAAAATATGTGTACTTTTTCTAATGAAACCCATTGTGGTCTGGTCCTCCATTTTACTACTAAAAGGAAGGTTGTGAAATTCACCTGATTGAACTGAATTAATGTCAGACAGTTAGACCCTAACAGTTACAGACAAGAAACTTTTGCATACAATGTAATTAATTTAGCAAAGTTTATTATCTTTTTCTTATAATCGTCCTGTATGAAAACAACAGGTGATGCGAGAGAACTGAGCTATTCACAAAAGTGCTAAAATGTGTATCGGACTTTAACTTGGTTAGTTTTACCATCTTGCATTTTGGTCAATTTTACCGGACAGCCACACCCACTTCCTCCCATCGCGCCAGAGGAGAGCAGCCAGGAAGTGACCTTGTACAGAACAGGAAGTAATGAAGCCTATGGCCTAATCTAGCCCTAGATACATTCCATTCTAGGACAAACTCACTGCTATTTGATTTAATTAACCAAACCACATAATGATTTTAAATGACAGTTTCACTGGTTACAAGGAGTTCAACAGAGTTCAACAGCAAGAGCACTCAAGATTCACATCATCAATCCAGTCTTTCCTTTGCTATTTCTCTTTAGAACTGGAGAGGGAGGCACTTGAGATATAGAAGTCAACATTTGAAGTGGATCAAAACCTTTCATCAAAGTTGCCCTAAAACCAAAATGTGTTCTTGTCTTAGGACAACTTTGCTGAACTTTTTTTATCCACTTCAAATGTTGACTATGTAGTCCTCAACATACACCAAAATTAAGAAATGAACCAAAGAATCAAAATGACAAAAATAGCATAAACTCCCCATGAGAAAAGACCAATACAAGACAATTAGACAGAAAAGCAGCCAATATGCATAGATAAACAGCACATACATCTAGACCAGGGCTGTCCAAACTCGGTCCTGGAGGGCCGGTGTCCTGCAGAGTTTAGCTCCAACCCCAATTAAACACACCTGAACCAGCTATCAAGCTCTTCAGGATTACTAGAAACTTCCAAACAGGTGTGAGTTGGAGCTGGTTGGAACTAAACTCTGCAGGACACCAGCCCTCCAAGACCGAGTTTGGACAGCCCTGATCTAGACATAACATCGGAGACTGAAGCTCTGAAACCACAGCAGCAAACTTCTCATTATTATGTTTTCATTATCTTGCTCTCCATCTTATTTGAGTTCATTCACACAGCTTTAGGCAGATACAAATTGGTTGCTTAATGCAGACAGCAAAAGCGGAGTAAAGAATGCAATGCATTGCAAAGAAACTCCTCATCCCGGCCGCACCGCTGTCGCGCCCGAATCCTTTGCCTTCCAACTCCCTTTAAAAGTTTCAGATCATCTCAGAGCTCACTTTCACCTCTCACAATATGTCTCGACCTTCTTTACTCTCGTTGTGTGACCGTAGTCATCAGACCATCCTAGGGCCAAGGGGTGGCTACTACTCCGGTCCTGGAGAGCCGCTGTCCTGCAGAATTTAGCTCCAACCTCAATTAAATTCACCTGCCTGTAACTTTCTAGTAATCCTAAATACCTTGATTTGCTTGTTTAGGTGTGTTTGATTAGGGTTGGAGTTGAACTCTGCAGGGCTGCGGCTCTCCAGGACCGACGTTCGCCACCCCTGGACTAGGGGAACTAACAGCTTCCACCATCTAAACCAATTTAACCATTCACTGCACTTTTGAAAATTATTTAGTTAATCTCTGCTGCTATATATATATATATATATATATATATCGCCGTATATAAACCACACACACACACACACACACCAATTAAACAACTGAAAACTTAAACGCATCACTAAACAAAACATTTATTCCCGTTAACACCCGCATCTGTGAGCAAAGGATGTCACTAAACAAGTTAATTTCTCACAGACCATCATATAAGAACCTGCCACTGACATTTGGCACTTAAGTAAAAATACTTTTTATTTCACATCAACTTCTTATTAACAAAAGTAACTGTTAGTAAGTAAAATGCGTAAGCAAGTGTAAATTATTCCTACCTTTATGAATTTCTATCAGTGACAGAGGTGGATCAGGCAGGACAGTGTGAATTGATATGAACGGTAGACAGACACAAGTGTCCGTGCGGCGTTCAGCCGGCCGCAGATGCGCTCGCTCGAGTCGCGCGGTGTCCGGAAGGGCTGAATTCCGCGCGCACTCTGCGCCAGGCGAAGCGCGAGCCGACTCCACCTCCTCTCTGCACAGTTCTACATATTCAAGTTATTTCCGGGAAATTATATTTGTTTGCTAAATGCTTCACACAGTACTGAGTATAGTACTGAATAGTAGTTGGCATTTTCTTAGAAAAAAAAACGCGTTGGTAATTGACTGCAGCAAACATATTAATGGGATAAAATATTCAGACATCGTAGCTGTATTGTAAGTTCTTTGCTATCAGATACCCGCGCGGGTTTGGAAGCCACTTACTACCGGAAAACGTTTCTTGGTCGTTACTGACCCCTGGTGGCTGTTTGGTGATAGTGCAGTTCTGCATGGCTCCAGCGAATGGAGATATTCGGGTGTTACGCTGAAAATAATAACTAATAAACAAAAAATTTGCGTTTATTGCCTTACCACGACTAGAGTTCAAAACATTACATTAAACTCAAAATATGCTCAGTGAACGGAGGTGCTTAATTTTAAGACACTTGTGTTGTCATTTAAGTGGTTGTTTTCTATTAGTTTTCTTTTTTTTTGCAAATTCAGCTTGTCAAATGTTTAAATAGTGTAAAAGATTTTATTTGTTCGTAGTTTTACAACATTAGATAAAGACAATATGTATACAATAAAAAAATTCTAATAATGTTTTTATTAATTTTTAAATAAGTAATTTTATATAGATAATAGTTTATCAAGCATATTTGGGGGCTCACAAAAATATGCCTTTATTGCTTACAAAAATCATGGGACATGTGGCAAAAGTGCATTTTTGGAATTTGCCTTGTGGACATTACATACAAACAAATAAAACCGTAATGTCATTGTAAAATATTTTATTATACATAAAAATGCTCCAACAACAAAAAACAACAAAATGTGCTTTTTCATCCATTTTAGCCCACATTAAATCAGCTCTCAATCTGAGAGAGAAATAGGCAATGTAGAGTTCTTAGTGTCAATATAAACATTGTCAATATCTTAGTGAATATAAACATTCATCAAAATGCACAAACACACAGAACAGAATACTGCAGCCGGGCAAAGACACATTCACAGTATGATAAGAGAAAGACCACAACGAGTAAATTTACTCATAGGACAAATCCAATCATGATCCAGTAGCATCTGACCAACCAGCCCACATAAGCCTAAAATATTGCAAAGAAAAGAGAAAATGAAACTAAATTGCTCTTGAGACTTTGTACTTTTAAAGTGTGATTGTGTGCAATTTGTGTCTCAACACACGCTACAATCAGAGTATAATAGTGTATACAGGTCATCCCGTTTTAAAGCTCTTGTGCGCATATTAGGTCATGTAGCGTGTAATTGCTCTGAGAGCATAAAGTAAAGCTGCCTGCAGTCGTGCCTCCATCAATAACAGGTTCACATGGACCTGCATAAAAAGAACAACACGTCTTAAACCAGAAATATACAGGCATTTTACTACCCCTAAGTGATAAATCCACTTGTGAAGTACAGCAAAAAAAGATAGGCTGTATCATAACAGTGCTATCATTGTTATGAAACCTCTACTGAAACTTAATTTTAAATGTTTTACTGTAACATTATCAACAAAGCAAGTTACCAGGCACAATGAAAACTTGGCCATATGATAAAACATTTAAAAGGAGTTTTTGGTCTGGCATAACTTGTCAAAAAAAGTTTAACTCTGAAGAGAACCACTAGAGGCCACTAAAACATTACTCCAAAATGTAAATTAATTTTAAGCAAATGCAACTTATTAAAATATGAACACACTTGAATCATCAACAAGAAATCTCACACATCTTGTACCTTTTCCGAGTGGCGGAACTGCCTCCAAAAAGAGAAGTACATTCTTGTTGTGGTTTTCTCCGGGTGACAAGCCACTGTCTTAACGTACACTTTTAAACTGCGTTCCAACAGCTGGTTGACATCCCCATAATTATAATCATCATACCTGTGTAGGCGAACATTGACATGCAAGTGCACATTAGATCACATCAGATTCGCATTAGAGCAATTTTAGAAATTTAACCACCAAAAGTAATGCATTTTATGTCTACCTTTTCCCTCATAATGTGCAGTCTTTATATATGATTATGGCGAGGACTGTTTTTAACCCTAACCTAACCTTTGTTCCATATGGGTGAACGTTCTAAGCTCGTTTCATGACTATGATGCATGCATGACTGACCTGATGCCGTAGATACAGTGAATGTAGTTCCAGATGGCTTTGCGGAGTGTGGAGGTGTCCACATGTGAGTGCATGGCCATGGTGTGATACGTGAGCGCACACACCACCTGAAATTTCTCATCCAGAAGCTGTGCCATCTCTCCATACAGCCTGTTCATAAGAGAGAAACCGTGATCTTCCCACGAATAGTCCTGAAAGCACAAAATCATAAACAAGGATCATGATATAACCAGTGCTGTTATTGTTAACTAAAATTATTAAAAATAGTTTTCAGTAATTTAAATAAGGCTGAAATAAAATATAAATATTACATGGAAAAACTAAAATTAGAAATGTTGCATTGGAAACTAATTTAAATAAATACACTTAAGTTGAAGTAGTAAAAGGTCTAAGTCTAAAACAAAAAATAGCAATATTTAGCTAAACTGAACTAAAGTGAATATATATACACTGTATAAATAGAGCTGATGACCCTGATGACTCTGTGGCTGGCCCATTGACACCGGCGGAGGTGCGACAGGCAGAAATGCCTTGCAGTTCTTAAGGACCTGTGCTTCTAATTAATTAATTACTAGAACAGTACATGAATAATACTAAAATAACACTGGATGTAATAACACTGTTTATAATACATATATACTTCAGCAAAAATAATGCCTTCTGTTCTTTAACACTGTGTGAGAATATTTAAGAGTATTGAACCTGAGCTCTCATGGTTGGGGGGGCCTGCATTCCTCTAGGACTAAAATCCTGGTAAGTAAAATCTGCATCCACAACAAACCGCGAGAGACAATCAGGAAGGACACACCACTGAACTGTATAGGAAAAAAAGATGACAAAGGTCAGGCAGTGAAGAAACAGGAAGCAAAAAAAGATGTGAAACATCCATTATAAGGCATTTAAAATTGCAAAATACATTCAATATTATAAAATTTGCCCAGGAAGCCCCAAAATTTGACTTGGTGGCAGCTAAAACAAATTTTATTATATTTAATGAGATTTACGGGATGTACTGTAATTCATCAACTTCTCATGTGAATGAGCATGTTCAGAAGCTACAACAGAACGCTATTTTGTCCCAGGAGAAACCCTGCCTTTGGGTGTATTGAATTATGTATATGTGTGTTCATACCATCAGCAGGTTCCAGCAAACTCTCAGTCCTTTCTCTTTCAAAGCAAGTAACCATCTCTTCTTGTGTAAACTCTTCACCTTGCTGCTGAACCATCATCATCTTCTCCATCAAAAGCTTAACCTCGTTCACAGCCTCAGACCACTGCGCACAGACACACACATATACACATTAAAGAGATTTACCTGGGCAAAACAAACAAAATATTCTCCTTTACTTGTGATCAATACATCAGTCACAATTCGATACCTCTTGCTGATTTCTGCTCTTGTCTCGGGCAGAACAGGACTCTGTGGGTGAACTCAGTTGGAGCGACTGATCTCCTGACTGCTCGGGCTCTGGGAGAATACCACAACCCCAAACAAATGAGGCTAGAGAGTGGGCATGGCTCATCAAAACAATAGCCTGAATCAGTTCTGCCAGGGACCACCGAGCCTCTGCACCCGGACAAACTAACTCCTGTGAATATGTAAGATTTGTTTTTTTAAAACAAGTTTTTAAAAGCTTCTTAATTCATAAATGAGTAGTAGTACAAAACAAGTGTTGACTGCACAATATAAAACAATTTTATTTCAATAATTAGTTGTATTTATCTTTCTGTTATAAACTTGAATGAATCTATAGTGCTTAAGTTTCATTTTTGTGTTTGTGTTATCATAGTATTCAGAGTTTTAGAAAGATGGTGTGAAAACTCAATATTGAAAAAAATCTAAACGGATTTGTTAATGGATATCTGTAAAATGCGCTGCAGAACAATCACTCAGAGCATTAACTTATAAAGCATAAAACTGAGATAAACTCACAACAGGGAAGATGGCACAAGCAGACAACAAAGGACAACACAAATAAAACAACAGCAATAACAGTAGACATAGACAAATTAATTGTACAAATCACTGAATTTTTCTTAATTTTTTTGTTCGTGCAGCCTTACTACATTTACTTTAGTGAATTTATTCAAAGATTAAATAAATGATTCAAATCAATAATTCACAGATGTATTAAATGCTGCAGGTGTCTATGCTCATACTTGTATAAATTAGTATTTTCTAGATGTACTAGTTGGTGATTGCAGCTATCTAGTATTTAATGTTAAAAAGTAAAAAAAATTAAATAATTCAGTTTAAGGATGTCACCCTAATACAGATGTTTGCGTTCTAGATAAATGCTTTAATTGTAGAATTAATTTTCTGATATTAAATTTATAAAGATACTGTATGTCCAATGATGATAGCTGTTCATAACACTGATGATCTGTGTTTTTTTACCTGTATATGTTCCTGGGTGATGATCCAGGGTCTGTGTGCAAGCAGTTTGTTGAGTGTCTGCAGGTGCTGTATTTTGGGTGGTGTACAGTGAAGTCCTTTAAGCCAGGACTCATCTCCGCCAGCAAGCAGAAAAGCAGAGCTGTGATGCTGCACTAGGTACGAGCACTGGTGACGTGCAGACGCCTGCACAGACACAGAAAATTACTGTTGTGTATATTATAAACATATACTCATTTGTGTATATTTAAAACTTGCAATCTAAATGTCCCAAACGGAAATATATGTATCTTCCCTTACCAATATGATAATAAAATGTCTCCATGACAGAGGCAGAGGGCCATCTAGCTGGAGCAAAGCATTCTGTGTTCGCAGGAAGCAGGTCAGGTAGGTGGGATGTAGCCCCATCATCATGTTGATATGGTCTACACGTCCTTCTGACAACAGAGCCTCTGACATCACCTCCTGTGCTGCCCCTTCTTCTAGAATCTGAAACAAACATATGCAGAGAACTCATTTTTGTTCTGTAAACACTGACAACAATACTATATCTATCATCTAAAGATGCACTTTTACTGCTGCTCAGCACAAATTTATGGGCAAATTCAGTCATTTCAATAGGAATACACACGTTCAGGCATTTCAAATGAGGGCGAAAAAGTTCCCCGTACAGATTTCGCTCATGTTTAAGATGCTCATGTGAATTTGTCATGCTGACTAACAGTAAGCTGCTTGATTTGAAAGTGACTTCTGTGTGAGCAGTGTTTCAAACATCACTACATTATTGACTATTGCCAGTGAAATTTTGCATATAATGTGGCTGCACCTTAAAGCAGGGATTCCCAATTTTTTCTGTCAGCCAAGTTTTGACCTAAAATATTTACTTGAAGTACCTCCTAAAGTCCTTTATAAATAATTTAACAACACATTTGCACATTCACAGTAGTCTTATGTCAGTTAACAGTCACATGACTGTTTTTATTTATCACAGTTTTAGTATATAATTCATTATTAGCTTTTCATCAACCTACAACGCCCCTGCATTCATTGACTGTGAAGACAAATACCACAAACATGCATCAAAACAACACACACACACCTCTTGAATTTGGATAAAGGCACTGGGCCCAGAGGGCAACCTGGGGCAGGTCAACTCCGGGTTCCTCCTGAGAAAAAGAAAGGGTGACAATAGACAGCGATAAAGATTTAGAAAATATAAAGCCCTCAGTTGTCCAGTTAAATAGTTTGGAAAAATATGAACCCTATCAGATTGATATTATAGGTGCATTCTCATATAGCTGGCACCAAGCTATCATATATTTCATACGTTTTATTTTAAGCTATACTTCTCGCCTCGAACCGTTCAGATTCCCTCATTAGAACAATTGGAAACCTAAATGAACATCCCTGGCTCAAATGGACCTTTATCAAGACTTTAAACTTGATCCCTGAGGCGTAACGTTATACAAACAGACAATACTAGACGCAGGCTCACCAACACAGACATAAGAGTGACTCGGTCATACCGGATAAATGAACTCACCTTCATCTGACGAATATACGTGTTCAGAAGTCACAGTTTTAGCACAATAATGATGATGAAAAGTCTCGGAGGGTCTGTGCTCTATGACTTCGCTGCGCCTGTACGAGTCTGGCTTCTGGAAAGCAGGAAACGGCACCGGGAGGAGGCGTGGCGTTCGTGAACACACAACGCCGGATTCTTGCATCACCTCTCCGGCGCAGCATGACGCAACCCGCCGGTAACGGAGATCAGAGCTCCCGGCTCCAGCTGTAAACGGGTATACTGTGTTGACATCATGTATGACCTGCCTTTTTGGTACTGCTGTATAAACCAAAGTGTAAGCGAGCATCTTGACATATCTGAGGGCCTGATTCTTTTAGGGTTAACGTTAGGTAAAAATAAAACAACGTCTTGACGCTTTCATAGTTGATGAAATGAAAGTGGATGTTAGATCATTTTGGAAATATTATATTTATTCCTAAATCCATTTCAGACAATTTTTTAATTTGAGGCAGAAGTTCATTAAAGCGATTATTACAAGTGTGATCATAATGATTACAATATAGAGACATTTTGGCATCTGTGCATGTCAATTCAAGTTGGCGTCATCTGGGGTCCTCGCTGGGGTCAGCATCATCTCTTCAAAGGGGTTGGATCATCTGAAGTCTTTCAATGAGGCTGGATCCACGCTGGAGCAGGCGTAATTTATACCTCGAGATGGGCATCCCGGGGTAGGAACAGAAAGGCAGATAGAAAAGTATTAGCATAGCTGCTGTTCATAACGTTTCAAGCAAAAAATATGTTTGTGACTTTTATCTGATCTATGGGAACAAGGGTGAGATTGAGATTCATTATGCGAATGCTTGTCTGAAGAGATAATCTAGATTTAAACAGAGAGAGTGTGTTTGAGCCCCCGACATTATCAGGAAGAATATTCCAGAGTTTAGGAGCCAGATGGGAAAATGATCTCCCTCCTTTAGTGGACTTAGATATCTTAGGTACTACTAAAAGTCCAGAGTTTCGTGACCTTAAAGAGAGTGATGGATTATAGGGCATAAGAAGATCAGTTAAATATACAGGAGCTAAACCATTTAGTGCCTTATAGGTCAGTAGCAATAATTTGAAATCAATTGGTAACCAGTGTAGAGATTATAAAATTGGGGTAATATGATCATATTTTTTTGACCTGGTAAGAACTCTAGCAGCTGCATTTTGTGGCTTGTTTATTGACGATGCAGGGCAACCAGCTAGTAGTGCATTACAGTAATCTAGTCGAGAGGTCATGAATGCATGAACTAGCTTTTCTGCGTCAGAAACAGGTAACACACTCCATAGCTTAGCAATGTTTCTGAGGTGGAAGAAGGCTGTTTTTGTAACATATGAAATATGAAACACCCAAGTCTTTAACTGCAGATGATGACATAACAATACATCCTTCTAGTTGCCAATTTAATTCCAAGAGATTCTGTGTGCAGGTTTTTGGTCCAATAAATAATACCTCAGTCTTGTTTGAATTTAATAGGAGAAAATTACTGGTCATCCATTGTTTTTATATCTTTAACACATTCTGTCAACTAGGATAGTTTAGAAATGTACA
Source organism: Sinocyclocheilus anophthalmus (assembly GCA_018155175.1). Classification (NCBI taxonomy): domain Eukaryota; kingdom Metazoa; phylum Chordata; class Actinopteri; order Cypriniformes; family Cyprinidae; genus Sinocyclocheilus; species Sinocyclocheilus anophthalmus. The sequence continues at coordinate 76,091 of JADLZN010005718.1, read as the reverse complement.
GTATCTGGTCTTGTTGAAATATATAGTATCTCCGAGCATAGGCAGTGTAAACTATTTCCGTTTCAATAATGTTGTCAAGTGGCAGCATGTACAGTATATTGAAAATAACAGAAGCTAACCGGATCCTTGCAAAGCACCTATAATTTACTGATGGTCAACTTGGATTTTCAACCTTTAAGTAGACACACGGTAACGGTCGCTAAGTACATCTAAACCACCGACTGCCGTCCTTGAATACCTGTATATTTTTGTAATCGATCTATGAGTATGTCATGGTCTATAGTGTCGACACTAAGATCAAGTAATAGTATTGAGACACATCCTTGGTCAAAAGCTAGAAGTAAGTCATTTGTAATTTTAACAAGCACAGTTTCTGTGCTATAATGAGGCCTGAATCTTTACTGAAATTTTTCATAGATGTAATTTTTTTGCAGGAAGGAGTACAACTGAGTGGACACAACTTTTTCTAATATTTTAAATATAAACGGAAGATTTTAAATGGGTCTGTAATTTGCCAATTCATTTCGATCTAGTTGCGGTTTCTTAATGAGAGGCTTAATATCTGCCATCTTAAATGGTTTTGGAACATGACCTAGAGATAGAGATGAAGTAATAATATTGAGAAGAGGCTCTTCCGCTACAGGTAACAACTCTTTTAGTAATTTAGTGGGTACAGTATCTAACAGGCATGTTGTTGGTTTAGATGTAATGATTAGTTTATTTAGTTCTTCTTGTCCTATAGTTGTAAAGCACTGTAATTGTTCTTTAGGGGCAGTAACAGAGGCTGGATCATAAAACGCAGTCAAAGGTTGTACATTTAGAATTGTATTTCTAATAGTTTCTCGGTGAAGAAATTCATAAAGTCATTAAACTGTGAGGGAATATTTAGATAGAGTGGCGTCTGTTTATTTGTTAGTCTAGCGACTGGATTGTTTTGGTTATTTTCTATGAGTTTGTGGAAATACTCGGCCCTGGCTGCTTTTAGAGTCTTTTTGTAGCGGGATATGCTTTCTTTCCATGCAATTTTAAAGACCTCTATATGGGGTGGTTTCCATTTGCACTCTAGTTTACGAGTATCTCTCTTTAGAGCCTGAGTATTACTGTTGTACCATGGTGCAGTATTTTTCTCTCTAACCCTTTTTAATCTGATGGGTGCGACAGTATCTAATGTATTAGAGAAGATTGTGCCCATGCTGCTAGTTATTTCATCTAGTTCATTTGTGTTTATGGGAACACTGAGCAGCTGAGACAGATCAGGCAGGTTATTTGTGAATCTATCTTTAAAGTGGTCAAACATGGTTGCTGGTCAGTGAATTAATGCCTGGCTCAAACCATCTAGGAACCATAATAGACCAATTTGCTTAGCCTCAGAAACCATGAACAAAACTAAGTAAGGTTTAAAAAAACAGCCTCAACTATATTAAATAAGGGTTATGGGTTTACCATTGAACATAAAAATTACAACTGTGTTGTATCCAACATAAAAATTGGGTCTTAAAGAAAAAAGATATTGAAGTGTAATAGAGAAGACTCTATAGTTGATGAGAGAAAGCCTCATTCACTTCATCTACAACCTTTCATTACTGCTGAATGCTGATGTTATATAACTACAGCTGCTATACAGGTACATAGACCCTTATGCTTACACTGCATCCCTCTGTACCTGGGGCTCCTTTAATAATTATACTAAACATTTATTCTTGTGTAACCTTACATTGAAGTGAAATCAAGCCTAAAGCACATCTGTTCGACACAAAAACAAGGACACAACAAACAAAGACACAGACACAAAATGGGATTTTATTGAATCAACACAAGCGGTATGTTTAACACTTGCCGAGTCAGTGAAAGTTTGCCTGTGAGTTACGTGTGCGTGTGTGTGTGTGTGTGTGTGTGCTTCATGGAGTGTTTTATTTGAGAAAATGATCAAACATTCACACATTTATTTCAAGTCCAATCTTATATTAAATTACCATTATATATATATTCCATATAAAATAATATTTTCGGGGCAAAATCTGGAAGAATGTGTTTGAGAAAGGTAGAATGAAGAAAAGCGAAGACAGAATGAAAACTTCACTGGATTTAATGTACACACCACCTCCCCACAGGGAAGACATTATTGTCCAGGTTGACATGTGAAGATCATCTCAGACCATATGGGTAGATTTTTACTCAACGCACACAGTGTTTTGTTAGGGGGGATGGCTGTTTGAAAATCAACACCTTCGGTTTTTATGGTGACCATAATTCGGAGCAAGCATGGTCAGGTAAACCATGGTCACCATCGCAATCAGTGCTCCATCCCCATAGACAATAGTAATGAAGGCAGAGTAGCAGAAAGAAATGGAGTGGAGGAGAGGAACTTAAGCATTAGAGTCAGAGGTCACAGGAGGTGTTTTTACAAGAAAAGAAAGGGATGGCAGTGTGAGAATTAGATGTTGGTGCCTTCTCAAACAATCTTGTTCTCCAAGGCAGCGATCCTTTTCGTCACAGCTTCCAGTGATGCTGTTGTCAAGGAAATAATGCAATAGTAGCATCCTAACCAGCTCTAAACATTTCTGATGCCTCATACATTCTGATGCTTTATACATTTTTGTCTATACCTACACATTTTTCTTTTAGACATGCATCAATACAAAAATGCTGTTCATTTTGATAAGCTGATAATGATTTTCATTTTTATGGATGATAACCAGTAAATGACCAATATTGTATATACTATATTTTTGATTGCTTGTACAAATAGGTGAAAACGAACATGCATTATTAGATTTCCAATATTGGCAGATATATATCCATTAAACCCAATAAAAATCAGCTTTTAACCAATATGGTTCAAATGTGTTTTATCTCAAAACCTTCTTTAAAAAGCACATCTCACCTCTCAGCATTCTATAAGTCAATATTGATATTGAGCACAATAGGAATTTGTGTAGAGTAAATGTTTAACCCGAACACAGGAAAGGATATTTTTCTTTGTTAATGCCTGTAGTGCCTCCTCCACTTTTTTCTGGAACTTGACAATGGAATTACATTCACAGGGATCTTCCTCTGCAAGTAACAGGACAGCAAAAACAAACTCAGTTGATGAAATGCTAGTTTGAAGGTCATATTCATTGTGTATGTGTGTGTGTGTGTGTGTGTGTGTGTGTGTGTATGTGTGTGATTTTATTTACCTTGACAAACATTGATTTGCAGCTTCTTGGCAATTTGGTTCATGGTTTTGAAGTCAGCCGTGTAGAAGTAATGGTCAGCGACAGGTTCAGAGGCAATTTCTCTCAGCTCATACTCAACAGCATTGCCAACACCCACAGCATACATCTTAAAGCCTAAAGCACAGACATAGCACACTGTAAAACACTCAGAACTCATACACATTGCTCTGTGCATTGCATTTCTGTGTGTGTGTGTGTGTGTGTTTTTCCTAACCATTCTCCTTGGCCTTCCTGGCAGCGTCTCTAATGTCGTCTTGTGACCTGCCATCAGTGAAGACAATACCGACCTTTGCCACTCCAGGTCTGGCGCCCTGGTTAGGAGTGAAGCTGTTGTCCACTAGGAAACTGATGGCATGGCCAGTCATGGTTCCTCTCTCCATATAGTCCATCCTTTTCACTGCTTCTTTCAGGGCCTTTTTGTTGTTGTAGCGTCCCAAGGGGAACTCCTGCTTCACAGTGCTGGAATACTGCACCAGTCCCACATGGGTGTTTGTCTCTGACACATCCAGTTTGTCGATGATCAGGTTGATCCATTTCTTGACCAGATCGAAGTTCTCTGGTCTCACACTCTTGGAGCCGTCGATCAGGAAGACCACATCTATGGCTGCGTTACTGCAAGCTGGGATAAGAGAGACAGAGGATGTTTATGGTAACTCATGAGTTTCCAAACTGGGGTCCAGGAACCCCCAGGGGACCGCAAGAGGGTGCTGGGGGTCAACCAAAAATTTGAGAGAGAAAAACAAAATGATTTTACAAAATATATTTTTAGGGTTGTCAACATGTAAGGTTAAGATCAAATTATCCGATAATTATATATATATATAAGAAAGTAATTATTTTAAAATATATGATCCCCCCCAAATCCCATTAATTATTCTATTCTAGCCCTAGTTTTCAAAAATAAAATGTGTTTCTTGGAAGATGATTCATCTTTAAAGCAGGGGTTTTATATACAGTACATCAAAAACAGCACATGGCTATAAAGGCTTTTACTTATGTCTTTGACACTTACCTAACATTCATACACACTCACCGCTGCATGATCGGCCATCGCCCTGAAGTGTATATCCCTCTCTGCAGGCACACTTGAAAGATCCGGGTGTGCTGATGCAAATGTGCTCACAGTCATGATCGCCTGTCGCGCATAGGTCCGACACAACCTCTACCATGAATGTAACACACACACACCGGGTGGGGGAAGGAAGGGTTAGCAAGGAGAGAATTACTCTATGTGAAGTGGGAACTCAGGAAAATCAATGCGTTTTAACAATCCGCTGCACTCAAATGAACAGCAAATCTTTAAAACACACAGAAATATGTCAGAGACCCAGGCACCTGAAGCCTTCACAAAAATACAAATTTTGGTGTTAGTCTCAATGTTGTTTGTCTCAGGTGGCTGTTGCTCTGATCCAGACTTTCTACTGCATTGGTTCTCAACCTTTTAAGGTTTGAAATTGGGTGAAAACTCTAATATCAGCAAGCTGAGAACCAATGCACTGCAGCGATCAGTGCACATCACTGATCACATCAAATCACATCAGTGGTTACACATGCTTTTACTTCCTCCCCCAGAAAACCGAGTGCTGTGGAGCATCAAGCACAGGGTGGAGATCTATGTCTGGAGGTGACATTAATGATAACATGCCCTATGGATACTCATGCCCTCTGTTTTATATACACCTTTAAAATCAGCAGCCATGGTGAGGACAGTCTCCAGACCTCTATCCCTCCCCTTTCTTCCTCTCACCCTCCTCCTTCCTCTTACCACAGAAGGCCTCCTGGAACTTCTTGGTGAGCTTCTCAATGAGGCTGTAGCTCTCCACGTAGTCCACGTGATCCTCGAGAGGCTCGCTGGCCATCTGTCTGAGCGTGGTCATGTCCACGCGACCCACTCCGATGGCGAATATCTCAATGCCGGCCTCCCGCGCCCTTGTTGCAATGTCACGGATGTTGTCCTGCGGTCTGCCGTCAGTCACAATAATGGCCACCTGTAAATATTTATTGATGACATATTTTATTAAATTGATCTAAAAAAATTTGCTCACATAATAGTAGATTCATATGTTCGCCTGTGCCTAATTTATCCATTACGGATTACGTAACGCAAGATGCATGTTTATACACTGTTAATGATGCCAATATGGTGGTTTTATGGGATTGCTAGGACTATGACCTTGCTGATGTCAGGGGATTTGCGCGCTCCCTCGGCTTCGCTGAAGGCCACGTTCATGGCAAACTGGATGGCAAGGCCGGTCATGGTACCGGTGGACAATGGCTCGATCTTGGACACGGCATTGACCAGCGCTGCCTTGGTTTTGTGGGACTTCAGAGAGACCTCATTCTTCACCCGACTGGCATAGTTTACGACACCCACGCGAGTAGCATCAGGCCCAACGTTCAAACCGTCAATTACTTTGGTCATAAAGACCTTGACCTGCTCGAACTCAGAGGGGCGGACGCTTCGAGAGCTATCGATGATGAACACCACATCAGTGGGTTTGGTGTTACACAAGCCTGCAGCTGGATAGAATGAAGAGAATATGTAAATATGTGAATATATGGAGAAGAGAAGTCTCTTATGCTTACCAACGCTGCATTTATTTGATCAAAAATACAGCAAACAGTAAAATTGTGAAATATTATTACAATTTAAATTAATTCTGTTCTATTTTAATATATATTTGTTATGACAAAGCTGAATTTTCAGCAGCCAATAATCCAGTTTTCAATGTCACATGATACTCCAGAAAACATTTTAATAGGCTGATTTGGTGCTCAAGAAACATTTTTTAAATTATTATTATCAATGTTAAATGTTGTGCTGCTAATATTTTTGTGGAAACTTTGGTAAAAAAAATTTCCCCAGAATGAAAAATAAAGTTCAAAAGAACAGCATTTATTTGAAATAGAAATCTTTTTGTAACATTATGAATGTCCTTACTGTCACTTTTGAGTAATTTAATGCATCTTTGCTGAATGAAAGTATTAATTTAAAAAAAAAAAATACAAAAAAACTTCCTGATATGGTATTGTACAAATTGGGGTGAGGGAAGGAAAATGAGAGTGAAAAGCCAGACTGCAGTCTGCATGTAACTCAATAAATATACAGTGTTGGCCGTTCTCATAATAACTCCCATTGATTATACATTCAGCCTCAGGTATGCATACACACACTCTCGCGCAGTACAGGGCCTCTTTGTGTACAAATGTAGTGACATTTGAAACCATAAAAACACGTTTTCCTAGAGGACATACAAGTTATGTGCAACCACTGGAAACATAACCCTAATTACCCACTTGATTGAAGTTTCTCTAGTATTTTTTTAACATGTATACCTATGCAAATAAAACTAATAATTTAATTATAGATTCTCTAAGCATAGCATTAGAACACAGAAAATTATCTTGAGCACAACAGGAGATAATGTAATTCTAAACAGAAGTTAAAATTAGAAAAATGCTAGATCAAGAAAATTAAGGCTTCACAGTACATGCTTTTCGAGGTCAAAGGTCACATATTTGCTTAACATTAAACTCTATCATCCAAACTATTGTGTAAAATAAAAATACAGGCAAATGTGATGATTTTAAATAAAATCTTTCTACAAATGTGAAAACTCTGTGAAAACAAGAAGTTCAGCTGATGTTGTCTTTGGATGCTGATCTGCATGCATTTAGGCTTCTTAACTAGCTTAAAGGGACAGCTCACACAAAAATTTAAGTTCTGTCATCATTTACTCAACCTCAAGTTGTGACAAACCTGTATGAGTTTCTTTTTTCTGTTGAACACAAAAGAAAATATTTTGAAGAATGTTGGTAACCAAAACAAAAAAAAAAAAAAAAAAAAAAAAAAAAAACAACAAAAACAAAAAAAAAAAACAAAAAAAAAAAAAAAAAAAAAAAAAAAAAAAAAAAAAAAAAAAAAAACAAAAAAAAAAAAAAAAAAAAAAACAAAAAAAAAAAGAAAAAAAACAAAAAAACAAAAAAAAAAACAAAAAAACAAAAAATAAAACCAACAAAAAAAAAAAACAAAAACAAAAAAACAAAAAAAAAAAAAAAAAAAAAAAAAAAAAAAAAAAAAAAAAAAAAAACAAAACAAAAAAAACAAAAAAAAAATAAAAAACAAAAAAAAAAAAAAAAAAAAAAAAAAAAAAAAAAAAAAAAAACACAGTTGTGGTAAGCCACTCTGACTGATATCTTCTTTTGTGTTCAGCAGAAGAAAGAAACTCATACAGGTCTGGAACAACAATGACAAAATGTTCATTTTTGGGTGAACTATCCCTTTAAATCCTCCTAGTTGACCTTCCTCCCTTTTTTTGCATGCTGTTCTTTGTAGTTATCACTATGTAGCATGCAGGTCAACCAGCACTAACCAGCATGCATTTCCATGACTTTTCAGCAAGGAACACAATTGAACCAGATTGTCAGACTCATTTTGTGAGTTGGGATAAAGTTTGCCCTTCGTTACATATTCAAAAACAAAACATTAATCCTGTTGGTATTGGGTTATTAGTATCCAGTGATAAATTCATGACATTGAAGGATCTGTTAATGTTGCAGTCTGTTTTCTTACCCATAGCAGCAGCATTTCTCAAATCCACGGTGGCTTGAGCTCCCAGGATGCATAGCAGCATCACAAACCCAGGCAATGTCATACTGTAATGCGGCGTGAGTTCTAATGACCTGCTCGACAACCAGAGATAGACTGATTCACAGACAGAGAAACTTACAGGTTATCAACACACACGTATTCACAAATACACACTTAAGTTTCGAGACGCCGCCCTCAAATCCATCTCCCCGAGGTGAACAGGCTGTTTTGGTGGGAGGGGGATACCTGCCCCGAAAATCGTAGAGTTTGGGTAGGAAAGACAAACACACCTTGATCTGTGTATATGTTTGTGTAAGGGAAACCGAGTTAATTTGGAGCCCTAGGAGGGGTCTCTAGCTTGGGGTTGAACTCAAATAAACATTAAGATGAATCTGTCTTTTCTGGGCACATTTCCTCTCAAATTAATCTCACACACGCAGGAATTTATGCCCAGGAATTATGTGGGAAGCCTCCATGCCTGATCCAACACAGACGCCTCTGTTCTGACTATGTGTACGTGTATGTCTGTGTTTTTCTCCTATACGCACCATGCAGTGTCTAGTATGTCTGTTGGGAAATGTGAGTATCCACGTGAGCAAATGTTGGCCTGTGTCAGTGCGTGAGATAAAAGTTGATCACACTGAGTGTGATACAGCATTTCTATTTGAGGTGTAGGCCACATTATCACCTATAAGTACAAAATAGTTAAATATTTCATTCATTATTTTCTGTCACTGTCAAGTCTTTTTAAACCTGTATGACTTTCTTTTTCTATAGAACATGAAAAGAGGTATTTTGCAGTGTCCAAATGAAAATTAATGCTGACCACAGCTGTGTTAAGCAAGATTATCAGTGTATGACCTTGATTTCAGTCAGTTCCTCACAACAGCCTTATTGAGACTTCACAAATTCATGAAATTGCAACTGCACCAAATGTATTGAAAAAAACCTTTGTTTTTTTTGTTAGTTTTTAGCTTGACAGCCCCCTGGTCACCATCACTTTCACTGTAACGAAGAAGCAGTCAAAACCCCCAAAACATTCTCTCGCCTAGAAAAAGAACAGTCAAAGAGTTTGGAACGACATAAGGGTAGCAAGTAAACCCCATCTAAAGTGCTTGGAACGTACAAAGGAAACATCCGAAAATAATTCCCCGGTAGTCCTGTTTGTCTGTGTAACATTTGTATGTGCGTGTGTTTGTTATAGATTGCATTAATACAGCCAGAAGGTTTCTGACCACATACTGTTTCTCCTGCACCCTATCCATCCAATTGCCAAAAAAAAAAAAAAGCCATGTGAGTGTGCCAATGACTTTGACTAGAACATTAAAGGGTTTTTTTCTTGCACCATTCTGTACCACACTAGCATGCTCAAGTCTCCTGGAAACAAAAAATATAATTTTTTAAATATATTTATACACATTTTATATTTATATATTTTCCTTATAATTATTTTGGACAAAAAAAACTTATATAGCATATACCAAATTAAGTGGAAACTAAAGTATATGGAACACATTGAAACATTTTAAGGATATAATAAATATGAATATATATTTAAAATTCTTTATATATAATTTGTCGTGTATCATTGAGGATGATGTGAAGATCTGAATTTTATGAACTTATATCAAGCAATTAAATAAAAGGTAGTCATGGATTCAATTTCCCGTCTTTGCTTACACAAACAGCTTAAACTGTCTCATAATCGTATAACCAGATCTAGCTTCTGGCTTGTGACCAAATGATAAGCATGACAGTGGTGCATCATAGAAATGTTACTGTTTAAACCGAATGCCTGCCTCCCTTCACCATGCTTCCCCTGCCAGTAAGGACACAATAATCAGAAACACATAAATCAGTTAATTACTTTTAATGTGTAAAAACAAAGATGTAAGCATAGTCATGCCTGTTTGTGTTGCATGTGGTTGTTAGCATGCATGTGAATATTTGTGCTTAATAATAGTGGTTTAAACCCAAAGTGTTTTTTTTTTTTTTTGTTTGCATTTGGTCAAAAAACATGCCTAAGTATGATGCATTAATTTTAAGCCTCATGATAGGTAGGGGGTGTGTCTTCTGCTTTCATCTTGAGAGCCTCATCATAAGAAGGCAGCTTCACCTGTTAGTCAAAAACACAACAAATATCCAAATGTTTTATCACAGCATTAGATAAATTGATATTATTATTATTATTATTAAACATATAGTTGATCTATTTGTGTTACACAATCACTTAAAAAAATCTACATCTGCAAAAATGTGTCTGCAGAATGGAATGGGCAGTGGTTTGGAATTGGAGTTTATAATATATATGTAAAAAAAATGTACACGTTAGACAACAACATTAAAACTGCTGAATCGTGTGACACCAAAACAAACTCTGCTATAAATGCACTCACTGTCACAGTATTTCCAGTATCAACAATGACAGCAGCCATCCTTTCTGCCTTCAGGGCATAGAAACACCTCATTGACACTTGAAGGACGTACACCTACACAGAAAACACAGGGATACTAATAAAAGCCCAAATGCACAGAATTATTCTATACCTATAAACGAACACACAGTTATATGCAAAAACCATCCAGAGGGCAGTTTAACGTCCCTCTACCTTTTCCCAAATCCTTCTCAAAGACAGAACACACTTTATTACTAGCTCTATACATCACATTCATACCTCAAATCCCCCTTACATTCCCTTTTCTACAGCTAAAAAAGCTTTGCTTTAGACTGTACAAATCAGACCAGCAGACAAAACAACACTGTTTGAATATAGTTGTATGCGTGTTTGCAGGAGTTCATTTTTATAGGATGATTACATATATATCATGTCATATATCCACTACCATTCAAAAGTTGAGGATCAGTAAGATTTGTTTTTTAAGAAATTTATATTTTTGCTCAGCAAAGATTAATTAAATTGATCAAAAAATGACAGTGAAGATATTTATAATGTTACAAAAGAAAATGTATCATCCCACAAACATATTAAGCAGCACAACTCTTTTCAACACTGATAATAATAATAATTGTTTCTTGAACACCAAATCAGCATATTAGAATAATTTAATCTGACACTGGAGACTGGAGTAAAGGTTTCTGAAAATTCAGCTTTGCCATCATAGGAATAAATTAAATTTTCTAGAAAAGTTATTTAAAATTGTAGTAATATTTAATAGTAATAACACTTTCCATAATATTGTACACTTTCCATAATATTGGCAAATAAAACAACTAATACGGATATACAAATAGAGACCAACACAATTTAACAATATAGTTTTTACTGTATTTTTGATCAAATAAATGCAGCCTTGGTGAGCATAAGAGACTTTCAAAAACATTAAAAACTTCTGAACAGTAGTGTAAAAACTTGAAAGATTCAATAAAAATAAAAATAAAACACTTTTGTGTCTTGGCTGTAATGACAAGTAAATATTTAAATTTAACAAATACATTTCTAAATTCTAAAACTTATATTTTCTGGTTTAAATGTGATTTCAAATCCCAGTTTTTCAATGTAGTATGAGACTTTTGAAGCCCGTTATACACAAACTCTCACACACATGTAGGGTTTATACCTTCAGCAGTATGTCCACCATAAAGAGAACGGAGTACCACATGGTGAAATGGCCAATTTCCTCCTCATTCAACCTATCCACTCTCATCTGACTCTTCTGTTAAAGACATACAAACAAGTACACATTCATTGGGTAGAATTACGTTGAAATTGAAAGCTGAATAGCCATGCAGCTGTCATGAAGTCAACATTTAGTTTTGTGTCAAAATGTTATGTATCTCACTACAGCTTGCAGCATGTCTCTGTAGCTCGTGGTCCCTGGCAGACCCCAGGCTCCATCAAACAGGGACAGAAAACTCAGACTCAGCTCCACAAACATCATCAGCACAAAAGGCAGCACAAACATCGGGCCCTAATACAGAGAGACACAAGTGCTGAATTTTCTTTCTATCACACATTCAATCATTCACCTCCACATAAAAAAGTAAGAAGTGAAGAGGAAAAAAAATCCCTGTTATAGGCTGATCGGATTTTAAATGTGTCGTTTGGAGAGAGCACTAGGATTCCGTGTTTCACCACCTTCATAAATATTGAGACAAGCTCTCTTTCTGGAAGCTGAGTAAATATTGGAGTCGGCTGCAGAGTTAAAAATCTAAGGTGCATACTCGCACACGCACATACATATACACATCCAATAAAACAAAAACAGACCAGACTTATTTAAAGGGTATCACCACACAGATCGTTACATTACAAATTTAGTATGTATATTTGACTTCAGTAGCACTGATTTATTATTGTTCTTGTAAACTGCCCAATGAGTATTTATTAGAGTAAGATATTTGCTGTGCTAAATATGGTGTGCGTTCAAACAGCACAGAAATCATAGTATAATAATGGCATAAATATTTAAGTTCAGTTTAAATTAAATATTTTTTTGTAAGTGAATACATGCATAAAAAATTACCTTTAAAAAACTGCCATTATAAATCAAACAGATAAATTGTGAATGTAAATTTTGTTTCTGTTGAAATGTGGTTTAGCATTGTATTTTATTAGTATTCTTGGGAAGATGAAACTAGCACAATGTGTTCTTCTTGTAAGCTGCTGTATTAAAAAAAGCATCTGACAAAACAACACAACACAAAAAAAGAGATGTCATTTTTTTAAACTAGATCCTAAATGGTATTATGATAATTTCATCATGCAAGTATGTAACTACCAAATGCAATTCACCTTATGTAATATTTAATGTTTTTACAATAAATAAAAATAAAATAAAATTGAAACATTGACTATATTTGTATTTTTATTCAAATGTATTTTGTAATGTATCACTGTTTTTACTCATAAACCATATTTTAATTTATTCCTGTTTATTTATTCCTCAAACTTAATATATCACTGTGTTTTTCCCTCATAATTTCCATTTATTTATGTTTAGAGTATAGATGGGAACTGTCTTTTTCAGTCAGTGGCAATAAACATGTACACAGTACCTTGCGTTTCGAGAACAGGACCAGCACAGCAGAGATCGACATCATAACCAGCATCAGAATGTTAGTGCTGATGTCAACTGGAAAGAAAGATCATTTTAATGGCTTCCAATTTAATATCTTCTATTATTTCTAACTCATCTATTATTTTCATGTTTTTTTTTATGTTGTGCAAAATGATTCATTATTTTATGTCTTATACTGAACAATGTTTGGAATTGTATATAGATTTTATAAAAAGCTGCCTTTTTCAGATGAACTAAACAAAAGTTGTTTTTTATTAATAAGACAATATTAATTAATAATATCCAGTGGGGACCACAAGTCTGAAGGTCCATGACAATCTGCAGTTCAAAATGTAATTTAAATCTTGCAATATACCAAACAATTTAGAATTCCAAAATATAAAAAAAAAAAAAAAGTTGAAATTAATATTCGAGATTCTGCTTTTTTGATACTGATCATGTGAACTCTTGGGACAAAACTTAAATGAAATTCATTAATTATTAATATAACTTTTGAAACCCATGTCTGAATGAAGTGGCTGAGTGGTGTGAAGGGAACTCACAGACACGATGGCCCCTGGTAGCCTTTGATTCATAATAGGGGACAGAAAATGCCTCTTTATCCAATGAAACCATTAGAATGATGCCCACCAAATTCAGCACATTTAACAATCTAGAGAGAGACGAGCACACACACACACACACACAACACACACACACAGAGAGAGAGTACAGATGAAATGAATGTGACAGAATGAATTCATAAAGGTAAATGTGTGTCTCAGTTTGTGTGTATTCTGGCAGCCAGTGTGTTTGGTCTCTCTCCTCCGAGCCAACACCAACAGAACAAGTTACACAAGAACAGCAGTTCATTCAGAAAAACCTGTAAACGTGTAAATTACATAACATAGACACAACCTTCTCCCTCAGCTAGATATTCTATGGAGGCTTAAATACAGTCTGGTTGATAGAGGGTTTCCTGTAAACGTATTTATTCCTAAACCGATGATGCTTACAATTATATAATGTGGTTTAAGTATTCATAAAAGTACTATAAAATTCTAATTCAAATTGGATCATTGATTTCTCACTCATTTCCTCCCCAGATCATGAGGTGAAAGTGTTTCTTTGTGGTCTATGTGTGTAGTTAGTACATTTAGTATCTCTTTCGATGTATCTTATCTATTAGTTCCTAAATAAATATCAGCTTCAGATAAAGAGATGGCTAGTGATGTACAACAAACATTGTGTTAAAAAGAAGAGTCATATTGAATCTCAATCTGTGGCTCAGTAACTGACTGTTACTTCAAATGGCGCCAGCTTCCTGTAAATGCACAAACTTCTCCATTAAGTGTTTGCACTGACTGAATAAACAACAACAAAACAGCAATCAAATTGGCGTGCTGTCTTACCAGAGTACAAAACTTTGATATATCTACTCTAGGAAGTAGGAAAGTCTCTAGAACTATTGCAAACTAATTCCCCTGCTATTTTATACTAACCTGAGTCACTGCAAAGAGTTACAAGAAGTGGATTAGAACAGGACAACAGTAAAGACACTAACTGTAACTATAAACACACATTGTATACAGTGTCTGTATGTGCTTTTACCAGATATATGATGGCAAATGAGAGGGTCGCCGTGGTGACATGGCAGCAGAGGGTAAGTGTTCCAGACATCTTTCTCTTCGTCTCTTTCTCAATGACACAAACTAGCTGAAACGTTACTGACGAACACACTTTAACATGCAAGTTCCTGTGTGGTGGTCAGGGCTTCCGGTATACTTTCTGAGAACTTGGTAATTTTTGTTATCTTGGGCTGATTTGAATGATTTTTATCAGAAGTTCTTCTATTTCAGGCTTCAAGTTAAATTCTGTAGAAGGATAGATCACATTTTGACACATCATAAACACAACCCTAAATATAGATGAAACACTGATAAGAAGAAATGACTAGCATATATTTATGGCCACACACACAACATCAGGCACTGAAACCACAATTTTGACCAAAGCATGTTAATTTCTTTGCCACTAACTTTAAAAACTAAGTAACTGTGCAAATCTAAGAAACATAGCCTATATAAAAACAAATCTATACATGAATAAATAACAGTTCCTCCAGTTAATTATCATTTAATTCATTATTAACGGTATTTTTTTTTACTTTTTACGTTTACTTTTATCACACTACATTTCTCACCATATCTGCAATCAACCAGAGACAGGAAGTGGAAGGGAACTAGAGCGTGTACTTGCGTATGTGTTTGAGTTTGTGGTGTAATGACATTGTGTCTGACATCTTTTAAAATTTTCTTTGTACAAATACACTCTCTCAATTCCACTTGAGAGTAGTTGAGTAAAGCTATGGAGAAAGAGAATAAAGTATATCGTGGTAAGTATAAAGAGGCAAGCCGTGAAAGAGGAGAAATGAATGCTACAAACTGAATGCAACAAAACTTTCAAAAAGACCTCAGAAGCTTGTTGTAGACTAGGATTGTGCAATCTCTTCAATTTAGATCAATGCTCTTGTAAAACAGCGCCCCCTTGTGCTCTCACAAACTGTACATACATACTTTCCCTCAATCTGTGATTAAACTAAAAGGAAAGTCTGAACATAATGGTTTGTCCTGGGCCCTGCGATTCCTATTTGTGTCATTGACAAACAGGTCCTATACATTACTGGCTGTGGATATGCATCAATCTAGTTTACTAGTCCACTAAATCTTGTGAACATACATAACAACAAACACAGTAAATCATCAGTGAAAGAGCATTTTAATAGCTCCTGCACACCACAACAAAAAAACAGAAAACAAACATATAAAGAAATGAAAATATTGCTTGCAGATCTTCACAGTCAGTACCCTGAAATACAACACAGACATTTATAAGTAATATTAGTCAACACCACAAGAGACAATATTCAAGTATCAAGACTCATTTAAATGGTGTACACATTAAATTAAATTGACTTTTAAACTGTCACAAAAATATTTGACATTTAGAATGTCAAAATAAATATAAATAGTATCTGTACTGTCAGATTTAAACCCGAAGAAAACATTTATAAAAATTTTTTTTTAAATATAAGGATGCAACACTGTGTTGTTTTAGTATTACTAAGATGCAAGTAATTATTCATATTTTAATTCTTATTTAATTTACATTTACAAAAATGTATTTTTTAATGGTTTAAGTTTGTTAACTCTAATAATCCAGATTCAACACAAATACAACACAAATACTCCCTGCACCTTGCAAGGAGAGATGAAATACATACTTTTTTTAAATAATATGAACTATTTCATTAATTTTTCCCCAGCATCCCCTGTCAACTCCCTGACCCCAGGTTCCAAAAATGATAATTACTTGTATTGTTCTTCAAGCAATTATAAAACACACAATATGTACTTATAGACTCTCCATTCACATACAATAAACAGAAAATCATGCATTACCTGCTGTTGTTAAAAGTTGATTGGTGAGAAATCGCAATGAAAGTTGGGCTCTGCCTCACTGACTCTGATTGGCTGGCTGTGGCCCATGTCTTCAGACTCTACTTTGACATTGGGCAGAAGGGGGTCAGGGGTGGGTTTAGGTAGGGTGGGCTGTGGCGGCGCTCCTTCGAACTGAACGTAGTGCTGCTGGGGCAGGAGCTGGGAGTATTGGCTCTCATGACCCTGTGATGATAACTGTGGCCGAAATACCGCCTGTGTATACTGACCCGACTGACTATACATGTCAGTTGTCCAAGGGTAAGCCTGAAATGCTTCATAGAAACACATAAGTTACTACTTTAAGATGTTTTTTCCCCAAAGGTGTAATGTGGTTGACTTACCATGAACTCCTGACTGAAGCAGCATCTGGTTGCCAGTTTGAGACTGGAGATACGCATGTCCGCTGCTGGTGTATGCGGGCAGAGTGTTGTTGGTTCCTGTGGTGAGGGGCAGATAAGGAGCACTGCTGCTCTCTGTGGGGTTGGGTGTGAGGTAGGGAGAGGGCGTGAGGTACGACAGGTGGGAGTACTGGGGCAATATTGTGCTGGACTGTTGGGGCATAAGACAACTGGTTTGCTGGGGTAACAATGTGTTTGTTTGCTGAGGTAGGAGACTATTTGTCTGCTGAGTTAATAAAGTGTTAGACTGTTGAGGAAATGTGTTGAGCTGGAAATTGAAAGTGCTGTTCTGTGGAGCAGAAGTCATGTAGTCCAGCTTTACAGAGGTTCCCAAGCCATCATAGTCAAACCTGTGAACAGCAAAAAAACTTGAGGAACTATATCACGTGACATTAAAAGATTTGATTGAACATATAGGCGATATTTCCAACAATCGTGTTGGGCCTTTGATATCATACATAGTACTAAGATAAATCATGCTAATTTAAATGAATACATGTCAATCAGATATTATTATAATTTATTTATATATATCTAACTTATAGAAAAAAAAAACCCATTATATACATTTAGATATAATAATACTAATAATGAAAAACCCATCTCAGAATTTGTTGGCAGTCTGAATGTGTTTGATTAATGCAATAATAGCGGTCTGTCTTGTTCATTTTATTATATAATTTTACATACAAATACTTTCCCCAGCAGAATATTCATTTTTATAAGCAAGAAATGTCAATGTCAACATAAAATAGCAGGTTTAACAGGTTTTCTTAATGTTTCTTATGCTAAACAAGGCTGCATTTACTTAAAAACAGTAAAACTGTCAAATATTATTACAATTTAAAATAACTTTAAAATAATTTCCGTAATAGCAAAGCTGAACTTTCAGCAGTGTTCAGCGTCACACGATCCTGCAGAAATCATTCTAATATGCTGATCTGGTGCTCAGCAAATTATTATATTCAATGTTGAAAACAGCTGATTAATATTTTGTTGTATTCTTGTATTATATTTTCAGAATTCTTCAATGAATAGTAAGTTCAAAAGAACAGCATTTGATTTAAAATAGAAATCTTCTGTAATATTATAAATATCTCTACGGTCACTTTTGATCATTTAAATGTAAAAAACAAAAAAAAAAACCCCCCCCAAAAAACTCCACTTTGCTCTATGCTGATGTCTAGTGGTTAACAAAGGAAATGCAGGGGACGAGTAACCTAGTTTCATACTAACCCGGTGTCGGTCTGCAAACTCAGTGGCATTGTGTCTGCAGAGCTGGGCTCACTGTGTTCAGGTGTGTCCAGCAGCAGGGACACGGTATGAGAAGGGGGGTTGTATGCCGTGATGAGAGGCAAGGAAGCACGCCGTATCGGAGGAGGACTGTGCATGGGAGGGGGCATGTACTCCAAAAAACCTCCTTGAGACACACAAGGTGCCACATCAACACAAGCTGGACCTGATGCGCATAGAAAATTGCATATGCACAAAAAACAGGTGTCCATGTTTGGAATATCTGGCATTTTCAATTTGTTCTAATTAAATAGTTTAATTAAATGGCTTAAGTCCTGTAGTCCTTAGGTTAACTAAAGAGTTTAATCCGTAATGCATAATTGAATTAAATAGCTTAAGCCCTAAAATACAGCTTAATTAAACTGTTTAGGTGTATGTTTGAGTATGTGACCTGGTGGACTAGTGCAGCTGGTCCGGATGGTACTGTAGGGGGGAAGTGTGTTTCCAGGTTTGGCATGCTGAGATGTAACAGCAGGAGCTGAGGGAATTTGTGACCTGCACACACACAAATTAATTATATAAGCAATTATATGCATCGCATCACACAGCATGTTAGCTGCATTGCGTCAGTGGGGTCACTTACCTGTTGACCTGGACAGAAGGTTGACCCCGACTAGCAGGAGGTTTTTTTGCTGTTTTTCTCCATTTGGCTCGACGGTTCTGAAACCACACCTGATGTGAGGATCAGAGAACAATTATTGACACTTGTCTGCATTTAGATTCATTTAATGAGATCCTAAGGAATGGATGCCCATGAACAGTGACCATGATTCTCTGGGGCGTAACACCAATGGCAGCAGCGATCTCCTTTCTCTTGTCTCCATCAGGGTAGTGATCGTCCTGAAACACATGCTCCAGCTCCTCCAACTGATCTATTTTGAAAACAGTTTTTGCTGCTTAATTTTTTTTCTTTTTTTGTCAAGCTGATACAGTATCATTTAAACATTTGGGGCCAGTAAGATTTAAAATAATAATAATAATACTTTTATTCAACCAGGCTGCATTTAAATTTATAAAAAGTAACAGTAAAGGCATGTATTATGTGACAAAAGATTTCTACTTCAAATAAATGCTGTTTTTTTTAACTTTCTATTTATCAAAGAATCCTAACAATAATGGATCACATTTTCTAAAAACAAATATGAAGCAGCACAACTGTTTTCAACACTGATAATAATAATATTATCACCAAATTTTATCACCAAATCAGCATATTAGAATAATTTCTGAAGGATCATGTGACACTGAAGCCTGGAGTAATGACTTTGCCATTCCAGGAAGAAATTTCATTTATTAAAATAGAAAACAGTTGTTCTGAATTGTAATCATATTTCACAATATTATTGATCAAAATAAATGCAGCTTTGGTGAGCATAAGAGACTTCTTTATATAGACAATAAACACTATATTAAACACAAGCATTCTTCCGTGGGACACAGAATAAGATATTTTGTCCATACAAAGAAAGTTTGTAGGGGTCCAAAACAACATTGGACCCCATTGACTTATATTGTATGGATGAAAAAACCCTCAGAGACATTTTTCAAAATATCTTTTTTTGTGTTTCTGCAGAAGTAAGTTATACAGGTTTAAAATGACATGAAACTGAGTAAATGATGCCAGAATTTTATTTTCTGGGTGAACTATGCCTTTAAAATGTACATTCTCTCACCGGTGCTGTAGAAGGTGCGGGTTTTCTTCTTCGGAGGCATTAGAGGAGCATCCATGCTGATAGAGGGTAAAGCCTGACTGCTGGTTTGTCCACCAACTGAGGCCAGAGGTATGAGAGGGGCCGCTCTGCTAGCAAAACGGGTGTAGCGGCGAGTGCTGTACACCTGCCGCAGCGTCACCTCCAGCTGTCCGGTGGGTACATCGGTGCTGCTTCCATAGGGCCGTTTGCCCAAGCATGGGGCCTCCAGCTGGGCCTGTGGTGGGACGTGAGTTTGAAGTAGAGACTGGGGCTGAAAGGGGAGTACTGTGGTATTTTGAGGGGGTAATGTGATAGATAACGGTCTGGGTGGGAATATTATAGGGGGCTGCTGGGGCAGATCTGAAGATTTGGGGGGGCATAACAAAATGTCTTCATTTATACATCTCTCCACCGACTCATCACACACCATCACCAGGTCTATGGTGCAGTCTGGGCCCATCTGCAAAATACAGTCATCCTCTAGAGGCGGCACCAGCAAGTGGTTTGCCTCTGCATCATTATCATCATCTGTCTTTGTTTCATCCTTTTTGAAACCTAATGTACTTTTCTGCTCATCTTTGCTATATTTTTCACCGGTTTCTACATTATCTACTTTCTTGTTTGTCTCTTCATCATCCTCTGTGTCTTTTTCATTTTTCTGTTTGACGTCTTCAGTTTTGTTTTCTTCCTCTTCCATCTCTATTTTCCTATCTTCAGGTTCTTGACCTGCCGTCCAATTCTCCTCAGTTATTTCCTCTAGTTTCACCTGAGAGTCCCTCTTGAACTCATGTGACTCCTTGTCTTCCACCTCTTTTACATCACTGTTTATTTCTCTCTCATGATCTTGCTCGGTGTTTCCATATCTACAATACCCTCTCTGCTCATCCTCCTCACACAGAGGACATGGACCATCTGTAAATATGACATTGTATAAAAAAGACAATTATATCATTCCAGAAAAGAATATGAATGAACTCTTCATCAATTCAGAACTGATTCTGCATCCTATCAAAAAAGGAGCATTATTATCCGTCTTACATTAAGAACTCTCAGACTTAGATTGCAAAGGCCTCCCCCCCCCATAATATTCTGCCATCATTTACTCAACCTCACGCTGTTCCAAACCTGTATAACTTTATTCTGTAGAACACAAAAGATATTTTAAAGAATGTTTGTAACCACACTGTTTTGGTAACCATTGATGTCCATTGTATGGGACAAAGAAGAAGAAATATATTGTTCCTAAGAGGAAAGTCTAATAGGTTTGGAAGGAGATGAGGTGAGTAAATGATGAATTTTTATTTTTATTTTATTTTTGGTGAACCATTCCTTTAACTTTGAGACATGGTTCTCCTTTCAAAAAATAAACTCGTTTTCTAGATATAGCCTAAATTCATCTTAAATTCTTATCAGTCATGGCAGTTCAGACCTTTTACAATGTAAAACTGCAAAAACACAAAGGTCTTTATGCGCTTAATTCTATTTTTATTCAAAGAACGTGAGCATTTACAAAAAACGTTTGTGTGGTGGGAGCAATAAAAATATTATTGCCAGAGAGTTATCATCTAATTAATGATATAAACATTACTTAAAGGTGTGAAACGTGACGTTTTCTTCACGTGCGTATTTACCGCTAATTAGAGAATAAATTGAACCTCCGCCCTGAGTATCAAACCATTAGACCTGTTATCCGTGAAGAAACGAGACCAATTAGACAATTATCGGTGTCAAAAACAATGAGTCAATCAACTAATTTACAGCAAATCACCCACCGTAATCACTGACAAACAAAGCATCTTCAGCCATCGTGTTGCCCACACGCACAGACCTCTATTGGTAAACTAGATATTAAAGTGATTGAGCTTGAGTGAAGCGCGAACTCTAGCCTGAGTATTGATTGATCACCTGCAGACGCTGCTCAGGTTACATCACGTGACATGCACACTAGGCGTGTTTCCGTCCGGTTCGGTGTCACTGTTGCAATCATGCGCGCTTGACCTTCAGTAATATTCATGTAATTTCACTTGAACGGGGTTGTCTCTCTTCGTAAGCACTGTGGTAGACTTAAATGTTATATTTTCATTGTTTGTAGATTTCAAGTTAAATTGAAAATGAAAACAAAGTATATAGAAAATATATAGGCCTATATCATAATTCCTGATATCCCGTTTGTATATACTTTTATTTTTTAGAAATGAATGACTGCAACAACAAAAACTTAACTTTAAATTACTTGTTGACTCGTGTGGCAATTTTTCGTTGTGAAATTACTTTATAGGTCAAACATAATTTAATTCTGGAGCACAAATATTTTGCTTTCATATAGTTTTTAAATTAGATTCAAAGAATAAAATGTGGAGTTTACAAACAAGCAAAAAAAAAAAAAAAACTAGGTTGCCGCTATGGGCATCCAGTTTTAGTATTATTGAAGTACTATTATAGTTTTTATTCAAATATTTCATTTTCATGTTAATTCTAATTAATTTTTTATTGTCAATATCGTTTTTTATTGTTTAGTTTTAGTTATTTTAGTTCAAGTTAAACTAAATAAAAATGAGAAATCTTGCCTCGTCAACTACTCAGCTAGTTTTAGCTAATAACCCAGTAATACGTTTCAAAATCACCCCATTCAGCAAGTGTTATTCAGTTATTCTCTCAAAAATAGGAGTTTACTTTGCATATTTTTTTTAATACACTCTACCTTTGTGTAAAACTCCTGGTAGACTGATCAATTAATAATGATGTTAAAATTGTGCCTGATATTGCTTCTAGTTCATACTTGACAGCAAATTAACTTAAGTAAATCGCATTGCATTGCAGGATGCAGAATTCTAAGTACTTAGTATACATACTACAAGTATAGTAAGAATAGTAAAGTACTACGCTATTCCACCATAGCCAACTTCAGGCTTTTAACCAAATAAATCACAGCAGCTACAGAGATAACCAATCAGGTTTTATTTAGAATAGAGTGGCATATTAGTGACAGAACTTTGCCTCTTTATACACAAATCAAACAATGAGGAAAAAAACTTAAAAACAAAGAAAAACAAAAGTTCTTTTAAAAAATGTGCATGTATAAAACCACGCTGGGCGACCGTCAGACCAGGACCATGCTGGTCTGTGATTGGCACACAGACACAGGAAGGCCCGCCTCATATTTGGCTATGAATAGAAAGAGTGACAGGTTACAGGTAAAAATGCGTAGAAAAGACAGCAATGCAAACTCAAAGTTCCACTGATGTCCATAACGTTAACACACAGTGACCTCCAGACGTTCCCGGATGGACAGGTGCATGTTTGTTGTTGGGAGGTGGGGGCTTCACCAGGACATGTGAATGTGTTGCTAACAAGATTAGATTGTAGGAGTGGTGGGGTGAAAGCTGTGAATGCTCAAAATATTAAACCTCCAGCACAAACAGCTTTTTTATTTGTACAAAAAAAGTTAAACAATCATCATGTCTTAATACCTGAATTTCACATACTAATTGTAGGCTTGCAACTATATGTTTAGCATGTAAGCAATTGATTAACATTATTCAAGTCAATATTCCAATTAGACACTAATGATTGCTGAGGTTTTGTGAGTATTGATTGTTAAAGCCAGTCTCTTAGACACAACAGAAGACAAAAACTGAACTAATAGATACGTTTTTTTAATGAATGTTATTTTATTTCACTTTTTAATGACCATTTATGTTTTTGTTTTTTTACAAAATAATTAAATGAAAACATATGCATTATAATTTTCTCAATGATTATAAATACTAATAATTGCATAATTTTTTGCAATATATTTATTTTCGTTGTTTTGAGATCAGCTGCAAATTAATTTTCATCGTTGTTTTGGTCTATGTCTAAGTCTCAAGCTTAAAATGCTTCATGTTTCTCATTGTTTTATGTAAAACGTGGCATAATTATGCAAACATTTACAAGTCTTTATTTTACATGTGAACATATAGTGGTGTAATGGCATCGCTGCTATTCTTTAGACATCTACTAGATGGTGTACTTATTCAGTAGACTGAATATTAAAGAACAGACAACCAAGTAGAAAATGTGAAAATCAGTTAAAAATATATATATATATATATTGGTCAAACAGATTATTGGTCTGTAACTTTTATTCAGTGTCCAGGAGACTGGCCCTTACTATAGTCATTTAATTAAAGGTGTGATGTGATGGGTCAGAAATCACTCTATGTCCTATTTACAAGGCCGAGGCTGTGAGGCTATGTAACATGTTTTGTGTGTTTGTGCAATTGTCAGTGTCACATAGCAATTTAAGTGTAGGGAGAAGAGAATTGTCCCCACAACGGAAGAACTATCGGGGAGTCAAACACATTTACAGATGCATTAAAACAAGCCAATTTTTCAAACATACATACTCACGCACACTGTCAGGACATGATCAAACGGAGTACAATATTCAAGCTACAGGTACTGTTGCACAGGTGTGACATTACAATCTTAGACTGAAGTACAACCACCCCGTATGGGTCTCAAGATTTCCCCCACCTGCTTAAAATATTCCATAGTGAACAGTGTGGCGTCTTGAATGTGCTCTAGTACACGCATTCTGTCGAATATACTTGAGTGTAGGTTTCTCACATAAAAAAAATCATCACCATGCATTCTAAACGCATGATTTGTGATATACCAGGAAGCGTTAGTTGACGTCACGTTTCAGTGTTATGGCAGCTTTACCCTCAGTGATATGTTTATAAATGGGGATGGGTATAATTCTCTATTACTGTGGATATAAAAAGGAAATTTCTGGGACGGAGTGCTGATACTGTGCACAAGCCATCCCAGATTCGATATAGTACATTTTACATGTTCAGATATTTAAAATGATATGTGTTAAGACAAGTTGTTGTCATTTCAGCGGTTTGCTAACATCTTGTGCTACAGCTGCGAGTAACACTGACATCACACCACATGACATGTCACATACATTCTGAGCATGTCAACCACAGAGTCTGTTGTTGATAGCTTGTTATTGCTAATTCATGCATTTCTAGTCATTTTGTTTTTATGAATTAAATGTATCCCGACATATAAACATCAAATAAAACAAAATAACAGAGGAAAAAGTGACAGTAATTTTGACTATCACTGAAATCATACTGCTTAAACGCTTTCAGCTCAGATATCTTTATGTTAGACAAGCTATTTTTCTCCCAAACCATTAAGTTTACGTTCACCTACCCACAGCAGTAATGTGCCAACCCCCTCATCGCACAAGTTTCTCATCAACACGTTCCTACAACATCCGTCTTGAGCATGACCGTCCATCAGGGTTGTTGTGTGGCATGTATGCAAGTGGAAATTTCTCTGTCTGCAAGTGAATGTGGCCATGAGAAACTAACCTTGTGCTTTCAAAACAAAAACCAGATGCTTGACTAACTACTGGTGAAATACTAAACCGGAGCATAGGTTTCAGCATTTCTCCAGGTTAAACTGACAAAAAAATTGGATATCAATAGCATATGTGTCTGTGCGTTTCATTTTTACTACAGTAGCATGGTTAAAAGCTTGACAAAAATAAAATGTTGTGTTGATATTTACACCGATAAAACCTTACTGCACAGCTAAATAGATAATATCCTTCACTACGAATATTATGATCACCATTTTCCTTCCATTCAGAGCTGCTGATATATTACTGATTATTACTAATGATTACTAAAGTCTTTATACAGAGCAGAGGAGAGGCTAGTCCTCTGATTCTATGCATGCGCTCCCTCACAGCAAATCTTCAGTGTTTTTAATGTGCTGTGTACGTGTTTCGTGCTCCCTGCTCCAAACGGACGGTACCGTCGTGCTGACACACGCTCTCACCAGCAGAGGGAGCGGGGCCAAGTGTGTGCACCTGTGCGTGTGCGTGTGAGTCTAGGCTGGGGTCACAAGGGCACCTTAGACATACAATCGCACACATATGCGCAAGTACACACACACACTCACTCTGTTTCTAGCACCAGGGAAATGGAAGGCACCACACAATGTTGGATCACTCCTGACCTTGGTGACAGAAGAGCATTTTGAGTACAGACGCCAAATTCCCCCTCTACTTCTGCCATGCAACTCTTATTTCTGCTCCTTTTCCTCCCTCTCACCTAACTTTCAACATCCCTCCATGACCCCAACTGTGTTCTTTTCCTCCCCCTCATTTTTTCATGCCGTTTTTTTTATAATGTTGTGCAGGAAACACATCTGAAACGCAGTGTCTTTACAAAAAAAAGAATCAGGTCATAATTTCATAGAACAACAATCCTAAACATATCAATAATAACATGTTCTTAAAAAAGTTTTTTTCTTCTCTGTGTATGTGTAGACTCACCTCGCCCTCTCTGGCCCCACCCCCACCCCAAGTCCCACCCACAACCAATTCCATTTTTTTCTACATTGATCTTTTTCAGTTTTTTTTTTTTTTTTTGTGAACAGAAAGTCCAAGTCGTGGGAATGAGAGGCACTCTCATGGGGAAACGAGGGAAGAAAGGGATCTAAGGAAAAGGGGTGATATGAAAAGAAAGGAGGGGGGGGGGGTCAGATAGACGGGAACCAGTTTTGGAAGAGATGCGAGGTTTTACGGGTATGTGGCGTTAATTCTTCCTGCTTGTCCGGTTTCTGGTAGGTGACGGTGGCTTGTTTAGGCTCCTCCAATGTGTAGCTGCCTTCATCTTTCTTTTTCATCCGGTAGACGAGTAACATTACGAGGAATGCTGCAAAGAGTGCTCCGACTACACCTCCGACAATCACCGCTGGAGAAAGAACAAGAGACATTGATTACTTACAGCATTTCAAATTCAAATCATTATGAACACTTCAACAACAATTATGTTTTCTCCCACCATCCATAAATAAATGTGTAAATGTCTCTGGGTCAATGACAAAAAAAAAGAGTGTTCAAGATAAAGAAAATGAATTGAAATCAATTTTTAAATCAAGTCATATCTTTTCATATGGTTTTGAAAAAAATTATATAATATATTAACAAAACTGCTTCACTGTTTATTTTTCCTAAGAAATAATAACAGATTACAATTTATAATTTATACAAATATTAATAAATCCATTTTAAAAACTTGAAATTAAAAACACTATGTATAAACTGCATTTTAAATGTATTTTTGAATAAATCAATAGGACAATAAATATAAAAATAAATTAAATGTCATGACATTGACCCCGCTTTTGAAAATCAATCAGAATTTAGGGGATGCGATGCCTACAATAAGCACAACTACAAATGGACTCTTCTGAAAGAGACAGCTGATATCAGTTTCATGATGTTTTTGAACCAAACACTCTGCATGATAAAAACCAAACCAACAAAAAGACAGAGAAATAGAGACAAACAAACACAAAACACATTTAATCAAAACAGGGAGTTTTGAGTCTCTCTAAACTAAAGGCTGACTGCGAAAATTAAAAATGCAAAATACGAGCTAAAATCCAACTAATTTCACGCTATAGCCTGTGACTCCTACATCTTTACCTATGACCAGGAAGTCTGCAAATACAAAGGCAAACAGTCCTCCAATCAGAACGGCTGAGGAGAGAGAGACAGCATATCAGATGACAGAGAGAAACAAGAGGGGAGATGGAGACAGAGAGGCAGCAAAACAAACGAGGAGAAGATGAATGTGAACAAGGAAAAAAGACAAGGAGCTGAAGACCGTGTTCTCCACAGAGAGATAAAATAACGCCCACTGGAGGCTCTTGCTTGAGATCATAAGAGCAAAGCTGTTATTAAAGGGATAGTACAGCAAAAACAAAATAAACCCATATAAATAATTTTTAGTTGAACGTTTCTTTAAACAACTGTTTCTCCAAACAAAATACTCCTACTAATAATACTGCTAACAACTAATGACTAGCTTTTGTGAAATCCTATTTCATGCTTGAAACTTGAACAATATATATATACACATTACTGTTGAATCGTTTGGGGTCAAAAGTTGATGGAAAAAGTTGTTTTTCTTTTCTTAAATAAATGACTACTTTATTCAGCAAGGATGCATTAAATTATCAAAAGTGACAGTAAAGACATTTATAATGTTACAAAATATTAGCATTTCATATACAGTAAATGCTGTTCTTTTTAACTTTCTTTTCATCACAGAATCCTGAAAAATCAAGGTTTCAACAACAATACTAAACATCACAACTGTTTTCATTGAGAACTCATTGATAAAACATTGATAATAATAATAATAAAGTTTCTTTTTTGAATACCAAATCAGCATATTGGAATGATTTCTGAAGGATCACGTGACACTGAAGTAATGGCTGCTGAAAATTCAGCTTTGCCGTCACATTAATAAATTACATTTTAAAATATAAATGGTTATTTTACATTATAATAATATTTCACAATTTCCTGATTTACTTTATCTTCTTTCTTATCCGATAAATGCAGCTTGGTGCACAAGAGACTTCTTTCAAAAAAAAAAAAAAAAAAAAACTCACCAACCACAAACTTTTGAACAGTAGTTGAAATGTTAAGCTGTACAATAATGCCATAAAGTTTTTCCACTTATAGGGTTTTCAGTTCAGTGCAGTCTATAAATCTTATAAGCAACGGAGACAAACAAAACATGTACAAAAATAAAAGATATATACAAGACAAATAGACAGACGGGTTCAAAAACAGAAGCCAAATAAATAAATAAATAATAGACAGACTGAAGTAGGTTGTGGAAGTGGTTTTGAACGTCAGGCATCGCTCACCTATCAAAACTTCCTTCCTCTCAAGAATGTTCTTCTGTGGAAGTTGAGCGGCTGAGCTTCCAGCAGCATCTACTGTGTTACCAGTCAGATCAGGTTCTCCTGCCACGCCAGTCGCCCCTTTGCCTCTCCCGACCTCGTTGCCTTGGCGACCTTCATTCTCACGGATTACAAAATCACCACTTGGACTTGGTCCTGCAACTTCATTATTTACAGTTTCATCTGGTGCTTGTGTCTAAATGAGGAATAAAAAAAAGGAAAGAAAAAGATGATAACCCTTCACAATTGCACAACAGATCATGTGTAGCTGAAACTGCTGACCGACTTTTCTGTAGAAGTTCTTGGTTTTAATATATTATAAACTTGGTTTGAGAGAGTAGGAAGAGCAAAGATGTCTAAACCATCTGATGAAAGTGTGGTTTTGATGCAATATGCACATACCAAATGAATGGAATTAATTGACAAATGACATTTATATTTATTTATATTTTTGTCTTAAATGTCCAAAAACCTTTTGGGGCCACTGCAATAAGAGCATACTTACAGAGCAAATCTTTCATGCCAAAAACAATAATGGAATTAGGGATACACATATCGATTATTGGCCAATGTGAGATATATTTTTTAAATGTACCCATACCTGTCGACAATGGATATTTAACTGCGCATTTAAGATTAGATCATTCTTAAATTAATTAAGATAATTTTAATATCCACCATTTATTAAATATAATTACTTGCTATGCATTGGCCAGAATTTTCGTATTGGTGCATCTCTTGGAATATTAATTTATTTGTTAGTTTATATTATGTATGTATTTATTCATTAATTTAAGACATATGGAATAACATAAAATTGTAATATCTTCCTTTTATATAAAATATGATTTTCATTTTTCATATCGATGCATCCCTACATGGAGTACTATTTATTTATTTATTTATTTGTTTGTTTTTATTTTAAGACATAGATAATATACAATTTTAATATCTTTCATTTATTAAAAATAATTACTGGCTTATCTATATTGGCCAGAATTTTCATATGGGTGCATCCTTACATACATTATTTTTTGTTGTTTATTTATCTACTGAGGACTATCTAACCTGTGTTGTGCTCATCACTGAACGAGTGCTGCTCTCAGTGGGGGCGGCTCTACTGGGGGTAGTGTGTGGTTTCCGGGGGCGCACGGGTGCAGTGCTTGGAGTGGTCGGGGCAGGACGTGGTCTAGTTGGCTTAGCAGTGGTGGACTCAACGGTGGTGGGGATGACCTCAGTGGTTGTGATGTCATCTGCTGTTGTCTCCGGTGTGCTAGATGGCTCTAACATGATGGTTTCTGTAGTAATGTATAGATCCTCCTCTTCTTCTTTGGTGGCGAGGTCCTCCGGGTCACTAGTGGCCACTGTAGTCTCACTCAGTGTGGTGGATGATTCCACAAACGCTACAGGAACATCAGTCAGCCGGGGGGCAACCGTAGCTTTGGACCTCTCTTGTTCCTCCTCTCCATCTTGCACTTTATCAGCATCCAACCTTATTATGATCTCAGATTCCTGTTCTCTATCCTGTTCCTTCGACCGTCTTATTTCCTCTTCCTCAGGCTCCTCCCACTTTTTCTCAATCTCCATCTCCAATTTGCTGTCTCCGTCTACATCTTGCCCCAAGCCACTCTCACGTTCTACCTCAGGTGGAGGTGGGCTACTCGGCTCTGCGGCGGGGGAGGCTGAGGGGGCGGGGCCAGTGGCCTGTGTGGTAGAAAGTGAGAGGGTCTCTTCTGTAGTGACAGCCACACCTGCTGCAGTTGGACTAACATCCATATCTGGAACTGGAGGTGTAGAGAAACAGCAATGAAAACAAGGAGATCAATACACACAGTTTTTAGAGCGTGTTAATGTGTCATATGATACCTAGCAAAAGCGTCTGCAAGGCTTCAAAGCAACCTTTAGATTGGTCAGCCCAGGAATGTGAACATCCCCATGGCAACACATGAATAAAATATCAATAACCTTGGTAAGAAAAAACACATGCGCACACACTACAAACAAAGAACAAAGCAAGCGCCACTGCAACACACAAACTCTGCTCATAAAGCGCACACACATAGTCAATGCTTCTTTAACTACAGCCATTCTTATGCCCCAAGGGTTGATTTTTATTAAAGCTAACTGATTTCAACAGATAACGGATAGTTTTTTTCTTTTTATTAAATGAAGGCCACATTAATATTGTCTTAGAAACTTTACCTTTATTTTTTTGCTGTTTTATGTTTCAAATGCTTTATGAATAGATTTTGTTTATCCCTGATCTTAATCTTAAATGATGAAAGGCCATCATAACAATAAATATATTTTAAAAACTATGATAATCTAAACAGGGTAAAATAATCAGAAACTACTTCAATGTTTAGTTAAGATGTTTCATTTATATAATCTGGTTTTTACACAAATTAATATTACAAGTTGTCATGCCATTTTTACCACGAGTTGTTAGTTTAAAGGGGGAAAAAAATGTAAATGTTACCCTTTTTACATCTGATTTTTTTAATCTCTATTTTTGATATTCATATTTTTCAATCAATTGCAAAAACTATGCAAAATATTATTTAAAAGTCTAAATTTAAGATATATAAAAAGTTTTATCTATGAAAATGAGCTGTTTATTCCATTTTAGTCCATTTAAAATGTCATGTTCACCTCAGAATTGTATTAAACACAATACATCACTTGAGACGTGAAATTAATTTCAACAAAATCACAGAAGTCTCTTGTGAGATATTTATGTCCCCTGTTCAATAATGTTAGCGGCCAAATTAAACAATGTGTGAAAAGCGTGTTTGTAGAGAATCTATTTTCTAAACGACCACAGGGCCAAAAGTGCTCTAAAGAAACAGCCAAGCACTAGCGAATATTGGCAGTCCACACCCAGATTCCTGCTGATTAAGTGATCTTATTTACAGTAATCTGATTACCGAGGATCAGGTGATCACTCACAAAGACACACACACATGCAAATATATGAAGAAGTGCTCTTTATTTACAAGAAAAGAAGGGTGTATTCTACTGTGTCTGTGGGCTTCAGTTAGCAGAGGCTAAAATAAATGTATGAAGTTGTGGGAGGAATGTGAGACAGAGGGGCTGAGAGAGAGAGAGAGAGAGAGAGAGAGAGAGAGAGAGAGAGCAAAGTGAGAAGCAAGAGATGAAGAGGGGGATAAGGCGTTAAGTTGTGAGAATTATACCGGCTGGTGAGGGGATTGGAAGCCCTGGCTGGACTTTTAAACAAGGCAGCTGTGACCTCTTAATGAGTGATTCACACTCACACGTCACAAACACATCACATATCAAACTCACAGCCAGAGCCGGATCCAGAGAATAAGTCCTCATCGTCGTAAAATTCATCTCCAGAACTCTCATCATCGCTTGGTCGAGATATGCGACTCTGTGCCTTAAAACAAAGAGAAAAAGAATTCAGAAACATTTATGACGTCAACCTGTGCAAATCTACCACAAGTGGAATGATTTAACAGTACATTATTTCAAAAACAATATCAGATTCACTGTCAGTGTGTTCATGTGTAAGTGTGAAGGGGTCTAGCGTGGGGAGCCGTTTCATCGAGAGGCCTGTTGCTAGGGGCAACACTTGCCTTTAACCCAATTTCTTAAATAGGGATGAAAATTCAGCAGAAAAAAGAGCTCTCGACTGTCCTCAGACCCAATGTGTCACATAAATGAGAAAATTGGGGCCATCAAATACACAAAAACCCTAGGTTTGCAGTTCACATCAAACATAAAACATTTAAAGGCTGTTTCTGGCAACAAATGTCCTTTAAAAATATTGAATGCAAGTATAGTCAGCAGCCAACGTGTTCATAGTGGCACTTTCAAGAACAACATTACGTAACACCTAACCATTGGTGTAAAAGCACTTCTACCCCCTCTTCTGTATCATTCTTTACTCTTGCGGTGGCTTTCCTTCACCCCGCTCTCATGATTGGTTGGTCTCCAATCCGACACCCCATAAATACTCAGACCCATAAACCGACCCCATGCCCTCCCGGCAATCCCTCATAAACACACACACTGGCCCCAAAATGCTGTCAGTCATCAGCATGCACTTAAGCTTAAGAACATCATACATAAAGAGACACTATTGTAACCGTGCCCAGTTCTGTATCTGATCTAAATTACATATTACGCACATAATGTCTATTTATGTGCCTTCATGTTTTGCACTGTAAGCATGTGTCATTCACTAATGCCCCAAATGGGGCAGATATGTACATATATATTTTAATACATAATATTTATGTATTTGCTTTGAAATGGATTAAGAAAATTTTATAATGTTTTACATATTTTTCAGAGCTCTTTACTATATTTAATAATTCTTATTTATATGCCCATATAACAATACACGGCAATAATTTAAATATAGTCATACAAGTTAATCATATGATATATATATGTATTTATAACATAAATTACTATGATTTTTAAATGTTTTTTTGAAAGAAGTCTCTTATGCTTAGCAAGGCTACATACTGTAAAAATTATTACAATGTTTTCTATTTCTAATATATTTGAAAAAGTAATTTATTCCTGTGATGGCAATGGTCATTACTCCAGTCTTCAGTGTCACAAAATCCTTCAGAAATCATTCTAATATGCTGATTTGGTGCTCAAGAAACATTTCTTATTATCAGTATTGTGCTGCTTAATTTTTTTTGTAAAAACTAAAGATTCTTTGATGAAAAGAAAGTAAAAAAAAAAAAGGTTTATTTTGTAAACATTTTAAATGTCTTATAGTCACTTGCGTTTGATCAGTTAATGTCCTTCCTGAAGAAAAAGTGTTACTTGCTTTAAAAAAAAAAAACTTTTTTTTGTAAATTCGTTAAATATATTAGCAAATGCCAAATATTTCCGTGACCATTTTGAGGCAAACAAACAGTTTGAAACGCATCAAGTTTGTACCAGAAACCTATCTCTGTCTTGATGCTCTCATATTCAAATATAGTCATGAGCCAATTTATTGATTGACAGCTCTCCTGTCCCCATGTTGAGAGAAATCAGAAGATGTTACTGTAGTTCTAAAATTAATATGAATATGCATTAATTCATCTCACTCACAAAAACACAGATTCAGTATTCCTCACAATGAATAAAAACAATGCAACTCAGAAACCTGCAATAATTAAATGTTAAGCAACACAAATATCCTTTATGCATTTAATACCATTCTATTAACCAATGTCTTTACTTCTGACCTTCGATGATCCAGTTCAACCATACTAATAAGCAAAAATTACTCTAGACAAACATTTGTGTGTCTTTTTTTATTGCTGAAGTGTGTTGAAATTTCTTCTTCTGCATTCTACTGTACGGACATAAATGTACTTTCCCTTATTCAGAGTCTTATTCATTTCACTTTTGGTGTGAAAAGGCTTTTATATTTGCCAAAAATAAAAAAAAATCTATTTTAAAAACAAACAAGCAAGCCCTGTCCAGATTTAAAAAGTAACGCAAAAGTAACGTAACGCATTACTTTCCATAAAAAGTAACTAAGTAACGTAATTAGTTACTTTTTAATGGAGTAACGCAATATTGTAATGCATTACTTTTAAAAGTAACTTTCCCCAACACTGATTGTGACTATATCAGCCCTTTCTAGTGCCAAACACATACTAGCAATCTGAAGCAATTCCAGTTATTATTCTAGCTATTTTATCAACTAAACCAGCTCTAAATAGTGCTATGGATTTGTGCTGATCTTTTTTTAAGCACAAAGTGCATGTGAACACCAGGGAATCAGATCCCACTGTGCCTCAATCTGAACTGCTATTAACCACAGGCCATTCACCAAATGCAATCAAGTCTAATGCGATTTCCTCTCCAACCTGTACAACACTCAGAAATACATGCTGCAGATGCACCGGATCTCCTTTCCAAATCACATACTGTATGTCTCTGCAAAATCTGCTGCTCAAGATGCAAGACATAGCCAGTATGCATATTTGGATAGATTGTGTGTTTGTGGATGTCTGTGTTTCCTCCCCTGTAATGGTGGGGTTGGTTTGTGGTGTAATTTGGTCTACGATATGATTAAGGGGTAGAATTGGCTCGCACAGCAAGGGTTCTTTCACAAACAGTTTGTGTGTGTATGTGTGTGTGTGTGTGTGTGTGTGTGTGTGTGTAGAGATAGAGTGGGGGTGTGGGTAAAAGCTTTTTAGAGTCAAATGTAAAATAGAACTCCCTGTTTGGAGCACATAAGGACCAAGAAAAAAAAAAAGCACAGTAGGGCTACACGATTATGAAATGCCAGTTTTCTTTGATATTGCAACCATGATTTTTGATTTTGATTAAAGATTTGCATACAAATTACTTTTTTTATTTTTTTTTATTTCTTTGAATAATTATAATATAATTATAATGGAATGAAGTAATTAAAACTTTTCATAAGTAATCGTGGCAGCCGTAAACACAATTTCGATTATTTATTTGTATAATTGTGCAGCTATAATACATTCTCTTTCTCTGCCAAATTTGATGTTCTGTACTAGCTTCTTTCCAGAGGAACAGCTGCGAGAATGACGAGGATAAGAGAGAGAGAGAGATTGCGAGAGAAGAGAAGAGGAGAGGGAGATCACTGTGAAAGGAATTAAAGAGGTTGAGGTGAGTTGGTCACTAGGTGATGACCTCACTACGAGAGTCAAACACACAAATATCTGAATGCACATCTACATATGCCATTTAAATACAATTACAAAAAAAAGATATATTACAGCATCTCCACCTATAAAACATATGACCCTCAAGTTTAAACTTTGTCTCTTGAAATGCATGTTATATACGTGTATGAAGTGGACAGCTGTTTCTGTGGGACAATCCTTAATCCAACCAGCAAGTGATCCCATAATCCCATGGGATTAGGACCATGTCGGATGCCCATATGGGTAAGACGCCGTGTGTGTCAGTATAAGAGCTGCTGAATAAGTATTCAGCATGTATGATGCGGTGACAAAGCCTAACCCTGGTTTAATCAACGAAACCGGGCACATAACCAAATTATTATACATTTTACAAAAGTAAAACAGTAACTCTCTTTAATTCATTAATGTGCCATATTTGAAAGTAAAAAAGGATATTAAATGAGAAACAATTGTAGGGCAGAGCTAGATTACATAAACGTATATGAATATGAATTACGAACATGAATCGTATATGAATTACACTTTTTAAAATTTAAGTTATTAAATATTGTTAAAAATACTATTCTATGCTGTTCTATATAAATTAGGGGGGAAAAAATTCTGATTCATGCTCCATGTAAGATTTTTTTTTTTCTCAAACATAAAACAGTGGCTTCGGTGTTAGAAGAGAAATCTGAACTTCGTAATAAACAATTCGGTAGATTGGATGAGCAGTTAAGACAGTTTTGGCTTGGGTTTTCCAAGCGTGATGTGGGGAAAGTGTCTGGAAAGCTTTCTGCTGAGAAGTTGCCATGGAAACACTTTCTTGGTATATTATCCGAGTCATGACCGCTCTTCCCACACGACAGCCAGCCTACAACACCCAGAATCACTGCTGTCTGGGATAACAGGGTAAAACAGGGTTAACTCGCGACAGCATGTGCGTAACATGACCGCTGTCACATGAACTCGTAAAAAACTCAAAAGTGCAGATCAAGTGATTCGAGTATGCAGTGTTTGTGAAGTTTAAAGGATGGTATTGTGTGTGTATTTGTATGTCCATGTGTGTCTGAGTGAATGAACTCTTTCTCCTCGCAAGCAGATGGGGCTTCCTGTGGATCATAACTTCTCTTGTGTTTCTAAGAAACTTGTCAAAGGAGCTAAAAAATGCAGCCAGGGGCTAGGGAATGGCTTGCCTTTGTGAATATGTGGGTGTGCATGTAAGGGCGAGTGTGTGTGGTCAGCTTTTGTGATTATGAACAGTCCTCCCCCTTTCCCAGAATCCCCTGCTGTTCTCAGTGTGTGTGTGTTTGAACTTCTGTATGTGTCCGGAGAGCCTCATTTCCCATATCTTTGGGGACAATCTCAGTTTTGCTGCTCAAAAAAAAGGAGGAAAATGTACATAGAACCGAGGGAATGCGAGCGACGGCAGGTTTTCTAGAATAGCAGTAGCTGAAAGTGCAATAGGAGCAATTCTGGACTATTATGGAGAGTTGTTGCTCAGTAACAGCATACCTGACTTGAGTACAGAAGTGGATGAGAAACACTGTGGAAATTTGGTCCAGTGTCAAGAATTTAATAGCATCTACCGCCACTACAGAATCACACTTACTAATGAACATTGGAAAACAACATCATATCATATCGGTTTGTGTTGTTTATTTATTTTTTCCCCCACATAATATTAAACTTCATGTCCGTCTAGGATCAGTTAATGGCTCAACATGTCTTTAAAGGCGAGTAAAATGAACAGATGGAGTTTTGTTTTCAAAGGTAAACATTCAAACAAATATTCAAACAAGTAAGCAATAGAAATGGTCACGTGGACACATATACTCTAAGAAAAAAAAGGTACAAAGCTGTCACTGGGCCAGTACCCTAAATGGTACAAAAGCTAAAAGGTACATATTAAAAGGTACATTGTATACATATTTACCACTAAATGGTACATATTAGTGCCTAAAAGGCACATACTGTATTACTTCATTTAGAGAAGGTACCAGCCCAAGTGACAGTTTTTTATCTTTTTTTCTGAGAGTGTAGTGACGTGACATGTGGCCAAGTATGGTGACCCATACTCGGAATTAGTGCTCTGCATTTACCCATCCACACAGCAGTGAACACACACACACCGTGAACACACACCCGGAGCAGTGGGCAGCCACTGACGCCCGGGGAGCAGTTGGGGGTTCAGTGCCTTGCTCAAGGGCACCTCAGTCGTGGTACTGAAGGTGGGAGAGAGCACTGTACATTCACGCCCCCCACCTACAATCAAAACCTGCCGGTACAAGACTCGAACCCACAACCTTTTGGTTATGAGTCCACTGGACACTGGAGATACACACTATTCCCTGTGTGTACAGGGTTGGCAGGCATTTCCTCGTCCTCTATCTAGAGGGATTTACTATTCAGACGTTTGGGGTCCATAACTTTTTAAAAAAAAAAAATTTTATAAACATTATTGAACAGGGAACATAAATATCTCACAAGAGACTTCTGTGATTTTGTTGAAATTCATTTAGTTATATTTCCACCACAATGTCTTTTCCATCACGTCTCAAGTGATGTATTGTGTTTAATACAATTCTGAGGTGGACATGACATTTTAAATGGACTAAAATGGAATAAACAGCTCATTTTCATAGATAAAACTTTTTATATATCTTAAATTTAGACTTTCTTTTTGCGTAGTTTTTGCAATTGATTGAAAAATATGAAGATCAAAAATAGTTACAAATTAAATGTAAAAAGGGTAACATTTACATTTTTTTCCTTTAAACTAACAACTTGTCGTAAAAATTACATCACAACTTGTAATAATAATTTGTGTAAAAATTAGATTATATAAATGAAAAATTAGATTATATAAATGAAAAATTAGATTATATAAATGCATTATTTTGATCAAAAGTGACAGTAAATGTTACAAAATCTATTTAAATAAACTGCCTTTTTTACTTTCTTTTGATTCTATTATAAATGTATTGTTTTTTTTAATTCATTTTATGATCAGGCTTAGTAATACTATCTAATTAATATTAGGGCTTATTGGTTGCATTATATTTATTTTTCCGTGTTTTCACAGTATTGCGCGTTTTAACCAATCACACACGATTATGCTGATCTTATGAATGCAATGGCCAATCAGAGGCGTTTAGATGAGTCATCACTGAAACAGCGCGCGCTGACTGAATTCTGACTCGCAAATTCTCTCATCATAAACAACAAAATGCAGATCTACGTGCGATGTAAGTATAAGAGATTTATTCATCATACAGTGTATATTCACTGATTTTAACGGGAGTGTTTTTAAAGTGCATAAATTCGCGCTAGACTGAGCTTGTGATGATGTTCTTTGGTAATGTAAATATTTTTTGTTTGGGGGAGGAGGCCCCCTCGTTTTTTTTTTTTTTCTTGGTACTGCTTTTGGAATAATGAGGAAATGTACGCTTATAATAGTAACATTACGATGTTTCTATTAATTTATCATCATGTTAAATACAAATTCAGTCATATTAAAAACATTAGGCTGCTTTTAGAATTACACTGGAGTTGGTTCACTTTCCCGCAATGAAACTAAGTAAATAATGACATAAATTAGCACCATAATATCGTGTATCGGCGATCACATAGGCTGACGATATGACGATATGAAAATTGAGCATATCGCCCAACACTAATATACATAGTATACAATGACTTTGCAATGTGGAAAGAGAAAAAAAAGAAGTGGATGTCATTCAAATCCAGTTGTTACACCACCAAAGATTATGTTACATGTCATTTAGTGACATACAGTACAGTAATTGCAGGGACTATCCTACACAAGTAACTTGAGGTTACAAGTCTTACTTAAGGTCACAGTAATGACAGGGCATCTGTCTGACGCTCCATTTCAGAATCCCTGAGCTTTGGGTTGCCAGCCCACATCATTAACCTCTACTCAACCGTCATGTGATGTGTGCGTCTGTGCATGTGCATAATAAATGAAAGTCATATTTCCTTCAGAATGAGTCTCATCTGACCAGAATTCATCTCAGGGTTATCATCACCCATTAAAAACATCAGGTTAAAGCAGGAATGCAGTTACCCGTTACACACTCCTTCCTTTTCCACACTAAAAGATAAAAGCGGAGTGTGTGGAATGTCACTGTGTGTAGTTAAAGAAGTGCAAATACACAGCGAATGCGATCACGAAAGCAGTGGACTGGTTTTTCTTAACGTTATCTCATTCTCAACATACCGGCCTCCAAGACTAAATGGCCCCTGAAACATAACATTCAAATACCATTTATTGCAACAAAACTGTTGTGAATGTGTCTGTAATTAAAACTAAAGAGAAAGACTAATGTCCTGTTCACACCAAGGATGATAACTATAATGATAACGATAAAAATAATTTTAAAAGAATTGCAGAGTTCACACCACAACCATAATAATGGCACAGAGGAACGATATCATTGAAATCACTTTCAGAACGATTTTTGGATTTTTAAAAGGAACCTGCTAATTAGAATAATTTGCTCATGATTTGGACATCACATGTCACTTATCATCATATGAACCTGATTCACCCAAAACAATGTTTTCTGGTCCGATTCGATTTAAAGCAACCATTTTAGCCACAGACTGGAGCTCTGCTGGAGTGACATCTCTCTCTCTCTATAATCTTCTGACTAGGTTGTGTCGACTGTCCCATTCTGTGTATCATCCCACAAAACTCTTTAGTGACTGTGTTTAACTCTCTCTCCTTCTCAGTCTGTATGTCAGTTTGCTCTACCTCAGGCAGGTGATTCTGCTGTAATCTTTCATCCCTACACTTGCGGATTAGCAGCAGTGTAATCTGCTTTCCAGCACATCTGCCCAAGCGGACTCATATCTCACTTGAACTCATTAGAGCCCGACCGATATGGTTTTTTTGGGGCCGATACCGATATTAGGGAGTAAAAAAAATGCCGATACCGATAGTCAAAATAGATACTAGTCAAAAGTCCCATTCGTGTGTCCAAACATTTGACTTGTACTATATATAGAATACAGTATATACATAAACAGAATATATATACATAAACACAAATGTGGTGATCAAACACTTATAATGGTGACAGAAATATGTAAGGGCATTTAACAATTTAACAATAAACTTGCGATGAGTGCGATGCACAAAGTAAAGGGGTTGTTGTTAGTTGTCAACACACATGTGTTTGAATATTTATTGTACATAGTAACTTAAATTTGGCTTAAGTAAATTTTTCTTACCTCAGTTTTTATTTTCATTTAAAAATGGAGACAAGTCTGCTATTATTTTAATCTCCAATCTGTTTTTATCAGTTCAGATAGTTTTTTAATGCTTCGAAACTAGCAGAAGACTAACTAGTTTTAAATTCCAGTTGCGCAGATGAGAAACGTGGTAACACTGCGTTACAATGTGCTATTCTATGGCATTAGCGATGTAATTTACACCATTTTTTACTTTAATTTTAATGAGAAACAACGAGAAACTGGTGAATAAAGACTGACAGTCAATTTTTTAATGTTTAGAAATTATTATTTCAAGACGTGTAAAGCATTTTGGCTCGTTTATGTTGACCATCCCATGCTTGGTTGCAATGTGTTCATTGTCAAACTCAAAAATCTGATTATTTTTCATTCTTAAAAAACGCAATTATTTTATTTGAAAAAAAAAATAAAAAAAAAAATATATATATATATATATATACCTATATATATATAACAAAATATTTAGTTTTTCTTGTGGAGTTTTTTTCATTCCACTTCAGCACTAAGATTGTAAGCGTCATGATGGTCAAGTTACAAAGTGCCCATCGATGTTACAATGTGTTTCCACCACGGGGCATTTTTCACATTTCATTCTTTTTTGACGGGTAAAATTAAGAAAAACGTTATACACGTACTTAGAAACATGTGACATTGTACGCAGAAAAAACAAGTGTAATTACTGTGGATAAAAATAATATATATCGAACCCCATGTGGATGTACACAAACGAGGAAAGTCACAAATGTTACTTGTGCCCCGCTCTCATACCTCTGTAAATAAATACAATATAAATTCACGTCTCGCGCACTTTAAAGCCCTTTGAATGTGACGTGTACGTTCCCTTGAAACTGGAATAATGGCGGAATTTCATGTGAAGTCCACATCGCAGGGCACTTACGGATTGAATAAGACCACGCTTGAATGCTGCTCCCTGAACAAGAGACCTCCTTACTGAAAGGAAAGTGTTGACTGGTGTCACTATCTCACGAACGCGCCGGCGGATCTCCACCAAATTTGGGGGATCCCTTCAGCTCGAGGAGCCCTATCGAACGCCACCCTCCGTGCGTCGGTAGCCCCCCAGGATCGCTAGATCGGTCGGCGCCGGACCGAGAATTTAACCACCCGTAACTCCCGAACACCAGGGGCTATCGATGCGGGGGTGGTCTCATTCAAAAGAGGGCCTCGAGACATACACTCAATTCGCGTTCGAGAGGGTTCCTCGAGCTGAAGAGATCC
The DNA here is from genome assembly GCA_018155175.1 of Sinocyclocheilus anophthalmus. Lineage (NCBI taxonomy): Eukaryota > Metazoa > Chordata > Actinopteri > Cypriniformes > Cyprinidae > Sinocyclocheilus > Sinocyclocheilus anophthalmus. Next base: position 34,452 of record JADLZN010005718.1, on the reverse strand, counting down.
CCTGAATTTGGTTCGGGTTCGCCGCGCCGTTACGGAGATATGGCCGTTCAAAGTTTCAATGGTTCCCTCTCGAGCTTTCACGAGACATCACGGAGATATTTCTCCGTTATGGGAACTCCTTCCCTTCCAACCTTTCCTGAAGTCCTATTGGCTCAAGCCAGTCCAAATGACTGGCCAATTGTCACAAAGTATGCAAATCACATGCAAATACTAACAAGCTCGAGAGGCAGTATAAAATGCGGTGCACGCGACAATACGTCAGAATCTTCTACTTCACCTGTTGAATTCACTATGGCAACAATCTGCAAGATCTGCGCGGGACCGATAGAGCCGCCAGATCAGGACGAGTCCAACTGCGGGCATTGCGCGGACCTTCCGGCCCGCGTGCTCCGGACCCGCCGCGATGTGGCTCGCGGCCTATTCGGGATGAAGCCCACTGCCGCCAGCGTGCCGCTGGTAGGCCCTCCCGGTGACGGGAGCGTCGTCTTGTAGCTCCACCAACCCCAACGGTCACCCCGTTCCCCAGGTCTTACTCCCCGAGGACTGCTTCCACCCTCCTTCCAACATCGCGGAGTTTGTACCAGTGTAATTTGCCATGTTTGGTTGAGTGTGTGGGGGATGACTCGATGTCCATCTTGGCCTTGGAGAGGGAGGATTGGGCGGGATCGGAGTCCGATCAACCGGACAGCTTGGGGCCCCCAGACCTCCAGGAGGAGCTAATGAGGGTTCTGTCGAAGGCTTTCCAGGAGTTGGAGCTTACCTGGAGTACTCCAGAGGAGCCTGCCAGGAGTAAGCTTGACTCCTGGTATATCAGGTCCACCCGGAAAGCTGACTCGAGGACGTCGGTCCCCTTTTTTCCCCGACGTACATGAGCAGCTGGTAAAAACATGGTCTGCGCCCCAATCAGCGCGCGTCTACTCTGCCACACAGGCCATTTTTTCCCACATGGATGGGGCGGAGGCCCACCGGTACGTGCGCGCTCCCCCCGTCGAGGAGACCGTCGCTGCACACCTGTGTCCTGCAGCACCCAAGACCCTAAGCTCAAACATCAGCCTCCCCTCAAAGCCGTGCACGACCACCGCCCACCTTGCCAATAAAGCATATACGTCTGATGGCGAGGCGGCTTCCGCGCAGCAAGCCATGGCAGTGCGGCAGGTTTTTCAGGCGAAGCTCCTGCAGGCAGCGGTGGGCGGAGCCCTCACGGCAGAGGCCGTTAAGGATCTGCGCGCGGCGACGGACTTCGCGCTGATGGCGACGAAGCGAGCGGCCCAGGCTGTGGGTAAAGCCATGGGTTTTATGGTCGTCCTTCAGAGGCACCTTTGGTTGAACCTAGCTGACCTCAAGGATGTTGACCGTAAAGTGCTGCTGAACGCTCCTGTGACTCCCACCGGCCTCTTCGGTGATGCCGTGGAGTCCATTATTGAGCACGTCGCGGAGGCTCAAAAGCGCGCCAAAGACATGAGTCACGTGATGCCGAGGTGCACTTTCCAGCAGCAGATGGCGAGATCCAGATCCTCGTCGGCACCTGGCTCTTACCAGTGGAGAGATAACCCCAGGCCAGCGTCCGCAACGGTTACGGCTAACGTTACTGCTCCTCGCCAGGAGCCGGATTTCCGCAGGAAGGCGTGGGGTCCCGGGAGGAAACGCCACGGCCAGCGGAGGAGCCCGCGACGGGACTCTCGCCCGCCGCCGCCGGCTAAGCTGTCGTCCTGACGGTCTGAAGAGAGGAGGAGAGTGCGTGAGCGGCCCGGCTCCCAAGCGCAATAAGTTCATGTTTTCAAACGTTTGTGTGTTGGAGGTTCATTCAATAAAAATGCATACATTCTCACAAAAAGAGCTATTTCCTCCTCACTCAGTCAGTGCGGTGCCGCTTGCCCCGCCTCAGAGCAGTGCAGAGCCGCCGCCCACACACTCGCCGGCGCATCCAACGACCAAGCCGCAAAAGCCGCTATGTCAGTTCCTGAGCGCATGGAAAACTATTCCCGGAATCTCGTGCTGGCTACTCGGTGTGATAGAGCGTTGGTATACCCTTCAATTCAGACGCAGACAACCCCGTTTCAATGGCGTGGTGCAGTCTCCAACATTGCCCCGAAACGCCCTGGTTCTGAGACAAAAGGAAAAAGGAGCGATAGAACGAGTCCCTCCCAGCGAGCTGGAGAGCGGGTTTTACAGCCGCTATTTCGTGGTACCCAAAAGAGACGGGGGACTCCGCCCGATTCTAGATCTCAGGCCCATCAACAGAGCGCTCTGCAAGCATACGTTCAGGATAATAATGCTGAAACAGATCCTGGTGCAAATTCGCCCCCTGGGGACTGGTTTGTGTCCTTGGATTTAAAGGATGCGTACTTTCACATTCAGATAGCACCTCATCACAGACGCTTTCTGAGGTTTGCTTTTGAGGGCACAGCGTACCAATACTCTGTTCACCCGTTCGGGCTGGCTTTTGGCCCCACGCACTTTCTCAAAGTGCATGGATGCAGCACTTTCCCCTCTCAGAGCGAGCGGGATGCGTGTTCTCAACTATCTGGACGATTGGCTGATTTTAGCTCAGTCCCGGGACACGTTAGTCAGCCATATAAACACGCTGCTTCATCACTTGGAGACCCTAGGGCTATGTGTCAACATGCAGAATAGCATTCTCGCCCCGAGTCAGTCTATAACATATAACATCTGGGAGTGTGCTTCGACTCGGTGGAGATAAGAGCCCGCCTCTCTCGGGAGCGCTCCTTGGCCATTTTGTCTTCCCTGCGCCATTTCAAACTGGGCAGCTCTGTTCACTTGAAGGAATCTCAGAGGCTGCTGGGGCTCATGGTGTCTGCTGCAGCGGTATGTCACCTGGGCTTACTACACATGCGCCCCCTGCAATTATGGTTGAAATCTCGAGTCTCTTGGACGGCGTGGACTTTCGGACGTTTGCGCATCGCGGTCTCCCGCGGCTGCATCGAAGCTCTGCGGCCGTGGCACAACCCAGATCTCTTCAGCCGGGGGGTTCCCCTGGGCTTGGTGACATCACACGTTGTGGTCACGACGGACGCATCGACTAGCGGCTGGGGAGCAGTGTGCCCTGTCTGCTGAGTAATCGACCTCGCGTGATGCGGAGCTCAGACTTCGGTAGTGCACCGTCAGGGCTTTGAGGATTTACATTGACCGTTCGGCCAGCTTTCGGCAGTCTGACCAGCTTTTCGTGTGCTACGGTGGTTGTGCGAAGGGCCGGGCCGTGTCAAAACAGAGTCTTTCCCACTGGATTGTGGACGCTATCACTGCTGCTTAAACGAGCCATGGTTTGGAATGCCCTTTTCACATTAGGGCCCACTCAACAAGAGCTATCGCCTCCTCATGGGCGTGGTCGAGAGGTATGTCTATCCAAGATATATGCTTTGCAGCCGGCTGGTCTTCTCAGAATACCTTCGCCAGATTTTACAAGCTGGACGTTCAGTCCTTAGCCTCCCGAGTGATGTCGGTGAGTGACTGATTCACGTTTATGCTACCTCTATTCGTGTATTGCTGCCTCGATTATCATGTTATGTGTTATGCTGTTTAACACCGCTATCTCTGTGCAGCCCCTGACAACAATGTTGTTGCTTCTGCCCTGTTCTCAGCACAGCCAACATTATTAAATTACCAGATATGCAAATTTCGTATACCTGGGCCTTAGACGCTCATTGGCTTGTCTCCACCTATCAGCTGCGAGCCCGCCTAACAAGCGTCGCTATTGATTGGGAATTGTGTGTGTTCTAGCTTCGCGGAGTGTGTAACTTGTACAGGCTGCTCGTAGCCTCTCTCACTGCGGGATTGAATATTGTTCCCATAACGGAGAAATGTCTCCTTGATGTCTCGTGAAAGCTCGAGAGGGAACGTCTCTGGTTACTGTCGTAACCTCGGTTCCCTGAGAGCGGGGACGAGACATCACAGTGGTCGCCGTGTTCGCTACTCGATCAACTAAAGCTGCGTTCAGTATCAGATTCTGACATAATCGTCGTGTGCACCGCATTTTATACTGCGCCGAGCTCGATCAGTATGTGTATGCGTTTGCATACTTTGCGTCCAATTGGCAGTCATTTGGGAATGGCGGGAGCCAAATAGGATTCAGGAAAGGTTGGAAGGGAGGAGAGTCCCATATAATGGAGAAATATCTCGTGAGGTCTCGTCAAGCTCTCAGGGAACCGAGGTTACGATAGTAACCGGAGCGTTTTCCATAGATTAAGCTTTAAAGCGTTTCATCCAGGTCGCCAGTAGCAAACAAATGAGCGTGCTCTGCTGGAAACAAAGTAATTACACCTTTCAAGCATTTTATCTGCATATAGGTGCTGTAAAAAATATTCATATCGGCGGCATATTCAGGCTCATATCAGCCGATAATATCGGCAAAACGATATATCGGTCGGGCTCTATAACTCATATCGATCAATATCACTTTCCATGCACAACCTGATAACTGAGGAGATTAGCAGGAAGGAATGGAGAGAAAAATAGATTGACTGAGGCATCTGATTCCGGTCTTCTGTATTCGTCTCTATCTCTCTCGCTTTCACACCTGCTTTTGCAAATTCATGAAATTACAGGCAGCTATTTAACACATTTGCAGCATGTCTTCATTGAGAATTTAGCATGCATCCATTTGTTCTCACTTGAAAGTTTATCTGGGGTTATAATAAATCACTGCGCGGGAAACACTGTGTGCACTCGCAGCTTGACAGTCACATTCCTTCAAACACAGCTGCTCTTATTACTGATGTCAAAATATAATCATACCTTAGGTAATTGCAATTATTTACAAACAGCGGTGATATTTTGAGAGACTCCGACATCAATTTATTCATATAAATTAGATGCAGACACTGCATGAGCATTTACGTGACAATATGCCGTACAGACTGATAAATCTGCCAGTATGTGGCTTTTTTGAGATTATCTACACTACTAGTTTTTTTTAAATAGAAATTAATAAGGCGGGCTTGTTGGACTTGGCTTTGTACTTTATGTATATGTTATTGTAAGCTCTTTAATGTTTTTTTACAATGTACTTTTCATTTCCTCTGTATTTTTTCTTTTAAAATTTTTAAGATTTTAGTAATTTTATATGTTTATTTATTTTATATTAACTCATTTATTTATTTTGAGGGGAGTTGACGGATAATTTGTTGGTGCTTACTGTGAAAGTTTTTTTTATGCTTTGCACTTAACACAAAAAGTTATAGGTGTAATAGGAGATCTTGGAAAATGAATGCTAACTTTAGCCTGATAGCACTGAAAGCGAAGGTCCCACCCTCCCTGCAATCGCCATCCAAAGCCATGCCCTCTGAATGCATTTACGCTCACAGACCAGAACACCAGAGACAACATTACAATAGGCTACATCAGCGGTTCCCAATTCCAATCCTCGCGCCCTCCTGCTCTGCTTTTTCATATGTATCTCTTATCACGTGCGACGTTTGTTCTATTCGACCGTGAGTGCCCTGGGAAGTGTACATCACCGGATATTCCGCCATGATTCTAGTTTGAAGCGAGCGTATATGTTCCATACAAAGGGCATTAAAGTGTGTGAGACGTGAATTTGAATAGTATTTATTTACAGAGGTATATTATGTCACACTTCTCTAGTAAGTTTCATCTGTGTGTAAAGATGTTGCGCAGCGCAAATCTGTGAATGAAGTGAAGTAAACTTCAATGGATTTCCCCTGCTTCCCTTGCACGAGGACTGGATTTGGGAACCGCTGGGCTACATCATGTGTCATTCACCGGTGAGAAAACTTTATAGTACAGTTAGTAAAAGTGCTACAATACCAGGAAGGAAGATCGGGGTTGTTTATTCTCTGTCTGCACAGCGTGCATGAACGCGCTGTATGACGTATCCTGTCTGCGCGAACCCGTTGCGCAGAGGTATGTTAATACATACGTTGACAGGCAGGTAGGGAAGCATATTAAAACGCTCGGACCGAGCGTTTTGATTGGACAAACATTTCTTGGTCCTACGCCTTCCACAGAATATATAAATACAGATAAATACATTTAGACCACTTCAATTAATGATTGCTATCGGGATGTGAAGAGACTTTCAACCAGCATAATGTTTCTGAAGACAATCACCTATTACACCTTTAAATATATATTTACAAAAAACTGAAATTAATAGTTTATTCATAAAGGATGCATTCAATTTATCTAAAGTGATAGTAAAGACATTTATAATATTAAAAAGATTTCTATTTCAAATAAACGCTGTTCTTTTAACATTTTTATTCAAAGAAACTGACCAAAAAAAAAAAACTTCACAAAATCACGGTTTCAACAAAAATATTAAACCGCACAACTGTTTTCAACTCTGATAATAAAAAAAAAATTCTTAAGCACCAAGTCAGCATATTAGAATGATTTCTGAGGGATCATGTGACTCTGAAGCCTGGAGTAATGGCTGATAGAAATTCAACTGCCATCTAAATTACATTTTTAAATATAATAAATATCATAAACATTAATCGTTTTTTACCAGTTATTTTGAATATCTCACAATTTTACAGTTTTTATTATCATTTCTGTTTTTAATGCAGCTTTGGTAAGCATAAGAGACTTTATGCAAAAACATAAAAAAAAAATCATATCAAAAATCACAAAAAAAGTGAATTTGTGTCAAATGTCAGATCTGTGCATAAGGTTTCATATAAATGTCTACATCTGCCACTGTGCCATCTTTGGACTTTTATATTATAGTAGTTCCTGTTTCTGTTTCCCGTAACACTATTCCTGGCTGGATCAGTTCAGTGTTTTTAATAAGCCCTCGAATGTGAACACAAGTTAACCCTAAAAAACAAACTGAACAGTTCATTTTAATTACAGGGTTCCCTCTTTTTTTTGCTGTGGCATTGTGGAATTTTTTATGTCATTATTGCTGGCATCTTTGGTCAACACTTCTAGATTTTATCGGTGCGCTATAAATGAACTTTACTGACTAATTATTCCTGACAGTAAAGCTGTGACAGCCATAGGACCTTCTTTTTAGCTACAGTCATGGCATTCAGTGTTTGTGGCAAAAGACAGCGTAGCGCTGATCTTGGCCCAAGCCCTTGACTTGGAGGCCAAACGATGGGGGAGGTGTGAGCGTGAGCCTTGACTTCACGTTTGAGTCAGAATCCATCAACTCCATTATATCTGTAATGAACCTGACATCCAGCAGATTGTTGATGATGCAGGCCGTGGCCTTTTACTGTCAGAAACTCAGACCACTGAGACAAGATCAGACATTAAAGGGGTAGTTAACCCAAAAATGGAAATTCTGTCCTTATTTATTTTATTTTGTCTAAACAAATAGTAAAAATGTAAGCATGTGCATGTACACAATACAATCAATAACATGCATTTAGAAAATACCCAAAATTATTATTTATTAAGTCTTTAAAACTTAGTGACTTAAATTAATAATGAAAATTATATATTCAATGGGAACAGTTACATCAATCTTCCATTACACACATAATGGAGATGTGCATACCATATTAATTTAATTTCAAAAAGAAGAAAAAAACACTAACAGTTTAAAATGATTCTTTTTATATCTGTTATTTACAGGGTCTCTCTCTTAGTCATTCTCCACACTAGACAGAAGTCTGCATTTCATCAGCTGTGTGTGTGTGTGTGTGCCAGATCCCTCTTATCAAATACTCAGAGTCTGGCTGAGCAGCGCAGAATCTCTTCAGCCAACATTCTGACATTTCATCACATTTTTTAAAACAACTTCACAATCATTCAGTCACTGGTACAGATTATTATGCTTGCTTTAGTCAAAAACTGATACAAAGTATAGCATTCTCTCTCCCAATCACAAAAACAACCTACACTGGCTGTTCAATAAAGTGTGCAATAATGCTGTGCATTACATCAGCTTATACTGCAGTATGCATTGAGAAGTCATTGAAAATCTTGTGAATAAAGACTAGACTGGTATTAAAATTAATATTCTTTGTATGCAAGCCACAGTCACAGGTAATGGAAATAGAAGGGCTAATATTTAAAAGAATTTGCCATCTTGTTTCATACAAATATCCAAAAAAATTGTCCTGTGTAAAAGTATTTGATGATTTTAACATTATAAATAAAACACTAAATGGACAAAACTGTAATAAATACTAAATGGGACTAAATTGGCTAAAATATTTGTCCTTAGTGTTTAGATAATGTCCTTAGTGTTTCAATCAAGATTAATCACTTCTGACTTTAGTACACATCTTTATCACTCAGCTGCTGGAATACATCTTCTAGTAAAGATTTTAATCAGAGTAACAAGCCTGACTTTAGATTTGACGAGCCTCTCAACTGCACCTACTGTAGGAAGAAGTGTTGGTTCTTGAGTTGCAAAGACGGTGTGTTAATTTGCACATCAATGTGCACAAACACATTCGTCACTCAAACGACTCTTTGAGCTTCAAAAATGGGCAACTGTTGAGTGATTAAACTTGAGTAGAGGTTATACTGAAGGCGAGTATGACCTTTTGTGCACACGTTTGTGCATGCAGGCTGAGAAACAAAGAAAATGCAAATAGATTAAATGGTGCACTGTGTTAAATCCTCAAAGATGTGAGCAGACAGTTTACTTTATGCGTATGCTTTCACACACATTTTTGTCTTTTGGCTGCAGGCTCATTTTTTTTCTTTGGCTCTTATCTGGGAGTTTTTACTTGGTATAAATAAATCTCTAAAATAAAAAGTGTGTGGAATAATAAAATTAATTTTTTTTTTTTTGATTTTTTTTTTTTAAAACTATTATTTAATGTTTGGTCAGATCGGCTATGCAGATTTCTTGTAGATTCTTATATAACATAAATCCACTGGCACTAAAGCCCCCTAAAGAATCATTCATTCAGACTTAGTTTGATGATATGGATAAATACTTCAAAGCGGAATTTTTGAACTATTTAAATGAGCTGAATTGCAACAGTCACAAATACAGATTTATAAGTGCATCTCTGCAGTTCACACTGCATTTTGTGTCATTCACCATGGGGACTGACTACTAAATAATGTGAAGTCCCTCTCACCAGGAAATCCCTTTAGAAATACCACACGTATATAGGTTACACATCGTTCACACAGCAGCAGAAAACAGTTGTCAGTCCCATTTTGAAGCTAAATATGGTTCATTTCATATATGCAATACCATTCTTAAGTTTGTGGCCAGTAATATTTTTGTCTTTTATGCTCACCAAAAAAGTATTTCATCAAAAGTACAGCTAAACAATAATATTGTGAAATATTACATTTCAAGTTCGGTGCTGGGGCGTAGTAGCAAAAAATGTATCAACGATACATCTCTTCATATCGCTTCGGATTCCATAATTATTGACATTTTTTATAACCTTTTTTAAAACAAAGAGCAATAGAAAAAAACGTTTAAATTTAACCACTGTATTTTTAAATTAACCCAATTTATTGAGACGAACAACAAATATTTTTCGTTTTAACAGTCAAACACAAAATAAATTTAATTTCTAATGTTTTATATGCAGATTAAATAGGTCTGAAGGAAACTTTTGGCTTGTCTCCCGAAGCCACAGGAGGGCGCAATGAGCAAAATAATGCAGCGCATTAAATTGCCAACACAAAGGAAATAACGGTCTATAAAAAAAAACCTGCATTGTCTAAATTAACTCAAATAAAATTTCATAAATTGCATAAACAATTAAGAACAAAACAGCATCATGCATTTATGCATTGCTTATACCAAAGGCGCGAATCGCCCATCCTAGAGATTGCATTTAAAAAATTCAAGTCAAGTCAGTCAGTCAGTCAAGTCTGCTTTAATTGTCAATCTCTTCCCCATGTACAGCACTACACACAGATCAATTGAAATTGCGTTACTCTCAGACCCTTGGTGCATACAGATAACATTAACAGTAGAATATAAATACAGATATATAGATTAAATATAAAATACAACTATACGAATATACAAATAAGGTCAAATGTAAAATATATATATATAAAGCACAAGGCATATGGCAGATAGAGTGCAAACCAGTAAAGTAAACAACAGTGCAGAAATAGTGATTGTAGTGCAAAAAATGATTTGTAGTGCAAAAGAGCTTATTCAGACTGATTAAAGTGTGTGTGTGTATTTGGGAGGTGGGAGTGGGAGAGTCCGTCAGAGGGTTAGAGTTCATTGGTGCGTGGGGCAAAAGAGGGGAGGGGGGGGGGGGCAAGGCGGGAGGGAGTTCAGCTTTCTGACAGCCTGATGGATGAAGCTGTCCTTCAGTCTGCTGGTCCTGGCATGGAGACTCCGCAGTCTCTTCCCTGATGGCAGCAGACTGAAGAAGATTTGTGTCGGGTGGGTGGGATCACCTGCAATGCAGAGGGCTTTGCGGGTGAGACGGGTGTTGTAGATGTCCTGAAGGGAGGGGAGAGAGGCACCAACGATCTTCTCAGCTGCTCTCACTATGCGTTGAAGTGTCTTGCGGCAGGACGCGTTGTAGGCGCCATACCACACAGTGATGCAGTTGGTCAGGATGCTCTCGATGGTGCTTCTGTAGAAGGTGCACATGATGGGGGGTCGGGGCTCTGGTTCTTCTCAGTTTGCGGAGGAAGTAGAGTCGCTGCTGTGCTTTCTTGGCCAGTGCAGCAGTGTTGTTGTCCAGGAGAGATCCTCTGTGATGTGCTCACCCAGGAACTTGGTGCTGCTCACCATCTCCACAGTCGCACCGTTGATGGTCAGAGGAACATTTTGAGTGTGCACTCTCCTGAAGTCAACAAGTCTCCTTTGTCTTCTCCACATTCAGAGATAGATTGTTGTCACTGCACCACCCGGCCAGGCGGCTCACCTCGCTCCTGTAGTTTGTCTCATCTCTGTTGCTAATGAGACCCACTACAGTCGTGTCATCTGCAAACTTGATAAGGAGTTTGGAGTTGTGTGACGGTGTGCAGTCTTGGGTCAGCAGAGTGAAGAGGAGGGGGATCAGCACACATCCTTGGGGGCCCCAGTGTTCAGTGTGATGGTGCTGGATGTGTTGCTGCCGACCCGTACTGCTTGAGGTCTTCCAGTCAGGAAGTCCAACAGCCCGTTGCACAGCGAAGTGTTGAGCCCCAGTTGGACCAGTTTGTGAATGAGCTGTTGGGGGATGATTGTGTTGAATGCCGAACTGAAATCTATGAACAGCGTTCTGACGTATGAGTCTTTTTTGTCCAGATATGTGAGTGCTGAGTGGAGGGTAGTGGCAATGGCGTCATTGGTCGAGCGTTTGGACCGATATGCAAACTGGAAGGGGTCCAAGGGGGGGGGAGGGCAGACTTGATGTGTTGCATGACTAGCCGTTCAAAGCACTTCGTGAGGATGGGGGTAAGTGCAATTGGACGTTAGTCATTGAAGCAGGATGGAGACGATTTCTTTGGGACTGGAATGATGGTGGTAGTTTTGAAGCATGTGGGGACAACAGCCTGACTTAGCGAGATGTTGAAAATGTCTGTGAAGACATCGGTGAGTTCCACTGCACAGTCTCTCAGTACACGCCCAGGAATGTTGTCAGGACCCGGAGCTTTACGTGCATTGATCCTGCTGAGGGATCTCCTCACGCTGTCCGGTGACAGCGTCATCACCTGGTCGCCGGGTGGAGGTGGAGTCTTCTGTGCAGTGGTTCTGTTTTGTGCCTCAAAGTGAGCGAAGAAGATGTTCAGTTCGTTCAGGAGAGATGGTGCTGTCACAGGTGCGTGGTGGGGCTTGTAGTCCGTAATGGTCTGTATCCCGTGCCACAGGTTCAGAGTGTCTCTGCTGTCGCTGAAATTATGTGCTATCCTCCTGGAGTGCTGTCTTTTAGCCTCTCTGATGCCGCTGGATAGGTTGGCCCTAGCTGTCTTCATGCCCACCTCATCTCCAGCTCTGAAGGCAGCGTTCCGCGTCTTCCGGAGTCCGTAGACCTCCCCCTGTTAGCCAAGGCTTCTGGTTGGCCCAGACAGTGGTGGTCTTTGTGACTGTTACATCATCAGTGCACTTGGTGATGTAGGCAGTGACAGTCTCTGAGTACGCCTGGAGGTCTGTGGTGTTATTGTATGTTGCAGCCTGCTTAAACATATTCCAGTCAGTGGTGTTAAAACAGTCTTGAAGAGCCTCTGACGACCCTTCTGGCCACACTTGTATCTGTTTATGAACTGGTTTGGTGACTTTAACGAGCGGTCTGTATGCAGGCATTAGCATGACAGTGATGTGGTCTGAGGCACCGAGGTGGGGGAGGGGAAGGGCCTTGTAAGCTCCTCTCTTGTGTGGTGTAAACAAAGTCCAGAGTGTTTTTTTCCCCGTGTTGGAAAGTCTATGTGTTGGTGTATTTTTGGGAACACACTCTTTAGGTCTGCATGATTGAAATCCCCAGCCAAGATGAGAAAGCATCAGGGTGGGCTGTCTGCTGCTCACTGATGTGCTGGTACAGTTCATTTAGTGCCTCGCTCCTGTTGCTGTTGTTGGAGCTGGGAGGGATGTATACAGCAACGAGCAGTATGGCTGTATATTCCCTCGGTAGATAGAACGGCCGGCACTTAATAATCATAAACTCCACCAGGGGTGAGCATTGTTTGCAGACCACAACAGCATCGCGGCACTACGCGTCATTGATGTAAACACAAAGCCCTCCGCCGCGGGTCTTACCTCCCTCGACGCGAGCTCTGTCCGCTCGATAGTATGTCAGCTGATCGAGATGAATAGCGCAGTGCGGAACGCTGTTGTTGAGCCATGTTTCCGTGAACACAAAAACACAACAGTCTCTTACAGTCCTCTGAGTTGAGCGTAGTAGTCGGATGTAGTCCAGTTTATTGTCCAAAGAGCGTACGTTAGCCAGTACGATGGTGGGGATAGCCGGCTTGTGTGGGTTAGCCGCTAGCCTAGCCCGTATACCTCCGTGCTTGCCCCTCTTCTGCTTCTTCTAACGCCGCTTGTGGCACATCTGCTGTGGGCGAGATGCAGTAGTGGGGGCCGGTGATGGAGTGGGCCTCCGGAGCAGACCGAGATCCCGCATCTCTTCGGCGTGCGCAGAGTTTAACTAAAAATGTGGTTCTGCCGACATCGAACAGAAACTCACGACTATATGCGCGCTTAAAAAGAAATAGACGCGACGAATACATACAAAAACACTGAGACTCACAAGACAAAAAACACGAAAACACCTTTCTGGCGGGAGAGAGAGAAGCTGCAGCGTGTGAACGCGCCGCCATCTTGGATGGAGATATAATATAGAATAGACGCAGTGAAAAGAAATAAACCTCACAAATTCGTACATGTTTTCTAAAAGTTTAACTGTTTTTACTTGTATATAATAATGCATAGATAAAGCAGCATCTGCGCGTCTTGTGGATTGTTACTATTTTTTGCATCAAATGCACATCTTATTAAAATTCGACTAATGGTCAATTTTTTTTATATTCACCACCTCCTCATCACAAGCAGGCACAGCACTCAATTCAGCATGTGTTTGTGTGTGCGGTCTGCGTCACTCATAGCACGTGCCTATATCGTGCACTATATCGAACATTTTTTCTATCGTTATCGAAGAGGGTGTACCATCGATAAATATCGATACCGTTTTATCGCCCAGGCCTATTTCAAAGTAACTGTTTTCTGCTTGAATATATTTAAATGTAATTTATTCCTGTGATGGCAAACCTGAATTTTCCGCAGCCATTACTCCAGTCTCCATAGAATATGCTGATTTGGTGCTCAAGAAATATTTCTTATTATTATCAATTTTGAAAACAGATGTGCCTAATACGTTGTAGACAGTGATAAATTTTTTTCAAGATTCTTTGTTAAAAATGAAGTTAAAAAAAACAGCATTTAGTTGAAATAGGAAATATTTGTAACAAATGTCTTTACTGTCACTTTTGATCAATTTATTCCATCCTTACTGAATAAAAACTGCATTTTTTTTTTTCATCAGGTGTGAACAGTAAGTATCATGTTTTGGTTTTAAACGAGAGTGGTAAAAGCATTCTGAACTGACTCTCTTAAATTTTCAGGACTCATTTGTCTTGTGTACTCTTTGCATTTTTTTCATAGTAACTCACAGACGCAAATATAAGCTGCACGCTTTCAGAAAGTTTTAAATCCCATCACTGTCTTTTCAACCAAGCCGCTTATCAGTTTCGTGGTCTGGGCACAACCCAAATCCTGTACTCTACATAGTTGTTTGTTTAGTTTTTTTCCAAAAGGCATTTGAAGCTTCTGTCAGTTAATTAAGATTTATTAAATGATGTCATTTTAACTGTGAAAACGCTTTCTGGAGTGATGGTCTTTGACTGTGCGAACATATCCATACACATCACACACAGACACACATCAGCCTACGTCACATTCTCTTTGCACACAAATCTTGTGTGTGGTTACAGATATTATTGTCAGTTGAATGGTAAAATGCTAGTGTTCCTCATCTGTAAGCCGCTTTGGATTAAAAGCATCTGCTAAATGGATAAATGTAAATGTATACATGTAAACAAACGCTATATTTTTTCACAAAGCTATCTCATTAAAGGGGTCATATGATGCGATTTCCTTTTTTCCTTTCTCTTTGGAGTGTTACAAGCTCTTGGTGCATAAAGAAGATCTGTAAATTTGCAAAGACTAAAGTCTCAAATCCAAAGAGATATTCTTTATAAAAGTTAAGAGTCAGCCACACCTACCTAAAACGGCTCGTTCGAACACGCCCCCACATATCTACCTCACTATGTGGGAAGATTTGCATAACCCCGCCCAAATGTTCACGCAAAGAAAGAAGGCGTAACTTTTATTCTCACTGTAGTATTGTTGCCGCTTTCTTTCTTTTGCTTTCCCCGTTTTCACCGCTCCTTCGCCGGGACCGCCGTTCTCGACCCCGCCGCCTCAGCTCACGCGAAGCCGGGGCTTTCACTCACGCTAGGCCACTGTGTTTTTCGTTGTGAAAGCGAAACTACTTTGTTTGGTCTTAGTTTGGTCTTCCAAAAGAGGACGATATCTGCTTCGTCCTGCCTAGAGCTGATCTGTGCTGGTCGCTGAGGAATACTACAACTTTGCGCTGTGGATCGCCGCACATTTTATGGAGGACTGTTTACTGATCCTGGGAGAGTAACGTTAGACTAAAATGCCGGCAGTTCTGACTCACGTAAGTACGTTTTCTTTTATCATTTGCCACTGATGATTCAAACGCGAGTTTTGGGCAGTGTGGAGTAGCACTTGTTGTTTGTCATTTCTCCTATCACAAATGCAGACATGTTTTTATGTTTATGTGGCACGATGCAACGCAACGCATAAAAAGAGAGTATAAGTCATTATAATCAGTAAATATGTCCCAACTGGACGCAACAAATGCCTCGTTTTTAATGGGTTTTAATGTTTTTGTGTCGTCGCTCCGGCTCGGACACACCATCACAGTATGGTAAGGGGCGTAACATTTCCGTCTCATGCTTGAGGTATTCGGCCAATCACAATGCACTGGATAGCTGGCCAATCACAGCACACCTCGTTTTTCAGAACGATGAGCTTTGTAAAAATCGAAGCGTTTCAAAAAGGCGGGGCATAGAGGAGAAACAATAATGTACAGTATGTGGAAAATAATGTGTTTTTTTTTACTTTAAACCGCATAAACATTTCATTACACCAAATAATGTTATTTTTAGCAGCATCATATGACCCCTTTAAATGCATGAATGCGTGCTCTCAAATGAATGAAAGCACTTACTTTAATGCAGTTCATCATTTGTCTTTATAATAAACGCAGATCTTATTGATTAATGGCCTTCGCATCACATCTGACACGCTCCGCCAGCGTTATCTAAATATTCCTTGTTCCCAATTAACTCTGGGGCTGTTTTTAGTATTGTATAGACCCTCATCTGGCGCTCACCTCGCCCCACCCTGCTACTGGAAAGTTAACGACATTCCAGAAGTCCCCAGAGCATATACGGCCACGCCCCCATTCTCTCGTTAACCCAATTATCCTAGTGGTTCCTCTATCGCCACGGAAAAACACGTCACTACCCCAACCCCTTCCCCAAGCAAGAGGCCAGGAGAACATCTGCAGAACAAACAAACAGACAGACAGAAAAGGAGGAAAAGGAAGGACACATGTGCATAAACACGTTTTCTCCAGGCAAGGGCTGTCCTGTTTGGCTACAATAGCTGTATTCATTTTCATAGAGCGGCTTGGTGAGGCATCTTAAAACTCATTGTGGATTTGGAATGCCTCTTACCAATGCTCTCTAATTTAGGGTCTTATTATAGCATGGCGCACACACGCATGCAAGCACACAAAAATTTGGGACAGAAAAGCACTTGTCATTTCTGAGGGGTAAAGACATTCAATCATGCTGATGGTTTTTCTGAGATACGGATCGCAACTGCCATTTACACATCTAAAACCACACCCGTAAAAAAATACTGCACTCCAGCCCATTATAAACGCACCAATGCCCACACATCCGACTGTAAAATATAGTTTACGTGTCCCTTCCCTCCTAGCCAGTCTCTCTTCCTGTGTCTCTCTCAGGTATGGAGTGATTTCCCCTCCCCCACCAGACTGCTGGAGCCGCATCTTAATTAGTGAGGGAGACCGAGAGAGAGAGAGAGAGAGAGAGAGAGAGAGAGAGAGAGAGAGAGAAGAGAGAGAGAGAGAGAGACAGATGAAAAAGAGCAAGCAAGGAAAGAGAAAGGGGTGAATGACAGAATGAGAGGGGCAAAGAAAGGGGAGAGACCAGAGATACGGCTGTGACGGAGATGTGCTCTGCCGTTGTCATGGTGACACTGTGCAGACCAGGTAGAGGAACACAGTCTCCTGGGAAAGAGCAACGAGCCCTGATAGTCTCCACCTTTCTCCCTCCCGCCTTCTCTCTCAGCAATTCATCCCTCTCTCTTTTCTCTTTGTGTGGCTATACGAGCTCTGATCTTAAAATGGGTTTCTACAGTACAGCATCATAGCTTGTAATATTCAATTACAGCATGTTCTGCCTACTACCTCACAGGTTAAGGATCCAGGTATATATTCCAGGTTCGATATAGGTGAACGACAGAATGAGAAGCAATCATTGCCAGCATAATGTTGATTGCCACAAGAAATAATTTTGACTCATCCCTATTTTTCTGTTTAAAATAGCTGAAATCTTCATACACACTTGTTTATGTGCTTTATGGGGACTCTCCATAAGTGTAATGTTTACATTGTAATACCCATGTCATTCTTATTGTATCCTGATATATATATATATATATATGAGGATTTAAAAGCAGATATGTGAAGCCTATAATTTTACTTGCATTACTGCTGTAAAACGTTTGTATTATTTGAGCTGTAAAGCTATAAATAATTAGTTCATTTTAAGGTTTCAGGCATTGCACTGTCATGGCAAGAAAGTAAAATTGGATATAATTTTACAGAGAAGAGGTTAGCAAGCAATTTTTCCCACACTAAAATTATGTTAACAGTCATGTTGTTTACGCCTTGTGGCTTTACTGTTGAAACTTGTAAAGATGTGTACAGATCAGCCCTATCCACTTGCTTTGCGAGCACCTCACTGTAACCTCACAGATTTCTGCTTTTTTTCAAAGAAAAGTAGGGACAAGACAAAATTATTTTTGTGGTAGTCAACACTGTCACAAAAAACTGAGTCAGATGAGTCCACAAGTGTTTTTCCAACTGAATGAAGAATGACACTCACGCATGGCAATGATTTGACCCAGATTTCACCTACCCGCATCCATCATCTTCAGGTTATTGGGCAGGAGGCGGCTGACAGATGTAAGGTGGTCAAAGGGAGGGGAGCATGATGTGGCTCATTTAGTTTATGTGAAGAAGGTGTGCTGATGTGAACCTCCTCGGCTAACACCTCTAAATTAAACACTTTCACACCAGAACACAGTGCACTTATTATATCGACATGGAATTGCCACCGTGTTTGTTGCAAGACTGTGGCTATGACTGTGATTTGCTTGGAGAAATTTAAAGTGGCCAGATGTTAAACATTTGGACTGGCCTTCAATAGAAGTGTCTGAGAACATACATTGTCAAACTAGGAACAAATTCAACATGTTCAAATTTACATGCAGAACTTGTTATACCAGAACTGACCAGTTTATTAGATACATTTTGTGTAAGAAAACAGCCACATGTGAGGCTGTTCACATAGAATGTGTTTTTGCATTAAAAACTGGGAAATGTGGGGCAATGGACTGAAGAAAAAACACAAGGTCTAGAGACACGTTTATTAAAAGTTGAACTACTTTCAACTTGAGTGGCACATTTTGAAAACGTCGTTTCATGCGTGTCAAGACATGATACGTGGACACCACAGTCAAACACGTCCGCCTAGTGCATGTAGGTATGTTTACGTAGTAAAACAATGTAAAAGCACAGTTGAACTGAAAAAGTTCTGTGTAAATGACACGCATCACATCTTTTTAATAACTCAATTGACACAAAGTACATTTACATGTGGAATTATAATCAAGCTACTTTTGGGTTTGGAATTTCCAAGCATGTAAACCATACAGAAGCCAACTGTAGTCTGATTAACATGTTTACATGCTTGATACAATCAAATTATTAGACTAACAGACCTAGTTAGACATTTCAGTCAGACTAAAGTGTTTAAGCGACATTTTATTGCTTTAGTACCAACTGAAATAGAACATTTCTGAAGTTTATGTAAACATATACTACTGAGATTAAATAAGGTCTCTTTTCTCTCACATATGTCTCGGTAAAAAATCTTGTATTACAACTCCTGAAAAAGCCTCAGTGTCACAAAAGTCAGAGATTTCAAAATGAAGTCAAACATTTCTCATTAAATTATTCCAAAACCAAATGATCCCTGTTGTGCAACTGGATTTTGGTCGGGTGTGTCACAACTACCGACTGTTTTTGCTGAAATCCCTCCCTTTTATGTTGAATGTCAGAGGCACGCCCCAAAGACCACCTCTGATCATTTCAAACGGGAAGAAAGTTGACTTTCAGACTGTAGGGTCATTATCTCAGCAGGGTTCTGGGTCACCGGGGCTGTTAACACCCACCTGCCGAGAGACGCAGCCGTACACACTGGCACTCAGATTATTCAGCAACTGGAAACCAACTAGTGAGATACTGGCTTTACTGTATGCCAATGAATGATTGTCTCATTTCTGACTAATTTTAACACTCCTGAGAAATTCCAATGTTCTTAACTTACATGACTTTCTTCTATGGATCACAAAAGGAGATATTTTGAAAAATGTCTCAGTATTTTTTTGGATCATACAATGAAAGTCAGTGGGTCCTAATGTTGTTTTGGCTCTTTTGACTTTCATTGTATGGAACAAAAACGTTGAAATATTCTTTACATATTACTCCTTTCTTTTACGCGGCGGAAGAAAGTCATACAGTTTTGGAATGACATGAGGGTGATTAAATGATGACAAAATTTTAATTTTCACTATGTTGTATAAACCAAACACTTTGGCTCCAATCCCATATTGGTTTATTCTCCCAAGCAATGCTAATCCTCCTCACAGGCCACACAGACATTGAGCAAGGCATGTCCCAATCAAAACTTTAAAACACTGTCTAGCTTTTGAGAGTCTGTAAGCGAGACCTTTATACAGCTGAGTGAGAAAGTCAGCAGCAGAAACTTCCTGTGTCAAATTGCTTCACACATTCCTCTCCACTCATTTTCTCTCATTCTCTCCCTCATTCCCTCCTCCTCCTCATCTCCCTCCCTCTCTATGGTTGTCTTTGTCGTCTACAGCACAAAACACTGATTCAGTGCTGAACCCAGGACTCCAACATGATCCTTTAAAACACACAGCTCCCTGGAGCGGATGTGTGTCCATTAGCTCAATTCCCAGATCTAAATTAAATTCCATCTCTGGCACACAATGCCAGAAAGGATATGACACCACTGACCTGATCCACATGAGACTTCCGTTTGAAGTGGCCACAACAACTCAACCAATCACGCATTATACTACAAGTGTGTTGATTCGTTTTTAGTGGGCAAGATAAGTATGAAATAAGCACCCACTACCAACCAAATTCAGGTGTTTTTTTCACAATAACATGTAAACTTTCTCATCAGCCAGCCCACTGTGACTTGTACGACATGTCAGTTAGACACTTGAAAAGAAAAGCGGCTGCTTGGATGCAAAGACACACTTGAAGAACCACATTAGATTATATATTGATAAACAGTCAAAAGCTGTTAGTGTCAAATGTCTGATTCTGCTGTTTGTCCGGATGTTCACTGTCCTTAATGCAGTTTCCACAAATGTTTTCTTGTATGCAAATGTACAAAATGAACTCTGACCATCTCAGGAGGTGCTCTGAGTAAAGTTTTCACGCAAACAACACAGGTTCACTCGTTTGTTGATAACGTAAGGACTCTGTATAAACTGATTATCCAAAGAAAAAGGAAAAAAACCCCAAAGTGAATGGAAAGTCAACTGACACAAGTTTCAAGGTCATGAGTGCAAAGAATGTCATTTTTAGCCCACTTAAAGGTCTCTGCATGTTTGATCACACATATGGTGGTTATCTTTTATATCTAGATTGGAAAAATAAAAATGCCCGGTAAAACTGAGCATTCATAAACTACTGTGGGCAAAAAGTTTATTTCCGGCAACCATTCATTAATAATGGTCAACTATAAGAAAACATCTACTCCTCAGCTACCTCAATAGAGTGCAACAGAAGGGTTACAGAAGAAAAATAAAATTTTCTCCTAACGTATATAAAGTCAACAACTTTAAATCAAAAGTTTTATATTTCACCTTTTTAAATGTGATTATTAAAGCCAATGAGTACTCAGTCTCTGTATCTTTGTCTCGGTCGGTCCTCTACTTCTGCTTCAAAGTTTTGTCAGTGCCGTGCGCTTTGCTTGGCCATTTGTTGTGATAAACAGGAAAGTGTGTCCAGCTGAATTCAATTTGAGTTTTGTTCAATGAATTTAAAAAGAAGCTTAGTTCACTGCGGAAGCGGTCGTGTGAAGACGGATGAGTGTAAAGACCATCGACTCTACCGTGCGACTCCACGGGCAGGGACAACCGCAAAGGATATAAGTATCGCTTTTGATTCATCCTTTTCCTACTACTTGTTTCACTTCTGTTTCCGTTTTTTTTTATAACCATTTCTTACTATGTGGCAGTAAGTTGTTGTTATTTTAGCATGCGTTTGGCTCAGTGTTATTTTTTTAGGAATACTGATAAACTAATGTAGTTTGATTTGTATTATTTGTATTTGTTAGTTACAGTTGTAGTAATGTTGTCATTTTATTAGTTTTTTTTATTATGTCTATATAGGTTTTTTATGAAGTTTAGTTTTATTTAATTTGAGTTATTCAGTACGTCACATACAAAAGGAATTAAATAATATATTTAATATATATATCTAAATATATATATATATTGCATGTATTTATATATATGTAACATTATAATGTATTTGTGGCTGTACTACCCATGTAGTTGTTTTTTTTATTTGGTGTTTGGCTTAGTGTTACGTTAGAATCATTATACTCTTATACCTTTTGTTCTTTTAATATTTTGAATTGCTTTAATTTTTTGTTTTCATTTAAATGTTTAGTTTGAAATGTTGTTTGCATTTTGTTCTTTTTATTCAATTTATTTTATTTTTTAAGTGTGCTTGCGTGTGTGTAATATATAGCTATATATATATATAGTTTTAAGCTTTTAGTTTTAAGTACTTCTCCTGATTTGTAATTCCTTTGATAAAAAGCTCCTGCTAACTACTAATAATAATAAAGTAATGTTGTAATTCACATTGTAGCTGGTTGGTTTAGTTAATGTCTAAGAACTCTTAAACAAAGACCTTAAAAAAATTCCCTATAGGAAAAATACTGAAAAAGTGGACGGGCACTGCTGCACTCTGTAGTGTTTACAAGCATTTGAAACCACCAGTAGTTTATCACGGCCAGTTAGTTGATTAAAAGAAGGACTTTGGGCTCAACAAAAGCGCTCAGTAACATAAAAAACCATAGCATATCCGTAGTAAAGACTGAGTTCTGTTCTAATTTTCTTAAAGGATTTCATTAATGCATTTAAATTATTAATACGTTATGTAAACGTAACGTAATAAAAAAACACGTGCATGAATTCGACACCCTTCTGAATCTGGGTTCCGCTCTCTCGTGCCGCGAAGACCAATGACGTCATCCCCCGCAGCCCTCCACACCCCACTCACC
Organism: Sinocyclocheilus anophthalmus; assembly: GCA_018155175.1. Lineage (NCBI taxonomy): Eukaryota > Metazoa > Chordata > Actinopteri > Cypriniformes > Cyprinidae > Sinocyclocheilus > Sinocyclocheilus anophthalmus. The sequence continues at coordinate 12,294 of JADLZN010005718.1, read as the reverse complement.
CCACCTCGGGCGATCTCCGGACAATATCATCCGCCGATCGGCGACACTTTCAAAGCTCAGCCAACACCTCCGCCTATTCCCCGCTACAAATCATTATTATGCAGCCCTGCTGTAATGACCGACCATGTCTGGAACCCACCGACCACTCTTGACCACAAAGAGAATGGTACGTGTGGCGGGACCACCGACAGGCAAACATGAGGGACAAAGGGCTTGCAATTAAACCCTAATTAGATGCGACGCGTTAATTATAGTTTATCCTGCCATGCGCCCCAATCTTCAAGCTTCGGGGGACGGCGACTAACGGTGCGTCCCTGACCCACAACACCGACACACCCACCCACATCCGACCAAAATGGCCAAACAAGGCAAAGGTGCCCAGGAGAAATCCGCACGGTTGTGGTTGGCTCGTAGGTCTCATCTCAGAGCTTTCTCCAGCCCACTTGCAGCGCTCCCCAGGCCGCCAGAGACGCGCTGTCTGCGGTCAGCCGACAGAATGTGGGTCGCGTCCAAGATTTACAACCGAACAGCACACGGCTACTGTCGCCTAATTAATGACCTTACAATTCACACTCTCTCATAAAGATTACTTAAAGTATACACGAACATAATCCCGAATGTGAATGTTGGACATGTTGTGAGCGCGTGTGCCCGGCGGTAAGTCGCCCTCTCCTAACAATAGATCACAATAGAGTGTCATTCTTACCAGTGCAGTCTGCGCCAGCAGCAGCAGCAGCGCCAGCGCCAGCGCCATCCAGCACGGGAGCTTCATGGTGCTCCGAACGCAGCAAAACACGGGGCTCGCGTTCTCGTGTCCGCGCTCCTCTTTAAGGTACTAGGTAGGAGTACACCTTTCGCTGAGTTTACGGTATCCAACTTCGGGGCAGGCGCTTTTGTCGGCACATCCGTCTCGCGTCGGCACGGTCAAATCCCCGCAAAACCACGCGAAGACCGAGGAGGAGCAGCAGCAGCGCGCACGGCCTCTTGTGATTGCCTCCCCTCTGACTTGAGTGGCTGAGACCTGATGGAAATGGAAGCAGAGGGAAGACCAGAACTCCTCTCTCTTTCTCTTCTCTTCTCTTCTCTTCGCTATGGCGTGTGTGAGAGGAGGACGGGCATTGGGTGGATTTTCTTCGTGCGGTTGAGGATGCCCCCTGCAGCCCAGTCAAGCATCGACGTCTTCCCTGCCTCTCCCTTCTGCTCCCCTATCGCGATTTCCACCAAAGCGTCCCGAGACCCTGAACATTTTGTCTGTAGTAGTAGTGGACATACAGTAATTTCATGCGACTGTTTTGACTCGTAGTGAATATAATGTCACCTTTATTGTCCTTTATAATGTTTTTGGTGGTGTTTCAATATGTACATAAAATTGTTCATATATGTCAAAGGTCTTATGGTGCATAAGAAACAAGTACAAGAATGAAAGTGGCAGTTTTTTGGTTGACCGACATTTGGCTGGGTGTATGAGTATGGGTGAGATACCTTCAGACTAGCCTACTACATTATTCATGACTTCTTATCTGTATTTAAGAAAGTCTGATGCACTGAGCTCAGTTATTAAGCACACTATAAGATATCATTCAGCCGGTGATATTGGATAACATATGGACAGCTCAAAACTGTCTCATTCATTTAGAAACACACACACTTGCCTTATGTGTTGCAAATCAAGACATTTATGAAAATATGATACATTGGGCTTTTGAGGAATATTTATTTGTACGTCCCTCAATCATCATTTTATTGCATTGTATGTTTTGCCCTAATAATTAAAACTACAGAGATTTTAGTCATAAAACTAAGCATTTAAAATCATCCTAATAAGACATTATTGGAAGATAGTTACAACTGACATTTAAATGAATTTTAAGTAGTCTGTTAAAAATCTCATTGATTTACAAGGCATCTTGTTTATTGGCCACAGAAATAACAGCAACTGCACCAAATTGCATCTTTTTGCTCAGTTTCTGAACAAATCTGAGGTGCTTTTTCCTCGAGTATGAGCTCCATATTCTCACATCATGTCGAATTGCCATAAAAATCTAAGAGCTAATATGATACAAAACACGATTTGATTTTATGAATTCATATAATCAGACTTTACAGGGGTAATATCATGTACCTTTATGAACGGAACCAGCTCTATTCTTATCAAACGGTATTTTGTGTCAAGGCCCATTCCAGCCTGAACGTAAGTTGCACTGTAGTTATGATAATCGCTGCTTAAATGCGGCTCAAGCTCTTTAAAGTCAGTGGACTCGATGGCCTGTAATGTTTGTGTTGTTCGTCATCTACCCACAATTGTTCTGAAAGTGATTCCAGCAATATCACTCCAGTGTGTCGTTATTGTTATTGTGCTGTGGACAGCTACAGTCCTTAGTGTGAACTGGCTTTCAGCCGCCTTTGAAAAATGCAAGACTTAAAATTGCACATCTGGCAGACGCTTTTATCTAAAGAGATTTGTGGTGCATTCAAGGTATGCATTTTGCAATTATCCGTTCCCTGGAAAGATGTTAGTTACGCAAGTTTTACATTTCAAAACCAACAGAATCCTTCATCTAAGCATATCTGCTACTTTCAACAAGACAGTATCCTCAGGCCGTGTCATTAAGAAACTTATTGCTACAGGAAAATTTCAACAAATACATCCTTTGTGGAAAATGCTATTAATGTTTCACTAATATCACACATTTGTTTAATGATGAATTAAAGCAACTAAAATGCTTCCAAAAACAGCCTCAGTCTTCAACAAGAGTAGTTTTTCCAAATGATTCCTGAAAAGTATGACAATAGATTTGAATGATCACAGTGCTGAACACAAAACAAGCACATCAAAAGGAAGAGTCAAAAGCCGTTATGAAATTTTGAATTTTTTTCATTGTTTTGTTTCAAAATAAAGATCACACATTGTTTAGAGACAATCTACAACTGGAGTTACAAAAAATAGTTGCCCAGGCAGAAAGCACACACAGCATCTGTTACCTATACACATTATGGTTACAAGTGTGCCTGCATAAAGAGAATCATAGGAAATATACACAAGGCTGTTTAAATATACACCAGAGAGTGTTCCAAATCAAAAACCAATGGCCAGTATGTTACAATCACTTACAAGTAGACAAAAGAATGGCAAATCTGTACACACCTCCGACTCTGACCAAGGGCAGTCGAACGCGCCACACACATACACACAAACGCACCTGCCCAGGAGCGAGGGAGGGACTATAAAAGATCCTAAAAAAAGAAAGGGATGAGTGGAGGTGAAAAAGAGGTGGCTGGTGAATGGCTAAGCAGAGTGCTCACTTTCCCCCCCCCCCCCCCCCCCCCTCTGTTTTTGTACCTCTATGCCGTAATAATTTTTTTTTTTCAAATGGCTTCAAAAAACCAACAAAAAATCTGATATTACAATTTACAATATATAACAACTCATAACTCAGAAACCACAACCAAAGAGGTGAGAATTTACACTGAAATGCACAAGATTTTCTTTTTTCCATTTTGTCTTTTTTCTCATACCAAAAAAGGGCTGTAGAAGCGAGTCCACATTTACATTAGCGAAGGTTTACAAATGTACAATTATACAATCAGAAGTATGTATTCACTACAGGGGAAGATTATAGATACAGATTGGACATCAAAAACCAGAAAAACTACAAAGTTTTATATAATATATGAGTTATATATATATGCAAAGGTCTACACCAAGTATGCACTAAATAGTTTATAGAAGCAAGACCAAAAACGTCTCTCATGCTAAATGTCTGCGTGTTAGCAATAATGTGCGTGTGTGTTATGATAGAATATGCGCATTAGAAAGGTGTTGCGAAGCAATAAAGTGTTTGCGCAAGCCTACATGATCGAACGTGGGATAAATCAAATATTCTCATTTCATACAGGACCAAAAAAAAGGACCATCATTTAGGTAGTAGAGTGAAAACAGAAAGAAATGCTAAAAGGGAGAGGAAAAACAGAAAAATCACAACAACCCGGGGATGACTCAGTGATGAGGGGAAGGTTTCGTCCATTCCACCCCAACCTCCCTACATCGTCGGGTGTGGACAAACATGCTCACACACGCACACACACACAGACGGGCATCCTAGATTAGTTATGGGAAGGGTTTACATGATGCCATTAGGGGGTGCACAGAGTGGGCCGAGGTCAACGCCGTTCTTCATGTAGTACTTCTCCAGCTTGGCCAAAATGTGCTTTCCGTACGTGTACTTCCTCAGCGTCGCAATATGGGGTCGGATCTACACAAAACAACCAACAATCATTGTTCAGTCACAATTCATTGGTGCTTTTGGCACAAACAGGAAAAGAAGAAATATTGCTAACTGAATAGAAGCCACACCTTGTGCATTACAATCTTGCGTTGTGTTGGCTCAGCCACATCGATCATCTTCTGCACAACGTAGTTGGCGTACTGGTCCTTCATCATGGTGTATAAGGCACTGTGGGGCCCGTCTGCCATACTGCACACCTCATCTATCAGCATCGCCCTCTCGGCACGCAATGAGTGGGTCACGCACTTTTCCACCACGTTACTAGGAAATAAAAAAAACAAACACCCCTAAATAAGACTTCCTCCTGTGCGCCTTTGTGTGGCGGATTATCACATATGCGTAAATGCTTTGTGCGCACCTGGCAAACTTATGCTGGCTGAGTCCCAAAACATTTCCACGGATTTCAGATACAATCTTGCTCTTGTCCTCTGCGCGGCCATGCTCCAACACGTGCTGAATTACATAATTCCCATACTGATCCTATATGGGAAAGGGAAGAAAAAAAGGGTTTTGATGAGAGGAATGGATGAGATCCTGGGTCAGTACAGAATGAGAATGCGTCATAAATTACCTGGACCAGCTGCTCGGTGTGTTGATGTATTTCCTCCAGTATCGGTAGAGTCTGCTCAGGCAGGCAGTGCTCCAGAATACGCTGGATCACCCGACAACCATATGGGTGTGTGGACAGAGCAAACACCTGCACAACACACATAGTTATTAGTTAAACATACACACATAAGACGAAGGTTTTAAATACATTTCAAAACAGGTCATTTCAGAACCACGACTGGATGATTAAGCAGTTTTCTCGCAACACATACAGGTTACAAACTGCATGTTAGTAGACTTTTCTATCCCCAGGACTCATTTTATAAGAACATGGGGCCCATAGACTACTTATTCACTATTGCAGCCATTTTGGCCAGTGTGGTCCACTGAAGAGGAAACACTGAATTTGACAAGACTGCAGATACATAAATATTTTACAGGATTATTATTATTTATTTATTTTTTTTTAAGTTTAGTAGTTCAGATTGTTACTTGACTATATTGCTATCCAATATACTGCAACTTTGGCTCCAACACGCACACAAATATTAATATATATAATACATATAAAAGGTGTCTAATAAATTCTACACTACTGTTCAAGTGTTTTTGAAGTAGGATATTTTTTGGATGACAAATACTTTTATTCAACAGTATGCACTAATTGTCAGATTGACAGTAATACATTTATACTGCAGTTTTGTTTTTATTTTACATTTATCAATTTCAGAGAGAAAAAACAGCACTGTTCCACAAAAATATTAGCAAAGCATACAGCTTTGCCACGTTCCACATAAAATACATTTTAATACAAATATATTAAACAGAACCGTGATTTTACTTTGAAAAATATTTAGCAATACTACTGTTTTACTTATTTTGATCAAATAAATCAGCCTTGGTGAGCAGAAGAGACTTATTAAAAAAAAATTGTTCATTAGACAATACCTAGGTAATTTTTTTTCTTCATTTGTTATAATATGCCTCAGCCTCTCAATAGTGCACTGCATTTAAAAAATCAGGCCCTCCATAAATAAACCACAAAGGTTCCCATGGTACACACACACTTCAAAAAGTTAGCATTTCACACGGTTCAATACAGACACACCTGTCCTTTGAAGGCATCAATGATGAACTGAAGAGCATGAGGCTGGACACACTCAATGCATTTCTGCACAACATGATTGCCATTTTGATCCTTCACACACTTTAACACATGTCCGTCAAGCTCCCGAACCATCTCATTCTGCAAAAGACACAAACAATTTAGATTAAATTCATACACATTGTGTAACTTCAACACAGCAATGTGAAGAATTATAACGTGAGCGTGCAGCCCTTCATAAACTTACAATGACTTGTTGGTCCGAAGGGATAAACTCCAGAGCTTTTTGGATCACTCTGCAGCCATACATCTGCAGTGCCAGGGATAAAACATGGCCACGGATCCGCTCAGCCAGCGCCAACTTCTGGTCGAGACTGCCAAACTAAACACATAAACTGCTTTTAACAGATGCTTCTCATCATAATTGACATCAGGTACACTTAATAAACATAACTGATGAACTTTGCACTGGCATGGTTATTTTCCTGCTTTGAAACATCCTGTATTGCATGAAGCGCTATACAAATAAACATGACTTGACTTGCATAATTGCAGTACCAAATAAATCAGGTTCAAGTTTGAACCTGCAACCTCTCACATGTGAAACTGTGTGGTTTATTAGACACTAAAATGATGCATGTATCAACAAAAACTTTGTATTACCTCAAAGAACTTCTGAATGACATAATTTCCAAACACATCAACCATGAGTTGGTAGGCTGCCTGTAGTATCTCATTGAAGACCAACTGACGCTCTGCAGGACTTGCTCTCTCCAGTTTCAGCTGGATAAACCTGCACACAAACCATTTTTATTTATTATTCCCACTATTATTCCAAGTGGTAACATCGGGGTCCTGACTTCCTGACATCTGTGAGCTGTAGCAGACATCTGCATTACCTGGAGCCATGCTGGTCCTGAGAGAACTCCATGACGTGTCCTGCGATTTCTCTCAGCTGCAGGTTGGGGTAACGGTTGTTTCTGAAGTCCTCAAGCAGACGGCTACGTCCCGATGGCATCACGTCAGACATGCCGTAGCGTAGCCGTGACGACGGGAAGAGCTGGCTGCTGGGACTGAAGAGAGACGAGCCTGTGGTGGCATTGCGGAACTTCGCCTCTGCTCCTGGAGCTGCAGAGATGAAACGCCCACTGCCATTGGTCAGTCCACCTGAGAGGGAGGAGCCAGAAGTGGGCATCCATTAGATTCAATTCATTAAATATTTTTGATGAAAAGATAACTGAAACATGTGTTGTACTCACCAAGGTTAAGACTGCTTGAAGACCCATGAGTTGAGAGCGAGGGTGGCGGGGTGAGTGAGTGGGAGGGGCCTTGGTTTGGAAGAGGCATGCCAACTGGGCCAGGGGAGGAGCTAAAGCTGAGGCCATTGTAGAACCCCCCATGGCCAATAGGGGTGAGGCTACTGGGTGTGCGCTTGTACAGATCAGAGCTACCCGTCAGGGAATCTCGACGGGACCCACTGGAACTGGAATTAGTCACTGCAAAACGAAACCATAATACAGATAATTAAACGCAAAACATTTTTTTTTTTACATTGCATTAAATGCAAACATTTGAGCATTTGGAACGAATATCATTTTTGTTACAGTTTTCCCTCCAGTGCAGTGTGCTTTGAAGTTTTTTTTATAATTTATATATAATTATATAATATTCCATAATATAATATTATGGAATATTTATTTTATTTATTACCAAATTAAAGTTCGTTTTTTTAATCATAAATTAATGAAACTAACAAATCCACATTCCAATAAAAATTGTTGTATAATAAACCTTAACTGCATACAAGGCAGTTTTTATATCAACTAGCACTAATTAAACATCAATGTTTTGGTTAATGATTTCGGCCCAAACCTGCTGTGCCAAAACCCCCGAGTGCTGCTCCAAGAGTGGCTCCCAGAGAAGATGGGTTGCCATTGAATCCAAGCGAGGTGCTTCCTGCCTGGGCAGAGCCTTGTGAAAATAGTGAAGAGCTTTGTGAGGAAGAGCTTGGGGAGCCACTCCCATAAAAAGAGCTTCCTCCCAAAGCCCCGCTCCCTTGCTGCCCAGGAGCCTGCTGGGAACTCAATGCACGGAACGCACCGCTTGCTCCACCACCAAGACCAGCATTAGCCCACCTGCTTAGGCAGCACAGCACAACTGTAAAAAAAAAAAATAATAAAAATAAAACATAATTCAAATACAAGACTACACTTCGAAAAAATTTAATGGTGGTTTGTTGACTGTGCAACCTTGATTTGTCATTTTCAAACATGTACCTGCTGCTGCTGATGGGCTGATGATAACCGAGGCAGGGGCCATAAGTCGAACTGGGCCACCACGAGCACCTGTGTTCACCACAAGTGCACCTGTCTGGTCATAATACGCAGCTGGAGCTAACACAGGATAACCTGGAATATAACAAACACATCTTCATTAGACATCATTCTAACCGTGAAAGTTTGATCTGTTAAAGGACGTTCACACAGACTCCGAATATTCTAATATGCTGATTTGCTGTTCAAGGAACATTTCTTATTATTATCAATGTTGAAAACAGTTATGGTGCGTGATATTTTGTGGAAACCTTTTTGCTGAATAAAGCATTCTTTCAAAAGCAACAACAACAAAAAACGACAACAATTGTAGTGTATACAAATGACACAAATAAAATGTCCATGCCTATTTAGAATGTTATTCCTTTCCATCACTTTTCAGGCCAAGAAACCACAATTTTAAAATTCAATGATATTTCTGGGTTTTCTATGATTATAAGGTTAAAATTGATTAAAAAAAACATATCAACAGTCCAATACCAGGTACGCCTGCTGCCAGACCCTGCCCAAATGCCAAGGCGGAATTCACAGCTGCTGCTGCTACAAGCTGCTCTGTCTGCTGACCCTGCTGTCCTTGACTGGGAGTCAGAGGGCGTTGGTTTCCACCTGCACGCATCACCTGGAGCAAACAAAGATCAGTGGATGATTTAATGTATGCATGTTGTGAATTCCTTACATCAGTGGTCTGGTTGGCTCAACTCTTACCTGCTGTTGGTTCTGCTGGGTCTGTGCTGCTGTCTGCTGGTTGGCCGCGTTGGAGGGGGAGGCAGCCTGCTGTTGGAATAGGTTAGCAGGATACACGCCCCATGGAGTGACACCATAGTACTGTGGGGGCATCACTGCTGGACCTGAAAGACAAACACATGTCATATCTCAGATGAAGGGCCAAAGCACACTGTTTTCAAAGCTGGCTCAGGGGCTTTGATGTACACGGGATGCAGTCGGCAGCCATTTCCTTTGCCTCTGTACTCTGCTTTAGGAGCATCAAAGCAGGTGTGTGTTTGTGTGTGGCTTAATGAAGGAGACTGCCTCAATCCTAGAGCTAAATCTCAAGCCCCTGGAGGACGCAGTCCAAACCCTCAGCCATCATGAGCAACACTTCCTCATGAGCATCCACTCCAGACTGGGACTGCTCAGTAGAGAACCCGTTAGTAACAGATCGATCCTGCCACAGAAATGCAGTCGAATGCAGTCTACATTTCTGTACTGTCATCGTACAAGTACAATGAAATCTGCTGCACTAAGACACTTTCAAATGTAAATTATTTATATATTTGCATAATGAATATGGCATTGGTATACATATAATATGCATTTATACTACCATTCAAAAGTTTGGGGTAAGCAAGATTTTTTTTTAAAAAAAAGAAATTATTTTATTCAGCAAGAATGATTGATTGGTCAGCTGTATCATTTTGTAATATTCTTAGTGTTTTATTTTTGCTTAAGCTGGTTGTTATTTTATTTTATTTTGTAATAACATGTAATTTATTTGGCCAGCAGAAATGCTTAATACTTAAACAGAATAATCAGAAAATAAACCGCAATAGGGTGATCAGAACCTTAAAGAGAAGCTGACTGTACATAATATCTTATTTTACTGGACTCATTAACATACTTTATAATGACAATCATTTCATACTTATCTTGAAACACAAACGATACATATTACATGTCCATCTCAAATTTAAACCATGACCTCTCACCTAGAGTGGCGGCAGCAGCGAGGCCGGCAACAAACCATATGGATCGATGCCCGGAGGAGTGTGGAGCAGCGCTGATGATGTTTCGGCGGTGCGGTACAAAAAAAAAAAAAACAAAAAAAAATGCAGGCTGGGGCCAGGAACGCTTAAACAACACCAACAAGAAAACCAAGTTTCAATAAAAACACCTGAAAATAGACTTTTGTCGGGCACACAGTCAGTGAGACGGCATACCTCCAGTCAAACTCACCGATGTGTTTGTTGTTTGAGCTGCGGCGAGGGCGTGCGTAACTGCTGTGCTCGTGGACAAAGGCGATGCTTGGGGAAGGCGTGCGTGAACGGCATGCAAACTGCCCAAGCCGCTGGGGCCTACTTGGTCTTTTCGTGAACAGCTATCAGATTACAGGATTTCTTTTTAAGTATGCATTGACTTTATACGAAACATTGTTTTCCTCCGACGAAATTCATAAATGCAAAGGCTGTTATAAGCACAGGCAAATGTGACTATAATTTGCTAAAGAGACAATGGTAACGTGGACAAATGCGGCAGAATAGGGGTGTGAAAATACATGACTGGAGCAGCACACAGACTTCAGACAAGAGAGGTTTTAACCATCCAAGGTAGCCTTTAACATGTTGGGCCTCTGAGAACAATTACATAACACAATTTATAAATGCATAAGCTTTCCTATAATATTCTACTCTAAATTACAGTCTGTATTTCGAAAGTTGCTAGCCAGCATCAATATTTAAACCCCTGCTGAGGAGAATGGTGTGAGATGTAAGTCAAACAAGGCGACAGTTAGACATCTGTGTAGTCAAGAGGCAGCTGGCCTCCATTTAATCTGCAAACGTAAATTCTCCATGGAAACATCTTCCTGGGATCCCGGGTCACATTTTGGGTTTCAACATTTTGAGAACTCCTCCGCTGTTTTGCCCGCCTGCACCATCCAGGCAGTTCCTAAATCCACCCACTTCCACTTTCCTGGCGCGTCAGAGGCATTACCAGGAGTCCCTGGGGAGAAACAAGAGAGTATTTGTCTTCACACATTTTAAAATAATGAACGTCATATGTATGGAAAATCAACAAAGAGAACTTTTAAAGTTTGGGGTTAAGAGACTTTTTTTTCGAAAAGACGTTTCTACTCATCAAGGCTGATTTAAACAAAAACCAAAACAGTAGTTATTGTGAAATATATTACTATTTATCATAATTGTTGTTATTATTTTGGTAGTTAAATAATTATATATTTTATATATATTTATATATATATATATAGATTTTTTTTTTTTTTTGTTTTTTTTTTTTTTTTTTTTTTTTTAAATTTAAAATTTTTTTTCCTGTTAATGGCAGCTATATTTTCAGCAGCCATTACTTCAGTTTTCAGTGTCACAAAATCCTTCAGAAATCAACAGGGTTAAATTTTTATAGTGAATAATTTGAGATACCAAAAATTTTTTTTCAAGATTCATTTAGGTCAAATATAATGTTCAAGAAGACACATTTTGGTTAAATAGAAATATTTTGTAGCATTATAAATGTCTTTACTGTTGTTTTTGATCAGTTTAATGCATCCTTGTTTAATAAAAGCATTAATTTCTTTAAAATTACAATAACAATAAACGTTTTGATGGTGTATACCTAAAATCCTTAACGTCAACATCAAGTCCATTCTGATTGGGCAGTCCATTGGGGTTATCCAAAACATCCGGCTCTGGCTCCTGAAGTTCATTCCGCTCAGGGTCAAAGGTTGTTTTGGGTTTTTGCTCCACCCTTTTCTCAGGGTCATCCACCTCTGAATCTCTTGGACCCTAAAAGAAATAGAAAGGGAGATTGAAATGGATATAAGGAGTTCAGGAGTTAAAGAAATATTTACACACCCTCATGTTGTTGCAAATCCAGAGGAGTTTTTTTTAAAGTTTGGAATAATATAAAGGTAGTAAATAAAGAATTTTCTACCTAAATGAACAGAATCTTAATAAATGATGAAAGAGACTCACAAAGGCTCCTTTGCGCAGACACGAGTCCATTTTCTCAGCAGGAGAGGAGCTAAGAACATACTCCACCATGGAGACGCCTAATCCACCACTCTCAGAACGTGGCGACAGAACAGATCCGGCCTCTCCGACGCTATGGAAGCCCTGGCCTGGTCGGCGCTGAACCATGATTGGCTGGGACACTGAGTGATCTAGAGGGGAAAAAAAAGGACATTAGAAAGAAAAATACTAAATATGTAAAATACAACCATCGCATCTTAATCACACACATACCAGAGGCTCCCCAAGCGCTGTCTCTCCACTGGTCCAGAAAGATTCCT